>OY740765.1:71130252-71862752 GCA_963513935.1 Aphrophora alni
ATAGGAAACATTCTCTTGAAAATTTTTTTTTGGTTAGACATAATAAATTTGATAAATTTAGATAAGATTAAGATGAACTCAGAAATAATAAATAGTAACAGTAAACAGGTTAGAATAATGATTTGGTAACTAAAATTTAAATTTAAAACTCAAGGTAAATAATAATAATAACTAAAAATGGAGGGTACTAATAATAATAATCTAAGAGCTGAAGAGGTTAGAATAACTGAGCAAGATGAAGTAAATAGGGTTTCAAGTGATTCAATGAATAAAGATAGTAATAGTTCAGGTTCAGATTTTAATGGTTATAATAGTGGTGAAGTTGAAAATAGTAAAAAACAATGTGAAGGTATGAATCAAGAAATAGTAGGAGTGTTAGGGGCAGAAATAGAAAATTCAGATAAGGAATTAAGAGCTGAAGAAGTTAGGGTAATTGAGCAGGTTAGGGTAGCTGAACCAAATAGGTTAGACGAGGGTAAAAAATCTCAAGGTGAGGCGTTGATGATAGAAATGCTGATAGAAATGAGAAAAGATATAAAAAAGTTTGAACAAAATAGTTTAGAAACAAAAAGGGATTTAAAACAAGATATTAATCAAAGTAGATTAGAGGTAAAACAAAATAATTTAGATTTTAAGCAAGATAATGATAAGAAATTGAATGTATAAATAATAAGTTTGACCAATATAGATTAGAAGCGAAACAGGAGAGTTTAGAGTTAAAACAAGAAATAAATAGTAGGCTTGAAGACTTTAATAATAAACTGGAACAAAGTAAGTTAGAGTTAAACACTAAATTTGAGCAGAACAATGTTAAATTAGATAATTTGGATAAGAAGTTAGATCAGACCAAATTAGAATTAAAACAAGATTGTGTAAAATTAGGACAGAAGCTAAAATGGGAAATTAGGCAAATGGGAATTAATGTAGTGGAGAGGTTAGGTCAAGTGCAGAAAGAAATAATGAGTGATGTATGTATGAGTATCTATGCTGTTGAAAACAATAATAAAGTAGAATTCGAATTAAGCTATTATGAGAAAAAAGTAGAATTTGAACAGATTAATAATGTAGAAGATGTTTTGATAAAGGATATTAATAATATAGATAACAATTTAGATCAAGTAATAGCCAAAGTTGAAATTAACAATTTTGATGAAGTAAATAAGATTTCAGATGACTTAATAATAATAGAGGATAATTATGTAAATGATTATGTTTTTAAACAAGTAAACAATGAAAAATGTAACAAGGAGAAGTTAGAAATTAAGAAAAATGTTGAGTTTTGTGGGGTTGTATGTGATATGGGAGATTTGAAAAACAATGTAAAAGTAAATAATATAATGATAAAAGAATCAGCTGTTTATGTAAAAAAGCAAGCGTGTCGTAAAACTTTCAATGTTGAAAAATATGCAATGTTAAAATATACAAGTATTTTTCAAATTCAACAACAGAAAATAGAAAGTCTTTTTGAGCAAAATGAGTTTGAATACAAGTTTAAAAGAGAAATAGTAACGGAGGGCTTTGTAGTAATGAACAGGTCTTGTGGGATTAGGAATTATAAACTGTCAGCTGACAAATGTGGGTCATTGTATTGTGAGATGTTTATAAGGGGAAGGAGTGATAAAAGTCTGTCAATAAGATACAATAACAAAGGGGGATCTTTTGTTAGGAAAAGGTCTGTTGTGACGACTAGTTTAGAACAGGTCTCTATGTTAAAAGAGGTAATTAGTGTAAGAGATGTTTACAGAAATCAGATCATGTATTTCAAAATATTTCACCTTTGCGGTAATCATAGAAAAAAACAGATTAATATAACTGGGTTTATTGTAAAATTTTTTGGAATGACTGAAAATAATGTAAAGACATTTTAACAAAAAACGGACTTGATTGGAATAACAATAATAATTTGTATAATAATAGATAAGTTTAAGTTTTACAATAAATAATTAAGATATGTGAATAAATAATCTGTGTGTAATAATAAGTTTTGTAGGCTAAGAAGAAATGTTAAGAGTTTTCGTTAAGAACGTGCTAGATTTTAATTTAAGTAGAGACGCTAGTTATCAATAAATAACTCTGCGTGTTTATTAGAATATTCAATATTGAAAATACGTGACAAGATAACAGTTTAGTTGCAGGGAGATTTGTATGCTTTAGATGTGAAATATATTGGACTATGTTGAAGAAGGAATATTTAATATTGAATGGAAGAGTTAATATTGAATATTCAATATTGTGAGAAGATTGTATTGGACCACGTCGAAGCTAGAAGGATTCTTTGATTTGTTATCAGTAACAGATAAAGATTGCATCATTGTATGCGAGGGGAAAGTGTTTACTCCTTAGCTAGGTATAAATTCCTTTGCGTTGACGTTGAGACTGAAAAATAAAGGGTGTTCAGAAAAATTCTGTTCCTAAAAAATATAACTATTAATTTTATATAATGAAATAAATTTTGTTTGTGTTTAATAAAGAAGTTTAAGTGAAAGATAGTTGGTATAATCTAAAATATTTAAAGGTAAAGGATAATCATTTAATTAATTTTAATAAGAATAAAACGTAATTCATATATAGAGTACTTAGAATAATTTCAGATAAAGGATTGTAGAAAAATAAGATAACATGATGTTGAAGGGATTATGTAAGAAATGGATAAGCGATGATAGGGTTACGTCCTGATAAAGAAACAATATTTCAATTTCGTGTGGACCGATGTTGATGAAATTTTTTATGAATTGAAAAATTTTTCTCGCGTTTATGCATTTTAAAAACATAAACATAATGGGTGGAGGTTGAGTGTTTTGTAGTAAATAAAATGTTTTATTCGTAAGAATAAAGCATTTTTGGAACTGCATGAAGAATGTGTTATGGAGTTGAGGTGTGTTTTGGGTTTTATCTTGAATTGAGTAGAGATATTACATTCAACCACTGCACATTTTAAAGTCATAACATGTTGCTTCGTGTTAGAGTTCAGAGAGTAACTAGAATTGTACATGAAAAATATTAGAACAGTCAGAAGGATTGTAGGGGAAGATAGAGAGGAGGTAAGAATGCATAATAATAATGTGACATTATTACATAAAAAAATTTTTATGTAATAAACTTTAGACTGATGAAGAGAAGAAAACAAATTGTAGGTTTACAGAATTGATCAATCTGTAAGTGATAAAACCGGACGTGATAAAATCAGGAGTACGTATGTAACAAAGCGGAAAATTTCATAAAAATGTAAATATGTTGATTGATTAAGATAAACAATTTGATGTTAATTTGTAAAATAATAATTTGAATTTCGATGTTAGTAAATATTAAGGATTAGTTGATAATATGAAATAATAATTGTTAGTTTTAAGTGACTTATGGTTTGAAGAAGAATAGCTTGTAAAAAAAAAAGTTTGAGAAATTTAAGAAAGTATTGCCAAGACAAGTAATAATAAGTTTTTTGTGTTTTTTGATTTAAAATAAATAATGAATAAAAGATGTTAAGATTTTGTTTTAAAAGAAGAAAGTATGGTAAAATAAGATAACTAAAGAGATTTTAATGAATTTTATAGAAAAAATAAATAAGTAACGTTTTTAAATAAATGATAATGGAGTTTGAGATAATAGATGATTTTAAGAAGTAATTTGATAAAGGTGTTTGATGATTTTGATGAAATAAGGTGTTTAGCTGGGAAACAATGTATTTTTTTTTTGTAATAAAGTTTTTGTATTCAAGTAATAGATAATTATGGAGTTTTTTTTTATGTGAAGTAGTTTAAATGAGTTTTTTGAGTTTCTATATGAAGATAAGAATTTTACAGAAGTATTAAGTAAAATGGTATTTTAGTTATGAAGTTGTTCTGTTGAAAAGTTTTTCATAAGAATGGTAGTTGGTTGCATTAATGGTTATTTTTAAGTTTTTTAAGAGATTTTTTGAGTTCTGCGATGAAATAATGAAGAATACGACGATTTTTATGAAGGAGGAAAATGTTTGAGGAGTTCTACGAATATACGGCGATAATGATGTTTTTTGAAGCAAGTATGCGATGAAATAATGAGTTTTTTATGTGATGATATGTAGGTAACCCACGGGACTACATAAATAAATAATGAAGAGTTTTTTGGTGAATTAATGCAATCTTAATTATTAGAATATGGAAGATTTAAGATAGAAGGAATTTTTAAAATAAGATACTAATTAGTAATACAGTTGTAAAGAAGTATTGTGAAATAGATAGGTGAATTTTATAATTTTTTTAATATTTTTTTTATGATAATGATGTTATATTTCTTGAGTTTTAGTAAAAGTAAAGAGATTTAGTAATTGTTAAAGTCAGAAATGAACATTTTTATCCCAGCAAGACAGAGAAGAGTTGAAGTTAAATAAAAATAAATAATAATTGGATTTAAAATTGAAATTAATAATAATGTAAAATTAGAATTAAGAAGGTTTAAAGTAAAATGAGATGAGTTTAAGTAATGTTAAGTATTAATGAGAAGTTTTTTAATTTATGATTATATAGAGATAAAAAATATATTCAGATGAGTAACTAGAATGAAAATTAGTTTTCCAATATAGATGTAAAATATTTTCGTCTTGGCAAAGGGCAAAACGTGAGAAAGGAAATGCTAGATGGCAGTAAAGTTTACAGACGGATGTCTGAAGATAAGGTTTGAGTGACATATCCCGTCAACAAGAAAATATTGATGGGAAAGCTTTCGATCAACGGATGTTGATAAAAAGCTGATGATGGGTTTCTTTGGTCAATAGAGATAAGTTTTAGCGCTAATTGATTTTTTTTGTATAGATGAATAAGGATAACTTGAAAATAGTTAGGATAATGAAAAAGGGTATTAAGCAAGTAATGTTATTAAAAAGAGAATCTTTCCTATAATATATACATTTTAATGTATATCAATTTCCTTAGCTGCTGCAGTTAAAAGTTTTGAAAATCTATTAAAATTAAAAAAAAATTTATTTTTCAAATTAAATTTTTTAATTTTTTTTAGAAAAGATTTGTAGTACAATACTTGTATTGTAATACAAATCTTTTGTGGGGTTTTTGTAATAATGTAAAAAATTAAAGTTCATTGTGTGTTTGAAAGACGCGGGTGAGTAATAGCAGATAGGCTGTTTAAATTACATTTTGTATTTGGTAAATTCATTTATAAGAGAAAAATAGATTTTCAAAACAACAGAATAAGTAATGATGTTAAATTTTAATATAATTTGTTTAAATAAATAGTGTATGTAAATTTTAGTGTTTTACGGGGTGTATGTTGAACTTTGATAACAGCGACCGGAAAGAACATTTTCGGAGGTAAGATATACCTCATGGCAACAGCAGTCTCAGTCCAGCGTTAGGAGGTGAAAGACGTGTTTTGTAGTCAGAGAAACTTTTTTTGAAATGTAGTTTAAGTGTTAAAAACAGTCTTAGTTGGGAGGTTACTATGATAGACGATTAATAGTGATCAGTAGTTTTCCATAAATAAACTTTTAACGAAAGAGTAGGAAAACGCGTTTAGTTGAGTAAAGCGATGCAATATCATGCACGTGTCTATCGAAATTTGGACAATGAACGATTATACTCATTTGTTAGTAAAAATGAACTTTTGAGATTTCGACCACGACATCTTTAAAGAAAATAGCCACATTTCAACAGTGTTCATCTACTACAACTGTGAGATCAGCTATGATGTTACTCCATGGACAATGAACTTCGACAGTCTTACGAACGAACGTGAATCACAGGTTTTATTGTTTCATATAAACTCTTTATGATATGTGATATGTATTTTCTTTGAATTGTTTATGTAATAGATATGAATTTCAATTATTTCATAAAAAAATTTTGTGTGAGTCCAAATATCATTTAAATGAAGGACGAGATTAATTTTTATTTTATGCATTTCTTGTATCAATTTAAAAAGAATAAGCAAAGTACTTATATCTAAACTCTTAAATTCAATTAATGAACTAAATACTTGCAAGTTTGATTTCATAACAAAATAATTTCAAGTTAAAATTAAAATTTTTAAAGCTAAAGATATGATCGATCTTTTACAGAATTAATAAAACTTATAAAGTAACAAGACTTTAATAAGCATTTATATTTATTATAAATTGTGTATAATCAATGTATGTTAATAATTTGTTTTGGATTTATGTTAATATTTCAGCTACAAGTGTTTTCATTGCTAAAAATCCAAAGTCACTGTGAAGTACACTTTTAAAAGAACCACACCCTGAGATAATAAATTTATTAAATTCATTTTTATACGTTAAATAATGACTAAGAGTCTGGCGCCCATAAATTATAAAATAACAACGGATAAATTCGCTTTTATTTAAGTAAAAATAAAAAGTAAGAACTCTTCAAGTTCAATATAATTTTTTTTTCTTTTCTTTTTCTTGTTGATAATTTTACAATTATTACACATTCACACCAATCAACAAACACTCTGCATAATAAACTGACAGAGTTTTATTATTTTTGTGACAGTGAGGCTCAAAGAATGGCAATTTATAAACAACTCCCATTCATATGCTTCATAAGTAGTCTTACCCTGGCGTTGGGAGCGGCAGAATCCCTCTCCACCCCAGTACAAAGGTCAAAGATAAGAGACTGGGGCCACTGTGTCAACAAAGATAAGCTGAGATCTAGTAGACATGCTTATGTAAACAAAAATAAGGAGTATGTCAACAAATATAAGTACTATGTCAACAAAGATAAGTATCCGAGTCTGGTGCATTAGAATCCCCCCCCCCACTGAGAGACCTAGTGAGACTGCTTATGTCAACAAAGATAAGGATTTTGGACCTAGTAAGGCTGTATGTGTAAATAAATGTAATCTTTTGTCAGTAATCTCTTTGCCGTTGAGTAAACAAGTCCGGCATTTTAAGTTATATAACATATCTCGTAGGAGTCTGGCGCATTAGAACCCCCCCCCTCATGTCAATAAATCCAAGGTCAGATGATTTATTTTTAGCTGGCCATTATCTTTGGTAAATACTTTGAGTAAACCAGTCCGTCATTTTAAGTTACACATCTTGTAGGAGTCTGGCGCATTAGAAACCCCCTCATTGTCAATAAATCCAAGGTCAGACGATTTATTTTAGCTGGCCATTATTTTTGGTAAATACTTGAGTAAACATGTCCTTCATTTTAAGCTACATAACTTGTAGGAGTCTGGCGCATTATAAACCCCCCCCCCCCAATGATAATAAATCCAAGGTTAGATGATCTATTTAAGCCTATGGTGGCCATTTATCTTTGGTAAATATTTTGAGTAAACATGTCCGTCATTTTAAGTTACACATCTTGTAGGAGTCTGGCGTATTAGAACCCCCCCCCCAATGTCAATAAATCCAAGGTCAGATAATATATTTTTAGCCTTCGGTGGCCATTATTTTAGGTTACATAACATCATGTAGGGGTATAGCAAGAAAGATAGTGGTAACTAACCCAAGACTAGAAAATATGTGTCAGATCGGGAAAGAACAAAAGTTGGTCAAGAGAAAGAGAAAGAGAGATCTCACCCAATACTAGGAAAAATTAATTTTAAAAATCCCTGAAAAGTTGGTCAAGAGATGAAAAAGAGAGATCTCAATCCTCTATATATTAAAAATTGTTTTAAAAAACCTTTACTCAGATGTTGATGAAATTTTATCAAAAATTTCTATACCGATGTTAAGGAAATTATATTAAAATGAGAAAGAGTACATTACGTTATTATATGATAAAATCAAGATATATATTTCAAACCAAATTAGTACATACCTTGTGATATTTGTGAATAGTTCGTCGTATTCGTGCAGATATTACTATCATATATTATGGTAGTACACATCTCGCGTAAAAAATCTTACTAGCCAAATTAATATATATCTAAAACGTTCTTACAAATTGTACCACGTGTTGCTTTGGAAGACACTATAGATAAATTTAGTTCAACTGTTGTATGTGTATAGCAAATAAAACATAAGGGCAAAAGTTAATTCAGTATATCCTACAAAACATTTACTTTATAAGATACGACAGTCGAAAAAGTGATGACATATACTGAAATTTTAGTTCTGGCAAATATTAGTTTCGTTGGGATAAACATCCTCAAACTAGAGAAAAATAAGACAAAGACTTTATAACTCTGTAGTTAAATATTTGGTACTTACGTGAGTAAACAAGAACAAAAGTCAATCTTAGATGTTCTAAAAATGATTTTATGGTTATAAAAACTTCTACTCAAATTTAGATAAATTGTTTTTTTTTTTCAAAAACCTCTAATTAGATTTCAATGAAACTTTTTGCCAAAATATTTTAAAGATAATTTATGTTTTACAAAAAACTTCTACTCTGATTTATATTATTTGTTTTTTAAAAAAAAACTTCTAAATGATTGTTATGAAACTTTTTCACAAAATATTTTAGACAATTTTTTATTTACAAAAACTTCTATTCAGCTTTAGATGAAATTATTTTATAAACCTCTAATTAGATTTCAATGAAACTTTTTCACAACATCTTTTAAAGATAATTTGTTTTACAAAAACTTCTACTCCGATTTAGATGAAATTATTTTATAAACCTCTAATTAGATTTCAATGAAACTTTTTCACCAAATATTTTAAAGATAATTTTTGTTTTACAAAAACTTCTATTCAGATTTAGATGAAATTATTTTATAAACCTCTAATTAGATTTCAATGAAACTTTTTCACAACATCTTTTAAAGATAATTTATGTTTTACAAAAACTTCTACTCCGATTTAGATGAAATTATTTTATAAACCTCTAATTAGATTTCAATAAAACTTTTTCACCAAATATTTTAAAGATAATTTTTGTTTTACAAAAACTTCTATTCAGATTTAGATGGAATTATTTTATAAACCTCTAATTAGATTTCAATGAAACTTTTTCACAAAATATTTTAAAGACAATTTTTTATTTACAAAAACTTCTATTCAGATTTAGATGAAATTATTTTATAAAACTCTAAATAGATTTCAATGAAACTTTTTCACAAAATATTTTAAAGATAATTTGTTTTACAAAAACTTCTACTCAGATTTAGATGAAATTATTTCAAAAATCTCTAATTAGATTGTTATGAAACTTTTTCACAAAATATTTTAAAGGTAATTTATGTTTTATAAAAACTTCTACTCAGATTTAAATGAATTGTTAAATTGTTTTACTTTTAAAATGGTTTATAAGTTTTTTAATCGATTAACTCAATAGTCACAAGTTATTTACCTGATATTTACACTTCACTAAATTATTTTATAACACAACAATATATAGTTTATTTCACAAACCCTAGCAGGAGACAAAATTATTTTCCTCATTTTTTTAACAGATCAGAAAATTGGAATTACGTTGGAGATCTCCCAACTCAGTCAGAATATAGGTATAATAAACATGAATGAAAAAGACAGAGCAGATTTTATACAATGGTATGAAAATGAAAAAGTCAAAAATATTATCTTTAATTTTCAAAAAGAAATAGAATCATATTGTAAACAGGATGTTTTAATTTTTAAAAAGGTATACTTAAAATTTAGAGAAATATTTTAAAAAGAAACTAAAATTGATCCCTTATTAGAATCTGTCACGATTGCAAGGGCGTGTATGAAAACGTACAGAAGAAATTTTCTACCTCAAAATACAATTAGCATAACTCCTGCAGGTGATTATAGGTTAGTAGATAATCAATCTCATGTAGCGATATGTTGGCTAACTTGGGTAGAACATAATCAAAAAATTAAAATTCAACATGCTGGCAATGGAAGGGAAGTAAAAATACTAAATTATAAAGTTGACGGATATTTTGAAAATGGAATAACTGTGTATGAATTTAATGGATGTTTTTTTCATGGCTGTCCATTAAGTTTTTAAAATAGAGACACTCCCATTTACAATAATCCACACGAAACTATGGGTTTACGTTATGAGAGAACTCAAAGGAAAAAACACATTTTGTAGAGTCATGGCTATAAGGTTTTTGAGATGTGGGAATGCATTTTTAATATTAAAAAATTGGAAATACCTGGAATAAATCAATATTTAAATAGAACCATTAAAAATTAATTACTCAGAACCTCTGAATCCACGAAGTGCTTTTTTCGGGGGTAGAACCAATGCGACAAAGTTGTTTCACAAGGTAAATATTGGCATTGGTGAAAAAATAAAATATTTGGATGTTTGTAGTTTATACATGGCATGCAAGTGTGGTAAATTTCTTATTGGTCATCCGGAAATTTTGTACGGTGAAAATTTCCACAAACATTAGATGGGATTGAAGGAATATGTAAACTAACCATCTTACCTCCAACAGAATTATATCACCCAGTATTACCTATTAAAATTCACAGTAAATTGTATTTCCCACTCTGCAAAACATGTGTGGAAAATCTGAATAACAACGAATGTAATCATACACCCGAGCAGCGAAGTATAACCGGTACTTGGATTGTTGATGATATAAAAAAAATCTATCCAATTAGGTTACAAAATTATTAAAATACACGAGATATGGAAATATGAAACAACTCAGTACGACGGAAAGAATGGTGGTTTATTCATAAAGTACATAAACATATTTTTTTAAATAAAACAGGAAGCTTCGGGATGGCCAGCATGGGTTGAGATAGATGAAGACAAAAATAAATTTATATACGAAACTTCTATAATCGTGAAGGAATACTATTAGACATTAATAAAATTAATAAAAACTCTGGATTAAGATCACTTGCGAAATAATTGTTAAATAGCTTTTGGGGTAAGTTTGGTCAGAGAGAAAATTTGGATCAGACTACTTTTATCAAATCTAGAGACGAATTAATATCATTAATCACTAATTCTTCAATTATAACAAAGGATATACTTCCTATTAATGATGAAATCATGATTGCAAATTGGAAATACACTAACGAATCTGTTTCACCTTCTCCGAAAGCTAATGTAGTTATTGCTGCATATGTTACAACCATTGCCAGATTCACATTATACTCATATCTGGAAAGTTTAGGAGAAAGAGTTCTGTATTTCGATACTGATTCTGTGATATTTACACAAAAACCCGGAGAAACAGAATTACAAATTGGTGACTATCTTGGGGATTTAAAAGATGAGATTTCAGATTATGGGTTAGGTTCATTTATTGAAACATTTGTTAGTGGTGACCAAAAAATTATGCTTATAGTATAAGGATTCCAAAACTGTTTGCAAAGTTAAAGGTATATCTTTAAATTATAAAAATTCCAAAATTATAAATTTCAATAGTATTAAAAGCATGGTTATTGACAATACACCTAAAGAAATCATAGTAACAGATTCACATAAAATAATCAGAATTAAACATTGTAATGTAGTCAGCCGTCCAGAACCAAAAAAGTATAGAGTTGTGTATAACAAAAGACGAAGAGTGAAAAATTACTATACGGTACCCTTCGGCTTCAAAAAAACTAGATTTATTAGAGTATTATAGATTGATTGTATTATTACGTTATGTTATTATTATATAACTTTCAGTTAAGTTAGAGTTCTTGTGATTTTCATATTGTGGTAACTACCACAAAAAACAGAGCAGTATAACTGTTAGTTAAGTAATAACATAGTTTAATAGTATGCAAGTATTCAATTCATAAGACGTAACTAGCACATTTACAAGATCTGTCATTTTGTATGCAAGTATTCAATTCATAAGAGTAACTAGCACATTTACAGGATCTGTCATTTTTCATAGTATAATTGTAAATATAAATTTGTTATGAATATTATAACATACGATAGTTATTGTTATATTTATTTTTTTAAAATTTAATTGGCAATTACTTTACAAATTGAAAAGATAAATTATCCTTTTCAACTGTTGTGGTTTTTTAACAATTAATACGCAAAACACAAACTTTTACCTTATTGAAATTTTAAACATTTATTGAAATATAATTCTATACCAAAACAAACATTTACTTTATTCAATTTACAATGGGGTTTTATTTTATACATTAAAATTATTCAAGGCCTTGTAACTGTCTTTCCTTGAATCTTGACATACAAATAATCTCATCAATCTTAAATCTATTTTTAATGAATGAAAATTATATATAACCTTTCTACAATTACAAATTTGAACTTTTGATTAAGATTTTTAAATTAATTTTTCTAATATAATTATCTTTGAATTTTATACTTTTTTACTATTTACTTTACTTTAAGATTATTTAAATTTGCAACGGTTTGCTCAGTTTTGATTATTCTAAATTTTACAATTTCTCTTATCTCGGGTTGGGATCTTTGTTGGCTCAATTTAAATGAAATTTATTTGAAACGATTTTATTAACATATAACAAATTGGTACTTATCGCAATGTCGTTCCCCTCAATTGGTTGATTTTTCACCGTACACTACAATACACATTTATAAACTCTTTCTTTATTAATTCACCACACTTATGATGCACTTTGATGAAACATCCTTCCCTGATGTTTTTCGAATGACTGATTTCAGCTCCCTGTTCGGCGATGAATGCTAATTCTTTTTTACTTGTGGATCGTGATTCCCCTCTTGAAACTCTGCTGGCTCTCTTCTATTCTTACTGGTAAGTTAAATAACTCTCTTACTCGACTTTGCACAACAATTTCTCTACTCAGGTTGACTCAGAGACGCCTTGCCTCTTTGTCAACTGTTCTCGGAGACTTTCTGGACCACAGATCAGACTACTGCTGGTCTCAGCCCCTGGACTCTACGACTTCCTTTTTTGGACTCCCCTTTAAGACTACCCTGGCTTTCGCAAGTTCGGTCCCTACCGAACTTTCTCCCTCCTTTGAACATGAGTTTCGCGTCCTTACCGCTGATTCGTTTAGAATCTCTTAACTTTCACAACATATTGTAACGATATCATAATCTCACCTAGATAAACAATTGATATCATGACATCTAATAATAAAATAATTAAAATAACTTTAAAAAATAATAAATATGAAAAATGGAACAATATTAAATAAATGAAGGGAGACGACAGCTGTCGCTTGCAGTTAAAAGTGTACGTGTTAATTACAATAGGACCAGGATTTCTACAACCTTGAAGAAAACACATGGGCTACATTAAAGGAACAACAGTAACGGAATCTTAGGGGAGCGCAGAGTTTTTTATATAAAAAAAGAGAAATCGAAGGGAAAGCCAGCGTCCTAACGGTACACAAGTAGAAAGTCTAACGGTGCTTCAAAAAACACAAAAACGGAAAAGAGAAAGTAGGTCGACTAATCGAAGACGATCTCACGCTTAAAAAAACAACGGACAGATTTAAAAACAACCACTAAGAAGCGAAGAAGGACACATGTTGAGAAAGTTAGGGAAAATCAACGAATCAGCGAACAGGACGCGAAACTCGTGTTCGAGAGAAGGGAGAGAGTTGTACAGGGACCAGGGTTTCGAAAAAGTAAGGAGTCTGAGAAGGGAAGTCTTTGAAGGAAGGTTATGGGCACAGAGAGTCTGCTCTGTGGTCCATAAAGTTTGTTCAACAGTAAAGAAAGAGACAAGAAGTCTCCGAGTTAATTAGAAAAGTTTAATAAGTTTAATTTAAAGTAGAGTAAAAGAAGGGAAGAAATAAGTAACAGTAAGAATTGAAGATTAGAAGTCTTGTGGAGTTTTTTTTAAATCAGATAAAGAAAGGAGTTCGATTGACCAGTGCCAAGGGATTACCGTCATCGCAGAGAGGAGCTGGAAATTGGATCAACCCAGAGAGCGAGAGAAAGCGTTAATCAAGGAATAAAGTGTTTTGAGCAGTGTGGTGTTTTTTAAAAATAAAAGAGTCAATTATAGTTTTATGTGTAGTTAAAATGTGCAAATCGACCGATCAAAAGGACCAGCATTGATAAGTACCCAACATTTTGTTAATTATTAAATTCATCATAAAATTTATTTCACTTTCAATTGAGCCATTAAAAGAACCTATTGACCCGAGATAAGAGATTGTGTTTGTTAAATAAATTTAAAACTGAGCTAGCCTATATATAAAAAGATAAAAATTTAAATGTAAAGTAAAAATTAAATTGGTAAAGAAATATAATAAAATCCTAAAAGGGAGCTAATAATTTGAATAATCAAGTAATAATTAATGTTAGAAAATAAAGTAATTTTGTATTTTAATTGTAGAATCAATTCATAAACTCATTCTAATTTAAGTCAAGTTTGAAATAAAATTGTTGTATTATTATTCAAGGAAAGACAGAAAAAAGGCCTTGAATATTCTTGAAATTGTAAATTAAAAGTTAAAGAACTAAACTGTTATAAATAAATTAAAATAAGGAATGATTGAGGAATGAATGATCTAGTTAAGTAAGAATTGAATAATTTAATGTACATGTTTCATGGTTTGTTTTTTTTTTAATTTATGCAAAATTAAACTAAAGATTTTATCCAGGTAAACGTTGTTGTTTAATGTGTATTTTAAATATAATTGATAGAGAAGCATCTTAAATGTTATATTTGGCACTCCAACGTGTGGCTTTAACAAATAATTAAAATTAATAACATCATAAATGTTATAATATGTCCTTTTCCTTGCTTATTGGTGTGTTTCAAATCTGCCCGTTGGTTTTTTCACGTGGGATCACATTCGATTTGTCGACCTACTTTCCTCTTTTAGTTTTTTTTTTGTTTTTCAAAACAGTTAAAACTTTCTACCCTGATCATCGTTAGCTTTCCCTTCGATTTCTTCTTTTTTTGTACAATTTTGCAACACATCTGCCTTTCCCTAAAGATACCGTTATTTTAATGTTGTTTCTTTGTCGGCACATATTCCGCCAAAGTTAAAGAAATCTCTGTCCCTTTTGTGTTTGACACGTACTTTCTTTTTCCATACCGTAAAATTTGCACTCATAAACTGCAGCTGGCAGCTGTCGCTTTTTCCTACCATCAGATAATATTTGATTCTATGATTATTATTATTATAACATTTAATTTAGTTTTCTTTTTATTTTTTACACGAGTTGTTTTAATTATTTAGCATTTGATATCATAAATCATATTTATTTATACATTGCAACATGATATCGTTACAATATATTGATATATTTTGATTGTCATGTATATGAAATATTCCTAAAATATATTATGTTTAAAAATATATAACATAAAGTGTTTTAGAACAAATAATTTAAATAGTGTTTTATATTATGTAGTATAACTTAGGTTAAGTGGGGAGTGATAGCTACTGCCTCCACGCGGTATTCCCTGGACAACATTGAAAAATGGCAAAACAGTAGCTAAAATGATAATATTGTACACCTAATTTTTGTAAAATATAGTAAAGTTAGATTAAATGTATGCGTATTCATACTCACTGTACACTCGACAAACTGAAACTAACTGATCATTTAGTTAGAATTAATAATAAGACGATGTCATATAGATATTTCCTCGAACAAAAGTCCTTTACACATCAATCTATTTTAGTAAAGATTAGAGGTGATTAATATTTACTGAAACAAAAATCCAGTACTCTGCTTTCTATTTTAACAAAAGATTAACAGCAAAGGCATTTTAAAATTTATTTATACATCGATATGTGTATGTATAATTGTTAATAAATATACTTTGACTATATATAATGTTTTACTTCATGTGTAACTATAAATTATTATAGTTTCATCAAAAATAGAAATTGATTGATTAAAAATATAATATTATTGAAAATTGTTTCATCAAAATCTAAATAGAGATTTTGTTATGAAAATAATATTATTATAGTTTCATCAAAATCTAAATAAAGGTTTTTGAGAAACTTTCACAATAATATTATAGTTTCATCTAAGTAAAGGTCAACAAATAATAACAATGAAATTTATATAATTGTAATTTATTAAACAAGTGATATAACATTTTTATAAATAAAATGTTTACAAATTATATACTTTCATTAATATTTGTATAAAACAATTGTAATCTAAAATAATTTATAAACATATCCTAACAGATTACTTTAATTTCAGATAACAACAAGTCTTTATTAATAGTGTCACTTTTTATAACACTTATGTCCATTTCGTTCAAAATATTTATACTCCGCGCCAAAGCTGGTGGCGGCTGAGGGATTAGGACGGCCGGGTCGGTGAGCCTACCCCAATTAGACCGCGCTCGACTGCTTCGGGCCTTGGTCATTAGTCACCTACTGGGTTAAAAGTGCAATCGGTACAACTTTTTTAATTAGTCAAATATTATAAAAGTAACTGCATATTTGTAGTCTACATAGAATTACAAGAAAATTAAGTCTAAACACGATGTAACTGCGATATTGTAAAGTATTTGGTTTAAACGGGATTTAAAAGGTTTCCTGAAGAAGATAAAGATTTTTCTGTAATAGATTTTAATTACATAATACATTATAAGTTTTGTAGTGTATATCAGATAACATATTTTACAGTTTTCAAACTTGTAAAAAAAAAACCTTGTAGACTTTGTACTCGGTTATTATTGTGTTCCTCGGTTATTATTGTATACTCGGATCAGTGCGGTTTGAGTTTCGGTTCGCTTTTATAAACAAATATATTTATTTCGGATTTGCATATGCTTTAGCCAGCGCACTTCTTGTATTTTTATAAGACACACTTCTACCCTATATAGATGACAGAAGGGGCCTGAACTCAGATGACTCACTGGGTGGAATGACTCACATTCCACTGTTGTTGGTTTCGCATCCCCGGTCCAAAGGTTAACGTCCTGTATGACGTATTTTCAATCAGTCGCTAAACAATTAATGTCCCGATCGGTTCGTTTTCATAGTTCGGTGCTTCGTGGTCTAAACTGTGAAACGAGTAAACTGTGATGTGGGAGTTTTAGGTTTTTATTTATTTTTGTCGTATAAGTGTTAATAATGTGTTCAGAGGTACTCCATACGCAGGCACGTTCAACTGTTGGAGCTGTTATTGAATATTTTTATGAAGAAAGAAATAATTTGGGGCCACTGAAAGATGTTAAAAAAGTTTTAGAACGAGTGGCTGATGCGACTAAAGTGTCAAAACGGACCGTAGAAAGAATAAATGCTCAACTCCGTGAGATCAAGAGTAGTGAAGCTGAACCAGACATCGTTCACAAAAAATGAATAACATATTTATTTGTTTGTTTATTTTTATCAATATTTTGATTTAGGAACGGTTTCCTTAAAAAGTTGCTTTTTTCAGGGATATGAGTTATCGCCTTCAGCATCGTAGAAGCACATTTCGTAAAAAAAGATTTTACAAATATCGGTTGTTAAAAGCTCTTACTGTAAATATTTTAGTAAATACATGTAATTTTTAGATAACTTTTAAAATATATGTATACATCATTTTTAAACTTGACTGTTATTTATTTTTATTTCCTTCTATAAACCAAATACTTTACAATATCGCAGTTACATCGTGTTTAGACTTAATTTTCTTGTAATTCTATGTAGACTACAAATATGCAGTTACTTTTATAATATTTGACTAATTAAAAAAAGCTGTACCGATTGCACTTTTAACCCAGTAGGTGACTAATGACCAAGGCCCGAAGCAGTCGAGCGCGTTCTAATTGGGGGTAGGCTCACCGACCCGGCCGTCCAAATCCCTCAGCCGCCACCAGCTTTGGCGCGGAGTATAGTAGGCCTAAATAACTTTTTACCACAGAGTCGTCGTTTGATGTTTCACTTGGTACATTTGTTATTAAGTAATTCACAACACTATTTTTGATATCTTGAAAGATATTAAAAATGGAAGATGATGTTAGTAAACACAATTTGAGGTAGCTGGAGGTTCAGTTTGATATTTGTAGTATTCCTTTCCAAGTATTCCTGTATAATAATGGTATCCCGTAGATAAAGACGAGGTTTCAGACAGATGAGTTCACAAATTAAAACAGATTTCTTGCCGTACATCATTTGAAACACAACTTGATGTTTATCCAAATCAAAATTTTCATAACTTTGTTTTTTACACATGAAAAAATTGGAAATTAATTTAGATTTTTGTAATAACATATTCCATTTCAAAACACTTAACGAAACTCCTATATTTGAATCTGATTTACGTACTTGTAATCTTGGTTCAAACATATTTTCAATATCCAAACCGATTATAACTATTTTACCTTGACTTTTATTTAGAGAATACCACGTATTCAAAAGTAGCGCAGGTAAATATCTGTTGGTTATCTTCTTTTCCATAATTTTTTCATTTTTTTCCGAAATGAAATTAGTTTTAAACTAGTTTTTCGTATTCCTTTCGTATGGTGAACACCTCTTGTTGATAGTGGTCTTCATTTTTCCTTAGAACTGAGTTATTTCCCTTTGACATTTACATTTATAGGCAAATAATTTTATTTGCGCATGCGTCAACTGTTATCTTTCATTCTATAACAGTTGTGCAATATCTCTTTAACCTTTGCCCTGATGAAATAAATTTAGTGTAATAAAAAACACACTAATATTTCTATGATGACATCCTTTCGTAAATATATCTACACACACTACTATTTGATTCTTGCATCAAAGATTTTTGAAATAATTTCATCTAATTCTGAATAGAATTTTTTTGTTTTTGTAAAAAATTGTCTTTAAAATATTTTGTGAAAAAGTTTCATTGAAATCTAATTAGAGGTTTATAAAATAATTTCATCTAAATCTGAGTAGAAGTTTTTTTGTAACAATTAAATTATCTTTAAAATGTTTTGTGAAAAAGTTTCATTGAAATATAATTAGAGTTATGTAAAATAATTTCATATAAATCTAAATAGAAGTTTTTGTAAATAAAAAATTGTCTTTAAAATATATTGTGAAAAAGTTTCATTGAAATCTAATTAGAGGTTTTTGAAAAAAACAATTCATCTAAATTTGAGTAGAAGTTTTTATAACCACAAAATCATTTTGAGAACATCTAAGATTGACTTTTGTTCTTGTTTACTCACGTAAGTACCAAATATTTAACTACAGAGTCTTTGTCTTATTTTTTTCATTCTCATTATAATATAGGTTCCTTAACATCGGTATAGAAATTTTTGATAAAATTTCATCAACATCTGAGTAAAGGTTTTTTAAAACAATTTATAATATATAGAGGATTGAGATCTCTCTTTTTCATCTCTTGACCAACTTTTCAGGGATTTTTAAAATTAATTTTTCCTAGTATTGGGTGAGATCTCTCTTTCTCTTTCTCTTTTGTTCTTTCCCGATCTGACACATATTTTCTAGTCTTGGGTTAGTTACCACTATCTTTGTTGCTATAACCCTACATGATGTTATGTAACCTAAAATAATGGCCACCGAAGGCTAAAAATATATTATCTGACCTTGGATTTATTGAAATGGGGGGGGGATTTCTAATGCTCCAGACTCCTACAAGATGTGTAACTTAAAATGACGGACATGTTTACTAAAAGTATTTACCAAAGATAATGGCCACCATAGGCTTAAAATAGATCATCTGACCTTGGATTTATTGACATTGGGGGGGGGGGGTGTCTAATGCGCCAGACTCCTACAAGATATATGTTATATAACTTAAAATGACGGACTTGTTTACTCAACGGCAAAGAGATTACCAACAAAAGATTACATTTATTTACACAAACAGCCTTACTAGGTCCAAAATCCTTATCTTTGTTGACGTAAGCAGTCTCACTAGGTCTCTCAGTGGGGGGGGGGGATTCTAATGCACCTGACTCCGGGTCCTTATCCTTGTTGACATGATACTTATCTTTGTTGACATACTCCTTATATTTGTTTACATAAGCACGTCTACTATATCTCAGCTTATCTTTGTTGACACAGTGGCGCCAGTCTCTTATCTTTGACCTTTGGACTGGGGGGGGGATTCTGCCGCTCCCAACGCCGGGGTATGACTACTTTCATAGCCCCACATGCAAACTTCTACAGGTTTTATAGATCCCTTGGCAGTGAGCTATGAATGTACAATTATTAAACAGCCACCATTAACAACTTTCAAAGTTTTGCATATAAACCAACACTAACACTGGTTGAATAGATTTCCCATCAATGAACTTCGAAGCTATGAAATTATTAAAGAGCTTACACTCACACCCTCACAGCCATAGATGCAAACAAACTCTTGTAATATTTCCCAAGATTTCTCAACAGTGAGTTTTGAAGTTATGCAAATATTAAATAGTATACAATAACATGCTTCACAACACTACTGCATACAAAACAACTCCTACAAATGTTTATTAGATCTTGTGTTAGTAATATTACAATAAAGTTCAATACAATAAATAAATAATTAAATAAATTACAATAAATATTATCATAAGATGCCGTACTTTCACTTTGAGAATCTGAGGTTACATGACAGCTTATTGCGATATACGAAATAACAATAGGATGTACTTTTATTTTGAGAATATAAAATAAAATTGTAGCATGTTACTATATTGTAACTAATAAGTGAACAAACACTCTCTTTGAGTATCTGAAGTCATATTGCAGCATATGATATTATTGTAATGAAAAACCAAAAACATAAGAATGAGCACTTTCACTTTTCAAATCTGAGGTTTTATGATAGCATATTATAATATTTTAAATTGAAAGCCCAATAAGAGCTTGTATTTTTATTTGAAATGGACAAAATTTGAACTAAACATACTTTAACTTTTAGAATCTATAATATATGACAGTATATTATGATAATGTAAATGAAAGCCCGATCATAAGAGGCTGTATTTTTGCTTTGAATATTTGAAGAAATGTTACACTATATTATAATATTGTAAGGGAAAGCCAGAACATAAGAGGCGGTACTTTCACATTAGGAATCAAAGTTATATGAGAGCATATTACAATATTTGAATTATAAATCCCAAGCATAAGAGGCCTTAAATTCGCCTTATGTATCAGAAATTTAACGACAGCATATTATGAAATGTAAGCTCAAACATAAGAGACCGTATTTTTTTATTTTGAGAATCTAAAGACAATTGAAGCATTTTACAATATTGAGATTGAAGCTTATAGATAAAAATTTGAACTCAAACTTAAGCTGTCATCTTTATTTGAACGCAATCAAGGCTATGAGGCCCCTTCGACTGAACCCATCAATTTATACAAAAATAAATTACAGCTCTCAAAAAAAATTATACAAAAAATCAGTGATAATTTTATAAGAAATGAAACATACACATTTATCAATTGCAAACAAAAAATTTCTAAAATTTAAAGATAATTCAAAGCTAAAACTAAACATAAATACACTTGGTATATAGATAGATAGATCGATTTAGATATATAAACAATGAAATACTACATCAATTACAATTGTGAGCAACAATTGTGGGCACATTACATACAAATTTATTCCATAAACGAAATATCCCATAATATACACAAAATGTAATAATACACATCCACCAGCAAATGCACTTTTATCCCTAGTTTAAGTATCGATAAATTTAAACTTTCCCTCATTTTTAAGGACAGTGAATTCCACATTCCGTAACAAGAAACTGTGGAGGATTTATTGAAGATGGATGTATGATTAAGGGGAATTTGAAGGATCAATATGCGATTCCAGACCATGTACATCGGACATAAAACAGAAAGATTTAGAAAAATAATAAGGTAGATTACATTTTAAAATGCAAAATAACAGATTCAAAATTGACTGACGTCTGCAAGATTCAAAATTGAGCCATTTACGTTGATTATAAAAAGAGTAATATGCTGGTCATAACGTAATTAAAATGGGAAACGAATGCAAACATTCTGAGCACGCTGCAACCTTAGTGCCAGCTCTACTGTTAAGTCACTGTAAACTGTGAAACCATAAAAGAAAGGAAATAGCAACGAGTCAACAATTAGAGCTCTCATCTTATTGGGAATTAACATTTTGTAATTTTTACGAGAAAATCTTCATTCATAAGATCTACGCACTCATTCATATTCATTATTTCACATGTGTATATAAATTTGAAGGTCGTCAGCATATAGTGATTAAGAATAGAAGAAATATATATATATATATATATATATATATATATATATATACACACAAAAGGAGGTACTTTCACTTTGACAATCTGAAATCATATTGCAAAATATAATAATGTTTGAAATTGATAGCCTAAGCATTCAAACATAAGAGGCCGTACTTTCACTTTGTGAATCGGAAAACATACTACAGCATACTCTGATATTGTATATTTAAGCCCAAAGGTAAGAAACTGTATTTTGACTTGTGAATCGGAATTCATATTGCAGCATATTGTGATATTTGTAATTGAAAGCCCAAACATAAGAATTCGTAATGCCACTTTGTGAGAATTTTAAACCCTATTGCAGATATGTGTAATTGAATGGACACACATAAAAGGCTGTATTTTCACTTTCAGCATCTGTAGTTATAAAGCAGTATAATATATTATTTCACTGGCAAGCCCAAATATAACATGTAGTGTTTCACTAAGAGATACTGAAGCATATTATATTTGAAATTGAATGTCCAGGCATAAGAGGCCATATTTTCAGGTTAAGAATCTGAGGTTAGGCTAATATGATGGCATAAAGTGATTTTTTTTAAAATTAATAGCCAAAACATAAGAGAATGTTTTTTAACTTTAAGAATTTAAAGTTATATGACAGCATAACATAATGAAATTGAAAGCCTAAATATAAGAGGCTGTACCTTCATTTTGACATACACAAGTTTGACATAAACATACTTTCACTTTGAGAATCTGATGATATATGGCAGTACATTATGATATATTAAATTTCAAGTCCAAGGATAATTAAGAGGTCATACTTTTACTTCAATAATCTGAGGTTATATGATGGCTTATACTATTTTTAGAGTTTAAAGTTGCAAGATAGCATATTATACTATTTCAAATTGATGTCATCTTTTCATTTTTAGTGTTTAAAGTTGCATAATAGCATACTATGATATTTTAAATTAATAGCTCTCAAATATAAGAGGTTCTACTTTCACTTTAAGGTCATATGACAGCATGTTATGATATAAGAAATTGAAAGCCCAAGCATAAGTGGACATATTTTCCTTTTAAAAATCAATAGTTATATGACACCATATTATGATACTTGAAATTAAAAGCCCAAACATAAGAGGGATTCCCCTTACCATAATTACTGGAATAATAGCTAAAAACAGAATTATTGTAATAATAGTTATGTAATTTTATTCCATTACTGATGTACATTTCGATAAGATGGGTGTCATCTTCAGTGAGTTCAACTGCTAAACTAGAGCTAACATATATATTAGTTTAGTTCACTAATCTAGTAGCAGAACTCTATGAAAGTGATAATCATGTAATCGAAATGTACAACAATACCAGAATAAAACTAAGCAATAGTCTACTTATTGAACTGAATTCTCATCCTCCCCTTCTCACATCATAGCAAAAAACTCCTTCCTGAGGTGCAAAATATTGCATAAATATTCTCACTCATCCAACACCAAAACAAAGAAGAAACATACGCAACTTATCACTATCAAAATGTCATTTTTGATAAAGAACCATAGATGCAGGCTTCGAAAAAATATTTAAATAACGGCCTAAACTCTTGCTTAGCCTACTTGTGTTTAAACATGGTTAAATCGTATTAGATTAAAATTGAGCATTTAATGATGGCAGTCTATGTTATTTTTTTCCAATTATTTCTGAACCGTAATATATGTGTGTATTTTGTACGAGGGTTTACATCATTAACCTTCATATTTTACTCAAATTTGAACAAAATTGGTAAAACTAATTTTGATAAATTAATTACTTTATTGGTCAATTTTATATATTTTTTTTAATCAATAACTCACGAACCCGTATTTATGGAGAGATAAATTTTGTTTGGGTTCTTAGAGGCTTGAGCAAAATTTAATCAAAATTGTTGGAGGCAATTTAATTGTAATTTCGAAATTGTCGGATACTTAATTTTGTATTTTATTTTTTATCCACTACCACCACATTTTAAGTTATCAAAATGAAAATAACGTCCCTAGATATGGCCAAAATATGTCCACCTACCAAATTTGATTAAAATCAATCTAAGCATTTGGGCTGCATAGCACAGTACAGACAGAGAAACGATCCTGAAAACCAGTTTTTTGTATTGAGAAAGACCTCAAAAGGGACATATTCACAAAAAATTCGAGATCGATTTTTTGACTCATCACACAACTTTCTTTTAGGTGTGTGAAAGTAAAACAAATAGGAGTAAAAAGTTTTTTTTCTTTTAAATTTTCTTGATATAATATTATTTTACCAATCCATTCGAGCATATAGGATCTGTACGAATTGATGAGATGGATTGAATTTGTATTCTTTCTTCACCTCCAGATGATAACGTGTCCTTTCACAGTTCTAAATAGATTCGTACTGCTATGGCTATGCCAAATTAATAAGTGTCAATGTCACTACAGTGGTGTAAACAATAATCTAGAGTTGTAACACCATTCATTATGAAAACTATTCTGTTTGAATTAGGTAGGCCAAGCAAGAAAGGTCATGTATGATTCAATAGACGACTTAACGCTACAACCATGTATGTACTGTAGACTGTAGATGTAGGTTCCAAACAGTTCTTATTTTTCCTTTGTTAGTCATCATTCTATATTCAGTAAGAGTACGTGATTTGGTTATCAATCTGTTTAACTGGGACATTGATTTTGTACGGAAGGGAAGAGGCATCCTGTCACAATATACAGGGTGTTCACGAATACTGCGAAATATAGTTAACTAGTATTCCCGGGATCAAATTATTTAGTTTTTAACACACCAATTACCCCGGAACGAAAGTGAATATCTTAAGAGATAAGATAGGGAGAAATCTTTTTTTAATTTACCACAATTCCTTGATGCAAAAGCCAAGTTTTTTCAAATGTTGACTGATATGTTCACTAAGAGTATATAATTATGGATATCAAAAACGATGTTTTCTAGTAAAATGATTCATTTTTCAAACGATACAGGTTTGTTAATATATATATGTTACAATAAAAACTCCTAGCCCTCGGATACTCCAATATCGTCAGGTTCGGAATAGGACAAGAGTTGGTCAAGACCTGAAAAGAAAGATGAAAGAAAGAGATTCAACCTAAAATTACATGAAAAAAGTGTATTTATCAAAAGTTCTATAAGACTATAAGAGATTCCTTGAGGGATATATATTATTCCGTTGCGGAACATGAGGATTCCACGACACGTATAACAAGCTACTAACTTCGACAGTAAGTAGTGTTGGCGTCACGTATCTGGGCGCGCGGTGGCTCGCTACTAGCATGACTAAAAATATTCTTCTATGAAGCCGACTACGAAAGCCGGTAAATCTGCAATACAAAAGCGTTGTTTTTATCAGCTTTCATGCTTGTTACTAAAAATTTGTTAGATTCGAAAAATAGGCTGTATATACACACTATTTAGCATTAAACTCCAAAAACCTTGACGAAATTTCACGTTTAAAATACTTAACTTATTTGTTGTTTATAATTTAATTTAAACTTCATAGTATCCGGAAGACACAGTTAATCGTTAAATATAATATTTAACCTAGATGTATTTTTTACCTAATTTCTAAATGAGTTTTAAACTTTTAACGAGGATTTAAATTCAAATCAAATTCAATTTAATGCGTTTATTCCTCGTTTTTACATCATAATTTTCAGAAAAAATTCAAAAGAAAAAAACAAATGTTTGGACATGTAAATTAGAACAAAATGGTGACTTGTCAAGTACTGATAAAATTTTCCCATTAGACCAAAATATACTTCCAACAGAAAAAAATAAAACAACAATTGCAACATAGTTTTATGGAAAAAATCAGAAACAATAAATACATGTATAAGCTAAAATAATATTGGCTGACAAAACGGATTGTGGCCCATGAATCAATACAGTTCATCCACCCCACTCATCTCGGCTTCTTCAGAATCATCACTAGAGTTGTCAGAGTCACTGTCCAAAGATATTATAAAAGACTCCACAAGGTTGTGGATTAGTGGGTCTGCTGCTGCATATCCCTCTTCAATTTTTTTGACGTGCTGGCACTTCTCTGCTCACTCGTCGGCGCCTATGAGGGCGAATTTTCCTTCACACAGAGCTTGAGCTTGAGCGTTTCGAACCGACCACCTTAATTTATTCTGCTGCTCTTTATCTAACACAAGTCTTTTAAAGTTAATTAATATCACTATTGCTCACATTTATCAACGTTTATTTATATATCTACTAAGCTCTTTGTTGATAATTTTCTGTTGTCTATTTTCTAGAAAATTAATAATAAAATGTATTTACCAGCCATCGTTTAAAACTAATGTTTTCCCTTTGTTACGTTTGATACCTGTATTACAAATCACATGCATTTAATAAAAACAGAGGAGCCAATTTCTGTTACGTAGAAGATGTTTTTACGAAGGCGCGCACATTGACCCTTCTCTACCTCTCTCATCTATCAGCCTGCCAAATATACGACGGCAACAGTATATATAGTAAAATTTGAAGTATAATGAGTACGGGAGTGGTAATCTCGAGGGACCCTAACTGGATCTATGACTTTTTTATGTAGTCTTGGGTTAGATTCCTCTCCCTCATCTTTTCTATCCGGTCTCTATTAACAAACTCTTGTTCTTCTCCGACCCTAACGCTAATAGAGTGTTCGAGGGCTAGGGAATCTTTGCTTTACGTTATTTTCATCCTTTTTTAAAAAGACGATGATGACCGAGAGGCCAATACCGCATACGGGTTCTGAACCAATGAAGGATTTCTTAGAACCATTTTTTACCAGTTTAGCCGTCCTAACCCCTGTGACTTGATATCCAGTCAAGTATTAATTAGCAGGTTTTGGGTCGAAATCTTAATAAGGTTCAGTGGCAATCCCACACTATTATCCTCAGGGGCATTTTCCGATGACTTGTCTTTCTTCTAGAGCAGAGGTGTCAAACTCAATTTTGCAGAGAACCATTTATTAAATTTAGAATGTGTAGGCGGGCCAGATTCAAATAAAAAAAATGTACTGAATTATTATAACATTTAATTTATTTCATTTTATAGTATAATATACGGTTGTTAAAAATCATGCCAAAGTTATAAAAGAGGGAAATTATTTTGAGCTCGAGGATCCAGATACCTGACTTCTCTTGTTTTTGACAAGCTCATTGATGTCAGGTATCATATTCGTTGTAATTATTTTAAGAATTGATTGGAGATGTTCATTCGTAAGTCTTGTGCGATGTTTGTTCTTATTTATTTTCATGACGGAAAACATCTGCTCACATAAATAGGTGCTACCAAACATGCACAGAATGCGTGCTGTGTGCTTTTTTTAATTCCGGGTAGTTTTCCAAACTCTTGAAATATTGTGTATAAAATGTAAGAGCGTTAACCTCTCTAAATTTTTCTTTCAAAATACTATCCGATTGAAGATCTATCAACTCTATTTGCAAATGAACTGATGCCTGTGAAGCTTATAAAATCTAATGGATTGTTGAAAATTGGGAATTCCATTTCATTCATTTTGTGGAAGTCTTCAAAACGATTGTTGAATTCCGTGATCAGATTTTGCAGAAGTTGAGAATATTGATCAATTTTTTTTTGGTTCACTGTGCCAAATGATTTTAAATGAGGGAAATGATCCAAAGTTTGATTTTTACGTGATTTTCCCACAGCCTCAACTTTGTTTCAAAAGCATGAATACATGAATACATTTGAGTGACAATCAGATTTTTACCCTGTAACTTTACATTCAGATCAGTCAACTGTTTATTCATATCTACCAAAAAGGCACAATCAACCCACCAGTCATTGTCATAATCAATTGGGTTGCCTTTTTCTAACATGAAAGCTTGAATAGCAAAAACGTAATGCAAAAAATCTTTTTAAAACTACTCCTCGACTGAGCCAACGAACTTCGGTGAAATAAGGGACATCAGAAAAGTGTTGTAAAAACACCAAATCTTGTAACAACAGCCTGAACTGTCGGTGATTTAGTCCTCTGCTCCTTATAAAATTTACTATTTTAATTATAGGTTGCATGACATGGTCTATTTTTAAATGTTTGGATGCCAATGATTCCTGATGAATTATACAGTGACATCCCACAAAATTCCCTGATGTTTTCTGTTTTAATTTAGGTACAACACCTGAATGTATGCCAGCCATGGCAGGAGCGCCATCCGTGCTGCTAAGTATATTCCAGTCGATTTCATATTCTGATATCAAATGCTCAATTGCAGAATAAATATCATTTGCTGTTGTAGTACCTGTTAATGGAACGCACTTTAATAGTTCTTCAGTTATTTCCAAGTTACTGTTAAATACCTCGTATAAAAACAGCAAGTTGAGCTGTATCAACAGTATCGGTGCTCTCGTCAACAGCCAGTGAAAAGTTTGTAAATTCCTTAATTTTCTCCTTCAGTTGAAGAGCCAAATTTTGAGATAAATCATTTATTCTTGAAGCAACAGTGTTTCTTGACAGCGAAATATTTTGAATTATTGACTTTTGAAATGGAAATGAAACATCGGCAACTTTCAACATACAGTCTTTAATAAAATCACCATCAGTGAAAGGTTTTGATCTCTTCGCGATTTCTAATGCAATAATAAAACTCGATTTCAGGGCATCTTCGCTCTCAGTATTAGCTTTAGTAAATATCGATTGTTGACCTTGAAGTTTAGATTTTAAAGATGACAATGTGTCCATTCTTATTTTTTCAGTGTAACAATCGAATTTTGATTTATGATTCGTATCATAGTGTCTCTTCAAGTTAAACTCCTTACAAACAGCAACTGTTTGATTGCAAATCAAACACAGTGGTTTACCTTTCCATTCTATGAAAAAAATATGCAACTTCCCATTTATACTGAAAAACTCTGCACTCACTATCAACTTTACGTTTTTGTGACATTATGCCAAAATCGTAACAATTATGGAACTCGACACAACAATTATGGATATCGCACGCGCACGACACAAACAAATGCACAATACCTTCACAATCACTACTTCGCAGTAGGCAACAACTAAAATCCTTCTCCGACAGTATCGCTTCGATTACTCGACTCAACTGACTCACGTCGCGCCGACGCACTCCTTTTATATCGATAAGGAAGGTTCTAGTCTAGACTCTAAGATTCTATTGTTCTCAACAAAAATAATAGGGTATTTTCGCTTGTTGCTAAGATATGGCGTTACTGTCTATCTCTCTCGCTTGTCTAGGCACGCGCTGCCCTTGAAATTACTTATAAATGTAGTGTGCGCATTTTAAAACTTCCGTAGAGGAATCGATTGAAGCCTAAAAGCTCTAAAAAACATGATTCTTCTTTCTGTGACACATTACAATCGCGGGCCGTATCTTTGACATGACCGTTCTAGAGAATGGAGAAGTACACTTTAACAAATCCCAGGGAGGCTTTCATGTCTGCTGCTTTTAAAGCTGGAAAATAGGTACCGTCTAGTAAGACCAATATGGTTTGGTGGTTTTCGGTCTTATTTGAACCAGTTTTGAGGAACTGATTCTGCTTGCTAAGCACTTCAAGAATCTTCGCGGGAGCTACCTTTGAGTAAAACTAAGAAAATCACTTTGGAAAGTCGCAGGATGTCCTTTCGGTCACCTATGCGTAGCTTACCAGCATTCCAAGATTTTATGTTTGGGATTTTTTTTTTTTGAATGATGTAAACTCGAAGCACAAGAAAAATAAATGTTGCACACTCATACATAAAACAAAATAATAAGCCGACAAAAACATTAGGTAATACCTCTCCGAAACTCTAAAGTAAAAAATCCGAAGTATAAAGTTCGAAATTAAAAAGGTAAAAAATTTTAAACAATTATGAACGACGTATTAAAAGGTTGAATATTTACAAATCAGCCTAAACTATCCCAATCAATTATTTTTTTCTTTTGAAATGAAAATATTTATGACCATAACAACACTTTACACGTGAGCTATTTCACTTAACTACGTTGTTCTCAACTCGCAAGACGTCACACCTCTAAGTCTGCCCAGCTAATAGGATCCTATTCGCGCTAAACCAACCACATGTCTCGATAAGTCGCCGCAGGGCAGGAACAATCGAATACTTCGCTAGACCAGCGCGCCTGGGATCCAATATCGCCGATATCAACGACCTCACAGACCAAGCGTAAGATCTGGCCGATGAGCAGAAGACAAATACTAAATGAGCACCGAAGAAAGAAGGTGGTACCACCACCCAAAAACCACCTGCATCCACCTTCATCAACTAGACCATCGCCGAATTATCACTAACTCCCGGAGTTCCATTTCCACCGAGACTGTCCTATTCATAACCTGTAGAGAGCAGCCATCGAAAACGTTACCCGGACGGACGAATTGAAAGCTCGGACGAATTCTCCATAACCAGGCTCGCCAACCAGGACGTTCGTCTTTAGCTCCGTAAATGCAGTAAACTCCTAGATCAGTCGATGAACACCGACTTCCTAGTAACTGATGACCCCACGGAAATAGCGCTCCTAGCCTACCCTTGGCTGATGGAAAATCAGGCCGTGTGCAACTTCACCTAGGTAGTCTTACCTTTGAAAAAATGGAGAGAAGGACTCCACATTGTACTACGTGATGGAGAAAAGAGAAGATACCTCTCCAGTCGACCTACGAAGTATGAACCACATCGAAGATCTCAACCCCTAGATGAATAGGTACGCCGCAGTCACCCCAGAAAACGAACCTTTAGACCGAACTAAGAGCATCTGACAACAAGTCCAGCGGAAAGATTCGACATAATTGTATTAAAGATATTGTTCTACTTGATTTATATTAATTCAAGATAACACTATAATGTACAAGGCCATTGAATAGTTGAAACACAGTGCAAAGGTATTGAAGTTGCACATCTTAATTGTACGGTTTTTTATGACAGTAAAAAAAATATATATCACGATAATGTAGAGGGTTTTGAACAGTTGAAGCACAGTACAAACACGATAAAAATAAAATGTCTTAATTGTAATATTTGTAATATTCTACTTCATCCGTATAAAGGATGACACGATAATGTAATGTGACAGTTCTTTGATCAGTTGAGGTATATTGCAAATCTATTCCATGTAATTCGTACAAAATACAGGTCAGTGCGTTCTCATTACATATTTGAGATCTTCTAACAGTTGAGGAACTGTGCAAATATATTCAATATGAACGTCTTAATTGTACTTTTCTTTATAATTCCTACAAAATACAGGCCATTTTTAACAATATACAATATATGAGATCTTTGAACAGTAGAGGCACTGTGCAAATGCAATGAAGTTGAATGTCTTAATTGTACTTTTCTTTGTAATTCGTACAAGATACAGGCAATTGCAACAATATATTAGATCTTTGAACAGTCGACGAACTGTGCAAATGTAATCAAGATGAATGTCTTAATTGTGCTTTTTATGTAATTTGTACAAAATACAGGCCATTGTAACAATATATTACATCTTTGAACAGTTGCGGCACTGTGCAAATTTAATCAAGATGAACATCTTAATTGTACTCTTCTTCCTACAAAGACAAAATAACATGTCAGTCTAGGATGTTGTTGAACAGTTGAGGCACAATGCATATAATTTAATTTTGAAAGTCTCAATGATAATGTTTGTTCAACTTGATTTGGACAATGTCAGTGGTAGATTTTTTAAAACAATGTTCATTAAAAAAAATTCCATGTTTACTTCTGAAAAGCCATACAATTTACAGAGTCTGGTTCTGTCAATGTTTACTATTCATCGAGGGAACAAGTTTTAAAATATTTTAAAAAGGGGGTAACCTCTTACACCCACCCCCTACTAACAAAAACTTCAAACTTTGTAAAGCCAATCTATAGCTTGTGATACCACAAATTAAATTTTAGAAAAAAGTCGAATTTTTGTAAAGAGAAATAATAAATAGGCCCATCTTTTCGCTCGCTACACTCAATAAAGTGTTTTTGCAGCTAGTGTTCAGAATTTTAAAATCGTAATTAAACGATAGAGTTAACTGACAAAATTTAACTATTTAAAACCCTCCCAATGTTTAATCCAATTTTACCGGTTATTTTGAATTAAAAGTAAAAATTATAACCATAAAGAATGTTGAAGTTTGTCTATTTAAAATTCAAAATGTTTTAATGGAACAATTTAGATTGTGAATCATTATTGACTTAGTTTGACAAGTAATTTAGTATACATAATTTTCAAATTGGTTGCCCGGTTATAAAATTTTGACCAATAATGTGATATTTATGGCACAGTTGTGTAGTATACTATCGCCTTTTCATCTGTACTGAACCTAAAAGCTTGATAAACTAAAAAGTAAATTTCATTGCTCTATTACTATTAAAATTATGTAAACAAACTTTCCTCTTTAGAACCTGGCCGTTTCAAAATACAATAGTTCTTAAAATAAGATAAAGGAAAGTGCAAATTAGATAATAGTGTTAGTAGGAAAAGATTTGCCAGTTGAGTTTGGTTTGCGAAACTGTTGTGGAGGTTCTGTTATTTTACCGTTGCTGCCCCTAAAAATCGTTTACACTTTAAGAGAAATGGTTGATAATTTTCATCTACGGATCAGAAAATCAATGTGCTCGAAGAACCACTGACGCGTTCAACGCAAAAGTGTGCAGCTAAAAATATATCACATACATAGTACTACAATTAGTAATAAAATTTGCTGAAACTAAATCCATTATAACATAAAATATGTGAAAAGAGAGTTATAAGGAATTGATTCAATTTAAAGACGTTCACCAATTTGTAACAATCCTGCAACATCACTGAATAACGCTCTGCTGTCACGAAAATTCTCTTGGCGCTGTTATCAATAATGTAATTTTATTACACCTTTTACCTAACTCTAGTTAAAATTTCATCTAAATTTGATTTTGAAAATTATGAAAAATTGTCTCTGGAAATAGCTTGAATTTGCAAATTTTTGAAACATTTAAGTGCCTGTAGCTCCTAAACGGTTAAAGATATTGAAATATAGCCTAGAATAAAAAAAGTCTTAAGATGTATTTTATCCAAAAACAGAAAATCCTATAAATATAATTTACAGCTGACCGCCAGATTGAAAAAAATGGCTGGTGATATGAAAGATTTGGTAATACCTCTAAAAAAAATCATGGATGGTTACCTTATAAAGTTTTTTTATGTACCTTTTGTACTTACTGAATAAAACATCGGTACGGCCTATCTCAATCACACTGAATAAGCAAGCCAGAGTAATTTAAAATCCGTCTGTAGAATTGAATCCGTCTGCTGGGAATCAAAGTAAAAACAATTATTCTATTTTATTCTTTTTAATGGAAAAACCTCTCAGTCATCACCGTCTTATATATATATAAAGAAGAAAATAACACACAAAAACCTAGTCTATTAGCGTCAGAGTTGAAAAAGAACAAGAGGTAGTCTAGAGAGAACTGATAACCAAGATAAAAGAGAGGGGTCTAATCGAAGATTACATGTTTAAATGTGTAGATCCAGCTAGAACCCCTCAGGATTGTCACATCAGAACTCACTATAGATGAGCCTCTGACGAAAGTTATTCTAATAATGTTCAAGATTAAGACAAATAACCATCACTAGAAAATTTGAGATTTGTAATTGACGAATAAGAACTACAAGTTAAAATAGGTATAGTGGAGACTCCAATTCCGATCAATATAACGCAATTTAATAAGTTTTGGCTCTAATTATTATTCTAAATTTGTAATAAATGGTACCTTTGTATAATTTACTGAAATACGGTCTCAGATTTTAATTGATACTATTGAATTAAAACTTTAAACAAAAATGATATTCTAATTTCTGCGAAAGGGTCACTTGCAATGGCGGAAAGTTGTCTACAAAAATAGCATTTTTGTAGACATAGACATACAGATAGCAAAATCTGTATACGATTTTGGCGTGTAATAAGATCTCAATACCATGGTTTATCTATATCTGAATCATTAAATGAAGGTTTTATGGAAGCTGAAAATAATATAACCATCTACAAAACATATCATTAAACTTTAAAGATATAAGCGAAGAAACAATCTAAGAATTTATTTTAAAACAAATATGGTTGGTATTTTAACGGTTTACTTAAATTAAAATTGATCTACACAAAAATTCAAGATGAATTAACAGTGGAGCAAAAGACTGTAATGTGGGTTCATAGATTAGTACTCAATGTACTAGATCTTATTTTTAGTGGCCAGAACTAGATTTAGATAAAGAAATGATGGTTAATTGTTGTGAATATTATTTAGTAGGGCGGCAGAACTCGCCAAAAAACTTCACATGTAGAATTATCGATAAAATTAAAACCGTGACAGCGTATTCTTATAACTTCCTTGGACCAATAAAAAATCAAATTACCTCATAGTCACTGATACAAGTTTACTTTGGAAGTAATACTGATGCTAATCATGTAACGCGTAAGAGATTTGTTATCTTCTAGTGATTTTAAAATGTTTTAAAATAATGGCATTCAATATATACACTTATAGTTTCTTATTTTCCGCAAAAAAAAGAGTTTAACCGAAACGCACTAAAGCAATTAAATACAGGTTGAAAATAATAAGGTTAAAAAATAATGTAAATTTTGATTCTGCCATAAATCAGTTTTTGTTGAATTACTATAACTCAATCCACACAACAATGAATCACCTACTGGGCAATTACGAACTAGATTAGACTTCCGAAGACTCAATATTCAATAATTGGTGTGTAAAAATCAGAAAGAAAAAAGTTGTGCCGATGGAAGTAATACTAAAATATTATAACCCAATTACTCATTAATAAGTAATAGATTAAAGTACTAGAGGTACTGTAACTAAACAACCATCTGATCTGTCATATTTAGTTAAATTAGCTTTTCTCCAGAGCTATCATAAATTCAAAGTATTCTTTTCTATTTTATTAAGAGTGAATAAATAACTCTTAACTAGTTAGGATTAGTTAGGAGTTGCCTAACTAATCGGCAATTCCGACATAATTACTTATATAAAACATTGCAGTGGATACAACATTAAAATCTTTGAAGTGGAAGAAATCTTTGCACAGTACGTGCAAAATATAGTCCAGTGATGTTCTACTTGAATCGTGTAGGCCTATATAATGTCAGTTCTTTGAACAGTTAAGACACAGTGAAAATTTGAATAGTTCTCTTCTACTTGATTCGTAGAGAAACAGGACAACATGTTAATATAGAAAAGGTATTTTTAGAGTTCAGAATCAGTGCAAATGTACTCAAGTTGAGTTTCATAATGGAATTGTTCTATTTTAATTGTAGAAAAACCGATGTTTGTGGTCTTTTCACAGTTGAGGTAGAGTAAGATATTCTATTTGACTACCTTAATATCTATTTGGTATTTAGTAAAACAGGAGATAACATGTTAATTTAAAAGATTTTTGGACACTTGAGGCACAGTACAAATGTATTCCAGTTCGGTAGAATGTACTTAATTTGTAGAAAACAGGACAACATGCTAATTTAAGAGATCTTTGAACATTTGAGGCACATTAAAAATGTATTCATGTTGAATGTACTTAATTCGTAGAAAAAAAAGACATGATAATTAATGTAAGAGGACATTGAACATTTTAAGGCACAGTGTAAATGTATTCCAGTTGAATGTACTTAATTTCTAGAAAAACAGGACAACATGCTATTTTAAGAGGCCTTTGAACATTTAAGGCACAGTGCAAATGTATTCCAGTTGAATATAAAAACAGGACAACATTCTAATTCAAGAGGTCTTTAAACACTTGAGGCACAGTAGAAATGTATTCCAGTTGAATGAAGGCCTACTTAATTTGTAGAAAAACAGGACAACATACTAATTTAAGAGGTCTTTGAACATTTGAGGCTCAGTGCAAATGTATTCAAGTTGAATGTACTTGATTTGTAGAAAAACAGGACACCGTGCTAATTTAAGAGGTCTTTGAATATATGAGCACACTGTAAATGTATCAAGTTGAATGTACTTAATTTGTAGAAAAACAGGACAAACATGCTAATGTAAATGATCTTTGAAGAGATGAGACACAGTGCAAAAGTTTTCAAGTTGAAAGTCTTAATTCTAGCTATTCCTACAAAAGCAGAACAATAAGCTAATGTAAAAGGTCTTTGAACAGCTGAGGCAGAGGACTAACGTATTCAAGATTATTACGTGGTAACCGGTTTTGTTTATTTCCGTTTTTGCTAAGGCGCATTATTTAAACGATTGCGACACAATAAAGCAAAGAAGGTGAAGCTGTAACCAGTTTAAACTGTATTTATTTTTTATTCCTGACTCGAATTTGATGGCACATATTTTAACCTTAATTGCTTTTTAAAAAAGTGAAGCGTATATAGAAAAATACAATCTACAACCCACCTTGCAAAGAGCTACGCCCGTGTCGAGTCGATCCAGAAAGTTGTTAACATTGATGTGAAGTTCTGGATACAAGTTATTTAACCATTCAGCCAAGTCCTCCTTCATGGCATACAGATACTCTTCACTCGACTTAAATGGCCGAAACGACCTTGACTCAAGCAGCACAGACATCTAAGACAAAAACAAATCTTGTAAATTCAATAAATTTTACTAAATGATATTATTATTTTCTCACATAATTGATTTATAAACCACTATAAGAATCATTTGCATACACGGAATAATTATACCACTAGTGGTTGTATGAACAGTGTAGACTCTTTAGAAGTTTTAATACATTCTGTCAATCGTTCTTCTAAACTAAACCAAACGCCTAGCGAGATGCATGATACACATAGACAGTATCACAGTAAATAATGCCACAGCTACTCTATATTTCAACGATACTAAACTCGCATAGAGAAATAATATTATTAAATGCTTTTTTACTTAATATAATAATTTTTACTTTCACCACTTGTAGATCTCGGTAGTTGGTAATCGAATTTGTTGGAAGCGTAAACAATCCGACTACTCTCATTTAAGTTTACTCGATGATATTCGAGTTAATGACAATTACATAAAGGTTTAGAGAATACCTTAGGAAACAAAACAGTGTAATTGTTATGTGAATAATAATTTAATTTTGTAACCTTATAAAACTATGAAAGGCTATACAAATGAAAAAATGAGTAATTATGGAAGTTTTTAATTTTTGATCTAATAACAAGTTTCAGAACAATTTAAATTCAATTTTTCATTTTAAGTTTTGTTTTACTACTATCGGTTATATTTCGTTCACACCATTCTTTGGAACGCCCACTTCGTTCACACCATTACACAGAGTCATCGAGAAGGGTCTCTATTATTTCAGTTGTACAGAAAATGGCAGGAAGAATAATCAACGAATCTTCAACAGACTGTTTATAACATTAGGAGTTTGGTTATTCGGCTCGATGATCCTGTATTAATGTTTTCGGAAGGTGAGCTTTGTTCCTAGTTAAAGCATCGGGGTTCGTGCCATGGAACCATGCAGTAACTGTTTTGATTGGCCGCTATTTTACAGCAGAAAGTAAAATTAAAAACCTTGTACTGTACATACCTAATTTAACAAAGTCGGAAATATTATTACTACTGGAATACACGTTTCTCGATAACTCCGTAACAAACATAAAAATATTCTTACGAAATGTCAAATTAGCTGAGTTAAAACAGGGCAATTACAATATTACAACATTATATTATCACTTATTTAAAGGCTATCAACTAAAATTAACTTAAGGTCGTATTTAATTCAAAACGCTACCAGACATTATGACAATGCTTAAAATTATATTATTACTTATTGCAAGGCTATCATCTAAAATTAACTTAAGTTTGCATTTAATTTAAAACGCTACCAGGCATTGTTACAATGCCTAACATTCTCGTAGTTTTGTACACCATGTTTAAGGACACAGGTGTCCTTAAAATAACTTACGCTTCTAGGGCTATTTACATGTGATCTTAAAAAGGAAGGGCAAATATTGGTGCGTTTTAATTAAACAAAAGTTTCGAATGACACAGGTCTGTCTGTTTGACTTAAAAATACAACACATAAAGAATAAATTTTCGTAATATCAGGTACAAATTTTGAATACAGGTTTGAGTCATGGTGGTCAGGAACGACGAAACTGTGGGTTCAGCCGAAATTTGACCAAAGGTGTCAGAGAGTCAGAAAATAAATGTGTATTGGCTGCTAGACTGATTTTAAACTGACGAACTAAGATTTATTAATCATAAATGAAAAAAAAATTATACTAAATCATTGGGTTATTTTTACCCTTGTTGTTTAAGGTGAAAATCTCTTGGTCATCAAATAAAACTCTGTAAACCTAGAACTGTTCAATGATTCAATTATTTTTGTGTATTAGAATTTTAATTACTTTCCTTCTGTACTAATATAATCTCAGTTCCTTCTGATATTGTGATGCAATAAGAAAATGTAGTAGTGTTAATGAGTGTTCCTTATTTGACACAATAGGCCAACATTGGTTTTCTTAACGATACTTTATTTTATTTCGATACGTGTTATGGGTAGAAGATTTATTAGTCTTAAAAAATGAAAACAACACTGTTAAACAAATGAAATTAGCAATTAACTTCAAACGTGAGTAATACTTTACTACAATTTTCCGTTTTGGAAGTTGTAGAAAAACACGTTTCACCGATGTTATATAATTTCAAAAAATTATAAACAAACCGCAAATAATAAACAACCATCAGTAATAAAACTACTTGAATACTCACTCTTTTTTGTCGGAGGATTATTATACCTTAAGGATATGAAGATGATGTGGTAGTGCTCATCTAAAGACAGTATGGGAATATAGTTGTGGATCTTATTAAGTGGCTATCGCTAGTACGAGGCTGGTGTCACGAGTAGAACCTAAGGGGAAACCAGAGTTACAAGAAAACCTCCAATTACAAGAAAGAGGATTACCCCAAATTTGAGCGGTATTAAACTCTCTGGGAAGACACTTCCAAGTGCGAATATTGGTTAAACATCTAGGGTTGATGCTTGACACCAAATTAACCTGGATCCACATTTAAGGCGCACTATGGAAAAATCGATGTCATTAATGGCAGTAAGGAGATTTGTGGGAGAAACTTGGGGTTTAAGACCAGCTATGACGAGAAGCATCTACAGTCCACACGTTTGGAGTATAGAGCACTGTATATACGGCAGACGACAGACTAACCACTTTTTTGGACTCTGGGTACCTCAAAATGGTTACGCTATATCTCCAAAATACTGTACTTCAATTTTTAGATTTATCACTTTACTTTCTCTGTACATGAGAAGGTAAAATTATTACTTTTTAAATCAAAGAGTTTTTCTTATAATTAAATGTTTTCTGACTTTTGACTCAACCTGTACAAAACAAAGTATAACTGTCCATCTCTTATCTACATAAGGAAGAAAAGTGGCTAATATAATTGATCTGTCGGTTTTGCTTTCCTAACAGACCACATAGTTTATTCGTTTTACAATTTTAAAGGGCATAATCGCATCCTAATAATCCTGGCAGGCAATGTTAATGCCTGTCACATCATGTAAATAAATAAATAAATAAAATGTAGGTTTGTACTTACAAATTTTGCCTAAGCCTCCGAATTCCCCATTAAGAGTATGAAGTGTTGTGACACTCGCCGTCCTTTAGCAACATATTGGGTGGCGCTAAATTGGTTTCAGAGTTTTCAATCGCAGAGCAACAAGTTGGGATTGGTTAGCAATTAAGTTCATCCCATATTATTAAGGTAGGCGTCCCTCAAGGGTCTGTGTTGTTTTCTACAACATTGTTTTTAGTTTGTATATATGATTTATTGGAAAAAGATTTTCACTGTGCAATAAGTGCTTTTGTCAAAAATATTGCGTTGTTTTTATTCCTGCAATGACTTGCACAAATTATGAAATTTCATTAATAATGATTTATTCACTTTGAGAGACATGTGTTCAAGAAAGAAACTGGAGGTCAATCTAAACAAAATAATTATTTAAAATTAGATTTAAGGGGATTTTGGTTTTTATATATCCTATTATCTACCATGAAATGTGTGTATGGTAAATAATTGTAATTGTCAACCTATTGAGAAAGTAAATTATTTTAAATATTTAGGCATCACTCTAGACGGAAAATTAAAGTGAGACAACATATGTAATATCTACAAGGAAATTAAACTTTCAGTCACAAAATTTTATTTTTTACGGAATATCTGCTATACAACTTGGTTAAGAACTTTGTTTAAAACGGTACTCGATAAGTTAAAAACACACTAAAGTAATTTTATGCGTATTATTTTAAGAATACCAAAAATGGAACGTTCATTTCCTCTGTATTGTGAATTAAGTGTATTAGCAATCAAGCATCGTTTTGTATTTAATGTCCTAAGATTATTTTTTACAAGGAGTGGAAACAAAGTAATACAAATTCCCTTTTACAACACAAGTACTACAAAAAGCTAAATTTTGAAATGATAAATGTAAAAAAAAAATCATTTTTAGACAGTCTTTTGGGTATTTGTGTGTAAAATAATAAAATCTATTGTCTGACAACCTAACCTAACCTAACCAAACATGGGCTCTTACATGGTGTGTCGCGAGGTTTTACTTGACTGGACTCTCTCCCAGTCAGGTTTTTATCTCGCCCTTCTTGCAGATACATAACGTTCTGCTTTTTTCCATATTTACATTCTCGATATCTCCATGGAAAGAGAGCTTCTCAGTTTGGTACATGAAAAACATTTCCTGTTTTCTTATCCTGCGTCATAGGGGTACTAACAGGAAGTAAGGTGGTTTTTAGAGAGTAAGAATCTCACACTATTGGGAATATAGGATGTCTCCTTTTGTCTTTTTTTAAGATTTTCCACCCATCCTACGAAATTTAAAAAAAATCAGATCTCGGGCTCTCAGAGAGACCCATCACATTCATAATCTCTTGGACCCTCTCCGAGTAGACACCTGACAGATCTTCCCGGACTTTCCCAAAGGATAGACCTCGCCATCCAGTTCTCTCAGGACTAGCTTTACGGATTCTTGCACACACGTTCGCACTCACGCACGCATACACACGCACTCACGCACGCACGCACACGCACACGCACACACACACACACACACACACACACACACACACACATCAATGCTGGCTGGTATTGGGGAAAGGAGATATTTTTGAAAGGAACTACTGTCTCATTTTATTCTTCCATCACCACCGCCCCAAGTCGCCTCCCGGCAGGGAAGAAAAGTTGGGTTTACACCCGGCGATCTACTCTGTATGTCGCCTTCCGGCAGTGAAGGCAAATGGGGGTAACACCAGGCACTTTTCTACTCGAACGTGACAAGACTAACACCACCCACCTCACCGGTACCGATCCTTGAGCTCAATACTACATATATTTCCTTTTAACCTCATTCGCCGCAAGGTCAACCTTTACACCAAATCCAAGACGAGCCGGCTGTAATATACGACTAGTCTGCTCGTTCATCTCACCGACTAGGTTTTCCCAAACCCGACACCTTAGCCTCTGTCAATTAGCGTCCAACCAAAAAGTCTTTACTTCTTTATCTAAAAATCCCGTATTTTCGTTTTAAATCAGTTTAAAAAACACCACCAACTCAATACCGTTGCTACAAAATGAAACACATCACGCACGTGTGTAGTACGACAAACAAGATATGCCTTGGGTTTTTATCTGATTTGATATTTTTTAATACTATCTCTTTTCGCTCCTTACCTGACATCGGCCTTCAACAATCAGTTATTTTACTTCAATCTACTTTGTGCTTTATCATTAACTCGGCTCTGAGCTCATATTTGTACAGTATTTCGGACTATTTGTATCAAAAGAATATTACTAATTTTTATTTTATGCAATAGTTTGAGTCTGTAATATTAGCAATGTCAATAGTACCGGTAGGTTAATTTTAGTAATCGTGTAATTTTATTGTCAACAGATTTAAATTCTGGATTAGTAAGGTTATATGTAATGTAGGTAAGAATTTAGCGAAATTTAGGTTAATATAACTTCTTGACTATAGATTAACGAGTATTTGTTGTGAAATCCTATAAAAAACATGGTGTAATTGATGTTATGGAATAATGAACAATATACAAGATGAAAGTGTAGTTGCGATCGAAAAAAATTGACAATCATGGTAGGGCTAGTTCAAACCCCAAGCGACTATGCGATTGCTTGGGGCGTCGACAACGCCGCCACACTTTTCCGTCTCAAAAGGGTGCCGGTATATTTTAAATTTTACTTTTTGAAGTGAATACTTCTTTACGCCCGGTAGGCAATTTTTTTGGTGCTGTTAAATCGATGTGATGAAAGGAAAAATCGTCACGAAAATAATAATAACAGTATAGTACAACAACGGGTATACTGTGTATTTTAATAATCTACTATTTTTATTTGTTTTATAACGTTTTCAGACTCAAACTAGTAACCAATGCAAAACTATAGGACAAACTTTCTCACATACCCATGTACAGGGTGAGGCAGACCACCCGTGCAGTATTTATAGCTGTCTTACTAACTTACTACTAACTTACTAAACACTTTTTCTTTCTCATTTCCCCCTAATTTGGCCTCACAGAATCCAATAAAATTATTTTCAATTTTGAAAAATGCCCCAAAAGGGCCCAATTTGGGGGTAGGCGTGCTTTTTGAGGAATTTTCAAATGTAAACATGGGTTGTGTGATACATCAATTTAAAGGTCTAATTACCCTGAACATTTTGGTGCAAACAACAGTTAATTATCTTTAACCGTGTGTACAGGGTGTACCAAAACGTTTTGAAATAGGACTTTAAAATAAAGTACCGTGTTACCTACCCTACCTACAATACGGAACAGTACCAGATTTTTTTTCCCCAAGCTTATTATTGAGCTATTCTTTAAGGAAACGTGTGGTGGGGCATTTTTCACTGGATTTTGTAAATTTTAAAAATGCTCAAACTTAAAGAATACAAATAAGCCACAAACTCAAAATTCTTAAATAGGCCCTAACAACTTATAAAAAAATTTATATCAAATAAAAGGTCTTTTCAAAACAAACATTTTTTTTTGTATTTGATCTTTTTCTATCTCTTACTGTTTTAAAATTGTAGCCGAAAAACTTAATTACGTATGTCAGTTCACAAAATGTAACAAATTATTTTTAAATGATATTAAATCAAAAATTTTCCTACAATGTTTAATTAGATTCATAGCTCTGAATGTCCTCTGAACTAGCCATAATCTTACCTTTCACTGATTTTGCTACATTAGGTGCTCGAATTGTAGTCCGTCATTTTCTAAACACACTTCTGTTCTGGAACTGAAGCTATTTACAGCTCACAATACTTCTTCATGGCTGATTAAATTTATAGCATTTCAGATTCGCTGGATCATAACTTCGGGTGTTGTCGGTCGTAAAGCATAAACTATGTATGTCTTTCAGCCTACCCCATAAGTAAAAGCCCATACAGGTCAAATCAGGGGACTTGGTAGGTAGTTAACTGGACCACCTCTTCCAAACCATCTTCCAGGATATTGTTCATCAAGCATTTGTCGTACGTTGTGAGAGTAGTGAGCCGGAGCACCGTTGTGCATAAACCACATATCGTCAACAACTTCGTCAGATACATCTATTAATAAGTTAGGCAAGTGATTAATTTAAAAAATGTTATAAGTCTCTCCATCTAGGTGTCCTACAAAGAAAAAAGGACCTACAATTTTCCTGCCATCAATACCACACCAGGTATTCACAGTCCAGTACCTCTGGTTGTCAACCTCTTGCATCCAGTGCGGGTTCTCATGAGTCCAGTACCTCATGTTGTGGCGGTTAACTTCGCCATTGCTCCGAAATATAGCTTCGTATAGTACATTACAAAAAAAGTGTTCATTATGTTGCAACTTTTTTCTTGCCCACAAACAAAAATTCATTCTTTGAATGCCATCATCACCATGAAGTTCTTGGTGCAGTGACATCTTGTAGGGATGCATTTTATTGTCTTTCAGGACCCTCAACACTGACCTTTGAATCATACTTGAATCAAGAGCTATTCATCTGGAAGACTCACTTGGGTTTAGTTGAACTGCTGGCAATACTTCTGGTGCCCTATCACTTCTTACAGGCCTTTCAAGTGTTTTTCCTTTATTGCTGTCAGGCTGTACCTGTCCTTTTTCACGGAACTCGACTAGCAAGTTTATGAAAGGCCATTCGCGACTGAAGTGACATAGTTTTGGAAACACCTAACACCAATAGCATATCGAATGCCTCCGCATTTGTGTACGGCATTTCGAAAAAGCACAAGCAGTACGTCCTTCACAGCAGACACTAATGAACTGACTAAGGGTAGCCAAATCATATTTGTCAGATAAAGATGTCTAGCCAGCATACCGCAAGTGATAAGCCTGTTGAGGGTGGTACAAAATACCTTTCTAGTCCAATCCTGCATTGAAATTGTGCATGTGCATGCATCATTGTTATCTTTTAAAGATAAACACGGACAACTACTACCAAAGTATTAAGCCATATTGAAAAATTAAAACATGTTGAATTTTATTCTGATTTCATAACAAAGTCCGTTTATCATAAAAACCTGTTTGTTCAAATAAAAATAATTTGTTAATAAATTTCGTAAACTGGCATAATTAAGATTTTCGGCTGCCATTTTAAAACAGTAAGAGATAGAAAAAAGATCAAATACAAAAAATGTTCGTTTTGAAAAGACCTTTTATTTGATATATATATATTTTTTTTATAAGTTGCTATTTAAGAATTTTGAGTTTTAGACTTTTTGTATTCTTTAAGTTTGAGCATTTTTAAAATTTACAAAATCCAGTGAAAAATGCCCCTACCACACGTTTCCTTAAAGAATAGCTCAGTAATAAGCTTGGGGAAAAAAAATCTGGTGCTGTTCCGTATTGTAGGTAGGGTAACACGGTACTTTATTTTAAAGTCCTATTTCAAAACGTTTTGGTACACCATGTACATACTGTTAAAGATAATTAACTTTTGTTTGCACCAAAATGTTCAGGGTAATTAGATCTTTAAATCGATGTATCACACAACTCATGTTTACATTTTAAAATTCCTCAAAAAGCATGCCTACCCCCAAATTGGGCCCTTTTGGGGCATTTTTCAAAATTGAAAATAATTTTATTGGATTCTGTGAGGCCAAATTAGGGGGAAATGAGAAAGAAAAAGTGTTAAAGTAAGCTGGTGAGTCAGCTATAAATACTGCACGGATGGTCTGCCTCACCCATATATATTAAAACTAAAAATCTACGAAAAATATTGCACTAACTTTCTCAAAATTTACATACATAGTTAAACTAAAAGCAATGCGAAACAATAATACAAACTTTCTCACCTACCCATACATATTAAAACTAAAAATCTACGAAAAATATTGCACTAATTTTCTCAAAATTCACATACATAGTTAAACTAAAATCAATGCAAAACTATAGCACAAACTTTCTCACATACCCATACATATTAAAACTAAAAATCTACGGAAAATATAGCACTAACTTTCTCAAACTCACATACATAGTCAAACTAAAATCAATGCAAAAATATTGCACAAACTTTCTCATATATATTAAAACAAAAAATCTACGAAAAATATTGCACTAACTTTCTCAAATTCACATACATAGTTAAATTAAAACCAATGCAAAAATATCGGGAAGGAGCTCCTGGGGCAATTGATAATTTTAACACGTGTAAAATGTCCCGAGACGACGTTTTACATAACAAAATATATCTTCATAGACACTTTCCTCAATGTTTTGACTGACTAAAAATTTTCGTCCATTTAGCCGATTATAAACTCTGGCGTCAATTTTAAAACCCTCTAATTTGAATCTAACCATATTGTTCTTTTAATTGTTAGTTAACATCGACTACGATTACGTTACAATTTTAAAGCGTTCTCTGTTAATAAACTTAATAAGTTTTGGTAAATACTAGTATCTATAATAATTAATATTTCGCGATTTTGTGCTCAATTGTTTATGTTTTGGCAAAATGTAAAATACAGTAGATAGAACGCAATAAAATATTGTTTAATTGTAACAAAGCGTTAAATTAGTTTGCACCTCGTAATCACTGTAGTTATTAATAAATATAACTAACGGATCATAGACTAATGTTTGAACCCGTTTTTATACAACATGTTTAGTTGTATTTAACTGGTCTTAAATTAAAACAAAGTTTGTTTTATTTCTATCCAAACTTACGGTCATTGTATAGCGACATCAGTCACTTCAATTGAGGTTATGTTCAATAATAGTCAAAAATGTATTGTTGTCTTAGCAAACTAAAATTGTCTTGCCTTATAATAAGGAAAATGAAAATTTTACTTTTTAAACACGACTTAGTTTATCATCAGTTTATCATTGGCTGTTTGGTGAGGATAGTTATTATATTTGATTCGCTTATACCAAAAAAATACTCCCTTGAACGGTCCCTGATTTTGGGACGGTAATTAACAGACCACGAAGTGGACCCCTAAAAACTGTATTGAGAAAAGAAAACAACGAAATGTTGTCTACTAAAACAACAGAACCCATCTAAATCAATATGAAACTTGTAAAATTCCAAAGTGTTTAAAATAATAATATTGTGCTATCATGTAAGTTTAAAGCTTACATTCCGTTTTCGGTTCATGGTTTAAGACGCTTTGACATACGCTTAAAAATGTGAGAGATAATTTTAATCTTTTTTTTTTTTTATGAGAACAGTTTTTCTCTAAAGTAATTTGGTATGATAAAACAATATTCACTCTTTCTGAAAATGCGAATAAGCTCAATTAGGGTACTTACTCGGACATCACCTAACACCAACCTTGTGAATGGATATCAACTTAAACCGCCAGAAGCTTGTATTTAGAGAGACCTATTATCCTTTGGAATAATTTGAACCATTGGGTGATAATTAGTTTGAAATGCCAAGCAATTATGTCATTCCGGGACTTCAATTAGTACATTCTTCTTCCAACATAATTGGGTTCTCATTATTCATTAGCTATATTGTCCGCTATTTCTCCAATGCAACGTTCTCGAACAAAGTAGTTGAGGAGGTATAGAGTAGGCATCTAGTGTTATGGTGGAGGAAAGTGAAAGACATAGTATACAGTCGTAAACCAAAGTCTTAAATAATTGTTTTATTCATAAAAATACTATTTCATCAATAGAGAACATTGCTGATGCTCCTTGGTTCATAACAAACAGCGACCTCCACAGGGAATGGAGCTTATGACTGACGAGATCCAACAGTTTTCAGGAAACCATGAGGAAAGACTACGTCATCATTAAAATATTGAAGTCTTCCAACGGCTAGATGCCGGCATGGTGCGAAAATTGAAAAGAAGAAAATCCTTCGAGCTATTGTCTATGTACCAGAGCGACAACAGTGATGTGAAAGTGTAATTTTCACACTAAATTAAGAGTTTATTTGGACTCTTAGATTTGGGTATAGTAGGAGTTCAGGTTAGCTCATTATTCTTAAGACTAGATTCAAATTGTATGAAATACTAAATGCTTTGTAAAATAAAAAATAAAATAATAAAAAATATGCCGCATAATAGGAACGACAAACACACCTGTAGACTTATTAATGTTTTGTTGAAATCAAAAAGCCTATTTTAAATCTTTTTTTATTAAAGTAATTTTTGTTATTCAAAGTTGCCCCTTAAACATGACAGATTTGTTAGCGACGCCGATTTACGAAACTCCGTGTAAATATTTTAAATGTCATAGACTTATCTTCATATTACATAACCCAATAAAATCATTAAATAAATACGAAAAGTGTAATTATTTGGGAACATACTGTCAATTAATGAAACTTTTAAACAACTGTTAACACAAAGAAAACCAGTTGGCCGAGTTTTAGCTTTATATGGCGATACCTTGAGAATACCTTATAAGGATACGACCTGTGACCTTGAAACATATCTCTGTGATCAGTAAAATTCACAATATTTGCTGCTGTAATCTCTTCTGCCCAAATGTTGAACCAAATTATCAAGGTTGGTCGCCAGAATTTCTGGAATGTATAAAAATAAATACGGCGTTTAGGAGGAGTTAGGACATATTCATATGAATGATGAATAAAATACATCGAAAACACGTTGTAATTACCAAGTGTTGTCGAGCGATCCTTCTTTGTAAATACTACTTAATTGGACAATTACCACCGGTTGTAAATAGAATATAAACGCTTACGAAATAAAACATACAAGAAGAACTCGAAGTTGATCAGAGTATGTGTAGCCTATAGAATACTAACGCTAATCAATATACGTACAAGAAGAACTCGAAGCTGGTCAGAGTATGTGTATAGAATACTAACGCTAATGAATAGACATACAAGAAGAACTCGAAGTTGGTCAGGGTATGTGTATAGAATACTAACGCTAATGAATATACATACAAGAACTCGAAGCTGGTCAGAGTATGTGTATATAATACTAACGCTAATGAATATAAATACAAGAACTCGAAGCTGGTCAGAGTATGTGTAGACTATATAATACTAACGCTAATGAATATACATACAAGAACTCGAAGTTGGTCAGAGTATGTGTATATAATACTAACGCTAATGAATATACATACAAGAACTCGAAGCTGGTCAGAGTATGTGTATATAATACTAACGCTAATGAATATACATACAAGAACTCGAAGCTGGTCAGAGTATGTGTATATAATACTAACGCTAATGAATATACATACAAGAACTCGAAGCTGGTCAGAGTATGTGTATATAATACTAACGCTAATGAATATAAATACAAGAACTCGAAGCTGGTCAGAGTATGTGTATAGAATACTAACGCTAATGAATATACATACAAGAACTCGAAGCTGGTCAGAGTATGTGTATATAATACTAACGCTAATGAATATACATACAAGAACTCGAAGTTGGTCAGGGTATGTGTATAGAATACTAACGCTAATGAATATACATACAAGAACTCGAAGCTGGTCAGAGTATGTGTATATAATACTAACGCTAATGAATATACATACAAGAACTCGAAGTTGGTCAGGGTATGTGTATATAATACTAACGCTAATGAATATACATACAAGAACTCGAAGCTGGTCTGAGTATGTGTATATAATACTAACGCTAATGAATATACATACAAGAACTCGAAGTTGGTCAGGGTATGTGTATAGAATACTAACGCTAATGAATATACATACAAGAACTCGAAGCTGGTCAGAGTATGTGTATATAATACTAACGCTAATGAATATAAATACAAGAACTCGAAGCTGGTCAGAGTATGTGTATATAATACTAACGCTAATGAATATACATACAAGAACTCGAAGTTGGTCAGAGTATGTGTATATAATACTAACGCTAATGAATATACATACAAGAACTCGAAGCTGGTCAGAGTATGTGTATATAATACTAACGCTAATGAATATACATACAAGAACTCGAAGTTGGTCAGAGTATGTGTATATAATACTAACGCTAATGAATATACATACAAGAACTCGAAGCTGGTCAGAGTATGTGTATATAATACTAACGCTAATGAATATAAATACAAGAACTCGAAGCTGGTCAGAGTATGTGTATATAATACTAACGCTAATGAATATACATACAAGAACTCGAAGTTGGTCAGAGTATGTGTATATAATACTAACGCTAATGAATATACATACAAGAACTCGAAGCTGGTCAGAGTATGGTATATAATACTAACGCTAATGAATAGACATACAAGATGAGAAACCTACAAATATAAGATGTGTGTGTGTGTGTGTGTTTGTTTGTTTGTTTGTTTGTTTGTTTGTGTGTGTGTGTGTGTGTGTGTGTGTGTGTGTGTGTGTGTGTGTGTGTGTGTGTGTGTGTGTGTGTGTGTGTGTGTGTGTTTTGCACTCGACATGGATTTTTGACTATATTTGCGTTTTTGGTTATACTGATTTTGACAAAAAAAACTTTTTCCATATTTTAGGGGTAAATGAAGATGAAAATAAAATTTTAAAATGGCGATCCCGTGGATTTCATATTGTTTTTACTGTGTATCGATGCTGGTAAAATTCTGGCCAAACAGGCAAATCCTGAATTAACTCTTGCCGGAAAGTAACGATCTATAAGGACGAAACAATTTAATTTAAAAGTCAAATTATTTTTGCAAACAAAAATAACTAAAATCTGGGTAAAAACTATTTAAAAAGGGGAGTACTTTTCCCTTTCACCGTAATGTGCCTAATGTACCTTTTTCACAGCAACTATGATAGATAACTCAATTCTGTTTTTTCTCTCTCATAGAACAAATCTTTGTACACGTGTGGAACCACTAAGATTTAAGTTTAAAAACAAAATAATGTTTTTTTAATCATTTAAAAATATATACATATTTTGATTTATTTTTTACTTTGAAATAACCACTACTATTGATTATTTTTTTCAGTTCCAGTTATGTAAGTGCATATGGGAAAAGGACAAGAGTTGGTCAAGAGAGACATGATAGGAAAGATGAAAGGTAAATCCAGTGAAGGTAAATTTGTATTATTACCCCGACTAAAGATAAAAGTACTTTATACAATTATCTAATCTAGTCTAATCTAGTCTTAAACAACTTATCTAATCTAGATGTTACAAATATATACAGCACAAATTTGTCTATAATTTTATTTTAATATATTTAAAATATAAAACTAAAAATCGTTTTAACTCTAAGATACAAATCAATTTTCTCGTCATTATTATTTTATTACAACCAATCACTAAATGAAATTTGGAGTAACCATTCATCAGCACTTGCAGACTTTTCTCAAATAGTTTGGAAATCTATTAACACCGAGTCGGTCTTAGAAACAAAGTTTACATCATCAAATTCAAACCTGGGCTTTTAAAATGAGATCCAATACTTATTTTTTTCTACATTTTTTCACCGATTTACTTGTTTGATGTCAAGCGAGCGAAGCGATTTTCATATAGGCTTACATTAAAAGTCCGAACGTTTGCAATAGAATTCAAACTGAGTTTCCCAGTTGGGGAATAGGGATTGCATTGAACTCCATACTTGTTATTTCGGAATGTCTAATGCCTTGCATGGCGTGTATCACATAGCGTGACAAATAAAGATTATTATATAAGGAAGTGTGTTAATCAAGGTCTAAGAAAAGTAGTAGCCCTCGACATAGGACTCTGTAAGGCCACACGCTCTATAAAGTGATTCAGACATTGTCGGTAAGATACCCAATGATTCATTGTTTTCCCTTATTTGTAAAGGATGGCATTGGCATTTAACAGCTCTTTTACTACAGATGGTAATGTAAATTCAGACTTGTTATTTCTTGTATAAAATCATTCGATGCTTGAAATCAATGTCAACAGAGTCTCTCTGAACTGCATGACCGACAAAAAATATAAACTTGAGAATTGCGTCGAAGTGAATGTTTAAGACTCGATTACGCAGGGTGTTCGGTCTATCAGCTGAATCGGATTGGCCTCACTTAATCTATATACAGTTTTAACTTCAGGACCTACTGTATATTTCTTTTGAATTTTCATGTTTTATATATGCTAACTCATTCAAAATTTTACTAATGAGGTTCATTGTAAGGTTTAATATTATGTTGTATTACAATGTTGCAAAACTTCTGTTCTAAATAGCACATAAGAAATAAACAAATATATCACCTAGTTCAGAATTTTACGTAGATTATGAAAAACTCTGGGGTGACGTTGTTTCCAACACTTTTTGGACTAAAAACCACCATTAATAGTAATAGTTTTTGAAAATATGGTTTTAAAGCAATAAAGTAAAACAAAAAAATTAATTATACGAAATTTTGCATAGCCTAAAAAGAGGCGACGCCGTTAAAAATTGAACTATCTTTTACAAATTGCGGGGGGGAACTATACATTTTTACAAATCCTTCATTTTTAACTAATCCAGTCAAATTGAACTAAGCCTACTTAATGTAAGAAAAAAGTAATGCCGAAGTAGCTTACCCAATAAAGTAGAACAAACCAGTGCCGGGACATACACCCCCGCGCATGATACACACATACACTCACGTAATGCTAATATAGGAGTTATTTTATTATTTATAATATATTCTTTACATGTAGTGACATTACTAAATTAAGGAAATCACCCCCTCACGTGCGTGGTAATGGTCTGTTTGAATGCGACCAGTTTGTGTATTATGTACCGTCATACATTTCCCTAGATGTTCAAAGATCTCCAACAACGTCGAAAATAGTGTGTAATAACCTGTTCAATCTCTTCTCTCCCAACTTAGACCAACCATTCAAATGGTATTAGGTAGTATATTGACTCAAATGTATTTTGGAAAAAAATGACTGGAGATATTAAGTGGGTTTGAAATGATAACCCATTAATATTTATGGAAATTCAGTTTTCCGAAGAAGTGTTTTTACGATGTAGAGTTTCTCAAAAATTGTCATTTGGTGGACTCCATGACCATATCTTTCACCATTTAAAAATATTGACCTTAAATGTAAAACAACAGTGTTTTACATGATTTTCATCATGGTTAAGCTGATAAATAGAAAAGAATTTGGAAACAAAACAAAAATTTGGTATGAAAGCTTTTAATGATATATCAACAATAATATATTTTAAATGATAAGCCCAGTTACTCAAAATTTAAACTTACGTCTCTCCAACCCGAAATTTAAATTTATCACAACTGTCATAGCTCAACTATATGTGACTTTTTATTTTGAGGTAAGTGGTAGAAGGGAAAAAAAAAATTACGATTTTCTCAAAATCAACTCTTAACACTTTTTAACGAATTTGGTTCAAATAGAGACTCAAAGTATCCAAACAAAACGTATTAGTTGCCATCTCTCCAAAAATGCCAGTTCGTGAGTTAAGGTAAAAAATGGATTTAAAAAATGTAATTTCTCAAAATCTCGTTAAAATCCCGATTTCGGTGAAATTTAAATTAAATTTTTAAGATTAATAACCCATATCCGTGTAAAATCGCAAGTAAAATAATACTACGATGAGGAATAACTGAAAAAAAAAACCAAAATGAACCTTGACCAACATTATTAGAAGCTCGATTTTTTCACATAGGCCTACCATTCACGCTAAGGACGGGTTTATTGCACACCCGTAGCAAGTTTAGACCGTTATATATATATATATATATATATATATATATATATATATATATATATATGTATATATATATATATTATAATTGTAACCAAAAATTTAAATAATTTAAATTTAATATTTAATTTAATAATTTATGAATTAAATTTAATAATATATATTAAAGATTGTAACCATGGTACGTTTTCACTTGTGAATGACAACTAAAGGACTAACATTTTTAGTAATGAATTTTTTCTGTTAGTGTGGTTTGTTGTTTAGTGTATTGTGTGTGGTATGTAGTATATTGTGTATTGTGTAGTGTATCGTATGTGGTATGGTGTTGTATTGTGTGTGGTGTTATAATATAGTGTATTGAGTATATTTAGTGTGTGTGTGTGTGTGTGTATGTGTGTGTCTGCGCGCGTGCGTGCGTGCGAGCGCGTGTGTGTGTGGGGGGGGGTGTTCCTACGCTATGTTTGACCCTTTTCATGTTTGTCATGCTAGGTTTTTTCGCTTGAAAACAAGAGTTGATAAAAACGACCGAAACGTCGTGCATTATAAACAATCCAAAATATGACATTGCGGAATATAGTTTGTCTTTCTCACATAAAGAACGACGTAGAAAAGACGTAGTATAAAGAAAGATATTCGACGTGTAAAAAAAATCGATTTTGAGGTGTTTGCTATATATCCGTTTTAACGTCCCAAAATAGTTTTTTTTTTTTTTTTTTTTTTTCAATAATTGAAAATTTTGGGATTGCTGCCATATTAAAAAAAAGTTACAATTTTTCTCCAAATCAGCTATAACAATTTTGGTAAAATTTTGCTGAAGTAAATCGTCAAGGACCCAAATAAACTATTTTGATCGCAATGTCTCCAAAACTGTCAATTCATGAGTTATCGGTAAAAAACAAAAAATCTGCCATGGGACGTAATTTGAGAAATTACGTATTTTATAACAATAAAATATGTAATTTCTCAAAAACAGCTCTACCGTACTGATTTTAGTCAAACTTTAAGGAAGTATGAAAATATTACGGTTGAGAAAAAAATTACCAAAAACAAAATTAAGTGTTAAAAACTCAATTTTAAGCCAATGCTAATCTCTCTGAAAATGTATTTATGGCGCAAGGGAAACAATTTTAGATCCTTATTTAATTTTTTTTAAGACTTTCACCTAATAATAGACAACTACCGAACTGATATTTTTAATAACTAATCAATTTGGTTAGTTTTTATTTAGTTTCAGTGATAGGTGAGTGAGAATGTACGTTCACTGTTTATTTGTAGTACAGTAGTATAAACATCGGAATATATTGATAAATATATATATAAACAATATATTTAGGAATATATTGATATTTTCTAAAAACGTGGGACCTAGAAAACAAACCTTAATCTAGCTTTACAATAATCTAGCCAAATGAGATTAAAAACATAAACCACACAGATTAACGACAAAACTTAAGTTTTCATTCCATTGCCACATTGATAACAGACTACAGAACAATTTCCGATAGAGATAATGTTTATCTATCTATAACATAAATTATGCGAGAGTAAGACCAGACTATCATTTTCTCTCCTGTAAATAAGACACAAGGACAATATATTATTTGTTAATTCTACCATGCCTACGGTAACTAATGGACAAGCGTGCTCTTTTTGTGACGTCACAGCGCGAGAAGTGAACACACTGGCGCCCAAACTGAGCTCTGCGGGGGACCTGGGACGCCACGAAAGTTGCATAGTTTCACTGAAATAATAGACTACTTTCTAAATTTAGATAAAAAGGAAGAACACAGTGTACACTGTATATGAAAATTTTTATCACTAGAATGCGTATTTACAAATTGGTCAAAACGTCATTTAGGAACATGGTTGGAAAAACCTTTCAATTCATTTTACTTCCAAACAAAAAGTTTATAAAATTAAAACAACAGAATGTTACTTTTTCTTAGCAAGTGATCCGCATATTTCTACTGCGGTAGGAAAAATACACTTTCTTAACTAGGAAACTTGTGTGACATCTTTGAAAGTTAAATGCGAAGAAACTTTTAATATAGGGAGTCGACATACACATTTTAAAGTCGGTCGAATCTTTAGCTTTCAAAATAAAATTGAATGGCACAGATCGATTTCCCTTGTTGCAGTAGTTTGTAATCTCCAATGAACTAGTTTTCAATCTGTTTCTGAAGAGCACTTCACAATAAACTGGTTTGAATACTTTAGAAAAAGATAATATCGACACGTTTACACGAATTCAAGGTCCATTCAGGGCCAAAGTTAAATGTAATTGTACTTCTGTAGAAGAAATTGTTACTGTGCTATCTTGCTACAATACATTGACGGCAAAATTTGGGAGCAGAGCGTGCGAACTAACTGACTTTTGGATATCAGTAAAAGACAAATATCTGCTGCTAAATTGTTAATTTCTTCGAATCTTAATTCCATTTGCGAAGTAATTTTGGTAGGTGAAAGTGATAAAAAGCAAGTATTGTATAGCAAATATACAAATTAAAGTAAAACAGGATATCAAGTAGAGGCCTCTAATTTGATTCGACGATTTTCGGAAATCCCTATTACGATTTATTTATTCAATGATATGAATGATGCAATTTTTCAAATAATGTGATAATTTATTGTTTGTTTTAGATAAATTATTTGTTATTAATAAGTGTTTCATTATTTTGGTTGTTGTTAATTTAACAAACCTACTGCACCAAACTATCATCTAGGAATATGTTCCGACTTTGGGCACCGTGGAAAAATCCTACTACCTTAAGGGCGCCGAGAATCGAAAATGTTTAGGCGTATGTAACGCATTGCGTTTGGTAATTCAGTTGTAATAAACTAATAACCCCGAGAAGTTATCTTAGATGCGTTTATTACTGGTTGCTTAATACCAATCCCATATTTAGCCTAACCTTGAGTATTGCAATAAGTCTATAAAGAATGTTCCTAAAAAGGCGAAATGACTATTCATTTTAGGATTATTACATCAAAACGAAAAAAAAATCAAATAAACATATAGTCGAATTCCCTTTCATTATCCGTCTATCCGCCATTTTGTTCTTAAAAAAAATAATTAACTCTAGAAATAGATAAGATATTGTGTTCAGATTTGGTATAAGGATTTTGTACGTTACGTTTTACAAATGTACCAAACACAAAGACTTTACTTTATAATTTTCAAAATGGTGGACGTTTAAAACTTTTAACGTCGAATATCTACAAAACCATTAACTTTATAAATAAATATTTAACGGAAGCCATTTTGAACATCATAAAAATAAAGTATTTGTGTTTGGTATACTTGTAAAATGTAACAATGCTTATGCCAAATCTGAACTCAATATCTTATCTATTTCTGGAGTTATAGGCCCTAATAGTTTTTTTTTTTGTAAAAGAACAAAGTGGCGGATAGACAGATAACTAAGCGAAATTCGTCTATATGTATTTAACATTTTTTGTTCATTATGATGTATATAATCCGCAAATGAATAGTCAGTTTACTTTGATCGGGACAATCTGTGTATACAGTGTGGGAAAAGATATGGAAACGGCTTCATATCTTTGGTTCTGCACAAGTTAGAAAAACGCGGGACAAGTTGTATCTACAAAGGTTTATTATTACATATAGATTGTTCCATAATAGCACAAAAAGTTATCTTTTGTAACTATAGAAAGTAGAGTTGTTTCTCATAACAAATGAGCACGGGTTCATCTGTGTTAAATTAATATAGCTTGAGATGTAGGCCTAACTCCACAATTTAAACGTAAATTTCCATGAAATAAATAAATTACCTACTACATTTACTTCTGACATTTAAGACAAACCATCTGCAACTATAGAAAGTAGAGTTGTTTCTCATTACAAATTACGGGTTCATCTGTGTTAATATCCTTAGGTACAAGTTGACAAATTAAACGTAAACTTCTTTAAAATAAATAAATTACTTAAAATATATATTTTTGGACATTCAAGACAAAATGCATCTGCAACTATAGTATAAGATTAGTTATTGTATAGTTGTTTGTCAAGAAACAACTATTGTATAGTATAAGTATAGTTGTTTGTCAAGAAAAGGAGCACGGGCACATCTGTGTTAGGTTAATATATCCTGAGATATAGCTCCACAATTTAAACGTAAACTTCCTGAATATAAATATATTACCTACCGGTACTACTTATTTTTCTGGACATATAAGAAAAAGAGCATCTGCAATTATAGAAAGTAGAATGTTTGTGAACAAAACTGAGCACGGGGTTATGTGTGTTAGGTTAATATATCCTGAGATATAACTCCACAGTTTAAACTTAAGCTTCTTTAAAATAAATAAATTACCTACTACTTAGTATTAACATATATTAAGTTTAGCGTATATAATTAGATTAAATAATAATAAGGCTTAGTCAGGTAAGACAAATCGAAAAGAGTTGGGAAATTAAATCGGTGATTCAAGTTCCTCTGGGCAAGCCTCATCACGCACCCTTCCTAATATTAGAGTAGTGTTGATAAGTGTTATAAGTGGCTAAATGATACAGTTTTCACCCAAGGGCGACCTACCAGTTACAAAATAAACAAATGACCTACTACTTATACAAGTAAAAATGTCATGTCTGAAAGTATACTAATTTGACGAGAAAAATAAGCTTCATTTGTAATCGACTATATTTTAAATGACAATCCACAAAGTAATTTATTTTTTGTAAATTGATAAATTTTTTCATAGTATATTATTAGTAAGAAAAACAACATTATACTAACAACTTTAAAAACAAAAAACATAAAAAAACTTATGACTTAAAAGATAGTTAAATATGATCGAAAATTGCATACGAGTATAAATCTAGTGGTCCCTTAGGCATTGCCCTTTTGGGATTTCTATCACTTTACTGCAACAAAAACAGTTTTTTAATTACTAGATTTTTTCTGTGCGGACAAAATAGCATGCGTAAACGATTGTATAAGACTTGAACACAGAACTTTCTTTGTTTCTATGTTATATTAATAATTTTAAAGTCTAAATTAATTAATATAATTAGTTTTTGAGTTTTAACTAACTTTAGTTTAGTTTGACAAACTTCATTTCAGAAACTTCGGTATGTGCGTATGAAAATGGTCTGGTCTTATCCCCCAATCCATTTTCAGTCTATACTGGTATCTACTCTTTTTTTTTGTTTCATTTAAAACAGCCAGATAACTTCTAATTAAAAACAAAATCGTGTTTAAAAACATAATAAACCCGATATGTATATTCAATAGTATAAGTAGATTTGTTTAGCCTTATTATTTACATTTACTATAATGATTTATTTTAGTTTTAAAAATTCTGTATTTCATAAATTAATTATATGCTCTTAACTAACCTAATTTAAAGTACTTTATTTTTGTTGGATATTAATTATGTTACTACATTTGGCAATATATCGTGTGAATCATTTAAAATGAGTGAACAAACATGATTTTTACCTGTAACACAAGAAAGTTTTAACCTTGGAGGAGATTTCATGGTCCGGGGAAGAGCTAATTGCCTACACCCACTGGAGCCATTTTTCCTAGTTGACACTTTTCAGAATTTTAGAAAATGTTTGGTTTATTTACAGGTGTACTTTTCTATAGAAATTTAGGCTTTTATGAGCAAAAATAAACGGTGCAAAAATATTGCACAAACTTTCTCACTCACCCTTGCTTAAAACCATAATAAAAACTAACCATCCCCAAAAATTTCAGTTCAGTAGTTGTCCATTAAAAAGTGAAAATGACCCATGGACGCCATCTATGTAAAAAATATTTATATATTTAAATAAGGATCTGAAAGTTGCTTCGTTTGTGCCGTAAATCGTATTTATAAACAAGCGTTTGAGTCATTAATCTTCATATTTGACTAAAATTTGAATGAAATCGATAGAGACAATTTTGAGAAATTATTTTAAAAATTGTTTTTATTTTTACTTATAACTAACGAACCGGCATTTTTGGAGAGATGGCGACCATTACGTGTTATTTGGGTCCTTAGAGGGTACATTTAATTAAAGCCGAGTTTGAGAAAACCGTAATTTTATGTGTTTTTTATGGAAAACTTATAATTGAAGTCTCATATATAAATAAGGTGGGCAAGCCTAACAGTCAAACCAGTTTAGAAATAAGGAAAAAAACTAATAAAAAACTGGAAATAAAATACCTCCACGTTAAGTAAGGCTGTATTCTGTTTAATTCACCGCAAAGAGTGACTACAAGGTCACACCCTAACTTCAGAAAGAGGGAACAAAAGGTTGTCCACCCAGATCAAATTTTAGGTTATATATCACCACGTTGACAATAAACCCCAATTTGTTAGTTGAATATTGTATGATCTCAGTACTATAACTCAGTGTCAGTCATTACTTGTGCTATTTTGCACTTTTGTACATATTCTTCAGTTCAATTCAATGTCAGTTTTTCTTTGTGTTATTGCACAGTTCTGTTGACTGTCCTGATCACTTTTGTACATATTCTTCAGTACATCTCGGTGTTAGTCATTACTTGTGTAATTGTGGAGTTCTGTTGACTGTCCTGATCACTTTTGTACATATTCTTCAGTACATCTCGGTGTCAATCATTACTTGTGTAATTGTGGAGTTCTGTTGACTGTCCTGATCACTTTTGTACATATTCTTCAGTTTAACTTAGTATCAGTCATTTCTTGTGTTTATTGTGGACTTTCCCGATCACTTTTGTACATATTCTTCAGTTCAACTCAATGTCAGTAATTCCTTGTGTTATTGCACAGTTCTGTTGACTTTCCTGATCACTTTTGTACATATTCTTCAGTTTAACTTAGTATCAGTAATTCCTTGTGTTATTGTGGACTTTCCTGATCACTTTTGTACATACTCTCCAATTCAATTCAGTGTCATTCATTCCTTGTGTTATTGTTGAGTTCTTTTCACTTTCCTGATCACTTTTGTACATAGTCTCCAGTTCAACTCAGTGTCAGTCATTTCTTGTGTTATTGTGAATTTCTCATGACTTTCTTGATCACTTTTGTACATATTCCTAGTTGGCTTTAACCGTTCAGACCTAGTTTTATTACTAGATTACTTTCATACGCTATGTTTGTCATGAACTCGATTTGTCACTTGATCCATACTCTTGAAAAATTTTGTAGTAATTTGTATAAATACACGGTGGCAAATATTACACGACGGCCATTCCCTCCGGTGAAAATGAACCAACGATCTGCCGTCTTAGATGGACACATATGTCAAAATCGACGCAAGTGATTTCGTTCGCCCGAACTCTGTGGTTATGAAAATGTTTATAGTCCGTAGATAAAACAAAATTAATAAACTCAAATAAATTGAGAAAAATCAAAATTAAATGAACCCTGAAAACTTGAGTTCACATATGCACCTTAGTGAGACTGCCGTTGAATTTTAGCTCAAATGATTTTCCAGTTTATAGATTCCCAAGAAATCTTATATGAATTGAAAATCAAATAGAATCTACTCCAATTAATATGATATCAAGGAACAGAAGACAAGTTCGTCTGCTCAAAGCATTACTTTTCCTCTTGTTTAAAGGCGAAAACCCTCTCGGTCATCATCGCCTTGTAAAAAAGTAAAAAAGGAATATAAAATAAAAAGCCTTTGAATACACTAACTTCAGGATCGTAAGAGAACACGAGTGGTCAAGAGATCTGATAATAAAGATGAAAGAGAGGGATCTAATCCAAGACTACATGAAAAATGTGTAGATACAGCTAAAGTCCCTCGGTACTCCCACGCCCGTACTCACCGAGTGAGTCTCTGAGGGCGCTGCTGCCCAAAGCAAGTTATGATGCTCAGGTCATAATTCTTTTTATTCTGTTGTAGCCTATATGCACGACAATCTTCACTATTTTAATAATTATCATATTAGTGCTAATATATTTGAATAGTAGATCGAGAACAAAGAGGAGACTACTGAGTTTCACTTAAAGATTGCCACACATTATTTTTGCTAATAAAAAAAAAGTTTTGATTTTTAACTAATATTGATTGTATTTTCCAAAAAATTAAATCGGAACACAAGTTGATATTTAATTAGATTTTTTCCAACAGCTGATGCTACCAACAACGCCATTTACAAAATCTATTCACTCGCGTATTTATTCCGTACCAAGTTCCCAACAAAACACAACACAAATTAAATTAATTGACCATTGTTATTTTCCCAGTTCACATGGCATGAGGTCGCACGAAGTAGGCCATTAGTAGCACTAGACCTAGAGATAATTAAATTGTATATCGTACCATATAGATAATATGCAATTGAGTTATAACAATGTGTATATGCAAACTGTAACGCGTACAAACGGTAAGACATGGAAGTCAGTCGAGACTTCAAAATACAGAAAAAATTAGCCTTTTATTATTTCACTTATAAAATCATATCTGAGCGGTTTTCTTGAAGATTTTAGACCTCGGGATGGATGTTATAATAAAGATCAAATTAGACTGAACGCCATCTCACCATTTCCGTTTACAATCTCCATCAGCAAAATAGAGATTATGTACAGAGTGATTCAAATTTGCGCGGCAATATTTCGGAAACTGATTCTATAAATATAAAACTTTATAAAATATTATGTCCGAAAAAGCTTCGTTTTCGAGTTACGGTTAGCGAAATATTTCGCCGATTTGTTGATCAAAAACTGAAATAAATCTATTATGTCAGTACGGCTTCATTTCACTCTTGGAGCAGAAATCAAGGCGAAATATTTCACTAACCATAAGCGTTTTCAGACATATATTAATTATTTATAAGCAGATTTTTCATATTTTCTTCAGCTAGAATCGGTTTCAAAAATATTGCCCTAATATATTGGATCACCTTGTATACACATATATTCAGGTGAAATTGAACGGCCGTTATGTTATATTGTACGGATTGAATTAAAGGTTAGTTATGTATTACGAGAACTGAATGTTATTTTTCTCTCTTCTCTACTCTCTTGCATATAGAGTAGTCTACTTAAAATAGTGTACAGACAAAAACATGAACTTCCAAATATTTGTAACTGTTTTGCTGGACCATGCCATATCTGTCACCTGTTTTCTTTCTATACATTAAGCTGTTACTGCAATCAGTTAAGTTAAAATATTTGACTAAAAGAAAACTAAATTATACAAGCCAGGAACAATGAATGTAAAACAAGAACATTTTCAAAGTCCCCTATGATTAATCTTGCGCAACAGCCGCCATCTTAGAAAATGACTGACGTTTATCGCTCATAAATCGGTAACCAAATGAGAAAGCCTAAACAACGATATTGTAATGAATTATCTAGGTCGTAAAAAAAACATGTTGATATATATAAAACTTTTAACGATCAGGAGGTATCAACTCTGACGTCACCGTACGTTTACATTTTCAGATAATAAACATTGGAAGTGGTCATTTTGTGAACCGTACTGAGTATTCCAAAAGTACGAACCTCATCCATAATTTTTGAACGGATTGAAAAACAAAAATGAAACTTTAAGAACATCCTTGGATAAATAAGAAATGCTTTAAAAAAAATGTCGACCCCAACCCCCTGGGGGGATCCTGAGGGGAGAAAAATACATAATGATAAACTTTCGTGGAGGTCGACTTGAGTGTTATGTACAACACTTATTTTAAAAAGGTTCGATAATATATAGGCACAAAACTTTGAAGGGCTTACTATAAACTAATTTGAGAACCTTTTAAGATAGCAACACCAATCTTGTCTAAATTAGTCTCATAACTTGTTTTGTTTAGCTTGGGTTATCCAAATGTTGATAACTTTCTCATCTTCCACAAGGGTAGATAAGATCCAATTAATTGATTCTTGATAAAACATCTTGATATCTTTAAACATGGAATTCCACCAAGAACCATCGGTCTCAACAGTAAAGATTCTTGATAGTTACTTTTGAAATTGATCTTAATAATAGATACTAATAAATCGGACAGACATTTTTTCTTATTACCGTAAATAAACAAAGTTTGAAAATAAGAAACAGGTTCCACATTTTGGAACACTGTAAATACAGAATGTACCGATTATGTTCTATTTTACTGTATTGTGGTAATCATTTTAGGCATTTAAAACTCTTTTAAGTAACTCAATATTTGGGGTATCTGCCATAACAATAAAAAACTCAATTATTTATGTTTTCTCAAAATCGGATGAGATGGGTAAATAGGTTTTACTAATTTCAAATCAAGAGGAAAATACCAAAATTAGGCTTGACCGCTGTCGTCCAACCATGGTTCATTTACACTTTCTGACAAACATTCGGAATTTTCTGAGAAGTAGTTAGTTACGAATACTTTATTCATTCTGGATTGTCATTGAGTTTCTTCCTTAGTTTCTGGAAGAAGGTTTGTTCATGAAGAGGACCGCTACTCGTAAACAATTTTCTATTGACATAAATAGAAGAAACAAAACCTAGCCTGACAGAACAGCTTCAACGTTGTTGTCGTGGACAGTATTTTATCAGTAACAGAAATAATGTGGAACCAGTAGAGATTTGTTAGATTGCTACTTATGTGAATTCATATGGCACCGTAGGTACAATGATGAAGATCTGTTTGACACATTTTGGAAGGATATCAATGTATATTGGGCTCCAGAACAATAAAGTGTGTATTCATATATTATGTACAAAGTAGGTTAGGGAACATTCTGGGTGCCACTGTTTGAGTGGCTGTTTTCTTCTTGGACAGGCCCGAAATTCATCTGGTTTCTTCCTTTAAAATGTTCTAAAACCGTAGATTCAACTTAACTATAATTCGGGGAAAATTTAGTGTCACTGGCCATTGCGATTTAATATAGGATAAAGTAGGCCTGTACTAGTATAATGCCATGTAATCTATGACAAATAAAAAGCAATGCAGTATCTAAATAATGCAGTAAAGCCCCCCTTAAACACCACATGGTTTAATATGAAATAAAGAATTCATACATACAGAAGAATACATAAAAAATACACAACTGTACATATTGCGCACACTTTAGTGATTTTGATCACACAAGCTTCGTTTAACTTGGCAAATAATAAATGGTTTAATAGAATGTTTGCGAGTAAAGTTGAGTCATTAGCCCGTTGAGATTCGAAAAAGAGTAGGCTGTAACTACGCATATTATAACAAGGCGTATTGAGAACTCTGGATAGTAGAGTAAACTAGTATCCCTTAAACACAGCACGTTTCAATAAGAAATAAAAAAGCCATAGACATTGCTCACAGTTTCTTGATTACGTTCACACAAGCCTACTTTTAACTAGACAATATTTGTAGTAAATCTAACGATTAATCCGTTGAAATTCGAAATATTATAGGCTACAAATTTGCAGCGCATTCTATAACATGTATAATGAAAACAGAAGAATATTTAAACAGCTATTTTCCTTACTTCCCAATGTTGAAACAAGATAAAAATGTAAGTAGGTATAGTCTATAATGTGTAAATAACTAATGTATGACTACAAATAGAACAAATAATTTTATAAGCTATTTAATTCCTTACTTAGATTATTCTACACTACTACCTTACTGAGCTTACATTAGATTCTAGCAAGTTTTTATTCGGGGCACAAATTATTTGTTTTATTTGTAGTCCTACATTAGTATTTACACATCCTAGACTATGCCTACTTACATTTTATCTTGACTCAACAATGGGAAGTACGAAAACTCGGCTCCTGAAAATGCTTCAAACGTCAAATGTTCGAAACTTTAAGCGCTTAATACACCTAAACGAGTAGGTTTACAAAGAATAACCAAGAATAAAAAAAAACTTAATATTTTCTACAAAATTCAATAACGCCACAAAATAGGGGTCCCCATAAGAAATTAAAAAGTTGGTAACCATATTGGAGAATGGTGGTTAATTTTCAGAATTTGTAAAACATATTTTTAAGTTACCGTATATGAAAAACAGCTGTCCCATATTTAAAGTTTTTCACCAGATTAATAGTTTACGATATACCAATAGTACCCACAATAAAAGAATCACTCTATGAAAATATCACTACTTAATCACCACATGTGATGTGTTAAGACATAAATAGTGCTTACAAATTGGACACACATCCTTAACTATGCTGATACAAGCAAAGATTTGGCTATACTTTATTCCTAGGTAAATTTAGACTCATTAGATCTTAAAGATTTGAAGGATAATGGCTACATAAGTGCAACACATTCTATAACAAGGAATCATGAATACTAGAGTGTGTAATGCTTAATAACACTTAATTAGTCCACGCACATCGCGCACACGTTCTTGACTATTTTCTCACATGGCTAGATTTAGCTGTACTATATATAATTCCAGAAAACGTTCAGAAACTATCCCGTGGAGATTTGAATGCCGACAGCAGTGCCAATAGGCTACAAATATGCAACGTATTCTTTAATTAATGAAAATCATTGGACTGTGTTCCATAACATCACATGTATTTAAACTGTGCACACATATTGGGCACAAATCCTTGGCTATGCTCACTCTAACTACTATAAACCTAATTTATAACCTAACGCATTTTGGTGACTGTAACGGAAAATTAGGTACTGTGAATACATAGACAGACCCTAAACTCAACATCAAATACACACACGTACATAAAATAATATAATATAATAAGTACCGTTAATACATTGACGACCTTTAACCTCACTCTTAAATACACTCACATAGGCAAAATAAAGCTATTAAAATAACATAAAGAGATTATCAAGATAAAATGAAAATTACTCTACCTAATTTATAAGATTTACATTATATATATATATATATATATATATATATATATATATATATATATATATATATATATTAGGCTCTGTAAATACATGGACAGACCTTTAACCTCACTCTTAAATACACTCACACAGGTAAAATAAAGCAATAAAAATAATACAGTGCTACCAAGCAAAAAATACTCTGCTTTTAAGATTTTGTTTGATACTGTTAATTCCTAGACAGACTCTCTCTCTCACACACTCACATCCAAATACTCATACAGAGTACACATTTATACACATACAAACATACAATCAGACAACACAATTATAGCAAAAAAAATAACATAAAAACTTATTAAACTAAAATAAAGATTTCACTACATTTACAACTAGATTTCACTGCCTCTGTAGGTTAAATTCGCCCATAGTCTATGGTTACACAATCTAATTTGGCATGTTTGTACGTAGCCTTTATTCAACTCATTTTAAAATCTTTTATTTGCTAAAACTGTTACGTTCTGGAGAAAATAATCGAGTATAATCAGGTACCGTAGGCCTAATCATTTTCTTTACCAACAGATTCAACCAGGGATTCAAGAACATAATCTCAGAATAAGAACTGTTGGTGTCTAGATAGAAATAGATTAGAAATGCTGGCGATGCTTGTCATTCCTTCAGCCTCCAGGTCTATCTATTGTCTATTTTTAAGCAATGAACATGACCATGCAATTACTAATTAGATTGAAGTTGATTTCTTCTTGGGAACAAATTAAACTCTAAATACGCAGAACGTTGAGTTATATCGGCACGTACGGCTTTTACTTATGAAAGATTAAAAAATTCTTCGAAAAATAAAACTTATTGCTTCAATGTTGTAATACTTTGGTGTCTCATGATTCTTGGTATTGACGTCAGTTTATTAAAATTATTTCAATCCTGGACGGCCTACCGAAACATTCGTATTTTCTCACATTTCACTTATTTTTTATTATTATTTTTTTCAAAAAACCTAGGGAACAACTTTCTGTATTTCTTAGTGTCACCAGATGAGAAACACAATTACATACTGATGATGGTATAAGAAATATCGAAACAGCTGTAATGACAGAATAAAAAACCTTCTAATTAGATAGTATGCTGGCCTCACCCACTGCAACTCTTTTGATACGAAGACAACTTTTTTAAGGCTTCTTAATTGTTAAGTAATTCCTACTCATAAAATTTGATTGAAAACGACTCCAAACAAGCCATTTAAAACATAAGGGAGAAATAATATGAATAAAGGAAAAGTAGAATACTAAAAAAAAAAAAATGTTGAAATATAATAGTCATATGTTTGTAAAAACCGTACTGAATAATTACATAAACGAAGACAATCTTATCTAACATATATACATAAAAAACGTAATTATGTGCAAACATGGCGAAAAAATCAACTAAAAACTACAGCCTACTTCCTTCTTGTTAAACTTTATAAGAAATAGCGAATCAGTCGATAGAGTAATCAGCAAAAAACAACATTACGACATATAAAAAAGAACATAAACTATTGGTATGATTTAGAAAAAGAACACAACTATATGAATTGATTACTGATAAACGTAATCCATTAAGCTGTACAATAACCAGCTATAAATGGTAACATCCTATAAACTTTAAACTAATAGACCTAAACAGTTAAATAGTACCAGCAATTTCATTAAATTTCGTTTCGCCATGCAGCTTTAAATTAGGAAAACACATAATTTGTATGTATAATAGCAAACATTAATGTAATTTGGTACCAGATTGGAAAAATTGCCTAATCGAGGACGCGTTTATGGCACAAGCGCAAATTTATGCCTTTTTTAAACATATTTTTTGAAAGACAGCGTTCAAATTTTATTTACACATTTTGAAATGATATTTTTTGTGACGCTTTGTTTTAGTTGTTTTGGGGAATGTGTGAGTGAGAAACGCACAGGTTATTCAATTTGTATTGGTTCAAATAAGTTGCGTTCTCAAGTTAATAAATATTTATTTTGCTAAGACTTGTTTTCTCGTGCGATTTAACAATAATTTCAATGATTCTTGGTGCTAACTTTGTGTTATCTCTAGACGATAACGATAAGGTCACTCCTCTTTCCTCATTGACTAACTTACCCGCACCCAAGTTTATGACTTTTAACGAGTATCTGTAATATTCATTGCTTGTTCAACTTTTTAGGGTCTGTAGGTAAAACCAAGGATCCTTATAATTTCACGCGCCTGCCTGTCCATCTGTAAGTCACGACCCTTCTACACAAACGAGACGATAAATCCTATTTATTTCAAACTTCGCATTTATATTCTTTGTATTGCCCTACATAGAGGAAAAATAAAGCGGACCTTTGAGTGATTAAGGGGCCAAAACTATCAAGTTGAAAACAAATTTTTAAAATATTATGTGTGGGGTATGAAATAAAACTAGAAGTTATTCTCATCACAAATATATATGTTTATTTGACGAAAAAATTAACATGTTGGCGCATATTAATTATTTGGAATTGAAATTAAATTGATGTGCGAAATCGTATATTACAGTTTTCTTGTATGACGAATACAACTTAATTTGACCACACAAAGAAATGCGTAACGTATAAGTTTAAAAGCAGTTTTTGTGAGATGTGAGACATCAATTCAGAAGTCATTAAAAGATGGATTTTATTTTCATTGATTTCTCTTTATTAGAGTCCGTAGGTAAAACTAAGGACCTTTAGCCTATAATTTCACGCGCGTGTCTGTACAATATAAACTGCCACTTAAAAGACTTCGACTTTATATAAATAACTGTCGCTATATGATTCCGGACCCTAGGTCGTGTGGTTTTAGACCCTAAAAATTAAAAATTATGGTTGACTAAATTGCACTTTTTATAGATGTCCAAACAATCAATGTATCACCATTTAGGTTGATTTATTACCACTGTTGAAATGGACAAAATTGTCCCACTTGAAAATGCATTATGGGTTCGAGCGATGTTTGAATAAACTTTCTCATCCACCAATTCACAATCGAAAAAAATTCGTTGCTTACATGCCAGTAAAAATTTTTATTGAACTTTTTATTACCCAGTCTTTGAAAACATATTTCAATATGACATGAAATTGCTTCTCGTGTGCCATAAACACGTCCTCTCGAATTTCATTAAAATCAAGTTTTTAATGACGGGTGTTAAGGTTTTTGTAAAATATATTTCGTTTACTTGCGATATTGCACTAATGTCGATCTAGTGGGATTTCGATCTAGTGTAAAGTCGATCTAGTGTAAAGTCGATGTAGTGTAATGTCGACCTAGTGGGGTTTCAATCTAGTTTAATGTTGATCTAGCGTAATGTCGATCTAGTCTAATGTCGATCTATAGTAATGTTGAAGTCGTGTAATGTCAATCTAGTGTAAAGTCGATCTAGTGTAATGTCGATCTAGTGGAGTTTCAATCTAGTTTAATGTTGATCTAGCGTAATGTCGATCTAGTCTAATGTCGATCTATAGTAATGTTGAAGTCGTGTAATGTCAATCTAGTGTAAAGTCGATCTAGTGTAAAGTCGATCTAGTGTAATGTCGATCTAGTGGGGTTTCAATCTAGTTTAATGTTGATCTAGCGTAATGTCGATCTAGTCTAATGTCGATCTATAGTAATGTTGAAGTCGTGTAATATCAATCTAGTGTAAAGTCGATCTAGTGTAATGTCGATCTAGTGGGGTTTCAATCTAGTTTAATGTTGATCTAGCGTAATGTCGATCTAGTCTAATGTCGATCTATAGTAATGTTGAAGTCGTGTAATGTCAATCTAGTGTAAAGTCGATCTAGTGTAAAGTCGATCTAGTGTAATGTCGATCTAGTGGGGTTTCAATCTAGTTTAATGTTGATCTAGCGTAATGTCGATCTAGTCTAATGTCGATCTATAGTAATGTTGAAGTCGTGTAATGTCAATCTAGTGTAAAGTCGATCTAGTGTAATGTCGATCTAGTGGGGTTTCAATCTAGTTTAATGTTGATCTAGCGTAATGTCGATCTAGTCTAATGTCGATCTATAGTAATGTTGAAGTCGTGTAATGTCAATCTAGTGTAAAGTCGATCTAGTGTAATGTCGATCTAGTGTAATGTCGATCTAGTGGGATTTCGATATAGTATAAAGTCGATCGAGTGTAATATTGATATAGCGCAATGTCGATCTAGTGTAATGTCGAACTAGTGTAATGTTGATTTAGTGTAAGGTCTATCTAGTGTAATTACATTATTTCGATCTAGTGTAAAGTCAATCTAGTGTAAAGTCGATCTAGTGGGATTTCGATCTAGTGGAATGTTGATCTAGTGTAATGCCGATCTAGTATGATGTCGATCTAGTCTAATGCCGATCTAGTGGGATTTTGTGCTAGTGTATTGTCGCTCTAGTGGGATATCAATCTATTATAATGTTCGTCTAGTGTAATGGCTATCTAGTGGGTTTTCGATCTAGTTTATTGTTGATCTAGTGCAATGTCGATCTAGTGTAATGTTGATATAGTGTAAAGTTGATCTAGTGTAAAGTCGATCTAGTGTAATGATAATCTAGTGTAATGTCGATCTAGTGGGATTTCTATCTAGTGTAAAGTCGATCTAGTGGGATTTCTATCTAGTGTAAAGTCGATCTAGTGGGATTTCTAACTAGTGTAAAGTCGATCTATTGTAATGTCGATCTAGTGTAATGTTGATCTATTGTATTGTCGATCTAGTGTAATGCCGATCTAGTGTGATTTCGATCTAGTTTAAAGTCGATCAGGTGTAAAGTCGGGATTTCTACCTAGTGTAAAGTCGATCTAGTGGGATTTCGATATTGCGTAAAGTCGATCTAGTGTAATGATGATATAGTGCAATGTCGATCTAGTGTAATATCGACCTAGTGTAAAGTCGGGATTTCGATCTAGTGTAAAGTCGATCTAATCCAATGTCGATCGAGTGTAAATCCGATCTAGTGTAATGTTGATCAAGTGTAATGTCGTTCTAGTGAGATTTCGATCTAATGTAAAGTCGATCTAGTGTAAAGTCATTTAGTGTAATATTATTCTAGTGTAATGTCGATCTAGTGGGAATCGATAATGTAAATTCGATCTAGTATAATGATTATCTAGTGCAATGTCGATCTAGTGTAATATCGATCTATCGTAAAGTCGGGATTTCGATCTAGTGTAAAGTCGATCTAATTCAATGTCGATCTAGTGTAAGGTCGGGCTTTGGATCTAGTGTAAAGTCGATCTAGTGTAATGTGATCTATTGTAATGTTGATCTAGTGTAATGTCGATGTAGTGTAATGTGGATCTAGTGGGATTTCGATCTAGTGTAAAGTCGAATTAGTCTGAAGTCGGGATTTAGATGTAGTGTAAAGTCGATCTAGTGTAATGTCGATCTAGTGGGATTTCGATCTACGATCTAGTGTAATGTCGATCTAGTGGGATTTCAATATAGTGTAAAGTCGATCAAGTGTAATGTTGATCTAGTGCAATGTCGAACTAGTGTAAAGTTTCAGGATTTCGATCTAGTGTAAAGTCGATCTAATCCAATGTCGATCAAGTGTAAAGTCGATCTAGTGTAATGTCGTTATAGCGTAATGTCGATCTAGTGGGATTTCGATCTAGTGTAAAGTCGAACTAGTGTAAAGTCGGGATTTAGATGTAGTGTAAAGCCAATCTAGTGTAATGTCGATCTAGTGGGATTTCGATCTAGTGTAATGTCGGGATTTAGATGTAGTGTAACGTCGATCTAGTGTAATGTCGATCTAGTGGGATTTCGATCTAGTTTAATGTTGATCTAGTGTAATTTCGATCTAATGTAAAGTCATTCAGTGTAAAGTCGATCTAGTGTAACGTCGATCTAGTGTATTGTTGTTCTAGTGTAATGTCGATCTAGTGGGATTTCGATCTACTGTAAAGTCGATTTAGTATAAAGTTGGGATTTCGATCTAATGTAAAGTCATTCAGTGTAAAGTCGAATAGTGTTTAGTCGATCTAGTGTAATTTTGTTCTAGTGCAATGTCGATCTAGTTTAAAGTCGATCTAGTGAAATGTTGATCTAGTGTAATGTCGATCTATTGTAATGTTGATTTAGTGGGATTGGTATCTAGAATAAGTCGATCTAGTGTAAAATCGGGATTTCGATCTAGTGTAATGTTGATCGAGTGTAATGTCGATCTAGTGAGATTTCGATCAAGTATAACGTCCATCTAGTGTAAAGTCGATCTAGTGTAATGTTGATCTAGTGTAAAGTCGGGATTTCGATCTTGTGTAAAGTCGATCTATTGTGAAGTCGGGATTTCGATCTAGTGTAATGAGGGAGAACCAAGTTTTTGGTTTTCGAGATATTCAACATTCAATATTTTTAACTGTCGTTATTTTGAAAATGTACGAAGTAAAGTCACTGTTTTAAGTACACAGAAAAAATTCGTATAATCAATATGAATTCAATATCGTATCTATTTCTAAAGTTATATTTTTTTAAAACATGGCGGATAAACAGGTAACCTAAGCGTTTCAGGACATATATTTGTAGGAAACCTTTTTCTCTATTGTGACCCAAGAAACCACCCCCTGAAGTTTGGCAACATAATTAAGATACATCCTGTATATACAGGGCGTTCCAAAAGTGAGACCTGTCCCGTATTTTCTAACTTTTTTGATTTATGGTAATAAAAAATTTTTTATAACTTATATAATTATTAGTTGTCTTATCTATAGTAGAAGGAAATTATATTATAAAAGTGATGTAACTGGGAAGTTGAATTTTATTCTTTTTATATTTGCAACTGAGTGGGAAACAGAAAAAATGAGCAAAAGCGGACTGGAGCTTCGTTAGAAAAGTGCGTAAAAGTTCATTTTTTATGCATTTTGAGTGCATCGCTACAGTATTTTTTAAATATCTCCAGCTCTATAGGTCGTAAAAAAAGAAAGAAAAAAAAAGAAGAAAATACTCGAAAATGAAGGGACTATCGAAATGGTAGACTATAGTAACATTAAGAGTAATTCCAAACATCAAAAAATTAAACTTTCCTTATTTAAGATTTTTTTCCCACTAACAATGTAACAAATCGGGTAAAAATCGTCACAGATCTTCACGAAAATTGAACAAATTCTTTTTAAGGCCACAGTTGGCCATTTTTGAAAACAATTTTAAGCATTGTAATTTAATGAGAAATGGTCGTAGAGTAAACATTTCTTTTAATTGTCACTTGTTTCACCTACTTTCTAGTGAAGATATTTTGGTTATTTGTTGCCTATATACCGTATTTTCTTACCACATTTCAGCCTTTGATAACCACTCTCTACACTCGTGTCAGTGTCTCGGCCCTAGCAAGCCTGGAAGCTGTACATATCTGAAGGAACCTCCACTCGCTACACTCGTGTCAGTGTCTCGGCCCTAGCAAGCCTGGAAGCTGTACATTACTTAAGGAACCTCCACTCGCTACACTCGTGTCATTGTCTCGGCCCTAGCAAGCCTGGAAGCTGTACATATCTGAAGGAACCTCCACTCGCTACACTCGTGTTAATGTCTCGACCATAGCGGGCCCAGAAGCTGTACATATCTGAAGGAACCTACACTCGCTACACTCATGTCAGTGTCTCAGCCATAGCGGTCCTGGAAGCTGTACATATCTGAAGGAACCTCCACTCGCCACACTCGTGTCATTGTCTCGGCCCTAGCGAGCCTGGAAGCTGTACATATCTGAAGGAACCTCCACTCGTGTCATTGTCTCGGCCCTAGCGAGCCTGGAAGCTGTACATATCTGAAGGAACCTCCACTCGCTACACTCGTGTCATTGTCTCGGCCCTAGCGAGCCTGGAAGCTGTACATATCTGAAGGAACCTACACTCGCTACACTCGTGTCAGTGTCTCGACCATAGCGGGCTTGGAAGCTGTACATATTTGAAGGAACCTACACTCACTACACTCGTGTCATTGTCTCGGCCCTAGCGAGCCTGGAAGCTGTACATATCTGAAGGAACCTACACTCGCTACACTCGTGTCAGTGTCTCGGCCCTAGCGAGCCTGGAAGCTGTACATATCTGAAGGAACCTACACTCGCTACACTCGTGTCAGTGTCTCGACCATAGCGGGCTTGGAAGCTGTACATATTTGAAGGAACCTACACTCACTACACTCGTGTCATTGTCTCGGCCCTAGCGAGCCTGGAAGCTGTACATATCTGAAGGAACCTACACTCGCTACACTCGTGTCAGTGTCTCGGCCCTAGCGAGCCTGGAAGCTGTACATATCTGAAGCTGAAGGAACCTACACTCGCTACACTCGTGTCATTGTCTCGGCCCTAGCGAGCCTGGAAGCTGTACATATCTGAAGGAACCTCCACTCGCTACACTCGTGTCATTGTCTCGGCCCTAGCGAGCCTGGAAGCTGTACATATCTGAAGGAACCTACACTCGCTACACTCGTGTCAGTGTCTCGGCCCTAGCGAGCCTGGAAGCTGTACATATCTGAAGCTGAAGGAACCTACACTCGCTACACTCGTGTCATTGTCTCGGCCCTAGCGAGCCTGGAAGCTGTACATATCTGAAGGAACCTACACTCGCTACACTCGTGTCAGTGTCTCGACCATAGCGGGCTTGGAAGCTGTACATATCTGAAGGAACCTCCACTCGCTACACTCGTGTCAGTGTCGCGACCATAGCGGGCTTGGAAACTGTACATATCTGAAGGAACCTACACTCGCTACACTCGTTTCAGTGACTCACTTTTGCTGGATCTCGTAACTATGATATCACATTTTCTTGGGAAGTAAGGATGTGAAATTATATTTTTTACACTAACTTTTTTCATCTTAGAGATGCCAGGTTGGTGCCATTACATGCGGAAATAAAATCTATAAAATAACGGCCAATGGTGTTATAAGTTGAATACCACACGAGACGTGAACAAAAAACTGTTTAAAATGGTCGAATTTTTAACATTTTAAATTAGATTTTTCTGAATTTCAATAGGGTTCTATACGAGCACATTATAATCCCCATTACGAAATTTTGTTTTCCTATCTTAAATTTTGTGGCTGCCATCATGCTTACGTACAGACTAAAACGACGACGGATGGACGGCACGTCGAAAATCACTTTTTCGGTTCGTTATGAAACGAGATCAGTCAACTTTTTTGCGCAAACTTCCCCTATACTTCGTATATTAGGTAATCAAAAAAACATTTAGAAAATAACTGTCTTCTAACATAAAACAGATTAAACAGGTTTGTTTAACATTTACAAATAAAAATAAAATACTCTTTCTTGTTTTTTGAGTCGTAATGGGAGTGGAATACATCAGGGTGGGTTCAGGGATATATATTCTCTATAAAAAACGTGCCCTTCGTTTTGCGTCTGTCGTTCGGAATACAATTGTGTTTTTTTAAACACATTTATAATTTTGTAAAAGGACGAGATATTGATACCAAATTTGGACGTATTTTGTATGCAACCTCATATGAGTAAAAATTAAGACTATTTTGTGCATTTTCTAAACAATGGTGGTCATATATCTCAAAAACTGTAAATTATACCAAAAAAAAAATACGTGACTAAATTTATAGATCTTTTAATGGTTAACATGATGAAACCATCATAGATTTTTATTATCGGTTAACGGATAAAAATGATATATTGATAAATGAAATATTTCTTTGTAATACAACACCAAGAAATTCTTGATACCAGTTATTTATTACTGATGGGAAATCGTTAGATAAATCCTGTCACTGTGGTTAGTAAATAAAAATTTTATTATAATTTTGTTTGTAAATCGGATCCTAAACTCTAAAAAAAAAAAATGAAACTGTAATTAATCGATGTTTTAGAGCTGAAAATTTCACAATTTTAACAACTTTTAAGAAAACTCATTTAAGCGTATATTTTTAAACGAACAAAGAATAAAATTATCTTAAAATGTAATTTTAGGCGTAATCCTACAATAAAAAAAAGATAGATTTATATTTTGAAAACTTTGACTAACACCTTCTGCGAGACCTTTTTTTGGACTTCCAAAATTAGACTGTATACAAAAAAAAATCAATTTTATCAATAGGCAAAGTAGACTACCATTTTTGTGATTTCCGATATTTATTCAAACGCTAGATAACCGTTCTGGTACTTTACAGAGTGTTGCTTAATTATGTACCTAAACTTCAGAGGATGACTCATTGGGCCAAAATATGGAAAATTTCCTATAAACAAAAATTTGATAATGTTGTTTCCTAAATCCGCCATTTTGTTTTTTACAAAAAACTGTACTTGTTTAGCGTATTATAAGGAGACAGCCTTCCCCTAATTAAAATAATACTGCAATTTTAGTATTATATATATATAATAATCTAATCTATTTGTGGTGATTCTTGTTACTACAAATCTAATCAATTTTTTTTGTTTACCAAAAACTCGAATAGGTTAGTATAGACCAGGTTATCATATATATTCAAAAAGACTTATGAAATTTTACAGTATGAAACCAATATAAGTTGATAAAGTAACGAGACAACCCGCTATTAAATACAAAACAAAATTCTTGCAAGAGTGTTGAACTCTTAGCGGCGCGGTCTAGACCGTATGAATGGCAGTGGTGGGACTGAAAGTCACGGGTGATATTTTTGTTTCATGTGGCAGTAGAAATATGACATAACCTAAAAATATGCGCAAAAGAATTTTCTAGTTTTGAACTTGTAAAACAAAGAGAGGGTCCGTATAAGTACACAATTACCAAAAAAAAAACATTACTCTGGAAACATAAGATATTGAGTTCAAATTTCATATATGCATTTTTTTTATTTATTTTTTTTTGTTACGTTTTACAAGTGTACCAAAGACAAATACTTTATTTTATATATTTATTAAAAATAACGGCCGTTTAAAATATTTAATATCTCAAAAATCATTAATTTTACAAAAAATTAAACAAAAAATATGTCCCCTTATAACAACAAACTAAACTTTTACACTTTTTTTTAAGTTAAAGGATAACCGAGTTATCAATTAAAACATAAACACAATTTCTTGGTAATTGTGTAGAACACCCCAAACCAGTTATTTATTATCGTTTTTATATTGCATAGTGTTCTCAATTAGCAATTACTTTTTTTTGGTCATTTATTTCACATTGAAGCACATATAATATTTATTTGTAAGGCGTAAAAATGTGATGAAAATCAAATGATCCTTTAAAATTATGCTCAAACCATTTAGGTGTGACATTTATGAAAATCGAATTCTGTTTGTATAAAAATGGATTAACACTAAATAAAGCCCAAACAATCTTAAAAACCTTCGGAAATTGTTCAAAGTGACGAGCTTGATCACTTTATTGGAACTTTGTATACGAAATATTTAAGTATTGGGGAAATGTTGGATTTCTTGATTGGAGAACTCATTGGTGGATAGAAACAATTAATAAATTCGAAACTCCAAAATAAATAATTATTTATTTTCAGTAATCTTTTTAATAATGCCTCTACCTTTACCACGTTTTATGGTGTGTGGAACGTTTGGCTCCCATTTTGGACTTCGGTCTTTTTAAAATGGTAACATGGTTGTGCAAGACATGATTAAAAATTGTTTCTTAACTCTAATTTCAGTGACACAACCGGTTTTTTATATTTTTATCCTATTTACTAATAATTATCTTAAATTTCTAAAATTCCACTTTTGTTTAAATATTCCCAAATCACACATTTGATGTTTTGAACTACTTGAACTACTATAAATGATAAGACATGTTCATCTTAATGGAGGAACATCTATAACAGTTTTCAAAACATTTTGAAATTATTAGCTTTAAAATGTAATACCAATTTGAATGGTGTAAACAAATAGAAGTAAATAATCAAATTAGTTTTTTTTTTTAACATAAACCCTAGTATGCTCAGATATAAATGGTTATGACGAAATTTGCGAGAAAAGTGGGGAGGGGGCTTTTTAGCCATCCTGTAAATAGATACATAAATTGTATATTAATGAAAATAACGATTGTTTAATTATATTTCTATGTAATATTTTATTCTTAAGACATCACTTTGAAGAGTCCGAGTCTAGTCCAATGGAGTTGGATTAATTGTTTTATTAAGCAAGATAACAATCCCGAGGCAAATTAATTGAAATATTCTGTGCTTTTATCGAACTATAAATCTCAGTTTATTCTGCATAGTTATTGAGTTGAGAGATAACAAGAAGTTTTGTATAATGCGTTCCAATGATTTGACAAGTAGGAAAATAGAACATTTTGAAAACATTAAAAGCTGTGCATAAAGATTGCAGTAAATTGCTCACACCTATGTGTAATATATATATATATATATATATATATATATATATATAATTCTGGTATTGAAATAAAATAAAACAAAGCTTACTATAATTAACATTAGTTTCTACTAACACGAGGAATTTAAAATACCCGTTTTTGGCGTAAAAACACACTTTACTCAAAGTAAAAAAATAATACTGCAGACGACCAAGTTCATAATCTTATAGTAATACTATTATTTTAACACAATGATCTATCCAATAGTAATCCTTCCAAACCAAAAAAGTAATTTAAAGTAAAACAAAGCGTTACAAAGGTAATTAATAATTAACTACAAAAAATATAATCCGACATTAGTAATGCTACTTTATTAAGTTCCTATGCAATTGAGGTGAAATATAAACAATTCAAAGACCTTCCCACTCTAAGACAAATATTAGCATTTTCCTCTTTAATTAAAAGTTTCCTAACAATTTACAGAAACTACCTGTCGTCGACATATTTTAATGTTTTCTGGCATTAAATTTAAATATTTAGGAGCTAAATATAATTACTTTAAATTTTTGTTAGATTATGTTAAGGTTAAGTAAGGTTAGGTTAGTGAAACGAAAATTCACGACAAAGTAATTTCTTGGACTTCACAAAATCAATACAAATATAAAAACTGGACAAAATGTACTTAATTAAATACTAAAACTAATAAATGGCGCAAAAATAATTGCACTAATTTTCTCACTCACCCATCACCAAAACCAAAAAAAAATCAAAACTAATCGTCTCCACAAATGTCATTTCAGTAGTTGTTAATCAAAAAATGAAAATGAATGATAGAAGCAGTCTTTGAAAAAGTATTTATATTCAAATAAGGGCCTAAATTTACTTTTCTTGCGCAATGAACTGCATACAGTATAACACTCATTTTGTTTTTTCAATGCTAAAGTAGCCTACAATGGATTCTTAATCTTCACAATACGGATGGAGTCTGGCCTCTCTATTGTTTGCGTTTTTTCTTTATTCATAGAAACGTTTTGGCAAAATAATGTTTTCATGGTGTTAATTGTAATGTATCACAAGTTAATCAACTTTGTTTCTTCTATTTGTCCTTCCACAAAAAGACCTGAGCGTTGACACTTCTTCTTGTCAATTTTAGTATACACCTTTCCAGTCGCTTTTTCTTCTCCTGAATTCCAGTTTTCTCTCCTTCGGGTTTCTTCTTTACTTGTTTTTTTCGCCAATTCTCGTCCAGTTGTTTGTTTCCCCGTCTTATAATTATGATCTTGTTTGTTTTAATATCTCAATGGTTATGGATGCCAAATCTGGTTTGTTTTCATATTTTTTAAGAAAGCCCTCAAAATTTTAAAGACAAACCTGCCTTTACGGGCATCTATTAACAAGTAGGAGCATATTCTACTCTCAAAAATGTAAATAAGAACTCGACAGCAAAATAAGTTACAATAATTCAGGAGAATAAAAAACGAGGGGGAAAGTGACATTTTATTTACTTAATGGGAGGGGGGATGCTACTTGCGTTCCTAAATTAATTAATAAGATAATATTGAAACAATGCGTATTGAAAACAACGCTCAATATTTATGCAAAATATAGAGGATGATTGATACAGGTGTGACCCCTCTTTTATTCCTCTTTTATTTTTAAGTTTAAAAATTACAACAAATCTTTAACCCCCCCCCCTCAGGATTGTTTGAGTTAAACCAAATCACAAACAAATACAAAGGATTTGTATTACCAAATTTTTCACATCACCCACCACTTTTCCAATATGACGGTCAGCTTTGAATTTTCTTACAGAATTTTTTTGATAAAACTTATTAATTTAAGACGTTTTTATTCTTGGGTATTTTTCAATATCTCTAACCCTTTAGGAAGTACAGGCACTTAAATGTTTCTAAATTTCGCAAATTCGAGCTATTTCCAGCGACGATTTTATTTTATTTTTCGAAGTCAATTTTTGGTGATATTTAAACTAGAGCTAAGGTAAAAGGTGTAATAACACTGCTGTTATTTTTATTTGTTCTGTAGGCTGAGGAATAACAGAGTTATCAATAGAGGAAAAACTCGCAATTTTCTGGTAATTGTGCAGAACATCTACTGGCTTACAACAATTCTTTATTATTACTAAATGTATTACACCTTATAAATTAAGGACAAATTGTATTATTAAACACTCTTCATACACTTGTACCTTGTATTATTCACAAGGTATAATACAGTAATAATTACAAACTGGTGTAAACCAGTAGGTGTTCTAGATATTTGCCAGAAAAGTTCAATAAAAGGAAGTCGGTAAAATAGCCTCTTCGAAAAATGTCAACATAATTTTTTCAAACAACTTTGCATTGTAAAATTTTCATAACAGCTGTTTTATGGAATAGAGTATCAATACCGTCAAAAATTATGAGCGTTGGGAAAAAATTACACTATAAACCAAAACTTACAAAATAACAAAATTTAATTAGAGTATATAACCAAAACAGCAGCATGCAGGAGAAAAATACAAAATAGCATACATCATAATTCGCAATATACACGGATCATAAAAACCCACACATACATATGTATAATTTACATGTTAATAGGACCACCATTGTGATCTGGTGATCTCTGAAACTACAAGATTTACAGCAAACTTTAAATGGGGGACTTCATTTACTTTTTAGTGACCATTAAAAATATGAAACTGGATTTTCGAAAATCGTCTGTTAGTTTCCATATGACAACCAACTTTATAATTTCTTATAGAACTACTATATTTTATGGTGTTTTGGAATTAAAAGAGTTTTCGTAAACCAAACCGTTTAGGAGATAGAGCCCTGTAAACATTGAAAAATTAAATGATTTCCTTATGTTTAAGCGCCAATTTATAATTATATTTAATATTTGATTTTACAATTAAATTACATTATTGTGAAGTTGAGAAGTAAAACAAATAATATTGCTTTATTGATGTACAATTGTTCGACTACTTGTCGACTTCACAATAATGCCATTCCATTGTTTAATTCAATTTTAAATACTGTAATCATAAAATGGCGCTTGTACATAAGCAAAACATTCAATTTTTCAATCTTTTTAGGGCTCTAACTTCTGAACGGTTGGGTTTATGAAAATAAAATTATGACTAGAATAAAAAGTCTTAAATATTGTGTAAAATCTGAAATTCTTATCAACAGATCTTCCATGTCTAGAATTTCAGTTTTGTAAACGATTTTATATGTCTCTATAGGAAAAATCTAGAAGGATCAAATCCGGAGATCTTGAGGTCCATTCCACACGACCTCATCCACCAAATACACTTATTAGGAAACTTTCGGTCCTAAAAATTCCTGGTAATAGTTCTGACTACCACTGCTGGAAAATATTATTGGATTGAAAATCTTTGGACGAGAATAGTGTATATTTGTGAATGTCAGAAATTAATTTATAAACCTCATCTACCAAGATGACGGAGGATCACAGTTTGAACATCTACTGAAATAGGTCAGTATAGAATTAATTATCATTAATAATGAATGTCTTTGTTTCTTATTTAAAAAGCAGTTATAAACAGTTTTGAAGTTGTTTATGGTGTAATATGAGCTGTACAATATTATATTGAGGTAAAAATCAAAATCTAGTGCGGTAATCATGGGTCTCACACAATTAAAACATGAAATTTGCAGTATTCGAAAGAAGCCAAATTTCATATATTTCACAAAGGTTTTCGTTAATATCTGGAGATATGTGAGAGACATCAAAAACATATTTAGACCACTGAACTAAGGGTTGAAAAAAGATGTTAAATCAGTATCAAAACACCACGTTGTCACTCAAATCTAATATGGCGGATTCAAAATAGCGGCCAAAAATTGCAACAGATCACAAAACATTGTATAAGTAATTACACCCAAACTCCGTTTAGTCCGAAATCAATAAGACGCAACTGTGAATTAAAGGTACGGAAAACCAGGTGACCTGGAGTGTTCTGTTAACTCCCAGGAAGAACAGAAAGGAAGCCATAACTGTAGTGGTCGTGCATGGTCGCTTATGCTCATGTACGATCACGGGCCTGCGACCATTCAGTGCATCGGGGCAAAGCTGAATAACCACTCATTGCCAAAAATGGTACCACAGGAGCACGGTAACTAGAACAATACGGTAGGGCTCAACATCTGTCTGTGAAGCCGTGACGTCATCTGCACCAAGCCGGCTTAGCGGTCCACTATGTAGCTGCTCTGCTCTAATCCTAATAGGAAGCGATTTTATCAAGCTTATGGTTGGCAATTCGTGTTACAGTGCTTAGAATATTATTTTTCTCAATAACACTGACTTAAATGTCAAGCAATTTGTTTTGAATTTATTTATTTTACTAAGTTTTGTAGGCTAAGTTAGTTTACTACTGAAGAACTACTTATAATAATACATTTTAATATCTTTAAACAGTTTTTCAAGTACAATCGAACTCAAATTTTCTTCATAGTGAAACTTCCTAACAAAACTGTATTTTATTAATGAAAGAATTTTCTAGATATATTATAAAAATAAAATAAAATTAAAATGTCAAAACAGTTGCATAAACTAATTTAAATACACATGGAAAAGATTTTTTAAAAGGAATCCCTACAAGTCAACATAATACATATTTAAGTTAATCATTTAGAAATGTTACCATACTAAAAATTATTAAACAGTAGTACCTTATGTTTATCCTAAATCGTTACATTAATTCTTTATTTTGTTCATCTTCTTTGATTTTTTTTTTCGTGCAGTGTCAGAAGTTTCATCTTTCTTCTTGTTCAGTTCTTTCATTCTTATAAAGAATCGAGTTCTAACATATGTTGTAATAGCAAAATCGTCCACTTCACTGAACTTTCCTTTGATTATATCAATCAGCTTCTTCATCACTTGAGGACTGTTATTCAAGCCATCACCGTGAAATCGTTGAAAGTCTTTTTCAAATTCTAAAACAATGCTTAACCATTTTGATGAAGGATATTAGGGCACCCCTTGACAAAACCGAAACCCAGTCAGAACTTTTTGAGTTTCCAGTTTTTCCTCCATATTCAAAATCAGTCTTAAGGCCTTTTTTATTAACACGGTATGACTTAATACAGAAGGTATTAATACAGTACAACCAGCTAACATTTTGAGAAAGTCTGTATTCTCTTCTGGGTAAACTAGTTTGTTATTTGTGATTTCAGTCAACTGATCAATAAGTGATTCTGCAATGGAAATAAATTCTTCATTATAGACATCGTTCACTTCCATCTTGTCTTCTTTCCAGTCTGAAGTTTCACAATCTTGTACTGGTTCTGCCAAGTCTATTTTTTTAAGAACGTCAACACTTTACGTTTCACACTGCTCAGCAATACAATTGCCTGTTTTTAATATGTCACATGCACTTTTGCTGAATAACAGGTATTTTATTCGATGTGTCACCGCTGTAGGGAGGGGGTGGTCGTAAAATTTTCCAAATCCTCTAATTAGAGAAAAATACGACTCCAAAACATATTGATTACACTTCGCTGCTAATAAATATTTATAACCTTCGGCTTCTAACTCCTTGAATAAACCTTGTAAACTTCGAATTGAAATCATAAAGCTTACTATTTGAAAGGCAATAGTTCTTTTTTACCTATTACTCTGGCAGAATAACAAAGATCATACAATTTATTTAAAATAACAGCCTGGTCCTGTAAACTAGTACCGTACGCACTTTTTAATTTATTAGTAGGATGGTGAGGAAGTCTCGAGTTTAGTACATCAAACCCGTCGTTAATAGTGTTAATAAAATCAACTACATGGTCATTACCCGGGAAATTATATGATACTGCTTTAACCACAGTTCTGGACAATAGTTCAGCTGCTTTTCTTACATTTTGCCTTTCGCTTCCCGATACTAATAAATGATGTTCGGTTATTTTATATGCATACTTTTTTTTTAATGAAAATATTTATTTCACAAACAAAAACAACAGTACACTTCAATAATATATATATAAAAATGAAAATAATATGATACATATAAAACTTAAAAAATAAACTTCAGTAATAATAACATTAAAAAAAACTATAATTACTTACACGTCAACAGTTAATTTTAATGTTTGTAAAATAAACTTTAATAAAATAAACTTTAAACTCCTTCTTTCTGTTTGTTTACTAAATCAAACAAAATACCCTTAGATACTTGCTTAACTTGCTCCTCAAACAAACGTAATACTAAATCCTTCGTCTAAAAGATGGTTTCTTGCTAGTTTTAGCAGATGAGGAACGTCATAGAATGCCCAAATCTTACGACTTTCTGTGCTTGGGTTAGCTATGTAAGACGACTGAGGACTTAAATTTAAGCCTGCTCCTAGTTTTCTATTAGGTCCTCCCATGTCACTTACAAAAGCACGCATTCGAAACCCTACTCTTCAATTAACTTACACATTCAAAAAATAATTCAACCGTTACACTTTGGTCGAATTGATAATAAACAGGCTGTTTCCAATTACCAGTTAGGCTTCTAATGATAATTACTTGAACACTTACATGTGGTCCTCTAAACATATCTTGAGCGGCGTCATAGCAAATATCTGATTTCACCTTCATCTCGTCAAAGCACATAACAATGTCTTTATGAAAATCATCGCTTAAAACTGTCGATTGTAACTCAAATCGAATCTGTCCTTTAAGTAATACTATGTTACACAAGTTATAAGTGGACATGGTAACTTCAGGGAGAAACTATGTGGTTTTAACTTGGTAGAGACAGAAGAATGTAGAAGCTGTGGAGAAAGTGATAGTGCAGGACATGCAATTTTTTAATGTATAGATGGCGAGGAGGACAGGAGGGATATGGTAGAGATGTGTAAAAACGGAATGTGACACTGGAAAGAAGGGTATGCATAAGCAATGTTGATCTATTTAGAGAATTTAAAAGGATGTGTAAGAAGATCGGAAAGAAGAGAGAAGAGATAGAGAGAGTGGTAAGGAGAAACTGAACGTGACAAGGTAGGGAGGCCGATGATTCCCAAATGAAAAATGGGATGAGGGGACACTTGTTTTGGGTATAGTCCAAGAAACAGGACATAATATTAGGTCCAGGAAGAAAGTTGGAAAGGAAGAACATCTAGAAATGGGAAACACAGAGGCCTGATGAAATAAGTCTAGGACTTGCTCATCAGGGGTGGTGGAGGACTCTGGGGGGGGGGGGGCTATGCCCCAAAACAAGTGTCCTTTAAGTAAATTAAAACTTATATCTAAAAATCCAGGAGGAGTAGAGAACTGTGACAACCGTCTTCCTATTGTAGCCTCGCTTGGTAAGGGGTATTTTAATGTATTTCTAACATACGCAAAAGCTTTTTTTGAAATATACCTAATTGTGACAGCTTTTGCTACATCTCCACTAGACCAATTTGTACAACTTTAAAAAATTTCTCAACTTTGGATTTTGTGGAACTTTTCTAGTTTTTGTCTAGAATACCTAGTGGCTTACACCAGTTCTTAATTATTACTGTATTATTAGACCTTGTTAATAAGATATTACAGCCGAATTAAATGTATTAACAGTGGCTAATACAATTTGTCCTTCATTTACAAGGTTTAATACATTTATTTAGTAATAATAAAGAGCTAGTGGATATTCAAGACAATTACCAGAAAATTATGATTCTGGTTTTCTATCAATAACTCTGTTATTATTTAACCTACAAAAATAAAAATAACAGTAGTGTTATTACATCGTTTACGCTAACTCTAGTTTAAATTTCACCTGAATTTGTCTTTGAAAAATCATAAAAATCGTCTCTGGAAATAGCTAGAATTTGCGAATTTTAGAAACATTTAAGTACTTGTAGCTCCTAAACAATTAGAGATATCGAAAAATACCCGAGAATAAAAAGTCTTAATTAATGAGTTTCAATGAAAAAATTTAGAGGTGACTGCCATATTGGAAAAACGGCGGGTGATGTGAAAATTTTGGTAATTCCTCTAGTTTTAACTAAAAAAATCATGGTGGGTTAACATTAAAGTTTTTTGCAACTTTTGTAGTTATCGAATAAAACAGCAGTCACACCTGTTTCAGTCACCCTATAGATATTAGTAGTACAGTGGGGAAGGTCGTCAATAGTTTGAAAAGAAAGAATAAATGTTCACAAGAAGGTTTTTTGTAACATAAGTACATAATTGCTGTTTTCTCACTATAACTAGTATAGGTTATGTCGTTATAATGAGCCCCTGATAGGGAGGGGAGTGTATTTAAGCAAAATACAGTTTACTGAACGGAGCACGGAACGTAGATTTTTCTCGAGACAAGCAACAAAGGAGACTAAAATTCTGAAGTGACATCTTCAACTAAACTTTTAATCAAAATACTTCCTTATTCAATTCGAATGCAATTCTCAATTTCTATCCAGTAAAAGGAAGCCTATTTATTTCAACGTTTTATTAATTTCGAATATATTAGAAGTTCCATTCTATGTTAAATAATAATATTTTGTTTACAAATTTCATGAACTCAACACAGATCAGTCTAACTTTCTCTTCGAAGGCTGTTTGCAATGATTCTGCGTCAAATAAGATACCTCGCCTTGGATTTATTCCTTCAAGAACATACATTTGAGCAGACGGGCGATGGGCGAGGCCAAGGTTATCGGTGGTAAAGGTTGTTCCGATCCTCATGCCTTCTATAGAATCATTTTTGTGGGCGCTACAGGTTGTCATAGACCCAAGGTCTCTTTTATTTTATTTTTTTGCACTCATTTTTAACGGACAGTTTTTATTTCCTTATATGGTTATATTGAAAAATACTGTGAACAACGTTGCACAACCTTTCTCACATAACCATTCACATTCTAAATACTAACTACCCTCAGGGTCTCATCTTAGTGAGAACGGGGATTGGCAATCCTGAGAGAACCTACCTGGATATATACGTTTTTTCATGTAGTATTGGGTTATATCCCTTTCTTTCATCTATCCTATCAAGTCTCTCTCTTGACCTACACTTGTTCTTTTCCGACCCTGACGCTTAGTATTCAAGGGCTAGGGGTCTTTAAATACTTAATTTATACAAAAATACACCTATTCTGAATACTTAGAAATAAAAAAAAATGAAAGGATAAAGTATAATATAAAAATATGAAGATTTCTTTATTTTGTGTTCTTTTTTACTTTCTTTTATAAGGCGATAATGATCGAGAGGTTTTTCATCTTTAAACAACAAGGAAAAACAAATTATTAATTACCACAATTAATAAGTAAATCCATGTTGTAAAAGCAGAAACAGTAAAAAAATATTCAACTTTGGCAAGTAGGCTTCAAAACCACGCTTTGTATGAAAAAGCATTGCGTCCATTTCATAGTAATCTGTTTTATAATGTTTAGACTTGGATTTATAGTAACAGGCTCTTCAACGTCTTTGTAAAGTGGCAAGTTACTTTACTATTCTGCTTTAACTCTATCGTGTAGAGAAAGTTATGTGATGGGTCAAAAAAAGTCATCTTGTTTTTTGCGGGAAATGCGTTTTCTAATGTGTGTCTCTACTAAAGTCTGACGTATTTATAATAATATTAACCAAATTTGGAATGTGACAATATTGGGGAGAGGGGTCCATTTATTACTATTTTTTAACTTCATTTTGTTTACTGCCAAATGACAAAAACAAAACAAAATCATGATTTTATCAAAATCGGATCTAACAATTTTGATTAAGTTTTGTAAGTGCAACCGCTAAGGACTCACATAAAAGGTATTGGTCGCTATCTCTTCAAAAATTCTGGTTCGTTAACTATCGGTTTTTTTTAAAAAAAAAGGTCATCAGGGTGTTATGAAATACGTGATGTCTCTAAATCGGTCCCAGCGAGTTTGATCAAGTTTTGTTTACGTGTAGCCTCTAAGGACCCAAATAAAAGGTATCCGTCGCTATATCTCAAAAATTCTGGTTCGTTAGTTATCATTAAAATTTTGTTTTTAAATAGGTCATGAGGCTGTTATAAAATACGTGATGTCTCAAAATCGGGTACAACGATTTGATCAATTTTTGTTAAAAGTGTAGCCTCTAAGGACCCAAAAACTCTGATTCGATATTTTGTAGGTAAAACATTTTCATAGGATTGTTAAAAAAAAATACGTTATGTCTCAAAATCTAATTCAAAAATTTTGATCAAATTTCGCTTAAGTGTAACATCTAAGGACCCAAATAAAAGGTATTGCTCGCTATCTCTCCAAAAAATTCTGGTTTGTTAGTTATCAGTATTTTTTTTTATAGGCCTATAGGTCATTAGGTTGTTATAAAATACGTGATGTCTCAAAATCTATCTCTGCGATTTTGATCAAGTTTTGTTTACGTGTAGCCTCTAAGGACCCAAATAAAAGGTATTGGTGGCTATATCTCAAAACTTCTGGTTCATTAATTATCTATAATTTTTTTTAATAGGTCATGATTTTGTTATACAATACGTGATGTCTGAAAATCAGATCCAACAATGTTTACCATCTTTTGTTTAATTGTAGCATCTAAGGACCCAAATAACAGGTATTGGTCGGTATCTCTCCGAAAATTCTGGTGTGTTAGTTATCAGTAATTTTTTCTATAGGCCTATAGGTCATTAGGCTGTTATAAAATACGTGATGTCACAAAATCGGTCCCAGCGATTTTGATCAAGTTTTGCTTACGTGTAGCCTCTAAGGAGTCAAATAAAAGGTATTGGTATATCTCAAAACATCTGGTTCGTTAGTTATCGGTAAAAATTTTAAATAACAGGTCATGAAAAATACGTAATGTTTCAAAATCGGCTCTAACGATATAGATACAAATTTTCTTAAATGTAGCCTCTAAGGACCCAAATATAAGGTAATGGTCGGTATCTTGTCAAAAAATCTGGTTCTTCAGTGAGCAGTAAAAAATTGAATAATAGAACATGAAGCTGCTATAAAACATGTAATGTTTCAAAATCGGTTCCAACGATTTTGATCAAATTTTGGATAAGTGTAGCCTCTAAGGACCCAAATAAAAATTATTGGTCGCTATCTCTTCAAAAATTAATAATCGTTAGTTATCGGTAAAAATCAATAAAAATAGGTGGAAAGACTGTTTAAAAATACTCTTTTTCTCGAAATCGGCTCTTCTGATTTCATTCATATTTTAGTGAATTGAAGATTAATGACCCAAATCTGTGTGCTAAATCGCAATAAAAAACTTCACGGTTCAGAAACAATTGGCAAAAAACAAAAAGTTGATCGCCGTTATTAAAAGCTCAATTTTAATAAAATACGACTTACAGACTGATTTAAACTAGAAAGGGATCCTATGGAAGTAAAAGCGGATATGGTGTGAGGGACTCGTAGCCTTCTGGAAGAATGGCAGGCGAATTTATTACCAGTAGTGGTCCCATGTTGCCAATTCTACGGAAGTGACCAAATATGTTTAGGTAAAAGGTCAGTAGCCTAATTAAACACTGAAATGAACATAGAATACATAATCTGAAATTAAATTTAAACGGAAATTGTTTTTAAAATCACTACTCATATTACTAAGAATTCATGAAAATAATGAAATTTGATTTGGCAACACCGTTCCCCCGCCACACCACAACCCCAGCCCCTATCTAGTTTTATTCCAACTATACACTGAGGACGTGTTTATAGCACAAGAGAAGCAAGTTTAGACACATATTTAAATATAGAATTTTTTTTTTTTAAGATGGCGTTTTGGTTACTGACAACAACCAAACTGACATTTTTGGTATTGTTCCGTATCATGAATAGTTTTTTTTTTTTTTTTTTTTTGTTGTTTAAAGGCAAAAAACCTTAGAATACAAAATAAATACCTCTAGTCCTCGAATAGTCTAATAGCCTCGGGGTCGGAAAAGAACAAGAGTTGGGTAAGAGACGCGTGATGGGAAAGATGAAAGAGATGGGATCTAACCCAAGACTACATGAAAAATGCATAGATAGGCCTACAGCCAGGATCCCTCGGTATTGGCAAGCCCGTAGTTAGTTTTAAGTTTGTTTGTGTGATAGGTGAGAGAGGAAGTTTGTACCCTTTATTAATTAGATAGTGTTGGATTGTGCTTATTATTAGTATAATTTATTCCCAAATTTGCCATTAATCTGTATAAAAAATTTAAATCTGTATATATATATATATATATATATATATATATAATTATTAATGCCGTTTTGGGAGTGAGAATCAAATATCGTTTTCAACCTAGAACATATAAGACACTAAGGTGGCCAACATACGCTATTCCACACTTTCGAAACGTCATTTAATCATTTCACAAACACAAATGCCAAATTGCTTAATAAACTGTACCACTAATTAATTACTATACTAATGTACAACACATTTTATAAAACCTATGTTATTCGCTACTCTAGCGTAGATTTAGAGAACATTTACAAAATATATTTAGGAACTCAACAGGCTGTCTGGAAAGACTTTTTTGTTACAAGCTGCGTTTAACCTGTGAAATATGACCAATCGCAGTTATATGACTGGATCAGTTATATCGCAAAATGGGAAGGGCTATATGGCGTGATTTTAATCTTTGTTCTTACATAAATACTCATTATTGTTCTTTGTGAAGACGCAAACATCTTTTTAAGTTCGACAAAGCCTAAATTATTTGAATAAATCCAATTTGGTTGTATTTAAACATATTGGCCCATTATTTAATGCAAAACAAAATTTTTTTCGAACCAAAACACAAAACTAATTACAAAATGAACACATTTTAGTACACGCTAACAAAAAACTGAAAATTGAAGAGATATAGGCCTATGTGATTTATTTAGGCTTAGTTTATATTTTATAATTCATAAAATTACAAAATTGCAACACACTACAATAAATGTTTATTAGATAATTATTAAAATGTTCATGAGAAATATATTTCTCGTATATCTTATTTTTTAATTATATTTTTATGTCTTAACGTAATGTGTTCCATAAGTAAAATCATAATAATATAACAAATAATGCAGCAAATATTTATGTTTTAACTAATCTAAATGTTAAAACATTATGTCTTGTTAAGTATTCAAGACAAAATATAAAACTACTTATCGACCACGCCACAAGTTTAGTTTATAGTTCTTATTCTTGAACATAGATAGGTTTGTATGAAACGGATTTTATACAACTATCTAGGGTCACTATCCCGGTTTGGAGGTCCTATTAAAACTAATGCTTCAAAAAACGTCCTTTGTTCTTTCCGAGGTTAGGTTGCATTAATATAGGAAAGCAGGATTTTTGTTTCCATGTTGTTTAAAACCGAAAAACCTCTCGGTGATCATCGCCTTATAAATAAGAAAAAAGAAAATTACATTAAATAAAGACCCGTAACCTGGAATACTCCAATAGCGTAGGAAAAGAACAAGAGTTGGTCAAGAGAGAATCTATAGGAAAGACGAAAGAGAAAAATCTAACGCAAGATTTCAAAAAAGATGTAGATCCCTCAATATAGTGAGCATCTGGGGGGGGGGGCAAAATTGTTTAACAATTAATACAGTGAAATATACTAAATTGATCTTACAAATACCTAAACGCTACATTCCAGAAAGTTCATTCAATCAAAATATATATTTTGATTAGGCTAATACATAATTGTTGTGGGTACATATTTCCATTGCTTACGATTTTTTTTTTTTTTTTTTTTTTTTTTTAGTTATTAATAGGGATACTTTGTATTTTATGTTAAGACAATATTTACATTTTTCAAGTATTTTATTTTTATTTCAAGTATTATTTTAGTACTTACTTATTCATAGTATTATAGCAGGCAGAAATGAATGTTGTCTTATTTTATTTTATTAGTTTTTCTTTATACTAAAATATTATAATTTTATATAAATAATTAATGGGAAAAACAAATATATTGTGCCAGTAAGTTTTCTCTTCAGTGTTAATCAGTAGATTTATATTTTGTTCAAACAATAAGTAGGCTATTCTTTATTTTTATGTCTTATTTTATAAGTTTTATTTTTATTTTATAACTTTGAGAACGACTATATTTTCATTTTGCTTATTATTTTAAACGCCAGTGTCTTATTCATTGCAAAAAATATGTTCTTTTGTACAATTAAGTATTATTATTGTCATAAACATTAACATAATTTGTACGTTTTATTTCACTAACTTATAAATAAATTATTAAAGATTTCGGGGAATTTGTATAATTATTTTAAAATTCGTTATGAAATGTATTTTGAAAATTTAAAAAATTGTCATTAATTTTTACGCAAATCCCGTTAACATAAATCCTTGTAATCGGGAATTTTGAGCTTCTTTAATGCTAACGAACATATGCTAACGAACTTCTTTAATGCTAAATTTTAAACATGAACTACAGACACGAGTTCCATTACAATTTGATTTAACGATTGGTTTAGAGTGCAGAAAAAACAATGTGTCGGTTTCTGAAGTAAAATACATATATATAGGAAGTCCACCTATAAACTCCGATCCCGTGTTGTTTTTGTAGGTTAGGTTTGGTTCAATTGGATATTTGCATTAGTCACGATTTAAGCCTTTTTAGGGAAATTTTGTTTTTCTTGTCTTTGATTGTAAAACTGATACGTTGATTTTTTTTAATATTCACTAAATTTAACGATTAATGTAAGCAGTTTTAACTTGTAAGTTAAATATATATTTTTAGACACAGTAATTTTTAGAATCTTTTATCGTTAACTACTATTAAGATTAAAAACTAGTGATATAGAATCACAGATGTATTTCTCTGGAACTACAAGTTTTTTTAAAGATAAAGTTGAATATTAGTATTTTACTACATTTCGCTTTCGTGAACATTTCTAATCTATGATATTTCATTTTAGGCCTACTAGCTTTTAAAAAATGTCGAATATTTAAGCATTAGCCTACTCAAAGTCGATTGGTTCAAAATCTCTAAACATTGTTTAGTGTTAATTCATTTTGTTACATTATTTGTATTTATAAAAGTGATTTGATTACATTAACACACTTAATTGACGTACCGCATTACGATTAAATTTAATATACCCGTATAGGTCTAAATAAAAAATATATACAGAATGTGGGATGGTCGCATAACGGCCAACCAAGCAAGGTCTATGGGAAATAATTATCCTTGACTTGTTCATCTCTGGAAAACACTCATTGTGGTCAAAGTTTACAATTTTTTTGGACTTTCAAGACTCCAGTGCTAAACCAACTGTAGCATATTATTTGTCGTGAAAACAATCTAATTTCAAATAATTTAATGCCACTAGTCGGTATTGAAAGTAAGGTAAGGAATGTTTATAGGAAGGAAAATATGCATAAGAGAAGCCAAACGACTTACCTTGGCAAATGTATTTCTACTCTTTATATCCTACGCCTAACTGGATACTACACACATTACATACAACAGGCTTGATCACAGTTGATTCCCCAATCAGTCTTCAATGAGTTACACTACACAACACAACATCAGAAACCGCAGTTACGAATTATTGATTTACAAAGGCACTAAGGTGTTTACTGCGACCAAGATAAACAAAATCACTAAACAATAATAATAACAAAGTAACATTCATGCCGCTAAAACATCAATGAAAATTTTAATAGACGAAAACAGAAAAGTACAACATCTATACACAAAGAGAGGCGAGCAACTAAAATTTCAGTCATTGGAACACATTGGAGACGAACTTGACATAACAGTTTACTGGAGGGAATAGCGAAGGTCAACAAGCGCATGAGTAACCGTATAGCGCCTTGCGACCTGCACTCTAGAGTACGACCATTCAACTAAACACTAAGTTGAGATTATAATTAATATACATTTTAATTACTAATATACAGCGTATGTTTGTATGCATAAGTGATAGGGAGAATATTAAAAACAGTGAAACATTCAACAGCTAAATTGTAAATACATTACATTTCTGTATATAAATAAATAATTTCGTATCATTTGTAAAACAACAAAAATTTTAAATGTAGGTAAAATGTCAATATATTTAATAATTGACATCTTAACTTCAATTTTTATTGAAAGAAAGATTTTTTTACAATCAAAAATTTGAATTTCAAAATAAGGCCTACATTCCAAGTAGGATTATAAATTGGTCCAATATTAGTTGGTTATCTTGGTTATATAACCAAAATTGGTCATCATGGTTAAATTTTGGTTATAACCTAAATTAGTTATCTCGGTTATATTTTGGTTATTTAATCAATATTGGTAATAATATTTACATAATATTTTGTTATTTTATTCACTAAATAATTACCCCATAAAACTATATTGGATAAAGCCGATATGAAGTAAATAAAGGCTTTACAATGTAAACCATGTTGTACTACCGTTTTTTGAATAAATATTGGAAATGTCATACTTTGCTAATAATGACATTATATGTGACTAATATTTTATTATCAATTTCTTACCAATGATGTACTGCCAATTATTAAATAATATTATTCCAATATATATTTAAATTATATATCAAATATTGTGTTTCTATACTGGTTAAATACAGACTTTATATTGCACTGCCGCTTTTCAACCAATATTGGAAATGTTATACATTGCTAATAATGGCATTATATACACAGTGTTAAAAAAATGTGACAAACTTTAAGTGGTGGTTATATAAATCAAAATAAAGGAAAAAGTTCCTATAAACATATGTCTGGAAACGCTTCATTTTCCATCTGTCATCCATTTTGTGTTTAAAAAAATAATTGTAGCTTTTGAAATTACTAATATTTCAAGTCAAAATTCGGTGTACACATTTTATATGAAACAGTTTACCAGTATATTAAGACCCGAAAGACTTATACATTTTAAAAATTGCGGCCGTTAACATTTTTTGTAACGTTAATGATTTTAGAGATATTCAATATTAAAAAATTCAAACCGTCACCATTCGACAAATTATAAGATAAAGTTTTAATTCTTGATGAAATGTTAAAAATGTAGCATGAAAAATGTGTATATCAAATTTCAACTTAAAATCTTAATAATTTCAGAAGTTATAATTATTTTTCAAAAAACCACAAAATGGCCGACGGATGGAAAACTAAACGTTTCCAAACATTTTTTTAGGAACTTATTCCTTTATTCTGACCCATATATCCACCACTTAAAGTTTGTCAACATTTTCTGCCCACTCTGTAGATGACCAATATTTTATTGTCAATTTCTTAACAATGTTGTACTACCGGTACCAATTATTAACCAATATTCTTCCAATATTTATTTTATTTATACAATATTGTATTTCTACATTGGCTAAATACATGCTTTATATTGTAAACCAACATTGCACTGCGGATTATTAACATATAATGGACACATATTCGAAATGTCACATGTTACCAATATTGAAATTAAAACTATTTGACCAATATTTTATTCTCAATCACATACCAATGTTGTATAAACAAATAATATTCCAATATAGATATATTTAACCTACATTGTGTTTATATAACGATTAAATAAAGGCTTTGTTTTGTAAACCAATACTACATTACCGTGTAAATAATAGACCAATAATGTGATGTCATTTTTGTTTCCAATAATGAAATTATATATTTAATCTATTTTATTTATTTATTTTATTTTTTTGTCAATTTCATGCCAAATTTGTACCGCTAATATTATTAAACAATATGATTTCAGTATATATTTATTTTATTTTATTATTATTCTATTTCAGAACTGGTTAAACAAGTTTAATATTATAAGCCCATTTTTGATCAAGTATGCTCTATTTGACGCACAGTATACAAAATAAGAAAGGTGACATATCATTACACTTCAAGATATATATGGAAAGTCAAAACTCTATATTTTTCAAAAATAGGTCTAATTTCAAAAAATATTTCAAATTAAACATTACTCTAATTATTCGTTTTTGAATACGGCAAATTTTAAAAACATCGACAGAATTCCCCCAGAAGACTACTCCATATCTCAGCCTAGAACATAAATATACAGAGTAAATTGATTTTATGGTTTTTACGCTGGTAATCCTTGAAATCATTCGGAGTCTGCAGATGCCAGGAAATCCGCAATCTTTGAAATGTGACATCTCCAATTTAAATTTTCGTCCACAATCACACCAAGAAAATTTACATTAACTGTGTTTTGGACTTTTTCCTCACCTCTAACAATAATTGTATTTGGAGTTGATTTTGTTTTAAGTTGTATTAATTTAGTTTTTGCTACATTTAATTTTAAATTATTTGCTATAAACCAATCATTGGCCTTTGGCATTACCAAAGATGCTGATATAGCTAAGTCTACACTACTTTGCCCAAACACCATCAAAGTAGTATCATCAGCAAATAATACTGATTTTCCAGGACCAACGTTATCAGGTAAATCGTTCAGATAAATTAAAAAGAGAAAAGGCCCCAAGATTGAACCTTGAGGTACACCAAGAGATACAGGCTCCCATGCAGACTCATAGGAGTTGAGAGAGCTATCAGTATAATCTACCTTGCTTTCTGTTAAATAAATATGACTTTATCCAATTATTTGATTTACCCCTTATACCATAAAAATCAAGTTTTTCCATTAAAATGTTATGGTCAACACAGTCAAATGCTTTTGACAAATCACATAACACTGAGGCAACCTGACCTTTTCTATCAATACAATTTATAATCATATCCAGGAGTGAAAAAAATATCAGAAGAGGTAGAGAACCCCTTACGGAATCCAAACTGATTCTATTTTAAATATTATATTTTCCAAGAAAACAAATTATTCTAGTCATCATTATTTTTTCAAAATTTTTGAAAAAACCGATATCAGTGCTATGGGACGGTAGTTTTCAACATCTTTATTATCAGTCTTTTTAACTCTTTCATGGCTAAATGGTTTAGTACACACAAGATAATTTCCACCAATATATGTATAAGTAAAAGATTCTTCACTACATTTTTTAATTGCTTTCTCTAGAAATCACAATATCTTAAAAATAAATTATTTTTTTATTTCATATTTATTTATCAAGATCAAATCCAAAGTTAACTTACATATACAATGAAATTTACATAATTTATACTTGGTGACAAATTATATAATCCTTAGACATTGTCTAGGATTTATCATCTCTGTTTTATTTAATTTAAAATGAAAAGAAAACTTTTACAGTGAGTCGCCTATATACAATTGAAAAGACAGATTACTTGAGACATTATAAATGTGTTAAATGAAAAGAATACTTGTAGAGTCACCTACATACAATTAATTGAAAAGTCAGATTAGTTGAGACATTATAATGGTGCTACAGATAAAGAAAACTTGTACAGTAAGTCACCTATATGGAATTGAGAAGATAGATTACTTGAGGCATTATAAAAGTGCTAAAAGTAAAGAAAACTTACAAAGTGAGTCACTTAAATACAATTAAAAATATAGATTACTGGAGACATAAGATAAGGTGCTAATGGGAAAAAAAATCTTTTTGTGAGTCACCTATATACAATTGAAAAGCCAGATTACTTGAGGCATTATAAAGGTGTAATCGACTGTATAATTACACTATGAAACAAAATAACTTATTATATTACAAAACAAACAAAAATAAATGCATAATTAATAATTAAAAATAACACATAAATTGTTTTATTAAAAGAAAAATATAATTCAATAAATAAATAAATTCAAAATATCTTCTACAGTAATCAACCACTCCTTAATTAATTTTGAGGTAAAAAATTGGGTTCTCACAATTCTGAATTTGTTGTATTGAGCAATTCAAAATATAAATCACTAATAATTTATATTTACGGCAATTAAAAATTTTTTTTAATGTATTTCCTGGTTGTCTGCCAAATCTTCCTTATCAAGTCCTCAAGTTCAAGTTTTTAAACAGTAGATGGGGTCTGACTTGGTAGGTATGAAGGGTCTTGGGTGTTGAGAAGTAACAGGTCTGTGTGTTCTCTTACTTTACCCACGTATCCTCGTATCTTGGCTTCGTCTGAATCTCTGCAATCGATTCAAAACCCCTCACTGAATCCTCTCCAACTCACCGCCTGGATTATATGCTCGAAATGGTGTATTGGTGTATTAGTTTAAATATTAGAAACTTCTCCGGTGAAATTGGGCAATTACTAATTTACGAAAGTAATACTCCCCGTTGAGTTATATTTATTGTTCTTTATCCTACTTTGTAAGATTATCTCTCATATCCCAAAACCTGTTGATAAGTTTTACCCTAAATGTCTTCTATTTCTTTTGACAACTTTTCACCATTCATTTATGTTCACCATATTATGTTTTTATAAAATTTATAAATTTTCTATCTCGTCTAGTAGACGGTTTATTTACCCAATCCCTCTATTTATTTAAAGAATTCTTTACTATTGCTTCCCAGAACTCTTATTTTTTAAATTATTAATAATGTCTCCTTTCTAAATAATCTACGTATTTTCTACTACTCCCTTATCGTATCTCTAAATCAATTATTGTGTTTATGCCCCCCTGTTAACTTTCATTTATTATCTTTAATTCGTCCATGCCTACTGTAATTTCATCTATCCCTTCTTTAATTTCATTTATTTGTATTTTTATCCATGACAAACAACATTTCTATTGTTAATTTAACCTCTATTAATTTTCTCATTCCCTGTTTGTCTTGGATCCTTTTCCCTCTTCTTTCTTCCTGTTTCATCTCTTGGCGATTCTCGATGCTTCATTCATTCTTCTCCTTTGGCTTCTCTGCCCTGTCCTTTTAGTCTCGTTTTTCATTCATTCTTTTTACATTCTTCCTTTCCTTTTGTCTTTTGTCCTCCATTCCTTTAACATAATCTATTAACCGTCGTATCTCTAATTTTTCTTGTTTTTCTTTTCTTTTCTTTTTTTTTATTCGGAAGTGTTATTTTTGCTCTTTTAATTACTTTTAGTTTCTGCAATTTATTTTAATTAAATTTTATATTTTAATTTTTGACCAAGTTATCCATTTATTTTACTAATTCATGTTTAATTATTGTTTATTATTACAGCGTAAAAATTTCAATAACATTGTTTGATGTTTCTAGACGTTTTAAGCCCCTAATAAAAGATCAAGATCGTTTACGAATGATGTCAGTTTTTGTATTTATTTATCCTTCTGCAATTTTTGTTCAACTTAAGAACAGCTGATCAGATTGATATTTTAAAATTAAATTAAAGGTATGTCTCACGTACAGATTAGATTATTAAGCAAATCTTTTAAGGTTGTTATGATAAGAATGTGAGAGTAGAAAATGATTGTTTGGTATTATCGCAAGTGACTCGAAATTTAGCAGTTCTGTGCGATTCCATATAATCATTAGCTTTCTGTTGAAGTCATGTTCGGAGTGGAGATTAATATATAATAGTATTTTTAAAGTTCAATTTTGAAGTAACTTTGTGTGCTACTTTCCATTACGTTACATTTACTGTTCTCTATCTTACCTCGTAAGATTTGTTATGTCTGATATCCCAATACCTGTGGATTAGTTTTGCCCTATATGTCTCGTATCCCTTTAATTATTGGGTTCTCACATTAATTATACTAACCACTAATATAATATTAATTGACCCATTAGTTACATTAACAGTGTATTTGGGTAATTTAAACATTGAAACTTCCCCCTCCCCCTACCAGGATTTACTACATTCTTACATTACTGTTCCCTACGAAATTGCATACCTACGAAATAAAAAGATCCACATATGAATATTACATTGATTGCTTTTGGTCCAACTTATAAAACGTATATACTATTTAGAAATAAATTCTAATTGAAGAGAAAAGTCACATGCTGGCCATATTAACTGTTTTTTTATTAACTTTTATTAGTAATTTTTCATGTTTCATTTTAATTAATAAAAAATACAAATTATAATTAATATCCTTCTCAATAATCCAGGGTTTGGGTCATTAATCTTCAAATTTCACAAATGGTAGAGCCGATTTTGTTCGAAAAAGAACAAAAGATGGTCAAAAGAGACATGATAGGAAAGATGAAAGAGAGGGATCTAACCCAAGACTACATGAAAAAGATGTACAGTAGATCCAGCTCTGGCCCTAGGGATTGCTAAACCCGTAGGCTACTCACTATAGTGAGCGCCTGAGGGGAAAAGTTGGTCAAGAGGGACCTTATAGGAAAGATGAAAGAGAGGGATTTAACCAAAGACTACATGAAAAAGGTGTACAGTAAATCCAGCGTGTGTACCTTGGAATTGCTAAGCCCGTAGTTACTATAGTGAGCCCCTAAGGGGAAGATTTAGTCAAGAGGGACCTGATAGGAAAGATGAAAGAGAGGTATCTAACCCAAAACTAGTTGAAGAAAGAGTGTATATACGGCTAGGGTACTTCGGGATTGCTACATCCGCACTCAATATAGCCGACCCCTGGGCCCCTGAGGGGTGCTCTCTTTTTTATTTAAAACTCGTTATCCTGCTGGTGCCTGAACTCGAATCCGTCGTTTTTTGTCTAACATGAACAGAGAGTAAGCTAATCGAAAAAATCTTTGAAAGGTTCTATAGTATAGTATATAGCCTGCATAGGATAGCACAGGAGCACTGTAGCTTCAGATGTGAACAGCATAGCAACCGTTGCTAAGGTACTGACGTCACCGGTCGATCTCAGCAGTTGCCAATCTGATTGTATTTTCAATTCAAGATGGACTCATCCCGTTAAACACCATGTAAGAAGATAAAAAAACTTGTTTTCGTCGTTTCACATAGGTAAGATTAAGCTAACAATAATTAAATCAGTATAAATTAGCTTATTATTGGTTACGATGCTACTGTCGTACTGTAGAGATACAGTTATTTTCTTAGGTTTCAATATAGGTATTTAAAAAATATATTCACTTTAATATTTAATAATATCCATTTTTACTGTCTGTGGTCAAACATTTTACAAACAAAATGGAAGACACGTTTTTTGGCTATATATATATATTTGTTTTGAAGTCTCCCGACTCTAGAAAAGTCGTTTTTGGAAGGATGTCTGTCTGTCATCTGTCATTGAGGGATGGGTGAGTGGGAAAATTTGTGCAATGTTTTTGCGCCATTTATAATGTATATATTTCTTTTATTTACACCTTCACGCGTAATTATTTATTATAAATATGTGGCACATTATAGGTGCAAGCTTCTAAACTTTTTAAAATTATTTCTTCAGAAAAAATATTTTTTGATATAAATAACCTCTACACAAACGTGTTATATTGTGGTCAGTAATTTTAGCAATAGGTTGTTTCAAATATATATATATATATATATATATATATATATATATGAACATTTAAGATATGATAATAGGTTATCATTGAAAAAATATTAAGACCAGCACACATTTACAAATAACATACAAACATATTAATTTAATATTTACTGTTTATCTATGTTATTTATATATTTAACTTAAATTTTCTTGTTTCTTCGTTCGAGTGTTAATTATTTATTATCCTGTATTTTTTTTTAAATTTGTGATGGTTGTATGTATTATTAGTGGTTTTTTAAATGATTATTCTAACTTGCAAAAAATTACGAAATATGAAAATTATTCATCTCAATATAGAAGACATTATTATGCCTCGGGAATATACAAGGTGATCATTATATCTTTGCAACCATTGGTATCTTGAAAAACTATTGATCTGTCAAAAAACTGTAATTGTGGAAAGTTTTTTCACTGTAATTGTGGAAAGTTTATTTTTTCATTGTATCTACAAATCTATTTTGAAAACTTAAGAAAATGCCTCCATGTTTCAATATGGTGGAATATTTTAAAATTTCCTATATTTGGGATTCAACAAAAAATATAAGACTTTTGTAATTTTTCCATAAACCGACTCGTTTAGGAGTTATAGGCGCTTAAAGTTTTGAAAAATTGCCGTGTGATGCATTTCTGTAGGCGATTTTTCGTTCTTCCCATTGTTATAACTTTTTTATCTATTAAAAATTGTTGCTAGTTTTTATCTGTCCCACAAATTATTTATTTAACGTTTAGTCCTGTGTTGGTGTTTACACTTACTATACTATTGGTAAATAAATTTTAAACTTGATTTAACAATTAGCAAGTACGAAAATCACCTAACGGAAAAAACTTAGCTTCATTTTAGAAAAAATTTTATTAATAAAAAAACAGGTAATCAGGTTTATACATATTTATATTTTTAGTAAAAGTTATACCGGGTCTTTCAAAAGTATGTTAAAACTTTAATTAACTATAGTTTATTTGTTTTTTTAACATTTAATAAAATAAAGAACATAAATTTATTTGGAATTAAACGGGATTTAATAATAAAACTTAAAATTAAACCAAATTCTTACTTGTAGGGTTATTAAAACTGGTTTTCGAAGTGGAGAAGCAGTAGTCATTCCTCTATCCTATGCCCGGCATTTCTCAAAGTGTTGACATTTACCTCAGCTAGGTTTTGAATCTCCTACACCAATTACATCTCTTATGATTGAAGGTCTTCCTGGCCTCTTGATGTCTCCAATGGACCCGGTGATTTCAAACTTACTAACAAGCTTTTTATACGCGACTACGCTGCCCGGTCTGTCCCTCAAACCGTTGCGAGTACGAAACTTTCTTAACCCTGCTGATAAACTCCTTTCACATTCATAATAACACTGAATCAATGTGATACTTGCTTGTAAAGATATAGTCATAATGGAATAAATAAATATCAATATAATTATAAACTACTATAAGTTTACCACCTACAAGATTCCTGTGTTTGAAATTGGCAACAATGAGAACACTCGCTGTTATGGCAACAAAGGCAACAAATAAATAGTAATGGAAATAACAGCTGATGTTTTAATAAATCCCAATTATAACTAAATACATTAACTAAATTAAACTATTATAACTAAATTAAATTAATGATTTTTTCTCGGGTATTGGACAACAAATAACTAAATCACAAACATTTAAAGTTTTAACTGACTTATAAATGACCCGGCACATCACCAACGCCAAATAGTCACTTCTTGACTTCCCAAGAGAAAAATTTAGAGTTACAGTATTTGATTCTTTTATTTTTATCGACAATTGGTTGAAATAGTATGGCCCAAGATAGAAGAAAGATTTTTTTGAACGATATTTTAGTTAGACTTACTTTTTTTTTTTTTTTAGATAGGTTAGGTTAGGTCATATTAGGTTAGGTTAGGTCAGGTTAGGTTAAGTTACTTCGTGTATCGTAATGTTGCCATTCTCATCCTAAATTACTACTTCTAAATTCATAAAATACTAAATATAAATAAATGTTGCACGTGTGAAATTTTTAGTTCCAATACAGTGAAAAAGAGGATTCGCGCGCCTTTTCCTTCATTAAAATGCTGATATATTTATTATCCGTTATTTTAATACCATTAATTCAAGTTTTATTCGCCCCCCTACGAAGTATTGAAGTCTGGAGTGAATTAAGGCAAATATTGTTCACAAAAATTTCTTTAAATTTTTCTGATAGTAGTTTCAAGTTGGGAATGTAAGTACAGTATGTTTCTTCCACGACGTTTTTCCATATAGATATTTAAAATATCTTACTTTTTCTAAAGAACAGCTACAAATCCCAATTTTATTACAATCGTAATTATTGTGATTACGAAATTATGAAAATCAAAGCCTCTAAAATCGAAAATTGATTATGGTATTTTTTTACATTAACCGTCATTTTTTTCAAGGCTATGAGCATACGTAGATCTTCCCGAATACATGAAAACAAATTTTTGCTGATACAAGAAAATCTGCTAAAGAACTTATAAACGTCCTTTGAATTTTAAATATAATAAATAATTGTAAAAAATTATAAATAGATTTGCAATGCAGGCTATATTGACTAGTTCTACATCATTGAATGGTCTTACAGAACAATAACAAATTAAATGAAATTGCTGTACCGTATAGTAAATATAATTTGCAAAAATACTATAAATTGTATAATATTTACAACAGTATATTATAACAAATCTTACTTTATTGTTTTATTTATTACTCACGTTCTTCATGCCAATGTTAACAAAATAAATAACTTTGAAACATGTAGGTTTTAACTCTTTCTTTAATTGTAAAATTAAAGTTTAAAAATCATTTACAAAAAAAAAAATTATCGTTCAAATTTGATGCACTTAATAATTATACAATTAACATCTTAATCTACTACTTATTATAAGTACATAGTTAAATACAAGTTACTTATTCTACAATGTCTTAATCTAAAATAAAGAAATAAGAGTGCATCAGAATTTTTGACTTTTAAATTTTTACTTTTAATTATTTTGATAAAATGCTCCGGCTAACTGAAATTTATTATTTAATAATTTAATATACTTTCTCTTTACGGGTTCGTTAGGTTCTTTGGTGACTATAATTTACTTAATATAAAATAGAATTTGGTGGTAGTTTGTTTAATTGAAATTGTCCATTAATTTGTACTTATCGACTCTGGAGTTCTATTACAACTCCAATGTTCCTGGTTCCTTGAACGTGGTTCCCGTGTAGACTGCCAGTGTAGATGGATTGATTTGCCTTAATCTTTTCGACGAATCGTCTTTTCTTCATACACTTTTATTTTCACACACTTTTGTAACGACGATTACTTTTTAATTTATTCGATGATTATTGCTGTTCAAACACTTCTAGAACAACGCTATTACTCACACACTTTTATGACGACGACTCTTTTTAACTTATAAACGACGATTATCTTTTAACTATACTTCGAAGATTATTATTAAATACTTGTACAAAACGACGCAGTTACTATTTAATTTCGACGGTTGATTTCGGCTAAATCTTTCACAACATTTTTACTTTTTGCTACTAAGAGAAACATTTTCTCCGGAACACCCTTCTTCAATAAGTTAACAACCAAAAAGACCTCTTGCGCTTCTCTTCTACCCTTATTTATAATTTTTATTTTAAAACTGCTTTATTTCTTCATTGGCTTATTTAAAATCTTTGACGTTACTTTAGAATGATGCAATTCCTTTCATTGGTCCTTTTCAAATAATTTCGGTTGAAGGCATTGAACTTTTGAAAGCTTTGGCTCCTTGGGGTCCGTGACTGACGTTAGGATCGTTTTTCTAGCTGTCAACTCTTTCAACTCTTTACAATTTATGGCCTGCCGAGCACTGACCTTTGGGAGCCCTCTATTTAGTTAATATAGAGCAAAATATTATTATGATATTTACGATAAGAAAAATATTTCACTCGTTTTTACTTTAACAAAAAGATAAAATAAAAATTAATTAATCATTTAATTCAATATAATTAGAATTTATATAAACTCTTTCCAATTATGTCGGCCTAAATCACTTTACCTTGAGTCCAGTCTCTTTCAGTTTTATAATAATAACAGTTTTTTTCGTAAACGGGGTGTTTCTATTATGAAAATTGTCCTACGGCTAAAACATTTTTTTCCCCCGAAGAGTGAGGAAATGCATTACACACCATTGGAAGACGCGTAACTTACAGGTGCCTGAAATACGGGAACGGGAGATTGGCACACATTTTTGGACCTTCTGCCCATGGCAATATTGGCACAATCATTGGAGCGGAATAAGTAGGGTCAACTCGCCTGCTTGGAAAAGGCACGATTGGCACAACCCTCGACCAGGTAGACGCCATCGAACGAGGGAAAACGGGAATTTTATAATTCCCCGTCAACTCTGCACGACAGACATTTGCCCGTAATATCACGTATTTTCAAATTTACTTAGAATTAATTTTTACTGTATATTTTTAAAAGTGGCTTTGTCCGTAAACAAAGGAATATGATTATAAACATGTTTAATACTGTAACGTGCATTTCCGTACGTATTAAATTTTAAAAATATATTGTGTACCAAAACTTAAAAATTGCTTGGTTAGGTTAGACAAAACAATTCCCATTTCCCCGCATTCTGGCTACCTGGCTGCTACTACCTGGCCTGGCGGTTGTGCCAATCGTGCCTTTCCGAACCTTACAGGTTGACCCTTCTTTCCCCTCTAATGATTGTGCCAGTCGTGTTATTCCAAATCGGCTAAAAATGTGTGCCAATCGTTCTACGACCTTGAAATACACCACTGGTATATCCTAAACCTATACCTTCTTTTTACCTGACAGGGTCCAGCAAGGAACCGTTCACATGTTAGCCTATATCTTGCTGGCACCGTCTTCTTGAACCTTCTGGGGCACCATATTATATTCTTTTGAGGAACAGTTCTTCTACCCTGTCTCACTTAAATAACACCGGCTATCGCTGATTATTCTTCGGCTATTTTCTTCTGTTGTCACCTTCTTCAGTGTACCTTCTTCCCGAGTATCTTGCCGACAATGACTTCTCCCACCTCTTCTCTCTATTTTCCACCTATCTCAAGTAACAAAGGTGTGCCGTCGATGTCAGTGCCGTCCTTGCAATGAACGCAGGTAGGATTATCGCTCTTGGCCATCATGAAGAGATATTGTCGTAATAGACCAAGTCCGGACAGAAATTGGGTCACCGTGTCTTTCCTTTTTCAATTCTTCAACTGTGGGGATGAACTTTGTGGTCTATTTTATTTTTGCCCTCCTAGCCATCATTTTTGTCACTTCGCCAACGTTGTTTAAGGGGTTTTCCTGGCTATCGTCTCTGGTCTTCTTCTATACGAATCTTCTTCCTTACCAGAACTAGAAGATCTATAGGGATAACATCCGGGATGACTCTTACATAAAGCGGTAGGTGCACGAGACTCCAAGCATTAAGTGTCAAAGTAAAAATATAAAAATAAGGAAAACTGTGTAACTTTTTTCTATTTTTTATACCTGAAATCATATTAATTTTATTTTTAGTAATAGTTTAATCAGTACTTGGTGATTTTAAACAAATATATTATTATTTATTTGCCCCATTACGTAACCATCTAGTAGCAATGTTGCAGTAGTCTACAGATTTGAGATACATACTGTACACGTACATTTTACATAAAATACAATATTAAATAAACCTAGATGAAATACATATACATTATATAATCCACTTCACTTACTCTATACCAGAACCTTATAAACTGAGATACTTAAAATGAATATAATTAAACCCCTGAAACCTTCTGAAGAACGATTATTTTTAAATTTCTAAGAAGGTTTCAAACCAGAGTAGTACACAATTCATTCTAAAAGTTTTAATCTGTCCACAGGATCTTGTGGCACTTTTTATTATTATTTTTTCGTATGGGATATTTATAATTTAATTACTATTATAGATCGTTTCTTTTTCAAGTTTTGATTTTATTATTTAAATTTTGAAACGCAGTTTGAATTTGTTTGAATCCTAGACTTCAAATTTTAAATTCTGGAAAGGAGCGCTAAACAAACTATATAAATATAAACAAATATCGTGTGAAGGTAAACGATTGCGACACATCATAATTTAAATTAAATCTGATGACATTCACTAATTTTTCATCCTTTCTTATATGTTTAGACAATTAGAACTTGGCAGTGTGTTACAAAACATGATTTAAAATTCTGAGCTAGGGTGTTTAATTGAACGAATACTTTAATTGCATTCAGCTTTTAGGAACTTTCATTAATAAAAGTTCAAACTTTTTTACTCAATCGTCCTCAAAACTAAATAAAAACAAACCAAAAATAATTGTTTTTAAAAATGTCAGTTCGGTAGTTGTCAATACAGTATTTGGGAAAAAATGATATGTTTAAATAAGGGTCTAAACTTGCTTCGCTTAAGCCACATACAAGTCTTCATAGTATATCGTATTTCATTAAAATCGAGCTTTTAATAACGGCAATAAAGGTTTACATTAAATTTCTTCTTTTTTTTCCAATCAGCCTATTCCTATACCGTAATATATTTTTTACTTACGATTTTGTATGTTGATGTGTCATTATTCTTCATATTTCACTGAAACTTGAACGAAATTGGTAGAACCAGAGAGATGGTGACCAAATAGATTTTATTTGGGTCCATAGGGCACTTGAGCAACATTTGATAAAAATCGTTCGAATATGGAAAACAAGGATTCCCTGAATCACAAAAACAAGAAACAAAACTTAATTTATAATAAATTAGTATTTTATTATAATACCCTTGTGTACATTTCGATGACATAGTCATCATCCTCGAAGGTTTACTTAAAACTAAACTAAACATAAACCTAAAGCTAAATGCCAAGTAGCGCCCCCTCCCGCACTTAACCGACCACTAACAAAGAGGCACGTATTGCTTCAGGTAACTGACCTGGATTTTTAGATAATCGAAACTTTGTTATGGCAGCTACCCCCAAATTTTATGTTATCAACAAAAATGCAAAAAAGAATCGAAATAAGACAAAAAAACCTTGAACTAAATTTGATTGAAATCTGTCCAGCGTTTGGGCTGTACATACGACAGACAAACATAATTCCGAAAAACACTTTTTTTTTAAATCAAAGAATAACAAAATAATAGAGATCAATTTTTTACTCATCACATTCTCTATATCATGTGAGAAAGGAAAAATCAAATCACAGAAAAAAAACAAGGTAAAAAAAACTGTATTTTTGTAAAATATAAATATTTTAATAATATTTTTCTTTAATAACAATAAAACTTTTGTTTTAACTTTTACATCTTCAATAGCATATCCCTTAAAGTAAGTATTTCTAATTTCACAAACATGTAAAAGATATTGTTGTTTTTTTAATTATGCTATACAAAACCCGTGCGTCACTGATTGAATCATCGTAAGAGTCACTCTTAACGATTGAATGATGATTTAGCTATAAAGATGGATTCGCAATGAGATTCTCTGTCCTAAATAATGGGTGACATTTTCTTGAATAACATTGAAAATATATTATATAGGGTGTTTCAAAAGGGATTTTGCAACTTTAAAAGCATGTAGAAATTTATTCAGATAACTTACAGAATCGGTTGTGGTGTTATTACACAGCACATTACGTTTGACTCACGTGTGTCACAGTGCGAAATGCAGTCACCAGAAACGCCATCACCGTTGCTGTTAAAAATGGCTACTTTCACTGGTGCTGAAGGTGTTCGCTATCTGTTTTGGTTTCACGAAACGAACTCCGCGACTAGAGTTCAGCGCAATTTTCGTATCCAGTATGAATTCCTGAAGGCCAAATTAATAAATTTAATATCGAGAGGAGTTATCCTAACCCCTGTTAGTCTTAATCGAAGAAAAAGTGGTGTAAGAGGTCGTAATTTATTTAACCTCGTCTGACCTAACACCACTCTAGGTAACCAGCTCTGGTGGACTTACGTATCCATCGTGACCCGGGGATTAGTACTGGTCTTCCCGAGAATGTCGGGAACAGCTTCATCGAAACTCAACTGACTTTTTAATTTAGTTACCTTCAGCAATTATAAATTAAACTAAAAAAAGGGACGACCAGATTCCAGTCGTGTTGAGTTGTCGGACGATGTACTTTTCTCCTGACAATACGCCATAGGCTTACCGTGTCAGTAGGTAGTGATGGGGAATACAGATTCATTCGATTTTTGTTTTCGGTATCGGTTGAATAATTAGTCGTTTATATTTTAGGTAAAAGACAGTTTTAACTACTTTTAAGTAAGATACTTTTATTTTAATCTTCTCGGGACGTAAATAAACCATCGATATTCAACCATTTAGATGTTTAATCAATCGAATATTATCATTACGAGCAATTTAACAATAATTATGTGATACAATGTATTTCTTTTTTCTTCTTTTTTTTCATGTATCAAAATATGTTTAGGGTATATAATTCATAATATAAAAATATTATGTAACTGATGTATAATAAACCATTATAATAGATTATGTTTTGTTTTGTATGTACTACAACGGAAATTCGTTGTATGGGATTATATTTTGGTCAAAAATGAGAAAAATCAAAATTTAATCCTAATACAAGGTTTGGCTGAATTGTAACCAACTTTGTTGCTCGGGGCGAGTTGGTGAAACTGACCTATAGATAGGTCTAAAGTCGTATGTCGGTAGATTTTGAATAAAAAATTCGTATTTGATGAATTATGAAAATATGAAATAATAATGTTAAAGGATGTGCAATTGTGGTACAAGTTGTACGCAATACATATCTGTTACGGTTATTTCATATAAACTAACATGCGCTACAGCAACATGAATTTTTTTTTTCAAAATTAAGCAAATTCAAAAAACCTTGGTATTTCTGTAATTAATATAGAATTCTAAGAATAAAAGATTCTTGTATAATTTTTGAAAAAATCAATATTAAAAAAGTTAGAGGAAATGGTATAATTTGAAAGTTGAATAAAACTTAAATAAATATCAATTTTGAGAATGTGTTGTATAAGTGTAGTTAACAGATTAAAGTTTAACAAGGAATTACTGTAAAAAATCAAAAATTGAATAAAATTGAAAGGTTATGGTTTTCACACCTTTGTGTGAAAACCTAGTTAAAATTGTATATGCTAAAGAATATGTAAGTTCCAGGGTGATCAGTAATTAATAAACCCCTAAACAAAGAAGTGGTGAAAAAGAGTGCGAAATTAAGTAAGACAGGAAGGTCGGACAGCATCTTCGTTACGGCCAGTGTTTTTTACGGAAACTCAACAAAATGGTGAAATTTCAAAACATTAAATCGAAAGGTGTGAAAAACAAAAACTGAAAATTACGTTGATTGTTGCGTAACAAATTGCGGATGAACGGGCGGACCGACAAACATCACGCGAAATTCTCGTGAAAGCTGACGTGAAGACCTACAAAATGCTGATCAAGAAAAAATGAAAATTCAGTCAGAAAAGCTGTTAGAAGAGGTTAAAGAAAAAACAATAGGGATTTTTACAGTAGCAAGTTTGGAGATGCAGAGTTCCAAACTCCAGGACTTCGTGACGTATAAAGGGGAGGAGCTATCGTACCAACAGAAAGCTAAAGTAACGAAAATGATTAATTAAAGTAAAATAATTAAAACAAAGGATTAAAAGACTTGGACTATGGTTAATAACTCATAGATAAGCAACTGAAGCACTAGAACTAAAAATAACGCAAAAGTTACGTCAGAAATAAGAAAATAAGGAACTATCGTATTCTTATTAACTCCTGTGAGGGAAAAAAATTGGTAATGGAATACGATAGTTTCAGGTTATAAATATAGTTGCACCGGCTCTCATGAGCTCTCTGAAAAAAAATTGTTAAACAAGTGTAAGGGGTTTACTATGCCCGAGGTCTCTTAAAAAATTCTGAATAGTAGTGTAAGGCGTTACTATGCCCGACGTCGCTCTTATAAAAAATTTATTATAAAGTGGAAAATGTTCAAGTTCAGTGCTGAAAGATAATATTTTAAATGAAATAAATCAAAAGTTTGGAAGTGAATTGTGGAATTAGTAAATCGGCAGTGAGTTCCGAAAAAAGTGAAAAAATCTTAACATCCATTGCCTAATGAAAACTAACACGTCACCGGAACTTTACTAAGGATACATGGATCAACTGTAAACGTCATCACAACCAGACACCAGAGGAGTAAAATCATACAACCATCCAGGAAAATAATGACCAGGATCTTTAAGACGGCGGTAAAGGTCTGAAAAACTATCTAAATTGTTCTTTTCTTGTTAAGGCAAAGTTGGCCAAAAATTAAACTTAAATTCAAATATTACTGATTTTCCTGGGATAAAAATTTAATATAATCTAATGAAAATTGTTTAGGCTAAGATTTAATATCTGTGTGTGGATATTTCTTGTTCATTGTAAGTAAAATATTTGTATGATAATCCTGGACAACTAATTAGATTAATAACTGAGAAATTAGTGTTCAGAGATTAATGAAAGTAAATTCACAATTAACAGAGTAAAATAAAACGTAAATTTCCTTTTAAATTCAAGTAATTGCCGATCTGCTATTCATAAATAAAATCAATAAGTTTGTAAGAGAATATTTTGTGTTGTAATAATTATATAATTTAAGAAATTTTTCTTTTTTGAGTAATTTTTTGTTTGTTAGAGAAAATTTGATTTTGTTTCTTTTGTTTAAAATAAAATAAATAAATATTAATTTCTAAATATCAAAAACAATGAGTTATCATTTATAATTATCCACACAACCTTGTTATGCTTACAGGAAAAAATTTCTAAATAAAAGGTAAGATATATTGAATGTAAGAAGGTATTCTCAAGAACACGCTCCCTAGCGATAAAACAGTTAAATAAAAAAAATCGTGTTCTCCCTGAGCAAAGGGGTTAAATGAAATATAAGTACTGGAAGCATTATAAAAAAGGGTGGTACCACCGGTTTGGGGTAACCTAAACTGTTGAAGGAGTTATTCAATCCAGGCCAGATAATATAAAGAAGCCTACACTTCCAGTGGATTGCATAACTCATTCTTTGTCACGTGGAAACGGATCCTGAACGGAAAAATTTCAGGATTCGATACTAGTGCGTATCGTAAATAAGATAGAGGAAGCGTACAGTCTAGCTTATAGAAAAGTTGAGTTTTTTTCGTTGTAGTACATAATAATAATAATAAATGATGATTTATTAATTAATTTTTTTAAATTACTACGTTATATTCTTTTACCATGAGATTTTATTTTACATAGTTTTAGAAATAGGTTAAGAATTATATAATAGATTAACTTTACTTTTTAATATTTGCTTACTATCATTTAAAAGTACTTTTTTTTCTACTAAACATTTGTCAAAAACTGAACATTTTTCATTTTTATATACATAATAAAAAATGACTCCACTTCAACACTATTATTATTATTATTATTATTTGATATTCTAATTAATGAAACAAAAAATCGAATAAATAGTATTAAAACTACTAAGAAGGTAACACTAGTAAATATTTCACGCAGTAAATATAAATTCTTTTGAATTTGGCTCATTGGTTTTTAGTTAAAAGACTGATAGTTCATTCAATCGTACATAGGAATTCAATTGTAACAGTAAATCACTGTCCGGACGCATAGCAATAGGAAGAATTAGACTAAAAGTAGTTGACTGAATCATTCGACTGAAAACAAACGAATGAATATAAAAACAACCTATTGGTTAGTTGGTTGGAAAAATCGGTTGATTTTCGTATCAGTAGCAGATCACAGCTGATCCACTGCCATCTCATTGGTATGAGTAACAAAAAGTAATCTAGTTTCTGATCGCGGATAGCCTTGCAACCAAGATTTGCACTAGCAACTCAAAGCGCGGCCAAAGATTGATTAACCAAACCTCGATGGATCGGTGTGATTGTTTCTCGGAATGCGTCAAAAATGGTGAGGATTCTTTAAATAGACCTACAATTTATTCTTAGCACTAAAATTTTGTTGTAATGGTTGTCCTCTACCAGTTACCAGATACGACTGTTTGCATATCAGTCCATGTCAACGTTTGTATTTGATGCCATACAATAATATTACAATAATAGAACAAATTACTAATACAAATATAGTCAACATTTCACATCAGTTGCGAGGTGAAATTACAGAATCTGGAGTAGCAAAAATCCATATCCATCTTTGAAGCCTATTCGTGATAGTTCAATAGTGAATTTTTGTGTGTGCCCTCAGCAAATTTAAAACTTCTTCTTTTTCATGACTAACATCAAAGGTTAGCCTACTAGAATAAATGGTAGGGATAATGTCCAGATCTGTTCTGCGTGATGATGTAGGCTGAACTCTACAAGCCAACGTGTATGTTGGCTGTACTAGCTGTATTTCCTTTACTTTCCTGTACAGGTTATGGAATATACAACAAACATTACTTTCGTTATTTCTTCGGACTACAAACGTTCTACAAGCATTAATTATTTATATTTGTATGTAGTAACAGTTACGATATAAATCTTATTTTAAAAATTATTATTATTACATAGGGTTCATGTTCCGTATGAAGTGGTCCAGAGGTGATTGCTCGATTAATAAAAAAAAAAAAAGAAAAAAAAAAGATTTCTACAGTTGTATCTCTCATGTTTTATGTGTTCAAAACCAGTTTTTTTTTGTTGTTTTTTTTTTTTTTTTTTTTTTTTTTTTTTACTTTTACCGTTTACATTTTGGGTCCATTTTAATTTCCCATGCTAATTTTTGTGTTTACAAGCATTTGTGTTAACTCATTAACTATTTCTCTTTAAAGGTTGAAACAAAAACCGTTTTGTAGGTAATTTTCCATTGTATAAATTTTGTTATATGTATAGTTTGTCTCACCTTCTCTTCCATAAGAAAATTTGAGCTGAATTTGTATTTAAAACGAATAATTTACACTTTTCAAACATTATTTTCTTAGATAAGGAATGTTATATACAGCTTAATACTTTGTGTGGATATAGCTATATACAGTAATAGTAGTGTTCCCCTAATAAATATAATAATTAATACTTCTATACTTCTATACTTCTATAAAAAAAGTGTTTCTCATCTTTTGACCCCTATATCTCTAATTGGACTGGTGATAAAATTCTGAAAATTTACAACTTGTAGTGTTTTTGTATTTAAATGCGAAAAAATTTAAAAAAATCTGAACTAGTAAAAAGTTATGCCATATTAAACACAATTAAATATATTGAATATATTTTGTAAAGTTAGCGGTTTTCGAGATATTTGACATTAAAAGTTCTAAAAGGCCGCCATTTTGAAAATAGATAAAAGGACGTTTTGGTTTTTTGTCCATGGGTAAAAGGTGTTATACCAAATATGTATACAAAATTTGAGTTCAATATATTTCCTACATCGAAAGTTATTAAGTATTTTCTAAAAAAAAAGGGAAAAAAAAGAGAAAAAAAGAAAAGAAAAGAAAAAAAGTGGATAACTGGAAAAAGAAGCATTGAAATGTTTACTTGAATTTTTTTCTTTATTTTCACTAGTAGAACACGTTCTAAAAGTTTCTCCGTTTCTTCTTGAATCACCCATTATCATTGGAATTGTATAAAAAAAATATATTTTTCATTAGTATTATTATTATTATCTGGTTTCATTAATAATTATAATAATGATTTAATAACAGGCAGGATCCTTGTCACATCAAACAACAAAGGGTAGGCTTATTATACAAACCTCAGTCACTAGTTTATTTCCTAGTGACGACTTGATTAGAAAATAATGATATTGTATACTATATTTAAATTTTAGAATCAGTAAAAAAACAATAATATTTTATAGATAATATTGTAGTTTTATTGTAATATTAATGATACAAAGATAACAGTTTTGGCATACTTATTTAATTATTACTAGATAATACTTGATATAAAATTATAATGTTGTATTTAAATAGTAAATCAGTATAAAAACAATAGCGAGACAAATACAACCAATACTGTAGTATAAACGGTATTTTAGTTTTAATTTTGTGAAAATCTACACCAATTGATGCTAGCTATTGTATTTATTTCATTTTAAATTTATAAACTGTTCAGATACAATTTTGATATAAATTTGTAGAAATAAAGATCTATGTTATTCTTCATCTGAACAAAGCTTATTACGATGTCTTTCAAAAAATTGTGAATAGGTTTGCTTGTATTTTAAAAATATTCATACCATTAAATTTCCGAGAAACAAAAAATGCCCTAAGACACTGTTTAATGGCAATTTCGCTATGAAGAAGATATTTTAATTTTAATCTCTCACAAAACTCAGTGCTTTGTGTAAAACAAACTGTTCAAAACATTGCACAAACTTTCTCACTCACCCATTCTCAAAACTAACCATCACCAAAATTGTCACTTCGGTAGTTGACATTAAAAAAGTGAAAATAAGCCATGGACAGGTGTTTGAAAAAATATGTATATATTCAAATAGTGTATAAACTTGCTTTATTTGTGCCATAAATCCATCCTCAGCATAAAAAAATAATTGGTTAAAATAGAGCTTTTCATTACAGCAGTTGAGATTCATTTTTGTTTTTGCCAAATATTCCTGAACTGTAAATTTTTTTTACATGCGATTTTTCACACATGTTTGGAGCATTAATTTTCACATTTCACTAAAATCTATATACCCAAATTTAAGAAATTAAGTCATTAAAACAGTCATTTTTTACCACTAACTCACAAACAGGGAGAGATAGCGACCAATACACTTTGTTTGGGTCTTTAGAGACTATACTTAAACAAAATTTGATCAACATTTTTAGAGTCGATTTTGAGAAAATCGTAATTTTGTTTTAGTTTTCTTATGGCAGCTACAGCAAAATGTTGAGTTGTAAAAAAACATGAAAAAACCTCTTGGGATATGCCCAAAATATGCCCATTTTCAAATTTGATTAACATTGGTCCACGTGTTTGGGTTGTAGATCACTGCAAATATAACAAACAGTCATTATTAAAAAAAAAAAAATAATACTTTTTAAATTTATAGCACCTCAAAATGAATGTATCCCCAAAAAACTTGATATCGACTGTTTGACTCATCACATAATTCTCTCTATACGGTACTTATTATGTAGTCTAATTCAGCAAAATGTTTTAAACAAACATGAGCAGTATCAACAGAAAGTGAGCGCATACAAATGCAAGTTTACAAGATTTATCCAATTTAATTTATGTTCATTGTTTTTGGAAAACGGTGAAAATGTTTTCCTAAGTAGCCTACCTTCTGGTTAGTACAGCCAGCAATTACGTAACACGCTATTGTATCAGAATCATATTTGATAAGACCGTATCATTACTGCACAACTAAATACATTAAACTAGAGTAACTTGGGGAGCGCGTGATCAGAGGGCAGGGCTTGTCACTGTTCATACTGTTGACGATCCCTACCTTTAGGCTAATAACCATAGATAAAACCATAGATGCTATTCATATATCTGTAGATGCTCGGAAATTTTCTCATCCCACTTTTTAGTTAGATAAAGATGACTAAAATGGACTCCTTCACTACGAGCAAGACGGGGCTCCAATTCACTTTCGCACAAAAGTCCGGGAATTTCTCCATAAGCTATTCCCAGATAGGTGAAGTGGTTGTGCAGGCGGAGTCGTATCAACCGAAAACATGACAGGCTTGTTTTCTACCACCACTATATAGAGGATATTGCTGTCATATACAATGGTAATACCATACAATATATTCTTTAACAGTATTTAAATAACCTGCATCCAAAATTACAGAACACCTTAGGAACAGAAACGAACAAAAATTTAAATTACTTTGATTTACTCATTTCAAATACTGTAACAATTTCACCTTTAAAATATACGAGAAACCGAAAAAAACAGACTAAACTATACACAATACTTCAATATACCATGAAACGAAATATGGTGGCTTTGTGAAGAGACGATTGACTGTCTCACTTCTCAAAGAAAATTTGATCCAGAAAGTGAATGTATTAAAACACGCAACAGTCCGCAATGGGTACAATAGTTCCATCATTTACAGTTTAATTCGTAAACACAAAAACAAAACGCACGGTGACAAACAACAAGGAGAAGAAGAAGTATGTGTCACGGAATATGGCAACTTTTTAATCGTATTCTACATAACGAATAATTGTCAAAAAAAGTCTCTGATATATTTAGAAAGTACAACAAATCAAATTGTAAACTCTTTAAAAACTAAATACCAACAAAAAGAGAGGGACGTGAGTAAAAAAAAAAAGAAAAGTGTTTACAAGTCAATATGTGTAATGAATGTAACAAATATTACATACGACAAACAGGCTTATCATTTAAAAAGAGATTCAGTGACCATACTAAAGAAAAAGAAAAATCTCCCGAATTTGTTGCTAATTTCATTGATCAACTATTAAGACTGTGCTATAAAGAGGTCGATATATATTGCTGAAAAGATTGAAAGGAGTAAAGATGGACCTACACAATGTGTTTAACGATAAACTGTTGTTTTATTCGAACATCATTTTTGATAGAACAATGCAAATCAACTGAATTAACTCCAATTTGACATTGACACATAGGAAGGAGAAATAATTATGACTTTAGTTTAGTATCTATATCACATGTCATCATGCCAGGCATGACGATCAATGTTTTTAGTGTATTTGTGATTTTTGTATATTTTTTTTTGAAATTTAATGTTTGTCTAAAGACCTTGTGTGATGGAATGACTCTTTTAATATTTACCGTTTAAAAATTAACGATAAAAAGCATTTGAAACAATGATAGCGAATGCATTACGCTAGTAGATCACAAGACGATTGAAAGATGTATTTATTACCATTATTAAATGATTTATAGATAAAATTTTAACATAGTTTGGTACGGTACATCACTAAATGCAAGAATAACACAATTTGTACAATCACTTTATTTTCATTAAGAAGGCATCTCAATGACTATGTTATCATCTTCAGTTTTTAACAAATACATAAATTCAACTGAACTCAAAAGGCTACACTAATATATATTTAAAGGTTACTCATACAAACCCTGAGTTAAAATAAGTGATTTACGAAGCAAGACATGAATTAATTGTAGTATGGAAATTTATTTATACTTTGTAATTCATAAGATTGTTTCCCTTGTTGTTTAAAGGCGAAAAACTTCTCGATCATCGCCTTTAAAGAAAAGGTAGAAAAGAGTATAAAATGAGGTAGTAAGGACAACAAAACACTAGACAGATAATTGATTAAAACATAAAAACCTGTAGTTATAAAAAAAAAAAGTACTGTAAAATAAATATTACATGATTTTATGATTTAAACACAGAGCTTGGTAGTTGCGGAGGACGCATTGTTAACTTTTGAACGTGTAATTAAGTAGATATAGCCTAGTTTATTGATTTAAACACAGAACTTAATAGATGTTTAGAACGTGTAATTAAGAGTATGAAGATTATTGATTTTAACTAAGAGCTATATAGTTGTTTAGGACATATAAATAAGGATATGCATATTATTGATTTGAACACAGAACTTGGTAGTTGTGTGTAATGTATAAATGCAAATTATTGATTTAAACACATAGCTAGATAGTTGTTAAGGACGTATAATTAAGAGTATGCAGATTATTGTTTTAAACACAGAGCTTTTTAGTTTTTTAGGGTGTATAATTAAATTTAGAGTATACAGATTATTGATTTCAATACAGAGCTTGATACATGTTTAGGACTTATAATTAGAAGTATACACATTTTTGATTTAACACAGAGCTTTGCTATTTTTTAATAACGTATAATTCAAAGTATGTTGATTATTGATTTAAACACATACCTTGGTAATTGTTTAGGGCATATAATTAAGATTTGCAGATTATTGATTTAATACAGAGATTTGCTAGTAGTTTAGGACGTATAATTAGGAGTATGTTGATGACTGATATAAACAGAAAGATTGGTGGTTGTTTAGGACGTATAATTAAGAAAATGATGATTATTCATTTAAACAAAGAGGTTGTTAAATGTTTGGGACTTATAATTAGGAGTGTGCAGATTATTGATTTAAACACAGAGCTTGGTAGTTTTATATATATATATATATATATATATATATATATATATATATATATATATATATATATATAAGAGTATGCAGATTATTGATTTAAATACAGAACTTGATATTTCTATAGTACTTTAATTAGAAGTATGCAGATTATTGACTTAAACAAAGACCTTAATAGATGTTTAGAATGTGTAAAAAACACATTCTAATTGATAATTGAATTAGACACAGAGCTTAATAGTTGTTTTAAACGTGTATGCAAATGAATGATTTAAACACAGAGTTTGGATGTATAATTAAGAGCTATAAATTATTTATTTAAACACAGAGGATGGTAATTGTTAAGGTTGTTAAGGACGTATAGTTAAAAGTTTGTCGTTATTGATTTAAACACTGAGTTTCGTAGTTGTTTAGGACGTATAATTAAAATTATGCAGATTATTGATATTAACGCAGAACTTGATAGACATTTAGATCGTGTAATTAAGAGGATACAGATTATTGATTTAAACACAGAACTTAATAGATGTTTAGAACATGTACATAAGAGTATGAAGATTATTGATTTAAACTAAGATCTATATAGTTGTTTAGAACGTATAATTAAGAATATGCAGATTATTGATTTGAACTCAGAACTTGGTACTGTAGTTTTAAAACATATAATTAGGAGTATGCAGATTCTTGTTTTTAACACAGAGCTTGATAGTTGATTAAGAAGTATTGTTGTGTGTTTTATGTTATAAACAAAGATCTATTAGTTACCGAGGGACCAGAGTTTTATAGTGAACTCAAACTTTATAAGTTCCAACGAGTGGTTGAATGACGGTACAGAGTTTATGTTAATTAGACTTTCATACAATCTGTGTAAATAATAATTGAGTAACAGTGAAGTTCATTATCTTGAATTGATGCAATGTCCAATTGTCCAACAGGGTAATTCAGGAAGCGATGTAGACAGACGTAGCACTACACTTAACACAGCTAGCTGGTTATCATAATTATTCTATTGTTTATATTTGTCACTCTTAAATCTACACAGATTCCACTTATAAAATAGGTTAATAATTAAAAAGCGTGGCAGAGCCGAATTGTAATAAATATCGCGTTGCGTTATGAAAACTATGCACTTGCATATAAAATTAAAGCGAGTTGAAAGGAATTAGCGTTTGCGTGATACACAGATGAGGTGTTCTTTACAACTAACTTTCTACCCTTCAAGAACATGGAACGCGTCCCCAATCACGTGATATAGTCCAATCATTCTGGACCAATGGGAGGCTATGATGATGACATTTAGCCTTGAACATGTCTGAAATTGTGGGTAAAAACACCCCTCGTGTGATTGACATGGACTCTTCTGGATCGTATGATCAACTAAGTATTGTGGTCTGATATTGTTAGACGGAGACAGAAAATCGTAAATGTAGAGAAACCAGTTTATTCGAAAAGGGCATATAAAAATACTGAACATAGCGGCGCCCTTGAAACAGTGGTTTCAAAATAAAGGGTTAAAGGAACGAATGGGTAAGAAATAGAATAAAGAGATATTAGGAGCGGTGCCCGTAAGGTATGGAAATAGGAAAGAAAGGATTAGAAACAAGGGTAGAAAGTTTAAATATTGGAGTTTAATTATCGATAGGTAGCTTAAAAACTTTGACAGAAGGTCGAGTTAAAGTACCAGTCGGTGTGCGTATAGTGACTACTCTCACGTTGTCATCTGTGCCAGGATGTGTATTCACAATTCGACCCATTGGCCAAGCTAATGGGCTTGTTTGGTGATCGTGTATTAGAACTAAATCCCCAACCTTTAAATTTTTGGATGGTTTTGTCCATTTTGCGCGTTGTTGTAAAGTATGAAGATACTCGAGGCTCCAACGTTTCCAGAGTTGTTGTGTGAACAATTGAACTTGCTGCCATTGTTTTATGGGATTGTATGGTGTTTCAGTTAAGTTTTGTTCTGGCAAGGTCACCAGAGCTTGTCCAGTTAAAAAATGTCCTGGAGTGAGAGCGTTTAAATCAGATGGATCACTGGAAAGTGGTCTCGAGTTTACAATTGCTTCAACACGGGTGGCGAATGTTATGAAATCCATTAAAGGTAGTTTGTGTTCACCTATAATGCGAGTTAAATGATGTTTAACGCTTTGTACAGCACTTTCCCACAATCCTACCTGATGAGGTGCGGCGGGAGGTAAAAAGTGAAAATTAATTTTTTGATCGGCAGTGAACGTTGCAATTTTAGTTTTGAAATTAGGTAGGTTAGAGAATTGTGTACTAATTTTGTTTAATTTAGCGGTGGCGCCCCTGAAGTTAGTGCCACAATCACAATACATGTCGGAACATATACCTCGTCTAGATATAAATCTGTACAATGTATCAATGAATTCGTCAGTGCTTAGATCCATAGCAATCTCTAAGTGAATTGCCTTAGTAGTGAAACATGTAAAAATACATAAGTAGACCTTTACTATTTTTGCTGAGCGTAGAGTGTGAATTTTGACATAAAATGGGCCAGCAAAATCAACACCTGTCTTTTGAAAGGGTTTGATGGGTGTAATCCTTTCGGTAGGTAAGTCTCCCATTAACGGAAGTTTATTCGAAGGTTGTGATCTGAAACATGTTACGCATTTAAATATGCATGAGCGTATGACACTTTGTGCTGATAGTATCCAATAATTTTGGAATAAAAGCGATTGTAGCAGTTGTGGTCCACAATGTAAATACTTCAAGTCATAATAGTTGATAATTAGTCGTGTTACATGTGTATCCTTTGGTAATAAAAGCGGAAATTTAGCGTTGTATGATAGAAGAGAATTGCGAAGCCTACCTCCTACTTGTATCATTTGATTTGGGTCGAGAAAGGGTTTTAAGCGTTGTATTTTTGTAGTGCATAGTTTGTTTGCACGTAAAAGACGTATGTCTTCTGAGAAAAGTATTTGTTGTACAATATTGATAATTTTTAATTCTGAATTTTCAAGTTCTGAAATGGTTAGAGGTCCACTCCGCTTGGTTGGATTTTTGCAGTTGTAGGTGAATCTTAAGATGTAAGCCAAAACTCTTTTTAGCATTGTCCAGTTTGAAAATTGATTTAAGAGGTTCCACTCTTCAGATGTAGATATACCTATGAGGAGGGGTTTCGATCGTAATTCTGGAATGTCCAACACTGGCAACAGTGTATTTGGCCGTTCTGGGACCGGAAGTTTAAGCCAAGGCGGCCCCGTCCACCACATTGAGTGGTTAAGGAGTGTGGAAGGTAAAATTACGCCCGTGGAACAAGCAGATGGATTGAATCGCGTGGGAACGTGGAACCACTTATCTGGAGATACCCATTCTTGTATTTGACTAACTCTGTTTGCAATGAATACTTTTAGTTTGTAAGGTGGTGTTCGTATCCAGGCTAGCGTGACTGTGGAATCAGACCAACAGCGTATAAGATTTATTTTGTGAAAGGTTTGTATCAATTGCATGGCATAGTGTATCAATTATGCGACTAAATGTGCTCCACATAACTCTAAGCGTGGAAGAGATATTCTTTTTAACGGAGCGACTTTTGATTTAGCGATTAAGAGGTGCGTTTTTACTATGTTGGTTTTTTCAACAATACGTAGATAAACTGCGGCAGCGTAGCCATTTTCTGAGGCGTCTGAAAAACCATGTAATTGTGTCACATGTTTCTGATAATTCTAAATAGCGTGGAATTTTTAAATTTTCCAAAGCGGGCAAATCTTTAATAAAGTTTTGCCAATCCTTAGTTATGTTTTCCGGGACTGTATCGTCCCAAGAAACACCCAAGGTCCATAATATTTGGATAATACATTTTGCATAAAAAATGACTGGAGTAATCCATCCACATGGATCATAGATCCTAGCGATTATTGATAGCAACGAACGTTTTGTAGGCGAATGAGATGGAATTTCAATTGTATAGAAAAATTCATCAGATTTAGGCAACCATTTTAAACCTAAAATGGTTGGTCAGGTGACCTAAAATGTAATGGTGTTTCCCTGTCAGCTTCGGGAACTGCGTTTAAAAGCTCGTGTGCGTTTGAGGTCCATTTCCGTAACTGAAATTGTCCCTTTTTTAACAAAGAGGTTATAATATCCTGTTGCAGTGCAAGTGCATGAGAAATGTCAACAGCACTTGTGACAATGTCATCGACATATATATTGTTTTGTATTACTTGGGATGCTTCTGGGTGAGACATACCTTCGTCGATTGTTAATGGTTTTAGTGTGCAAATTGCGAGATAAGGCGAGGCCGTAAGCCCATATGTGACTGTTTCAAGTTTGTAAGTCGTTAGTGGCTGCAGTTTGTCATTTCTCCATAAAATAAGTTGATAGCGTTGATCGTCTGGTGCGATTCTAATCTGTCTGTACATTTGTCTAATGTCACAGGCAAATACAATGTTATGTCTACGAAATTGAAAGACAAGATCACATATATTATTTAATAATTTTGGACCTGTATGTAGTATGTCATTAAGGGAAAATCCTGAAGAAGTTTTGGCACTTCCGTCAAAAACTACACGTAGTTTTGTAGTAGAACTCTTTTCTTTAAAAACTGAGTGATGATGTAAAAAATAATGTGAACATGTTGAGTCATTATCATTTGTGATAGTCATATGTCTCGAATCTATATAGTCATTAATAAATTTGTTGTATGATGCCTTTAGTGCAGGGTTTGCGTCTAGTTTTTTTCTCTAACAGTAAAAACCGTTTTTTGGCCATTTCATAAGAATTGCCTAAATTGTTTGGGTTGTGTTTAAAAGGTAGTCTTGTAATGTACCTTCCATTCAATTCTCATGAAACATAAGTGTCATAATGAGTTTCACAGTTAATTTCATCAATTGTTTGTTTTGGAATTAATGGTAACTCTTCTATAATCCAGAAATTTTGTACCAGTTGATTTAAATATATGTTATTTGTGTTAAGCATATACATTGATTTTGTGTTTAGTGTATCTGTCCTTACAGGACCAATAAGTACATAGCCAAATATAGTGTGTATTGCCGTAGGTAAGAAATAGGTAACCTAAATCTAATTTTTTGCCAGTTATGACCCTTCCATATAAGTCAGCACCTATTAAAAGGTCAATTGTGTGCGGATTGTTGAAATTTGGATCAGCCAATTCTAAATGTTTTAATTTATTGTTTAATTCGGAAGTAATATTCCATTTTGGCAAATCTGAAGTGATTTTATCGACTACAATGGCTTTATGGTTTTGTATAAGTTTAACACCACAATTTGTTGCTAAAGTTAGGCTCACAATACCTTTAACTGAGGAAGTACTGTTGGAAATGCCATGTAGTATCATATCAGCTGGTTGAAGACCAATGCTTAATGCTTTGGCACAGCGTGTTGTTATTAAAGTACTTTGACTTCCTGAATCTAGTATTGCAGTGACAGTTTGAGATTTAAAAGCATTTTTGATAATATGTACATTCAATGTGCCTAACATTGTGATTGAATGTTTATTAGAAGTTAAGCGAGTATTGGTTAAACTAGAATTTATCAAAGTTTGATTGTTTTCATTATTTTGTGTTGTATCAGCTGTTGTAGCAATAATATTATGTTTAGCTATGGAATGCGACTCTCTTTGGCTCTTTAAAGAAGATAATGAATTTCCGGTAGATTTCCGGCCTAGTCATGCATCCGGTCGCTTCTCAACAACGTCGGTTTTGGGTTTGTCAAAATGCAATAATGTATGATGCATTTTGTTACATTCTTGACAGGTGTTTTTTGATTTACAAGTTTTTACATTATGATAGGCGCTTAGACAATTTACACAATGGTTTTCAGTACGTATAAAGCGTGAGCGATCAAAAGCATTTAACCTTTGAAATTCAGAACATTGATAGATATTATGCGCGTTAGATTTGCAGTAATTGCATGTTATTGTTGAGTTATTTGAGTGATAAACATGTTTGTTTTGTTTGACATTATAAATATCTGACATATTTCGTTTGTTTATGGGTTGAGTTGTGATATTAGTTTTAGGTACACCTATGTTTACTTTACTGGTAGAAGCTCGAGACATATGTATATCTTCTAGATGTATACAATCTTCGTTAAGAAAGGTAATTAAATCATTTACCGTTGGCACTTGGCGATAACGTACTTCTCGACCATTTTCAAAGCGTCTTAGAATGTCATGATCGACTTTCTTTAATAGAATTGTTATTAGAGTTAATACTGTGCTTACATCGTAATTTAAAGCTTGGAGTGCTTGTGCATTCTCGTTATACATATCTATAAAATATCGCATACTCTTTAATGAGTTAGAAGTTATGTTTGGTAGATCTAAAATTTTGTTAATATGTAAATTAACTAAGCGTCTAGTGTTTTGATAACGATCTTGAAGAGCTTCCCAAGCAACTCTGTAATTGGTTGGTGATATTGGTAATCCCTTAATAATACCCAAGGGCTCATCCCTCAAACAAGATAGTAAATAGGTAAATTTTTCTATTGGTGCTAAAGTATTGTTTTGATGAATGGTTATATCGAATAGATGATAAAAGTTTGTCCATTCACTCAAATTGCCGGTAAAGATTTGTAAGGTTAGTTTTGGTAATTTAGCGTTTTGTTTATGTGCATCAGAGTGATGTGAGGCAACTGTGTCATTTAAGTCTGCTTCGGTTGAGCCTAATTGTGGCAATAGTTTAATTATTATTATAGGCAATAGTTTAATTATGCTCGCCTTTGTGGTTGAACATAATTCACAGAACTCGTCTTGCATTTTTAAGACGTCTTCTAAAATGTATTCCGATGAATCATCCGAAACTAATTTATTTACAAATGATTCATATTCTTGGGATTTTGCAAGTATAATATTATAATGTTCTTTTAATCTAGTGATTATATGAGGTGGCAAAGGTTCGGTTTTGTAAAGCGTTACCATATCAATAACCTTTTCATTAATATTTTTTATTCTACCAGAGAGTAGCTCAGTCTGTCTTTGAAATGTAGTGAAACGCATTTTGATTTATTATAAAAATAAATCAACAACAATGAGTTACAATAGATTATACTTGAGTTGTCAATGTGAAATAAGAATGCTTAAAGCGTTGGTTGGTATCGTTTCCTAAACCAACCAGATGTAGAGCTAGTGTCTTTCGCAAGCGTTTGTAAAAAGATAAATTCAAAATGGCGGACTCTGACTTACCGCGCAATCAGCTCGTATGGAATTATGATGTTGAATTGTAATTCTGTTACTGTTTTCCAAGCGTTAATTCAAGAAGATCCGGCCCGAGGGACCAAAAATGTTGCGTGTTTTATGTTATAAACAAAGATCTATTAGTTACCGAGAGACCAGAGTTTTATAGTGAACTCAAACTTTATAAGTTCCAACGAGTGGTTGAATGACGGTACAGAGTTTATGTTAATTAAACTTTCATACAATCTGTGTAAATAATAATTGAGTAACAGTGAAGTTCATTACCTTGAATTGATGCAATGTCCAATTGTCCAACAGGGTAATTCAGGAAGCGATGTAGACAGACGTAGCACTACACTTAACACAGCTAGCTGGTTATCATAATTATTCTATTGTTTATATTTGTCACTCTTAAATCTACACAGATTGCACTTATAAAATAGGTTAATAATTAAAAAGCGTGGCAGAGCCGAATTGTAATAAATACCGCGTTGCGTTATGAAAACTATGCACTTGCATATAAAATTAAAGCGAGTTGAAAGGAATTAGCGTTTGCGTGATACACAGATGAGGTGTTCTTTACAACTAACTTTCTACCCTTCAAGAACATGGAACGCGCCCCCAACCACGTGATATAGTCCGATCATTCTGGACCAATGGGAGGCTATGATGATGTCATTTAGCCTTGAACATAACTGCAATTGTGGGTAAAAACACCCCTCGTGTGATTGACATGGACTCTTCTGGATCGTATGATCAACTAATTATTGTGGTCTGATATTGTTAGACGGAGACAGAAAATCGTAAATGTAGAGAAACCAGTTTATTCGAAAAGGGCATATAAAAATACTGAACACGTATAATTTAAATTATGCAGATTGATGATTTAAACATAGAGCTTGTTAGTTACTTAGGACTTATAATTAAGAGTATAAAAGTTGTTGTCTTAAACAGAGAGCGTGATAGTTGTTTGGGACGTATGATTAAGATTGAGTAGATTATTGATGTAAACACAGAGCTTCATAGTTGTTTATTACGTATGTAGATTATTAAATAAAACACATAACTTGATAGTTTTTTATGAAGTATATTAAAAAGTGTACAGATTATTGATATAAGCACAGAGTTTGATATTTATGTAGTACGTATAATTAAGAGTACCCCATTTATTGATTTAAACACAGAACTTGATAGATGGTCCGAACTTGTAATTAAGAGGATACAAATTATCGATTTAAACATAACGCTTAATAAATGTTTAGAACCTGTAATTAAGATTATTGATTTAAACACAGAGTTTGGTAGTTGTATAGGACGTTTAATTAAATTACCAGTATGCAGATTATAGAATTAAACACAGAGATTGATAGTTGTTTAGAACATGTAATTAAGAGTTTGCAGATTATTGATTTAAACGCAGAGTTTGATTGTTGATTAGGACTATAATTATGCTGATTATTAGTATGCTGATTATTGATATGAACACAGAACTTGGTAGTCATTTAGGGCGTTTAATTAAGATTATGTAGATTATTGATTTGAAAACAGAGCTTCATTATTGTGTAGGTTGTATAATGAAGAATATGCATATTATTGATTTAAGTATAGAGGTTGGTAATTGTTTAGGCCTTATAATTAAGAGTATGCATTTTACTCATTTAAACTCAGAGCTTGATAGTTGTTTAGAACTTATAATTAGAAGTATGCCATTATTTATTTAAGCACAGAGCTTTGCTAGTTGTTTAGGACGTATAATTAGGAGTATGCACATTATTGATTTAAACACAGAGCTTGATTGTTGAGTAGTACGTATAGTTACGAGTATGCAGATTATTGATTTAAACACAGAACTCAGATTGTGTAATTAAGAAGATACAGATTATCGATTTAAACACTAAGCCTAATAGATGTTTAGAATCCAAAATTAAGAGTATCCAATTTATTGATTTAAACATAGAGCTTGATACTTGTTTAGGATGTATACTTAGGAGTATTAAGATTATTAATTTAAACTTAAAGCTTGGTACTTGCTTAGGACGTATAATTAAAAGTATGTAGATTATTGATTTTAAAACAGCGCTTCGTAGTTGTTTATGACGAATAATTAAATCAATAATCTGTATACTCTTAATACAGATAATTGATTTAAACACAAAACATGATAGTTGTTTAGGACGTATAAAATATGTATGAGTATTCTCATTATTGAATTAAACACAGTGCATGGTAGTTGTTTAGGATGTGTATTTATTAGTACGCACATTATTGATTTATAAACAGAGATTGGTAGTTATTTAGGATGTATAATTTAAGAGTATGCTGATTATTGACTTAGGATATTATGCTGGGTAGTTGTATAGGACGTATATTTAAGAGTGTGCAAATCATTGATTTAAACACAGAGCATCATAGTTATTTAGAACATGTATTTAAGTATATGCAGATTAATTATTTTAATTAGAGCTTGTTATTTGTTTAGGATGTTTTAAAACTATCCATATTATTGATTTTAACAAGATCTTGATAGTTGCAGTTGTTTAGCTAGTGTAATAAAAAGTATGCAAATTACTGACTTAAACACAAAGCTTCTAAACACAACATGTACAATCTATTTAACATTGTAATCACAGTTATTTAAATTTCAGGTGCGAGGAACAATGCTGAATACAATACTGGAGATCCTAGTTCTGCTTATAGTGTCTTCAATTTATAGTAGGCTTTATTTTTCAATATTAGTACTAATTATATTTCTAAAACACGCCATTTCTTTTGTATTATACTTAAAAGTTAAAATAATTATACTATTTTTTTGCATGTTAATTATCTAGCTTTTGAATTTGTATTACTTTTTATTGTGTTATGAATCAATATGCATGGCTACAACTTATAAACTTACATTTGAAATCGAAAATCTTCTAATTTATTAGTCTTGTTTATTTTGTCTATTGTCGAGTGTGTTAAAAGTACATAAAAAGTTTTATAAAAACACTACAAATTACAGATTAAAATAAGTACTACAATGAAAAATCTCAACTTTTTTATTTGAGCTAGATCGTACGCTTCCCCTACCTTATTTAATAAGCGCACTAGTCTCAAATCCTGAATTTTTCGTCCAGGATTCGTTTCCGCGAAACAAAGAATGAATTATTCAATCCCCTGGAAATGTAGGCTTCTGTATCTTGTCTGGCCTGGATTGAATAACTCCTTCAACAGTTTAGGTTGCCCCAAACTGCCGGTACCCCCTTTTTTTATTTAACTACTTCCAGTTCTGTATTTAAGTTACCCTTATGCTCAGGGAGAACACGATTTTATTTTTCTATCTTTTATTATTCCCTAGGGAGCTTGTTCTTGAGAATACCTCGTAAATACAATATATCTTACCTTAATTCCCAAAATTATCTGTAAGCATAAACAAGATGTGTGGTTAATTAAACACAACTACCCATTTTTTTTTTTTTGATTTTAACAAATGTAACTTATTTATTTGATCTGCTTTGAAATAAACAAAAAATCAATTTTATCAATATTAAAAAACAAAATTATTTAAAACAGAAAATTACAATATCCTTTAGTTATCCTCATGACCAATTTCTTCCGACTCTGACGCTATTAGAGTATTCGAGGGCTAGGAGTCTTTCACCTTACACTACTCTTTTCTTCGTACACTACTCTTCAACCTATATCAATGAATGATGTGTGGTAATCTTATGGATAAGTCTATAGTGGCAAATTCCACCACCGGTTCCGATCGGGTGAAAGCCCCGGTGGTCGGTGCTAGCCGCTCGGATTGTGGGGGCGGCAAATCACACGACAACCCTAAAGGGGTGGCAAACTTGGCCCCAAAACATGCGGCAAGTACAGAAGCAGAAGCTGAAGACCCTTTCAAGAGGAAGGAAGTTCTCCGAAGAACTCCCGCGTCAGAAGGAAGTTTTGGGAACGCTGATGGAAGTACTGATCAAAATGAACTAACATCGAGTAAAGTTAGCTTCATTTCGCAAACAGAAACTGAATTATTCTTGTGGAATTCGTGGAAACAAGCAGAAGATAGAATAAATAAGTTGGAAGGAACATTGGAAGCACTAAAAGAAAGCTTTGCTTCAAAACAACTATTCCAATATGAAACAGATGAGGAAGAACTGGAAAAGGAGACAGAGTGGATTATGACACGAAATAGAGAGAGAAATAGTAAAAAGAGAAAAGCTGTTTCTCCTCCTGAAGAAATATCACCTGATAAACAACTATCAAGAGACAGAAATGTAAGGGAAAGTAAGAAGGAAGGAAGCTTGCCACCACCTATTTTTATAGAAGGAATTAAAGAATTCAGCTTACTTAAAGAATCTGTATTACAAGTTGCTACTAGCAAAATTAGCTTAAAGGTATTAGCCAATAGTGAAGTAAAACTTATTACCAATGAAGACAATGACTATCGCCTCATAATGCAATTTCTAAGAAAGAAAGGGTCCAGGAAGGAAGCCCATTTTATAACATTTCGTACCACACATATCAATGTAAAAAAGAAAAACTCTATAAAATCGTTGTAAGAGGCTTACATCAGTCAACAAAAGAAGACGATATTAAGGATGATTTGAAAGACAAAGGGCATGAGGTTGTTAGAGCAACAAATACCAAATTCTTCTCAATACCAAGTTATATGCTATCCTCTTAAAGTCAGAGAAATGATAAAAGAAAGGAGGCAAGCACGTCACATCTGGCATAAATTAAGAAACCCTGTTGAAAAGAATAAATTTAACAGAATAAGTAACCAGCTTAACCATCTAATTAAAGAAATAAAGAGGAGTTGTTTCGAGAGCTACTTGGAAGGTCTGTCAGCTGAAGTGGACACCAACTTTTCGTTGTGGAGAGCTACGCGTAGACTTAAGCGACCTACAGTTAGAGTTCCTCCAATTAGAGATGAAGAAGGGAGGTGGTTACGGCGTGATGACGAAAAGACTGAATCGTTTGCTAAACATCTTTATGGAGTATTTCAACCACACGAGTGCCAAATTTATATCCCAGGAAAATCAGTTTGACTCTACTTTAATTTTTGCCAATTTTGCCTCAATATGAAAAAAGGGATAATTTGAATGACTTTTCAGACCATGACCGCCGTCTGGAAGATCCTTGTCTCGATGTTCCTGGATGATGGGACGATTTTGATTCTCTGGTGTCCGGTTGTTGTTGAAGTTTATAGATGATCCATGTGTCCTTAGCGAAGTTCCTGTGGAGTGTTAATTTTCATTAACTCTGGATGTATAAGATTTTCCACTTTTTCGGAACTCACTGCAGATTCGCTAATTTAACATTTCACTACTCACTTCGATTTATTTCCTTTACAACTTGATCTTTAATACTGATATTTAACCATTTTAACTTTTTTGTAATTTTTCGGAAAGTTTCGGGCATAGCAACACCTTACACTTGTTTTAACTGTTTTTTAACTTTACCACTTTTTAGACGACTTTTTTCAGAGAGAGCGACGAAGTCTCGTGCAACTATATTTATAGCCTAAAACTATCGTATTCCCATACCAATTTCTATCCCTCGCAGGGATAATACGATAGTTCTTTATTTTCGTATTTCTTACGTAATTCTTGCGTTAATTTTCTGTTCTAACATTTGGTTTGTTTGCCTATGAGTAATTTACCATGGTCCAAGTCCTCTAATCTTTTATTTTAATTGTTTTCCTGTAATTAGTCTTTTTCATTATTATGACTGTCGGTTGGTATTCTTGACTCCGCCCATTTATACGTCACGAAGTCCTGGAGTTTGGAACTCTACATCTTCAAACTTGCTACTGCACAATTCCCTATTGTTTCTTCTTTATTCTTGTTTAGCGGTTTTCCTAATTTATTTTTCATTTTTTAATTACCAGCATTTTGTAGGTCTTCATGTCAGCTTTCGCGAGAAGTTCGCGTGGTGTTTTTCGGCCCACCCGTTCACCTGCAATTCGTAATGCAATAATCAGCGTGATTTTCAGTTTTTGTTTATCACAACTGTCACTTTAGAGTTTTGAAACTTCACCATTTTGTTCAGTTCCTTTAACAAACGCATTAGCCGCAGCGATGATTCTGTCTGACCTTCAGATCCTGGATATTTTCACACTTGGTTTCACACTTCTTCGTTTGGGGGGTTATTACTTACTGATCACCCTGGGACTTACATATTCTTTTGTATACTTAATTTTAAACAGGTTTTCCTAATTTTGAAACTCTAACTTTATTCAACCATGGTGTGAAAACCATAACTTTTCTATTTTAATCAACTTTTTATTTTTTACTTTAATTATCTGTGAAAATTTACTCTATTAATTATCCCTATACAACACATTCTCAAAATTTACATTTATTTACTTTTTATTCTATTTTCAACTATATCATTTCTCTTAACTTTTTTAATATTAATTTTTTCAAAATTTGTCTAAGAATCTTTTATTCTTAAAATTCTTTACCAATCACAGAAATACCAAGGTTTTTTGATTTTGTGTAATTTTGAAAATATTTTAATTCTTGATTTAAATCTGTTGCACCGTATGTTAATTTTTATGAAATAACCGTAATTGATATGTATTGCGTACAACTTGTACTACAATTAATTACACATCCTTTAACTGTATTATTTCATATTTTCATAATTCATCAAATACGTTTTTTTAACTCAAAATCTACCGACATGATTTTACTGTCAAAACGGGTAGGCGAAAGTTGACTTTAGACCGAGTCATAGGTCAGTTTCACCGACTCGCGCTGATCAGCAAAGTTGCTTACAACTCAGCCAAACCTTGTATTAGGATTAAATTTTGATTTTTCTCATTTTTGACCAAAATATAATCCCATACAACGAATTTCCGTTGTAGTACATTTATTACACATTCTAAGTTATTAAAATCATTTAAAACGTTTAAAATTTTTAAAACAAACAAAATCTATAGGTTTGGGTAAGGCTATCCAATGGGAATTTGGCAACAAACCCAACAAGCAACCGATTTATTTGTAATGAATAATTTACTTGTTTGGAATTATAAGCATTGTTAATCCCTTTCTTGTATTTCTATAGCAAGATTTAAGGCAAAGACAAAATGTTTGCCAAGTCGGCATTCCAATTTGAAGTAATGAATGTGAATATGATATAAATTCAAAGTTTTAAAAGAAATAATTCTCTCTCATCGGTCTAAAACGTTTATATTTAAATGGTACACAATAAAATAATTAAGAACATATTAAATAAAACAGAGATTGATAGATAGATAAAGTTATTTTAAGGTAAAGCTATTACTATCAATCCTCTTTACTGCTTTAAATCATAAAAATCAAAATCAAATTCAGTAGAATACAAATTCAATTAAGAAATAAAAATTTATTGATTATTTCTTAAAACAAAATGGTTACATAACAATAAAAATTTCAAGATATAAAAACGTAAATTAAAATAAAATTTCAAAAAAGGTAATTCAATTTACGAAGAATATTGACATCACTGTAATATAAAAATAACAGAATAAGTTGATAATAAAATATGGAACAGTAACAAAATAAAATATTACCTCTTGGACCTATTTGTCAACAACTCAGGAGGGAATAGGAGAACATGATGTACTCAGGAGCATTTTCATCTAATAATTTAGCCACCCAAATCTCCATCCTCAATCCTGTTTCGTTGTTCATTTCTGGTTTATGTAGTAAATAAGATTGGTGTGTGTCAAATAATAACAGCTTTTTGGAAACCAGGTTATTAAATTTTCAACAAAAATGTATCTTTGGAAAAACCATGATTTTTTACAGTCCCGAAAACTTTTTCTAGGGGACCGAAAAACTAAACACTGTTCTGGTAAAAATGGGGCTGTTCCAGTGAAACCGGGACGTCTAGTCTATATTTGGTAGAAATATTATCATCTTTTACAGAATACATTATACAATTTTTAAAATAATTAAATATATATATATATATATATATATATTTGAAATTGTATCCATTTTATTCTGTTTTATTCTGAGGAAGCTTGAATTTATGTACAAATTAATAAATTTACACTCTTCTGTAGTAATATTGTTTGTTATTCTTATCTAAATGACACATGCTTCTTACTTTTCACTTTTGTATATCATTGGACATATAAAACATTGTTTTACACAAAACACTGCATTACCAGTTAATTCTACTAGTTATAACTTGCTTCAGGAGGTCATTCATGGTGACTGTGTCAAACTGCTTTTTATAGTTGTCCATATGTTTGCTGCATGTTCCAATTCATTTCTTCAATACACATGCTTATCAGTTGATGTTGCTCATCTATACCATCTACTTGTGGTTTTACTCAATAGTGGCTCTCATGCTCATAGAGTCGTGAAGAGGATCAGGTGTTCAGAAAGTGTATTACTGTTTTTATTTTATTTGTTCTTAAAAGATGAAGTGTAGAAAAAAAATTATATCTTCCGCCTTATAACAAAATGATTAATATGCCATCAATATCCTATCAGTTACCTAGTAAACTTTACTAGGGTCATTTTTAAAGTTAGAACCGTTATGCTAAAGACCACAGAACATAGATATTTTATTTAAGGTCACAAATATATAGATTGTTTTGTTAAAGGTCACTAAAAACTAGACTTGTATCTGCTTATTTCTCCTGTTTCACAGTTTATTTACAGTGACACAGAACTCATTTTTATTGAGGGTTATCCCTTGACCTTCAAATTGATTTAAAATAGTTTACCATTAAAAAAATAGTGTGTTGTAATTTTTTTAAAATTATTGTTTTCTAAATTTTTGGCTTATCATAAAGTCAATAACGAATATAATATTTTTAATCAGATAATTGTAAAATTAAAATTTTTGGTTGATACCAGATTTATAATTTATGTCAATGATCTGTGCACAAGAGGTTTTGTTTGTTAAATTACTGCCTTTGTTGATGATATCATACTTTCTCATACTTACGATTATTCATAAAGTCGTTACAGAAATATATTAAATTTTTTATTTTAAATTATATGTTTTTAATTGAAAAACTAAATTATTTTTAATGTAAAAACCCAATAATTCCTATCATTGTGGCAATTTTACTGATAATTTCACATATTTGCTTGTTAATAAGGTGGATCAATTAAATTATCTTGGCATAGTTATTTATTTTTATTACATTTGGAAGGGACATGTTAATAAAATTAATAGGGAGCTACACAATAACGTACACAAGATATATTACTTGATATATTATTGTTCTACCAGGGTTTTGGTAACTGTTCATCATCTTGTTTAGTTATCTCAAGATTAGTGTACGATTTTAAGGTCTTGGGGAAGGTTTTCTATTGACCAGGGGCAGCAGATTATGGATTTCATTAAACGGGTCAGTATTTATAAGGGCCCCTCCTATCCCAACTTTGAATCAACAATATAGCTTAGGTAAGGCACTCTTTCTTTAAAATAAAACTTACCTTTTCAGGTTTTTGAACAGATATGACTTCCTTATCAATTTAAATATATATAATTTTCTGAAAGTTTCAATTAGGCCTATTACTGACTGTTACTTATTATTTGTGTTTTGTTTATTCATCTTTTATAGTTCTATAATATACCTGAAGCATGTTTCTCTATAACTCTGTAATGGAATATTTCAGTACGTTTTTATTAGCCTTTGAATTTAATGTTTTTATTTATTCTTCATCAGACACTGGATAATTTGTAATAGTGTACATTTTTAGTTTGGTAATCTTAGTTTGAATAAGAAAATAAGTTTAACTCGATGCAATAAACAGGAAACGTATTCTGTTTTTTGAATAAAATAAATAAAAGAAAGTTATTAGTACAAAATGATCAGAGAAATTTATTAAAAGTATGTTAATATTTAAAACAGATATAATTTTAGTTATAAGAAAAATGTGACATCAGCATTATGAATAATAGTGGGAGACTGTTGCCAACCAATTATTCAATCCAGTGGGATCTAGACTTTTTGAGAGGTAACATGTATGAAGTAATAAATATGTTTGCCGAGACAAAGCCTAACCGTAAAAGAAAGAAATTGTTTTTATAAAGGACTAGAAGTTCTACTTAAAGAAAAATAATGTGATTTTGTGAGTTAGTTTGAATAAGAAAGAAATAAACTTTTAGAGTGAGAAGACGTGATTGTAAAAAATGATGTAATAGATAATAGCCGTACCGCGGAAGCAGGAAAACGTACTCAATAAATGACAAATATTTGTGTTTTTAAGAAAAACTATGTGATTTAACTGGTATGTTTTGAATAAAAGACAAAGTAGACAATTGTGATAATTAGAAAAGTGAAAAGTAAAACTGAAAAAGTTATTTTTTTTAAAAAAGAGACGGGATATTTGCTAAAACGACGCCATGTGGTTTTACCAAGGAAGTTGCATGAATAAATTTAAAGTTTTATGTAAAATGTACAATTTAACTTCTGTGTATAATTGCATGGCTTAAACTATGTTCTATAGAAATTTAAACATAAAAATAACTAGAAATTGTAATTCACAAATGAAACTTGTATAGTATGTTTCTAGAATTATCGCGTGTTTTTTAATAAAGAAAAATATTTTATTTGAAGATAATGTTAAAGAATTTTATAATTAAAAGATATTCATTGTTTGACTTGTTGAATTAGATGTTTTAAATTTAAAAATATATATATATATATTTTGTAAAAGAGATTGTGTAATATAAAATTATTACATTTTGAATAATGAAAGATTTTATTTTGTAATTAGGTTGCAACCATAATATTAATAATAAATAAAGTATTAATGAAATATAATTTTGGATTAATATAGAGTGTAGGATGTTACGTGTAATTTTGTCTGTTCAGGTAATAATTTGATTTTGTATGAAATTCAATATAATATGTTTATTAATAATAAAATGTGCATTTCAGAAAGAAGGATTCTGTATTTTATTGAAATTTTTCCAAAGTACACTGTTTTAAAGAACTTGCGACCTCAGATAATCTTTTTATGCTCTCTTCAAGAGTACCTACTTCTTTATAATAATTTTTGATTTTTTTTTTTTTTTTGTAATAAACATTACAAAATGGCGTCCAACTTTTATTGAAATATTAAGATAATGTCATTACAGATTAATAGAATAGTTACAAATTCAACTTAAAAAAATTAAATAATTTTTTTGTTATCATAATTAGACATACATGAAACTAACAATATTCTATTTAAGAGATTTCAAAACATAACTGTTTCACTAAAAAGATAAATACAGTTTGTAAAACTAGCCAATCGAAAAGAAATAAAACACCTGATAGTCATTAATATTCACAAAAAGTAAGAGATATTATCACTGTGCACCACAGGGTGCATGGGTATTGAGAAAAACAATACAGTTGTGGTGAAAAAAGGGTTGGAATGACTTTGTCGAAAGTCCAGACTCTCCATGTCAGGTCTCAAAACTGGTAGGTAATGAGGCATGTAGATAGCCTACCTTCTTCCGAGCAGGATCACTTTTTTTCTTAAAGTAAGTCAATAATTTCTTATTATTAAAACTGTAATTCAATAATAATGTACAATTATTATATTTGATTAATTTAATAATTTATTTTTAATAAATCAAATTATTTGTATATGAAAATAATTTTGAATATCAGTCTCGCAGCTGCTATGAACGGCTCTCAAAATATGCCTGGGTTCTTAGTTTCAATTAATTATCAAATCAGTGGTTCAGTATTTTATTAACTTTTATCATTGACATGAAACTTATGTCTATTTCCCTGACGCTTTAATACAACACTACAATACAAAACTTTATTACAAAACTTTAATACAACATCAAAATAAGAATTCAATAAAACAAAACAATATTATTTACTCAAAATAATTACTCAAATCAATTACTCAAATAATTACTCAAATTAATTACTCAAAGCTCAAAAGTATTCCAACTATCATTATACTTTAAATGAAAGAAATTATAAATCTTCTAACTGGTGATTTTACATACATATATATAAATGCTTGCTTACTGACTGTTGAGTAGAATTCCTGAGCCAAATTCCTGCACCACGGCAATCGACCTGCCGGTATCATCAAGAGCTCCAGAAGATGGAAAAGACCCCCTCCAAATCATGCTGACCGCTTATATACCTTTAGTTCTCTCTGTTGTCCTAGTTCAGTTGCAAGACAAGCATTTTAACATTTTTTTAACTGTTTCACAATAGTTGGATCATTCTGAGCTTTGTGAATATGAGTTCTTCCTAATATAACCTAATATTAACTTATTCCTAACATCACCGGTGCCTACGAGACATCGACCCGATGTCATGTTACAAATCTATCCATCTTTAACAAAGTTTGATTAAATAATATATAACTATATAACATTCAAACAATAACATTCACAAACACTAATGGTTTCACAAAAAAAAAAAATTGCACTTCTAGAAATTCAGAATATAATAAATGAAAAAATAAAAAAAATATATAAATTTTACAATCCTTTTTGATCAATACTAAGTTCTAGTCTTAAAATACATACATGTGTTTTATTTTTAATTTTTAGAAAATATACAGGTCTAGCCAACTAAATGTAGTCAATTAATTGGCTACTCAATTCACCAATCTTTCTACATTAGCGTAGTCAAACCTGCAACAGGGTAAAAACAATTAATTATAAGTATAAATTACAATATAAATTTTCTGTGGCTTAATGTCCTGTAACTTGAGCAAGCATTTCATATAAATTCACCAAAATTGAATGGTATAATTTGAAAAAAAGCTATCAAAATTATTGACTTATAGTTGGAAACCTTTTTGGTCTTTGAATGTACTTTTATCTTAATTTTTATATATTTTAATTACAACATTTAATAGTACTACACTTAGATTTATGTTATTTGTTTTAATTAAATTATTTAACTTATATATATATATATATATATATATATATATATTCCTACACATACATACATATATCTATTACTTATATATTTGATTTATTCATTCCGTTGTATTGTACGGTTTTAATCTTGAGACATGGACTATGTCCCCTATCCATCTACCATATCGGTTAACCTCTATTTCATAATTTAATGGCGACAGTCTTTTTAAAATTTTGTAAGGGCCTGTATACTGTTGGGCAAGCTTGTTGTCCTTTTTCTCTGCTTTCACTAGGACCATTTCCCCTACTTGAAATTCTACTTCTCTTTTGTGTTCATTATATCGCTTGCATTGATCTTTTTGGTTTGCCTTCAACAATTTTGGCAAATCCTGCCTTATTTTGTGTATTGTTTTTAAGGCTTCTAGTACATTGTGGTCGGGTATTTTCGGTAACAATGCTAAATCGATCGGTTGGTTTGGTTCAAACCCGTGTAGTAGGAAGAAGGGTGAAAATCCTGTGGCTGCGTGTCTGCCTGAATTATATGCAAAAGTTAATAGTTTCATGTATTTATGCCATTCTTTCTGCTCTATGTTTACGTAACAGCGCAGCATGTTTACTAACGTCGAGTTGTATTGCTCAGTTATCCCTTGACTTTGTGGCCTATAAACTGCCGAAGTTTTGTGTATTATGCCTAAGGCGGTGTATAATTGTTTTAGTGTGTCGGCTACGAAGTGAGTTCCCCTGTCTGTCTGTATCTCTCCTGGCATTCCATAACATGGAATAATGTCTTCTAATAAAAATTTCGCTGTTGTGTTGGCATCTGCTTTTTCGATTGTTTTGGCAACCACGAATCTCGTTGTGTTGTCCATTGCAATTATAACGTATCCCTTCTTGTTTGATTTTGGCAAAGGTCCGAGAAAGTCTATTGTTAATTTAGTAAATGGTTTTGTGTAGATTTTTATTGGTTGTAAAAATCCTGTCTGTTTCTGTCGGTCCGTTTTCATAACTTGACACTTGTGACATTTTTTTATGTATTGTACCACGTCCGCCGTCATCCCTGGCCAATGATAGTTATTCCTTATTTTTGACATCGTTTTTTGTATTCCCGCATGACCTCCCCCAACATATGAATCATGAAATGCCTGTAAAACGTCTGTTGTCAATGTTTTAGGAATTGCTAACAGCAGTTTATAATCTCCTTTCATTATGTGTTATAATGCAAGATTCCATCCCGTAGTGTGTACAACCTTGAAGCTCGCCTAAATGCTTTGTCAGCTGCCTCTGGATCTAGTAATGCTTGTCTAATGTGGAATAAATAGTCATCTGTTAGTTGCAATTGTTCTATGTTTATTGTTTGGATTTTGTTTATTGTCAGCTCACCCTGTATTTCTGTTCTTGATATTGATGTTTTACCTGGGTAGCGACTCAAGCTATCTGGTACTCTCATTGTTGATCCGGGTTTGTGTTTAATTTCAAAATCGTACTCTATTAACTTTAGAGCTAATCTATTTAAATGTGAGCTTAGGGTTTTTACATTCTTATAATATTGTAAACTGGCGTGATCATTGAAAATTGTAAATCATCGACCATACAAAAAAGGTCTAAAATAGTTAACTGTGTAAACTACACTTAACAGTTCTATCTCTGATATGCTCCAGCGCCCCTCGGTATCTTTCAGTTTTCTGCTGACATAAGCAATAGGTCGTAGTGTACCATCTTCTTGGTATTGGGACATTACTCCCCCTATTCCAGTCCTACTGGCGTCGCATGATATTACTATTTCCAAATTCTCGTTGAAGTTTGCTAGCACTGGCGGTGTTGTTAATAAGATCTTTAGTTTTTGGAAAGCTTTTTCATGCTGCCCTAACCATTGGAATATTTTTTTTTCCGCATTTTCTTTTTTTGTCAGATCCGTCAGTGGTTTAGCTATGTCACTAAAGCCTTGGATGAATTTTCTATAATAAGATGCCGCTCCTAAGAAGCTCCGCACATCCTTCATTCGCGTAGGAGTGGGAAATTCGGTTATAGCTTTTAAGTTTTTCTCCAATGGTTTTATCCCCTGTTTGGATATGGTGTGGCCATGTACATCGATGTTTTTGTAAAAAAAATGACACTTAGATGTTTTGAGTTTTAATTTAGCTGCTTCCAGACGCTTAAAAACTTTTTCTAGATTATCTAATTGTTCTTTAAATGTGCCTCCATACGCTACTAAGTCGTCTATATAAATTATCATCCCTTGATATAACAACCCTGAAAATAAGCGGTTCATACTCCGTTGAAATGAGTTGGACGAATTTCTCATTCCCATAGGCAGTCTCGTGTATTGATATAGGCCTCGGTGAGTCACAAACGCCGTATACAGTCTATGCTCCGGCATAATCGGCTGTTGGAAAAATGCCTGATTAATATCCATTGATGAAAAGTATTGTGCCGTCCCAAGGGTATCAAATATTGTTTCTGCCCTGGGTAATGGAAATTTTTCTGCCTCCATATTTTTGTTTAATTTCCTATAGTCCACTACCATGCGGTATTGGTCTCCCGGTTTCTTTACCAAAAATGCTGGTGCCGCGTATGCACTCTGGGAATCTTCTATCACCCCTGTTTTCTTTAATTCCTCTACCTGACGGTCTAATTCCATCCTTTCCACGTTGCTTAACCTGTATGGAGGTACAGCTACTGGTTTGTCTGTCTTCATGTATATTGAATATGGCGGCATATTGGCTTCTTGCAAATCGTATGGCCCTCGCGCAAACAAATGTATATACCTATTTATCAATGCCCTAGCTGCCTCGTATTCTGTGGTAGCCAATTCCTTATTGATGTCTATACGGTCTCCCTTTTGGTCGGTTAGCTCCTTGCTGTTTTTCATTTCCGTATTTTGTGACAGGTAATTAATGTGATGTTCATTTTTAGGGTTGTGGTCTTCGAAGTCTGCATTTGAGAATTTTATTAATTTGCGGGTTTTTTGTTTTTGTTTTTCAGTCACGGTTACTTTCCCTAACTTGGTGTTTGTTAACAAAGTTTTTGTTCGCGATGTTGGGTTCACAATCGTTAAGCGTGTGGGTGTGTCATTTGTACTAGCACATACATGAACCCCTTTCTTCATCAGTAGGTCATCCCTACACTGAAATTCATATTTTTTTCCTTTTGTTAATAATTTTTCTGTTCACCCTTCGATATTTTTGATCTCACCTGGTGATATGGTTATGTCGTGTGGTGTGTAAATGGGCACCACGTCTTCTGTTGTGTTTGCTGCGATGTGATTTTGAAATAATGATATTTTGCTTTTCCCCAGAGTAACTGTCTGTGTTTTGAAGTTAATGACAGTATCATTTGCTGCCATGAAATCATTCCCCACCTACAAATCGCTAGTCAAATCTTCCACTAAATATACTGTTTGCTTGTATTTCTGCTTTTGTACCTGAAACTCTAAAATTGCTTTGCCTGTGACATTCAGCCTCGTAGCATTCGCAGATGTTAACCAAGTGTTGTCTGGCTCTATTTTTTTTGTTAAATGTTTGTATGTATCATTTAGACATGAAACACTACAACCTGTGTCTAATAAAATATCTATTTGTTTGTCCCCTATGTTTCCTCTTATTGTTGAAGTCAAATTTGTGTTTATGTTACAAATTTGTGTTTGTAATTTGATTGTGTGTTCTGAGTGTGCACTATCATCGTTTGGATTCGTCAGCATTCTCCGCCCAACGTTGCAAGGTCCCTTGTACATTGTATCTTCAGTGTCATCAAATTCCATTATGTGTTGTTTGTTATGCAATCTATTATGCGAATAATTTTTCACCATGTCTCCACACGTGTTGAAATACCACTTAATAAACTGTACATGCCTCTGCTGTGCCAATTTATGTCCCACTTTGTTGTGTAACCATTTTTCGTATGCGTTTTCCGCCGTTTTATTTTTCCGAGATATTTTAGGCCGTCCAGAATGAATGTTGTTCAATCCTGGCCTTCCTAGTTTTTTGTTTGGCAAAATTTAGCGATGTGGCCCCTCTTTCCACACCGAAAACATTCTGGCGCTGCTCTATATGCTCGTTCCATGTGTTTTCTTTTGTGGTACATCTGTTCTGGGTTGTGTGGTTTATATTCCCTAGCGTATTGATAGTTTTTCCCTGGTCCTGGTTCTGTATTTCTGTTGTAGTACCTTTGTCTATGGCCCTGGTATTCTCGTCTCCCTGGATCGTCTCTGATCTGTCTATTCTGTATATGCATATTTTTAAGCTGGTCTAATATGATAGCCAATTCGGATTTTGCACCCATTTCTTTTTTTCTGTTAAATTTTCCGAATTAATTCCCAGCCTTTCCCGCAGCATGTATGTTGCTTTTTCTGCCGTGAACATATTATGATTTAGCTTTTCCAGCGTACTATTATCTAACATAGCTATCTGCTGCAACATAGTTGGTTAAGTCCTTTCAATATGTGGTTGCAAATTTTTAACTCGCTCATGTCGAGTTCATACTTTGCACACAACAACTCCACATCGGTCCTATACTGTATCAGGGATTCCCCGGGTAATTGTACTCTATTATTTAATCTTATCAATATCATTTCCTTCTCCTGTGTTGGCGCAAATGCTTTTTTGAATTGTGCCTTTAGGTCTTCCCACGTTAATTGCTTATTTTTCATTTCTAGGATGTCATAGTAGCTGCTTGCCACGCCCTCTAAATACCATGGAAAGTATATATATATTTTTTTGTCGTCCCATCCGTTTGCTACAGCCGCCCTGATAAACCTCGTTATATGCGTTTCTATGTCTTCCCCTATTTTTCCCCCAAACTTACTAGGTTCGAAAAATGGCAGTTTCTCGCACATCCTACCCTCTAGCTTTACCTCACTATTTGTCAACTGTAATTTCCGTCCTTCTTCCGAAAGTCCTTCAACCGCGTCGTATATATTTTCCTTCCTTGATGTCCCTGGTTTGTAAATATTCCCTTCCACGATTTTTACGGGCCAATTTGTATATCGGTCGCCCAACTCGTCTTGACTCATGTCCCAACTCGCGTGAATCTTCCACAAGCGAATGTGTGAACGTAAAAATTCCAAATCGGCCTGCTGTGGAATTTCCCAGTTTAATTCTTTCCAAATTGCAATAGCTTGTGGTCTTGTTTAACGCTTTAATTTCGGCCAATGTTAATTTCATGAGACATTATGTCTTATTGGTGTCCCTACATAAACAAAGAAAAATTCAACACCTGACACTCATAAACATCCGTTCCAGCTACTCAGTTCACCGGAAACAAAGATAAATTTGAAATGTCAAGTTTGTCGTGAATTTTTATTTCCGGAGAAAATTTATTGACGCAAGAAACAAAGCAAACCCCCACAATGTTTTGTCAGCAATCCGTGATGTAACTGCCGCGACCTTGTGTAATGTAAACTGCCGACGCATTGTTTATGTAACAAGTCGATTGTAAGTGGAACAAGTTTCTAATAGCTTCACAGCTCCTTAACCTATCACAAATTTTTCCGTAATGTTATTGTAACAATGGCATGACTAGAATTTGGCTTGTCTTATTATTAAACACAATAATTAACAATAATTAAATAACAACATTAAGTTAATAACTTCTAAACTTCATTAAACTAAAAAATAAAATTTTAAAATCAATTCCACTAACTTTCTTACTAGTATCCTAGTTCAAATATCTACAAACATTTTCTTTTTCTTACTTTTTCAAATCAATAATAATAATCTTAATCAAATTCAATAATTTGAATAATATTAAAAGAATATTGCCACAATTTTAATAGTTATTAATTATTTTTAGTAAAAACTAAAAGCACGGCCGATGCACCATTTGTTATGTACGGCCCTCAAAATATGCCTGGGTTCCTTTTATTAATTAATTACAAGATCAGTGGTTCAGTATTTTATTAACTTTTATCATTGACATGAAACTTATGTCTATTTCCCTGACGCTTTAATACAACACTACAATAAAAACTTTAATACAACACAAAAATAAGAATTCAATAAAACAAAACAATATTATTTACTCAAAATAATTACTCAAATCAATTACTCAAATTAATTACTCAAAGCTCAAAAGTATTCCAACTATCATTATACTTTAAATGAAAGAAATTATAAATCTTCTAACTGGTGATTTTACATACATATATAGAAATGCTTGATTACTGTCTGTTGAGTAGAATTCCTGAGCCAAATTCCTGCACTACGGCAATCGACCTGCCGGTATCATCAAGAGCTCCAGAAGATGGAAAAGACCCCCTCCAAATCATGCTGTCCGCTTATATACCTTTAGTTCTCGCTGTTGTACTAGTTCAGTTGCAAGACAAGCATTTCAACATTTTTTTAACTGTTTCACAATAGTTGGATCATTCTGAGCTTTGTGAATATGAGTTCTTCCTAATATAACCTAATATTAACTTATTCCTAACACAGCCTACATCCATTTTCTGACTCCCACTTTCGCCACCCCTAACCAAATCAATTATTACAATAGAAAAATACATTATTTCTATTATTTATAAAGTGATCAAGATAACCCATAACTGATATCTATTTTCGCAATTTAAGAATATACATCACAGATATTTGTATGTATATAATCTGGTAAGACCGTTTTTATAAGATCCTGTTACTCACTTAAGTAGAATGCACAATCCTGTGACTCATTAAGCAGAGCTCAGCAGTTGTAGAGTATGGTTGCTTCTAAAACACTAAAAAGAAATAGTTTAGGAATGTTTACAATTTTTTTAAATTTTCAATGGTACAAGGTATAAATTATGTATAAAGGGGAATTTTTAGTTTGGGTTTCATTTTGATATGTGCCTATTGATTTTTGTATTCACTTATATTCATACTCGCTGTGGCAATGGAAAGGGTGCGACGGTCTGCTTTGCCTCGGGGTTGGTTTATTTATATATTATTAATATTTTTCTTTAAGATAATTACCCGCACGCGAACCTTAGCTCTAATACCCAGCCCTTTCTTAAAGAAAGCAAAAGATCAAACGTAAGAAATTGCCGTAGTACACCCTTTGTACCGTGATGTATACAACAAAATCTTACAAGTAAGGATTTTATGAATTTTTAATGATTTGAATTTTGCTTACGCTTAATGTGAGCCAAATTATGACTCTCTCTCGAGTCATGCCATTTGGAGAACTATGATCCCTGAATTAAGTTTAGGTTTTGATCTGACTTATAAATTAACATAAATAGAATAACAAAAGTAGATCAGGAAAATATGCAAAATAACGTAATCAATGGTTTTAAGATCAATTTGTCAAAATTTATCTCATCAATTCTATATTGTAACATTTACAGACAAATGATTGAATATTGGTTTATGCACACAATATTTGAAATGACATTTGATTATTCTATGAATTTATATATAGGAATATATTGGAATTACCTTTATCTTTAACAATGATAATGACTTTAAATAACCCAATGAGAAATAAGTACTGTATTTCTAAAATTGATGATTTACGTTTCTTTAAAACAAATGAGAACTTCTGAATTTAAAATTGTCATTGATTTTATATGGTTTAATTTTGATATTTCGGTACCTTGCAAAAACGATGATCGAATTCTTGTTCTTTCAGTCTGGATTTGTCCAATTTGCAAGTTCCACAGCTTCTTAGGAGCCTTAGGTCCGTTCTACTGTTGGCTTGAAATCCAGAGAGCGGCTGATGAATGTCTATAGTTGATCCTATCTTCAAGGATAGCGCAGTTGCTGAAGTTCGAGTGTTCTTTCTTGATTTTGATGATTAATTAAAGTTGTTCGTTTGTCTACTAATGTACCCCAATTAAGCCAATTTGTAGACTTTGCTGAATTTATATTTATTAGGCTTTTACTTTCTTTATTTATTCGTAGAAAATTTTACACTGTTCACATCTAAGAATTTTAAGACTAATGCGAATAAAATATCGGAATGATTTTAAAACTAATACATTTAAGTAATTATAGTGATGCTGATGGTAATAACAGGATAATCTGCTTTTTGGGGTAATGACGTACTAGGTAACGGTACTTCCCACCTAAATTATGCTTGCTTGTACTTTTTTACATGGTTTTTCTTTGAAATTCCATAACTCCTGTTCCCGACGAGATTTATGGATTCTGTAAAGTGCATTTTAAGCCTGAGCAGGCCCGGGTTTAGGGTGAATAGCGCCCTGGGCTGCAAACAGCTTTATGGTCCGTGGTTATGGAATAGCAAAAGCAAGTTACATTAATAAGGCCACCAAAGTTGTGAGCTTTAAAGGTTTATTCAACACCAATAAAAATTGAAGTTAGTACATAGTATGTACATAAGCTTTGGTAAAGGAATAAAGTTAAATAAACATCAAAACATAAATGACAGATTTTTTCTTAATTTCGTTTGGGCAAAGTTTTTAACAACCTGAGAAAAATTAGTCTTAAGAGTAACATCATGTTCAGAGCACATTAACACCAGTGCATTCAGTTTTTCCATTCGAAGAGTTAATCTCTTGGCATTTTTCACTCTAGATAAAACTGAAAACCCTCTTTCGGCAGTTCCTTTTCATCATTCAGTCTTTTCGCAGCTCTCTTCTTAAATTCCGCACAACTCAACTTTTTAGTCATTGTTATTTTATGACTTGTAAGATCAATCTGAAGAGTGTAACAGTCACAGCACAGAAATCAAAATATAAAACTCAGTTTCAACATGACAACACGCACGACTGATGAGTGATTACTAGACAAAAACAAAGAGTTCAGTGTCCAAGTTAGGTTAGGGGAAGGGGAGGGAGACAGGGGAAGTGGTGATCGGCGGGTGTCGCGGGTGGGGGGTGATTCAAGGTCAATGCGAACACCCATTCCTGCTCATTCCCCTGCCCTCTATCAAACACTGTGTAACCATTTAACTTGACGTTTATTGAGATGAGTAAACGATGTGTAGGGTCTTTTTGAATGCTCTAATTACAGGGGGAAGATTTCGGGTATTTCCTACCTCAAGTAAGTGGTCACACCTCAAGAGGTTTTCTTTAGAGTGGAACATTACAACAAAACTAATCAAAACAACATTGTAAAAAAAAAATTGAAAATTTGGCGCCCCTAAATATTTGACGCTCTGGGCTATAGCCCAGTCAGCCCATATACAAAGTGGGGTCTGAGCCTGAGGTCCTAACGTTTCTTCTCCACTTCAAATGGTGGCTCTACTCCTCTTCTTTCTTAACTTATCGCGGTTTGTTGGTTTCGGCGTGTTCCCGATTTTCTTATGGTCCCGTTTTCCCCGGATTCGTCTTCTTTCTTGATACATTATAGTTCCTTAGGTCCTAAAAAGCACTTTGGTGTTTTCCTTGTCTTCTTATGTCTTATGGTTCCTGAGTCATGGGCCTTCAAAGATTTCAAGTTTTCGTCGAAATCAACATGACAGGTTTTGATTTATTTATGTGGGAATTATACTTACTTCTCATGGGGATTGGTTAATAATGTGCATTTAAACAATTAGAATAACTACTTAATTGTCAAAAACATAATATTTTGGTTATATGAAAAGATTGTGGTTTTCCTTCCATATAACCATCATATCTCACAAGCCCTATGTCCCATGTTGTTCAAACTTTGCTATATTATCAAGCTTGAAGAAACCCATAATAATCATGTAAAATATTTTCAATCTTGAATCTAATTATTATTCAAATTACAAAAACTGCCCAAGAATGTCCCTAATTATTTAATTTACTTATTTCTCTAAGTTATTTTCTCTAATTGGTTTGTAGCAATGTTTTAGTGACATTCTTGGCTAGTATAAAGAATTATTATTTATTAACTTTACCAACTGAGATAAAATTTAAATTTTGGTTATGACCTTCTATGTTCTATAATTTATTAATTATTGATTTTAAGGAATATTTTATTTTACATGATTGATCGTAAGAATGATGGTTTATAAAAAATAGGTTATCATAGGTTTATCAATGGTTTATCATAGGTTTACAAATATTTTTAAAAAACACATTTTAAGAAAATGAGTTTTCATTGTCTTAGGACACAAGTAATATTTCAATATTATAAGAGTCTGCCATTTTGATTTGTAACAGTTTTAAGATGACCTACTTTCAATGCTTTGTTTTTGCTAAGTAACCCTTTCTACTTTGGTGCTTGTAACCTTGGAATTTCTTAAAAGTTACCTTGATATGGGCCAAGCCTTTCTGGTCTGTTTCGGGGGTTGCGTGTTTGTGTGTGTGTGTGTGTGTGTGTGTGTGTGTGTGTGTGTGTGTGTTTCAGCTTGGAGAAAAGTCAACATCACAAGTAGTCATGTCGGGAAACTAAAAAGCGCCAATGTACTACAGGAGTGCTGTATTTGATCAAGAAACTCTAATTACCGGTATCATGATGCTTATTAAGGAAAGAATTGCTGCATTATCATGATGCAGCTGTCAAGTTCCTGTTGTTCACAGGTTTGCACCATACAGCCTCATGAAGGTAACAAAAGACCTCTAAGTAGTACTGTTTAGTAATTGTTAGGCATTGTGGTGACTACACTATCCCAGAGGAGTCAAAGAAAATGGCCAACATCACTTGAACATTGATATACACTTGCAATGCTTCTTTTGGGACCGTGGATATTGAATGTGATAACTGTGCCTGGTTTTTTAAGTCATATTCATAAACTTACAACTCATCATCAGTGATGATCACAGTGTTTAGGAAGGCAGATTCTCTATTTGCAGAATTCAGTATGTCCAGAAAAGGACATGGCAACATTTGTAAACACAAATCGTATAATTACATACTTACTATGAGAAGTAATTACATTAGTAAAAAAACCTCATGGACTATACCATTTGAAGTTATCAACCAAGAGAGAAAAGATAGTGACAGAGACTGGTCTCCAATACAGAATAGTATACAATTCTATACTTACAGATCTCGTACTAACTTCGGTCCAGGTGTGGGAATATATGGAAAACAACCAAGGAAAATATAAGTATAGCTTTGGAAAAATACCCAACTGTACTTCAAGCAGAAGTCATGGCAATACTGGAATGGGCACAACTGTGCATAGCTTAAGGATATACCAATAATTATATTATAGTCAGGCTGCTATAAGGTCTGTAAGCTCACACGAACACTACTCAACACTAGTGTGGGATTGTCACCGAACCTAAACCAAGCTTTCGACCCAAAACCAGGTAAAACTCAGCTGGAAACCAGGTCACAGAGGATACAAAGGAAACAAAAAGGCAGATAAACTGGCAAAAAATAAGACCAATAGATCCTTCATTGGCCCAGAAACTGTATGCAAAAGATAATCTAATACAATGACTAAACTCAGAAATTGAGGAACAATACATAAAATACTCCATGGGAAAACTATACGGATTACTGGTCCAACGAGAATTGAAACTCTCTAAATTCGACACTTCACAAAGTAAACTAAATCTGAGGAAAATCTTAAGCTTTGTATCAAGCCATGGCACATTCAAGAATCATCTTAACACAATGGGATTATTCCAAGGAAACTTGAAATGCAGACTATGTAATCAGCACCTATAAATTGCAGAATATATAATTCGAAAATGCAAAGCATTAGGATGTAGAAGACAACTGATCTTCAGCCCAGATGCAACCTTTGAAACAACAAGCAACCTAGCTAGAAAAATCCTAACCCTAACCAAGTGTGATGCCCATGTTATCATTACTAAAAACCTACTGAATCTTTAGAAAAGTTTCCGCTGAGGAATGAAATACTGCTGCTCAAGTTGTTCTGCTACTTCTCCAAAAATCAAAATCCAATGCTGCTGAGTACACTCACTAGCTGACTAACAGTCTCTGTGACCCGCAAAATTTCATGTATGGGTATGAAGAAGTCCTCCACTTCCCTAATGAAGGACAACTCCCACAATTCAATTGTTATGAGTGGACAAAATTCAGCTCAGATACTTTTTGAACACAGCTTGCATACATGTTTTTATATCTCATTTTATATAAATTTAAGTTCATATGTTGCTATACGTTGATTTTCATTTATTTCTTTATTACTGTCAAGTGATGGATTTTGGTTGAACTATTTATTTTTATATATCATTTGTTTTCTGGTTCTTATTAGTTTAATTGTAAGGCAGTTCGCTTTGTTGTATTTTCAAATTTTTGTGTGTTAGATTTATTATTTTGTTGGTACTTGTTTAATTTATTCATTAATATTGTAAATTATTGAGTTAATTTGTTGGTAAAGCAAGCACGTAATATATTTTGTATTTACTCAATTTTTAATTTTTAGACTCTTGTTTTTTTTACGGAAAATTCTTAAACGTTTCAGAATATTGGTTTCCAATTTATTTCTTCTAAATAATTTGTTTCTCATAGTATTTATTTAAATTTTGATTTTGTATTACTTTTGTTCTTGAAATGAAAATTAATATGTGATTTAATGGTTTGATTGCTTAGCTGTACAGGCCATCAATTGCTATACCTGTTCTTCACACAATGGAAGCAATCCACATTGTGAGGATCCCTTTAATCCAGCAATGTCTACATATACAGAGAAATGTATGGTTCCTAAACAAGGACATATAGGAAAGTTCCCGGCAAACTTTTGTATCAAGATAGATGGAAAAAATGGCAAGTAGTATAAGAAAAATTATCTTAAAATGAAACTTGTAACTTAATACAATATGTTTCATATTTGTAAATTCTGACTGTTACTGTATAAACAAGTAATGTATTCAACAAATGAAAATAACACATTTTCCACAATAAAAATCTAATTTTTTTCAGGTCAATGCTCCAATGAGTATAGCCCCCCCCGTACACTATTTAACTTGGTCCGACGAACCAGACCGTAAAAAGTTTGCTTGAAGTTGGAACACACAAATGTTCGGTCAGCAATTTTCCTACCTGGTCAGCCACACAAGGCCCCAACTCGGTATGTAAGAAGTGTGGACGACAAAAGTCAGGTGTGTCGCATCTCTATACACTATCAAACCAGTATTGTACCAATCTTTCTAGTGACACATTTAGTTCATCATTTTGTGTCTGTTTTAATTTTTATGTCATAAATTATTTTAATAATTGTTATTGGTTTGTGAAGTGAACTGAAATAATGGACGATAGGAAACGTTTGGCCACTGCAATATTGCTATTATATGAAGCTGGGATATTTATTCCAGAAAAACCAAAAAAAGGAAACCTTGAAAGTGTTGGGTTAAAAGTTGGTTTGAAAAAAGGAATGAATATTCACATATGAACTTACTGTTAAAACTTAGAGAAAATAACCTGTATGATTTCAAGAACTATTTAAGAATGACAGAGGATGAATATAAGTAGCTAATTGAATTAGTGACACCTCTGATCCAGAAAAAGAATTCAGTGTTAAGAGAAGCTATACTGGTAGATGATAGGTTTGCTGTCACCTTGCGTTTCTTGGCAACCGGAAGAAGTTTTGAAGACTTAAAATTCTCTGCAATAATATTGACTCAATCACTTGGCAAAATTATCCCAGAAACCTGCAGAGCCATTTACCAAGTGTTGAAAGAGACATCTTTAAAGGTAAGTCAATATTAGTACTTATATAAGGAATATACTCAATGGAATATATTTATAAATGGGAAAAAAATATTCTTGTCATATATAATTGTTTTTTGACTTGAATTTTTCTTCAAGTTTTTATATACCATATAAACATGAAAACTTTAAGTTCTGAAATACTTACTAAAAACCAATGAACTCTGTTGCATTCTAATATTTGAATAGTTTTTTTATTAGGAAATTTGCTACTGAAAGTTTTGAAAAGTTATGAAATTTTCATTCCAACAGGTAAAATAATAACAAACAAGTTTTTATCCAAAATGATATACTTTATTACAATTAATTAATGCAAATTGAAATGTTTGTTGGAATATTCACTTTTAGAAGATCAGTAAGGAACGGTAAAAGTAAAAATTAATCAAACAAAATATTTATTAGTTTAGTGTATTCTAAATATTCATTGAATATTGAATCGTCAAACAAAATGAAATATCTCAATTAATAAGTTATTATCAATTATATAATTTAATTTATAGTTAACAATTTGGTTGTAAGTTCACTATTGTATTTTCCTCTTGATAATTTATTGGACTGAAATAACAGCTATCATTGTTGACTGTGCTATAACTACTACGTCTTGATAGTGTCATTATCCAGGTAAAATCAGAACAAGCATTGTTCAAAATAAAGGTTGTCTCATCTAGCTGTTCAAGTAGCCCTTTGTAAATAATGACATTGATTAGTTTCTCTGCATGGATTCTCTGAATTTCCTTCTTCTTTCTTAACTTAGCTGCAACTTACTTTCCAACTACATCATATTCATGATTTCAGTTAATAAAATAAATGAAGTTGATTTTTTAAGAGTTATTTATTGAGTGGTGGATACAAATCTATCATCAATTCGGAAGATACGCAATATTTTAAGATGGCTGCTAAATTTCAAACTTTTATATTTATTGAGAAACACGAATAAAACTAGGGTTCTAAATGATTCAGAAAAAGCGAGTTTCAATATATCATAAATTAGGCTGCAACTCACAATTTCAATATTAAAGATGGCGGGTAAAACGACAACTTTTCTATTTAATGCCAGATTCGAGTGAAATACTGTTTGCTAATGACTTATAGCGTTTCGAATACCTATTTATAATCATTTATACCTCGACTCGTAATTTCAATATTAAAGGTACGGATAAAACGCTAGCGTTTTTAGATAAAGACAGATTCGGGTGAAACGCGGTTTCCGAGTGACTTATAGAGTTTCGAATACCAATTTATCGTCAAATAGACCTCGACTCGAAATTTCAATATTAAAGGTCGCGGATAAAACGCTAGCGTTTTTAGATACAGACAGATTCGAGTGAAACACTGTTTGCTAATGACTTGTGAAGTTTGGGATACCAATTTATCATCAATTAGACCTCGACTCGTAATTTCAATATTAAAGGTAGCGGATAAAACCTTTAATGTTGTTTACATTATAATGACTTAATAAGCACATTTTCGGCTGCCAAAGCTAGGAAGATTATATTGTAAGTGTATGTAAGTAATGTGACGTATCTTATACAACGTATGTATGTACTTTAATGTGTTTTTAATGTAACTTAAATATTTTTACTGAGTATTAAACCAAACAAAATTTTTTCTATAATTAAAAAACGGGTTTTTATTTTTTACCTGTCAAACCAATAAATAAACTACAAGAATCAGTTAGGAGTTGCTATTTACAAAATTTAGTACATCATACCTATTAAGGCTTAACAAAATCAGGTACAATATGATTTACATAACAACTCTCTTTGTAAGGGGCGCCAAATTTCATCCTTGCACACACAGCATTTTGCTCTTTGGCCGGCCCTGAGCTACTCATCACAACATTTTACGGTATTAACTTTTGAATGCATTTGACAGGATATTGTTCAATATAGTGTATACAGTATAAGTACATTAATAAATATTTAAATTAATTTCTAATGGCATTGTATTACTTGCCTAGCCTAGCCTACTCATCACAACATTTTACAGTATTAACTTTTGAATGCATTTGACAGAATTGTGTTTATTAATATAGTGTGTACAGTATAAGTACAATAATAAATATTTAAATTATTTACTTATACCATTGTACTACTTGCCCAGCCCTTTTTGCGTTACCTATTGATTGACTATCCCACACATCTCAAATTACTCACCGGATTGTATTTAAGTACAGTAATACACAGCTATTTAAATTACATATTAACGAACGCCATTGCTTATATGGCAAGCATAATACAGGCATTATGATTTTGTCTACCAAAAATAATAGAGAGCCTAATTTTGGTATTAGCTCACCAAATTTATAACACGTATTGAGCTTATGTTTTGGAGATGTACATGTTTTGGAGTTTCAAAAAATTAGTAACAGTAATGATAAAAATATAACATTTTATTTATTGAACTTCTTGCACTAGTGGGTAGACTGTGAGGCTGATGTCAATTAATTATGTAATTAAACAATTAGGTTTAATGCAAGTGTTTGTGTGTTCCAATAAAGGAAGTACTACTTCCTGGCAAAATTCTTCTAATGTTGATTCATGTGAACAAACCAACTGTGAAAATGGACATATAATTTATTCTCTGATGAGATGATGATTATAAATAACATGCGTCCGTGATTGTGTTTTGAATGTGGGCTGGGGGGGGTGTGTTTTTCTGTTCTTGTAAAACTTACCTTCAAGTTGTGACCTTGTTTTTTCAACATTGTTCTATTTAACATGAATCCTCAAAACAACAAACTTTGTAAAATCGTAATTACTTTAGTAGCCTATTATAAATAACCTTTCCTAAGTAAGTTCAAATCTTTAGGCTTACAAAAAAAACTAGATTTAGATTCGAACTAACTGCCTAAGATTTCGAAAATCAAACATGAATATAGTTTCTCTATATCATATAAAATAAAGTCCTCTTTAAAGACTTTGGCCTGTCTGTCTGTCTTTCTGTTTTCAGGCTAATATTGTGAACTAGGGAAATTTGTGCTTGAACTAATAACTCCAGTACTGTAATTCATTTATTGCTAAAATTATAAACGTTATTAACTATTTATAACAAAATAAACGTATTATATGAAAATTAAAAAAATACGAAATTATAAAATTATTAACCTTTACTAACAGAACTCAGCGAGTTTAGATATTGTTCTGAGAGAGAGAGAGAGAGAGAGAGAGAGAGAGAGAGAGAGAGAGAGAGAGAGAGAGAGAGAGAGAGAGAGAGAGAGAGAGAGAGAGAGAGAGAGAGAGAGAGAGAGAGAGAGAGAGAGAGAGAGAGAGAGAGAGAGGGGAATCGGGGAGATACTTAGAGAGAAAAAGGAGAGAGAGAAATAGAGAAAAAAAGAGGCAGGGAGAGAGAGAGAGACAGTATACCTGTAAAATGTTTTCACATCATAAATATCCACCTATCTGTAATATAGTAATATAAAAAAAAATGTGGTATGATTGATTCAAACTTTCAAAATTAGTGTACTTAAATTGTGATCATAATCGCTTCTAGGGTAATTAAGAGATAACGATTATGTCACTTACAAATAATTTGAAATTTGAATCCTAGTTGATAGTTAAGAATAGGTGAAACAAATATATTACCAATAATTCATTTCGACAGTTGGTAATAGACGGGTTGTTGGCCATTTTATGGTATAGACTTAGTATATTTAAAGACTTGTATACATTTCGAAAGTAAATGACGAGAATTACAAGTGAAAGAACACATGCACAAATCTTGGTAGAGAGTTTGTATATCTATATATTTGTTGAACTTATTAGCGACGTAAATATTAATAACATATTAATTTTTAGTTAAAGTTATGACGACAGATTCAAGTTATAGGATCGGACTACATTTCATTTAAAAATGTTTGTGTATTTATGGCCTTGTTTAACTTATCATCAATGTAAACACTTTTACAATAATAATTAGTTTAATCAATTTATGTTTAAATTATGACAAAAAATGCAAGTAATAGGATCGACGCAACTTTCATATTAAAAAAAAAAAAAAATACCAACTTAATAGCAATGTAAATAAACTTCAACAACAATAATAAGCTTAAGTAATTATTACGAGTAATGGAAGTGACGGATCGGCGCACATTTCGTAGTAGAGTTTTTGTATATTTACAGATTGTTTACATTGTACCAAAATAAATCATTTTCAAAAATAATAATAAGCTATAAAATTATAGTCAGAGATGGAAGTGATAGGACCGGTGCACATTTCATAGTATATTTACAGATTAGTTTAATTGTCATCAATGTGAATAATCTTCAACAATAATAATTTGCTTTATAAATTTAACTTTAAAATATGACGAAAGCTGCAAGTGATAGGATCGGTGCAGATTTCAGAGTAGATAGTTTGTCTAGTTAGAGACTTGTTTAAATTGTCAGCAATGTAACTAATCTTGAACAATAATAATAAGCAATGTAACTAATCTTGAACAATAATAATAAGCTTTGTAAATTTAAATTTAAATTATGACGAGAGATGCAAGTGATAAGATTGGTGCAAATTTCAGAGTAGAGGGTTTGTATATTTACAGACTAGTTTACATTATCAGCATGTGCAATATCTTCAACAATAATAATACGCTATATAAATTTAACTTTATATTATGACGAGAGATAAAGAGATAGGATTGGTTCACATTTCATTGTAAAAAGGTTCTTTACTTACGGACTTGTAGGCCTATAATGCCTGTATGAAAACAATTTTATTTTCACGATCGTGTTTTCTAAAGATAGTCGTGCAGGTGTTTTTAAAATTTAAAGAACCACGGCAATATCCTGTATAATTTCCAGTTGAGAAACAAAAGAAATGCCTGGGAATAAACTTACGACTTTTACATATACCCTACGTAGAGTAGTGAATCTCACAGGATGTCTTCATTTGCTCGCAGTGTATATACTGTGCATGTTTTAAAAATACCCTTTATTGGAAAAAAAAGTCATAACTAGTTTTGGTGTAATTTTATTAGTATAAGTAATAAATATTATTAAGATATTTTTAGTATTACAGAAAAGTTGACTATGCATTAACTCTACGCGTTTCCTCGATTCATACAGGAAACAAGTATGTGTGTGTGTGTGTGTGTGTGTGTGTATGTATGTCTGTGTGTGTGTTAGCTAAAAACAGGAGGAAACCACTAATAAATTGTTCACATTTTAAAAACATTATCAAAATTGAATGTTAAATAAATGCCTATTTTTGGTTGAATAAATAAATTTTTTGTTTTTGGTTAAATAAATATATTTTGGTTTAAATATTGAATTATTAATTTGATCAACAGTCTTTAAAAATTGATTTTAAATAATTTTTTTGACTAACTTGCTTCAGGGCAATAAACATATAATATTTTTAATAATATAAAAAATTTATACTTGTGATTACTGGTATTTGTTGTAGCAACTTTAACACATTGTTATTGGTTTCAGTTTCCAACATCACCAAAAGAATGGCTGGAAATTGCATCGGCATTTCATCAACTGTAGAACTTCCCAAACTGTGGAGGACCAATTGATGGGAAACATGTTGTTATTGTTTGCCCCATAAGAGCGGATTATTTTATTATAATTATAAGGGGTTCTATACTATTGTTCTCTGAAGATTACTAGATGCTAAATACAAATTTATGATGGTCAACGTTGGTGTTAACGGAAGAATATCAGATGGAATGTCATTGAAATGACACAATTTATTTTTCGCAAGGTTGAAGAACAATGAACTGAATTTACCAAACCCAAATCAAACCGTGGCTGGGTTAAACTTATTGTTTTTAGGCGACTCTATATTTAGCCTCATGCCAGATGTGTTAAAACCATTTCCTCAGAAAGAAGGCACTCACGACAAGCTAGTATTCAATTACAGATTGTCCAGGGCAAGGCGTGTAGTAGAGAACGCCTTTGGAATTTTGGCTTCTCGTTTCCGGGTTTACCATTCAACCATAACATGAGGCCTGAGAAAGTGGAAGATGTAGTGTTAGATTGCATAGTACTGCACAATTTCTTGCGCCGTAACAACAGTTATAGTACCCCTACTTCAGTGTATAGAGAAGACACTGCAAAAGGTGGAATCATTGACGGTGAATGGAGAGGAGATCCTCGACCACAAAATACTTATGCAAATCTACAAGGACTTTCTGCTAAAAAATTAACAGAAGCAGGAAAGAAAAGTAGACAAGATTACTTGGAGTACTTTCTGTGGAATTGGATCAGTTGAATGGCAAGGTAAAATGGTGACATGACACAACATACAAAATTGAAAAAAATTGTTTGATGTATGGTGTATTTTCAGTGATAATAAATGTGATATAAATAAGTGTAGTACCGTACATTGGTTCCATTTGTAAGCCAAATTACTATAAACTTACTTAATTACTATGAACTACCAAATAACAAAGTATGGTTTGTGATACATCATCAAATGAAAGATTATTGAAAACTATGACCTTTAGCGAAAACAAAATTTAAATCAGTGCTGTGGTTTGCTTGCTACACTTAAAAATGCAGTTTTTATTTTAATGGTTTAAAAAAAAATTTACTGTGTTTTGAATTTTTCAATACTTTTAAAACTTCTCAGAAATGCTCAAAAGGGCCATAATTATCCATAAAAATATTAATATGAGTCTAAAACACAGTTATTATTATTCAAAAAATAACAACAATTTTAAAAATAAAAATTTGGGAAATCAAATTTTTATCTAATGCCACGGTATACCTCATAACATATATACAGTATATGACATAGAACTCTAAAACATCCATAAAAAAAGAAAAATTTTGGCGAAAGAATTTTCAAAATTAGTTTTATTTTAGGAAAAAGACGCAACAAGGTATTCTTAGTTAACTCTCTTATATAAATATGGTGTATATTTAACACTTACCTTTGACTCAGGTCCATTGAAGATTTGGTCTTCAGTTTTGTCGTTTTCCTGTGGCTCCATGTCTTTATTGACATCTCTATTAGCAGACGGTAAGGAAGATTTGCTTGCCTTCAGTAATTCGTGCACTATGTGAATTCCAACAGTTCAAAATACCATAGTTTAGGAGTATAGTATACATTTTCTGTACTTGCTCCACTTGTCTTGGAGGTTTGTACTTTAGCAAGTTTTCTTCTGAAGCAGCTCCGAATGTTATCGATGCTTTTCTTTATGAGACCCAAAGTGGCCTCAAGTATTTTTTTTTTCTTCATAAATTCTAATAGCTCTTGCATAGCCAAATCTCTCTTTTGCCTTTTGTAGTAATCCTTTGACAATATCTGCCATAAACAAGAAGCATTTCTGTAGGTTTCAATAAAATCTCTCAAAAACGAAGGATTCAAAAATTTAAACACCATTGTTTTATCCGCATCAGCAGCCTTCATTTTCTTCGATTGTTTTGAATCAATATTATCTTGTGGTGTTTCTTCATTCAATGGTCTTTCTTTGTACATAATGCAGTGTACACAAAAACAGCAAAATAAGTGCAAACACAGATCACTACACACTAACATGCGTCAACGCCACTGTCTGAGCAACAACTTAAATGAGTCAATCGAAAGTCTGGCACGCACCCCAGGTCCGGCTGAAACCGGATTGATGCGCCCAAACACTGTCCAACTTAGTGCTCAGAATATTTGTTATCCTGCGGTTGGCGTGTGTTTACGGCCGAGATGGTAAACCAGAGGTTCAGTCAACTCGGTGCGGTGCGGTTCACCCGTCACCACACACTATCAAAACCCAGCCCAACCCAATCTGTCTGCCATCCGACCAAGTTTGATAAAACAACTAACCCAGTTGAATAGTGTATTGGGGGCTAAATCATCATCTTCAGTTATTATTTGCACACAAACCTTCTTGTCACTGAACTAAAATAAACTAAGTCAATTTTTTATACAGATATCAGGGCACTTAGCCTATTGTAATGTGTAAAGTATCAATTATCCGGATCTGTTGTAGTTCAGTGCCAAGAAAGCTTGTGTACAGTTAATGTAATAACTGTAGATTATGACATTGTTATTGATATGTCATCGTGAACAAATAAAGTATTTATTGTGATAAAAAATATGTTTTCTTTTATTTGTTGATTGAAGTTTCTAGAAATGTTGCTCATTTCAAGTGAACTACTGTACTGATAATATGATGAGTCGTTTTGAATATACCCAAGTGTACATTCTTTCTCTATACAAAATAAATAGAGAAAACATAGTAATCATGAAGTTTTGTTATAAATTCTTCTTTCTCTTAGCTCACTTTGCATTTGTATTACACAAAACTAATGTCAAATTCGAGTTTAAGCTCCTACAAATAATATGAATACTTGGTGTCATAAAAAGTGATTTAAAAAAAATCAAAAGAGTTGATACCGTTTTCATAGTGCCTTGAGCATCAACACTGGCTATGAATAACTTCTGTACATCAATGACCTGGATCTTAGTTGAATTTGTATTGTGTTTAAAGCTGACTTATTTAGATTTCTGAACAATAGTTGGACTATTTTAATAAACTATTTATGAATATGTAAATGTTAAAAAGGCTGAAATAACATTTTCTTCTTTTTTGCATTTTCACTTATTTACAGATGTCCTATCTCTTAGGATAGCTCTACAAATCTGGCCTTGAATTTTATATACAATAACAGTATGGTCAACAGATAATGGCAATTTTTCTTGAAAATAAAACATATATTATAGCTTATACTAGATGTTTATTCATGGTATTTTTTTATTTTAGGGTATACAGAGAACATGTACATATAATCTGAAGCTCAGTGTGAAGTGTTTCTGTTTTTTTACTCTAGCGACTATAATTTTTATTTTATTTTCCCAAAATTTGATAAAAATATTGAATTTTGTTAGGGCCTAGAAAATATAATTATAGAAAGGAAAAAATACAAAATTATAAGTTGGTTTTTTATCAAATTTTTGCTAATTTCACTGATTTTTATATTTGCAAAATGTTATTTATGCACTTTAAATGAAGAAGGCAACTTAGTTGAGCAATTTTAGATCTTATACAATTTTAAAGTCATCTCTAAGGAAAATTTTACTTTTGAAGTTAGTTATTATAAAACTGTTCAAATAATGTTATTTTGTAACACCAAATTAAATTTTTAAGTTTCTATTATATATATTTCTCATATAGTTTTATCATTAAAAATCAATAATTTCTTAATTGGTGTTTGTTGGTAGTTGAGACAAAGGAGATTATGGTTATCCGAGCTTGTGTTATGAAGACTATGGACTCGCAATGTGGTGGCTTCAGATATCAAGATACAATGATGACAGGTTGTATTCAATCATGTGACTATGATGGTTGCAATCGAGCTTTGTCCTTGAAGATCTCATCTATGTGGATTTTCTTAATTCCTTTTACAGTAATTATTACAATTTTCAAAGTCACTTGACACAGTAAAATTAAACAATGCAGTATATTATTCAATAAATAACATACTTCAAACTTAAACTGTGAAAAACATTTATTGTTTCATTATTGTCCAAATTGAAGAAGCATGTGAAGTATTTAGTGAGGGGAGAGGATAAAAATGAGCTTCAAAACAACTTCTAATTGAACATCTGTGTTGCTGTATTTGTTATAGAATACATTATATTTTTCTTAATGTTGATTTATTTAGTTATGAGTAGGTAAGGAGAAATCTGTGGTAACCTTAGATACATTATTTATTACAATATTTGAGTTATAACTTTAAAATATTTTCAATCCTTATAATATTCATGCATCCCTCCCATACAATACTAACTCCCCTCAGGGGCTCACTTAAAGTGAGTACGGGTGTAGCAATCCCTAGTACCTAACCAGATTTACTTCTTTCTTCATGTAGTCTTGGGCTAAATTCCTTTCTTTCACTTTTTTATTAAGACTCTGTTGACCAAGTTTTGTTCTCTTCTGAACCTTACACTATTAGTGTCTTGAAGAGCTATGAGTCTCTATTTTATCTTCTTTTGAGGCAATGACTTAGTGAGGGAGAAAAAAAATAACACTTACTAACGTATTCCTCCATGAGAAACTGGTGATTGAAATATTCACCTATAGGATATTGTAATAATAGTAAAAAAGGGTTACTCCAGTTTTTTTATGAAATGCTTATTGATTAAAGTTGGGCGCCATTTTGTAATGTTTTATTACAAAAAATTTTTTTAAATAATAAAAATTTAAAATTTATAACTCTAAAAGTGAATACTAATATCTCATGGGTAGTGAATTCTTTAGAAAAAGTGTATTGAATAGAACATCGGATGAAAGAATAGAAGTCTTTTTATTCTGAAATGCACATAATTTTATTAAGACAAATCATTAGAATATGTAAACACAGACACGTATATATAACCAAATTCCTGTAAATATTATTTTATATTAAAACATCCTATACATCCTATATATTATATTTTATTTAAAAATCATCAAAAACAAAAAAATTAATTTAATTTAATTTATTGAATTTAAACTTTAATTACAACTTGTTATCTAAAATGAATTTAATAATGCTTTTTATTTAAAAAAAATTTATTTATATTATTCTTGAATTACTATGAAAGTAATTATATAATAAAATGAAAAAAAAATTAAATATTTAATCTCTTAGAAGCTTTAACATCTTAACATTACTTTAAAACACAATATATTTCATCTTATATTATAAGACATTAAACAAATATGTTCAGTAAGTAATTTTGTTGCACATCATTTTGGAACAGGTTTGATTGTTTTGTTGCTAAAAATTGTATCACTTAATGACAGAAGCTTAAAATTTCATTTCGAGTTGAAAAATTAATATTCTTTGCTCACTGTTCATGCCGGAATGAAATATCAAAAAGTTCTCACCATTAAATGTTTTGTTAAATGGTAGCTGAATGACTATGTCTGCTAACGTTGCTGGAGATCAAAGTTTATTTTGTTGCTAGGATGCCATTCTTACCACTTCTTTCTCTGTGGAAGAGATACCAATATCTCTTCAATCTGCACTTTTGCAATTTGTTGGCGGACTAACATGGTAGGAGGTTGAGTAGGATTGTCTCCTTATTCTATTCAACAATTCTAACACAAACATCCACAACATTCAGTGAATCTAAGTGATTTCTTGTGCTGTCACTTGTGACCTTTATGTTTGCCAAATCTCCAATCGTGATACACCTCGCATTACATGACATGACCTTCTGTCACAGCACTGCCAGTATTTGTTTTCCCCATTCCATCTGAATGGAAACGGTACAAATTTTTTACACACAAAAGCATAGGTATTACCTTTTGACTATAAATAATTTCAGCCATGATATAATACAAAAAAATACAAATAAATACAAAATCATTGCATTGAATAGTTTCAGAAGTGGACATTTTGTTATTGTTACCAATTATTGCAAAAGGAAGGACTTTATATTGATGAACATTCTGTTGCTGTTGATATTTTGTGGTGGACCTTATCTCTTAGAACCGTTATACACAGTACCAAAAGAGCTATCATTTGTTTCCCCACTGAAATGGTGGGAAAATTTACATTAAAAAAAAAAAATGTACGAAGATATGTTTGCCTATATTTAGAGTATTTTTCTATTAGCAGTTGATAGAACTCCAACTTTATCAATATTATAATATGGTATGTCCTACAACGAAAAAACTCAACACTTTTTTATGAGTTAAACTGTACGCTTCCCCTATCTTTTTTTTAAATATGTACGTACTAGTCTCAAATCCTGAAATTTTTTCTTTCAGGATCTGTTTCCGCGAGAAAAGAAATGAGTTATCCAATCCACTGGAAGTCTAGGCTTCTTTAACTAATGTGGCCTGGATTGTATAACTCCTTCAACAGTTTAAGTCACCCCAAACTGCCGTTACCCCCCTATTTTTACAATACTTCCAGTAACTATATTTACTTTAACCCTTTTACTCAGAGAGAATATGATTAATTTTATTTATCTTTTTTATCCCTTGGGAGCGTGTTCTTGAGAATACTTTTCTTAAATACAATATATCTTACCTTTTATGTAGTAATATTTCCTGTAAGCATAAAACAAGGCTGTGTGGATAATTATAAAAGATAAGTCTTTGTTTTCGATATTTAGAAATTAACGCTCATTTATTTTATTTTTAATAAAAGAAACAAAATCAAATTTCTTCTGACAAACAAAATAACTCAAAATTTGTAACTTATATAATTATAAAAACATAAAAATATTCCTCTGACAAAACTTATTTTTTTACTAATTTTATTTGTTTATAGCAGATAGGCAATTAATTAAATGTAAAAGAATTTTAGATGGTTTCTCAAACCTTGACCGCCGTCTTGATGATCCTGGTAATTTTACTCCTGTATGGTTGAATTGGTTTACTCCTCTGGTGTCTGGTTGCTGTGATGACGTTAAGATTGATCCATGTATCCTTAGAAAGTTTCCGGTGACATGTTAATTCCCATTAAACACCGAATGTTGAAAGTTTCACACTTTTTATGGAAATCACTGATGACTCACTAATTCCACATTTCACTTTCTAAACTTTTGATTTTATTTTCATTTAAATATTTTTCTTTTAGCACTGACTCTTTAACATTTTCCAAACAATTTTTTAAAATTATATTCTTCATAACTAGATAGATTCACTGTTCTGTCGAGCATAGTAACCCTTTACCACATTGTAAACATTTATTTTTCAGAGAGAGTCCTGAGAGCCAGAGCAGCTATATTTATAGCTTGAAACTATTGTATTCTATTACCAATTTTTCCCCCTTTTGGGAATAATATTTATGACATTACTTTTGTGTTATTTTTTTATTTCCATTGCTTATGATATTTATTTATCAGTTATTAACAATTGTTCAAGTCCTTTAATCCTTTGTTTGAATTATTTTAATTTAATTAATCATTTTCGTTACTGTAACTGTCCCTTGGTACGATAGCTCCTCCCTTTTCTATGTCACGAAGTCCTGGAGTTTGGAACTCTGAAGCTCAAAACTTGCTACTGTAGAAATCTCTATTATCTTTTCTTTAACCTCTTCTAACAGTTATCCCTGAGATGTTTTTCACTTTTTCTTGGTCGGCATTTTGTTGTCCTTAGCATCAGCTTTCACGAGAATTTCGCGTGATATTTGTCGGTCCGCCCGTTCTCCCGCAATTCCTAACGGAATGATCGACGTAATTTTCAGTTTTTATTTTTCACACCTTTTGATTTACAGTTTTGAAACTTCACTATTTTGTTGAGTTTCCGAAATAAATACACTAGCTGTACCGAAGATGCTGTTTGACCTTCCCATCTTACGTAATTATTCGCACTCAACTTCACACTTTTATGTTTAGGGGTTTATTATTTACTGATTACCCTGGGAATTTCATATTCTTTAGCATATATGATTTTAACCATGTTTAATTAATTTTGAAATTTTATCTTTATTCGTTTTCACTCAAGGGTGTGAAAACCATAGCATTTCTATTTTATTCAAATATTGATTTTTTTACTTTAATTCCTTGTTAAACTTTAATCTTACTAAACCTATACAACACATTTTCAAAATTTATTTTTATTTAAGTTTTATTCGAGTTTCAAATTATAGCATTTCATCTCACTTTTTTAATATTGATTTTTTCAACAATTATGCAAGAATCTTTTATTCTTAGAATTCTTTATTTATTACAGAAATACCAAGGTTTTTGAATTTGATTAATTTTAATTTTTTTTTTAATTCTTCATTTAAATTTGCTGTAGCGCATGTATTGTACACAATTGCACATCCTTTAAAATTATTATTTCATATTTTCATAATTCATCAAATATGAATTTTTTATTCAAAATCTACTGACATACGATTTTACTGTCAAAACGAGTCGGCAAAAGTTGACTTTAGACCTAGCCATAGGTCAGTTTCATCGACTCGCCCTGAGCAGCAAAGTGGGTTACAATTCAGCCAAACCTTGTATTAGGATTAAATTTTGATTTTTCTCATTTTTGACCAAAATATAATCCCATACAACGAATTTCCGTTGTAGTCCATTAATATCATTTGTTAAACACACATCCATACCCACACGAAAGCAAGATTTTCTGGTAAATACTCCATAAAATCCAAAAAGCGGGTCATACATGAATAAGTTGAAAAAAAACTTAGTATACAAGAAAAATATTGAATTAAAGTATGATATAACTACATAAGAAAAAAAAAAGAAAAAATAAGTTTAACATTTAACTCTTAGCACGCGTATGACGGGATTTCACGTAACCCTACACTTGACTAGTAACGTGTATGATGGGATTTCTCGATTCAACACTATTTGACTTCTGCAGGTATTTTTAATTCATTTAAAGTCCAATAGAAGGGCAGGGAAATGTCCTATTGGTATAACGTGACACTCCCACTACGGTATTTGTTCTCGATCACCTGTCATTTGACTTTATTTGGTTGTTATAGCAACCAGGCGCCATTTTGTGTTCAACCAGGCGCCCCAGCGCGTATAACGTGATTTCTCGTCTCAGTAAGCTACAACGGTTGGTCAGTTGTAAAATGTTTTGTCAGCCTTATCACTGCTATAGCTGTTGATTGTTGATTTGTTTAGGCCGTATTATTTATATTTTAGGTTATAGTATACATTTTTATTTTGTGTAAAATAGGCTAGTTATAAAAATGGCAAACCCTGACGACCTTGGATTTCATCAATTTATCGATGAAATAATGAATACATCTTTTACAACTACAGAATACATTTTGAAATATAGACAGTTTCTATGGACACAGTATTATCTTCAAATATTGTTTGTGTGTTTATATGTATACCGTATTTAGTCTATATCAGTAATTTTTTTGATGTCCTGAATGTAGGTAATTATTATGAGCAGTAGAAAGATATTTTTGATACGATATGTTGATTTTTCTCAAAATCTTTTTTTAGTAAAATTTATTTTTTTGATGAAATTCAGGTTATTTTGAATTAAATAGTAGGCCTACTTTTATATTAAATAAATTAATATGATTTGTTTGTAAATATAAAAAAAATAAAATAATCTGTTTCATAGGGCGGTCAAAAATGTGAAATTAAGTATTTTTTCTTGTTTTAATCTGTAAAAAAAATTTAAAAATAATTTTTATGCCAATCTACATTTTTATTTTTACCAAATATATCTGTAAGAACCCAAAATCAAATAGAACTTTAAACAATTACAATTTTTTTTGTTTCCTAATAGCACGTTATGAGTAAATAGCCTAAAAATTGTTATTCAGCGTGCTAATGGTTAAAAAATGACTTTAGTTCAAAACTCTTATAATGTCCAACTTACATTGTTTATAAAACAGTAAAAATTGATCACCGAGAAATATCAACACAAATACAAATGCTTCATGCTGAAAAATAATATAGAAAATTTCTTGAAAACTAAAATATCTCTTAAGAAACAAATAAAATACTGTATAGAAAAAGAACTGAGATCACAGTTAAAATTACCCTCAGAAAAATATTTTAAAAGTCTTATGTTTTATGTAATAATCACTGATAAAAAACAAAACTCTCACATAAATATTAGTTTGTAACTTATTTAGAAAAAATCACAACGAACCCAGCATCTAAAAGAGGGGGGAGGGGAGAAGTAGACCCGAACTGCCTTAAACAATATAAATGGATATAAGAACTAGGATTCAAAATAAAATACAAAGCAATATTATATCATGTGTCACCTCAAAAAAAAAAGGAAAAACATTATAGGAACAGAAAAATATTTTAGAAAAATACATTTAAATGTCACAATGCAGAACCTCCACAACAAAATATACTAAATAATAATAGCTTTATTATAGATCAAAACACAGAGACAATACTTACAGCCGTAATTAATACTAAAATAAATATATAACTATTTATTACGGAACAAAAACAACTAATGTAAAACTGGTAATAGAATAATTTAATTGTTTATGAACAATTTTGTTTTCAGTATTATTTACCAAACTTGACAATCTAAAATACTTGACAAACTAAGTGTTCCACTCAACTAAAATCACAGATAGAGATACCAGTGTCATGCTATATAGGATCAAAATATTGGTCAGAATTTTAATGGACAGTAGGTTACACCTATAATTTAATAACCTTTGTCATGTGTGTTTATAAAGTATAAATAATAGGTAACCTACATTTATTTGATTATTCTTTTTATTTCTTACATATTTCTTTATTTCTCACAGTAGTTCATATAAAGTATGTGATGGGAAAAAAAAGTTCAAAATTTACAGATATATCTATTTTTGTGGCTCTGCAATTCCCAAAAAACTTATAAATATATTACCTCAAGTTCATAACAGTGCTCTTTTTATTCTGCATCTAATTATTGCTCTAATACGTATTACAGCAATAAAACTTTAGTCGTTCCTATTAAGATTGCTCAAGTTATTTAATTATGTTTTGCGTGTTTACTGTGTATGTTAAATAAATACAAGATTTTTTTTTTAAAATCTAATTATAGCAACATTTTTCACACACTCACAGGGTAACCTTTACACTTCAGGTCATTGAACACATGACCTAAGTACATCTTGATAAAACCACTATTAAAAATTAAAATACAATATACAAATAAATCATATATTGCTATTTAAAAAAATAAGTTAACCTTCAAATGACCTTGAAAAATAAACCAAACAAAGATTTAATAATGCCATTTGATTTTCCTTTCTATACAAAATAACTTTAGTTTTAACATTATTTCAAAGCGTACCAACTTTAAGGTATTTACTTGTCTCTATTTAAATAATGCACCCAAGTAAAAATATAGCTTCAAATTTTCATTGCCTAAGTAAGCTATAAAACATACAAGTTGAAACTACTTGTGTTAATATTCGTAACAATTTAAAGCTAACAATCAATGTTTCGTGTATATGCAAATGATATAAAACCAATAACTTTTTTTTGTTTATTATAAATTTCTATCTCTATAAATATGTTTTTTGTTTCAATGCCATATATTTTACAATTTTTTTTTCAAATAGGCTATAAGGAAGAGGAATACGTTTTATAGGTATTTTGATTTAACTTGTCATCTTGGTTCTAAACTTTTAAGTCATTACTATGCAGCTAACATTGATGTAAGAGTAGAAAATTTTCCTCACCTCAGATACATAGTTTGTGCCATTGTATTACTATTTTTATTTGATATCTGAATGGGAGACAAAAATACAGTAACCATCTTTAAGGTACTCCTTTAGATAAGGGACAAAGTTCCTGGATTGGTCCATTTCCATTTTATCTATATATTTTACTATATATTTAGTATAGACATAGATTTACAAAATTTTGACCAATTTTTATTTTTTATCAAAATTATAACAAATTATAAAGCTTGAAAAATAAAAATGATCATCAATTGTTTTATTGTTTATGATACTATAGATAACAACCTATATATATATATATATATATATATATATATATATATATATATATATATATATATATATATACAAAAACAAAAAAAAACAGAGTTATCTTTTTAGGTAGTACAGTACTTAGTAATAATTCTGGAAAATTTGCAAAATTAAGTGAATTGGTGGGTATGCTCAATGCCATTTTCATATGGCAGCCAAAATGTTATTGACAAATTTCTTTCTTCCGATTCAGTGTTGGGAAGAAACTCTAACTTCAAATTTGGTGAAAAATTAAATCAAACACAACCATAATATGATAAAGCGTAAACGATTACAGTTTAATATAAACGTTTATCACATACCCGATATGTGTCCTTTGAAAAAAAGTTTAATATATATACAGTATATATATAATAACACATATTATAACAAAGTAAAAAAATAAATTAATTAAAGGAAACAAAACGGAATAATATGTTATTAAAATATCACATTAAAACATTTTAACATCTTTGGTCAAGTCGAAATAATAATTGATACTTTGGTTACAATGTTAAATTTATACTTAACTTTAAATTTTCAAGAAACTACAAGAAATTAGTAATTTTTTTTTTTTTTTAAATAACTTATCAGGAAATTTCCCAAATATGATAGTTCTGTTTCTGCATAAAAGTTTCACGAGAATCAGTTTTTAGAAAAAATTAACAGGGGTAGTAAAATATAAATTAATGTTATTAATATTATAAATAATATTGTACAAAAAGTATTATCTTTTAAATAAACAATTTTAGATACTTAATATTTGCAGCTTCCAAACTTTGGTAGTAAAATAAAATTTATAATTTTATGTCAAAAAAGTCCTGGTGGTATTATCTTTTCTAAATGTTATAGCAAATCAAAATTTTATTTATTTAATATATAAAGTGTAAAATAAAATAAAATATTTTGATCTGGAATGTGCATGCTAAGCAGACCCCACTTTGTATATGGGCTGACTGGGCTATAGCCCAGAGCGCCAAATATTTAGGGGTGCCAAATTTCCAATTTTTTTTTTTTTTACAATATTGTTTTGATTAGTTTTGTTGTAATGTTCCACTCTAAAGAAAACCTTTTGAGGTAGGAAATACCCGAAATCTTCCCCCTGTAATTAGAGCATTCAAAAAGACCCTACACTTTGTTTACTCATCGCAATAAACGTCAGATTATATGGTTACACAGTGTTTGATAGAGGGCAGGGGAATGAGCGGGAATGGGTGTTCGCACGGACCTTGAATCACCCCCACCCGCGCCACCCGCCGATCACCAGCTCCCTTGTCTCCCTCCCCTTCTCCTAATCTAACTTGGACACTGAACTCTTTGTTTTTGTCTAGTCATCACTCATCAGTCGTGTGTGTTGTCATTGCGTGTTGTCGTGTTGAAACTGAGTTTTGTGTTTTGATTTCTGTGCCGTGACTGTTAGACTCTTCAGATTGATCTTACAAGTCAGTCATAAAATAACAATGAATAAAAAGTTGAGTGGTGCGGAATTTAAGAAGAGAGCTGCGAAAAGACTGAATGATTAAAAGGAACTGCCGAAAGAGGGTTTTCAGTTTTATCTAGAGTGAAAAATGCCAAGAGATTAACTCTTCGAAAGGAAAAACTGAATGCACTGGTGTTAATGTGCTCTGAACATGATGTTACTCTTAAGACTAATTTTTCTCAGATTGTTAAAAACTTTGCCCAAACGAAATTAAGAAAAAAAATCTGTCATTTATGTTTAATTGTTTATTTAACTTTATTCCATTACTAAAGCTTATGTACTTACTATGTACTAACTTCAATTTTTATTGGTGTTGAATAAACCTTTAAAGCTCACAACTTTGGTGGCCTTATTAATGTAACTTGCTTTTGCTATTCCATAACCCCGGACCCCCCGGACCATAAAGCTGTTTGCAGCCCAGGGCACTATTCACCCTAAACCCGGGCCTGCTCAGGCTTAAAATGCACTTTACAGAATCCATAAATCTCGTCGGGAACAGGAGTTATGGAATTTCAAAGAAAAACCATGCAAAAAAGTACAAGCGAGCATAATTTAGGTGGGGAGTACCGTTACCTAGTACGTCATTACCCCAAAAAGCAGTTTGACCAACAATACTGAAAACACACTGATATTGAGAAAAAAACAATAGTCAGGTAATTAAAAATAGTTTAAGATAAATTCAACGTAGAATCCATAGGGGATCATGAGAAAAAATAGAAGAAAAATTCTATCTTAAAAGCTACAGGAGGTATGCGCTAATTACCAAACTCTAAAAAGAGTCTACATTTGGTCATAGTGTTTGGTTGGAAAGTGGGGATGATGAAACTATAAAACTACTTTCCCAGAGCTTAGAGAGTCATTCTGATTATCCTGTTATTACCATCAGCATCACTATAATTACTTAAATGTATTAGTAGTAAAAATCATTCCGATATTTTATTCACATTAGTCTTAAAATTCTTAGATGTGAACAGTGTAAAATTTTCTACGAATAAATAAAGAAAGTAGAAGCCTAATAAATATAAATTCAGCAAAGTCTACAAATTGGCTTAATTGGGGAACATTAGTAGACAAACGAACAACTTTAATTAATCATCAAAATCAAGAAAGAACACTCGAACTTCAGCAACTGCGCTATCCTTGAAGATAGGATCAACTATAGACATTCATCAGCCGCTCTCTGGATTTCAAGCCAACAGTAGAACGGACCTAAGGCTCCTAAGAAGCTGTGGAACTTGCAAATTGGACAAATCCAGACTGAAAGAACAAGAATTCGATCATCGTTTTTGCAAGGTACCGAAATATCAAAATTAAACCATATAGAATCAATGACAATTTTAAATTCAGAAGTTCTCATTTGTTTTAAAGAAACGTAAATCATCAATTTTAGAAATACAGTACTTATTTCTCATTGGGTTATTTAAAGTCATTATCATTGTTAAAGATAAAGGTAATTCCAATATATTCCTATATATAAATTCATAGAATAATCAAATGTCATTTCAAAAATTGTGTGCATAAACCAATATTCAATCATTTGTCTGTAAATGTTACAATATAGAATTGATGAGATAAATTTTGACAAATTGATCTTAAAACCATTGATTACGTTATTTTGCATATGTTACTCTTCTACTTTTGTTATTCTAAATTTATGTTAATTTGCAAGTCAGATCAAAACCTAAACTAAATTCAGGGATCATAGTTCTCCAAATGGCACGATTCGAGAGAGAGTCATAAATCGGCTCACATTAAGCGTAAGCAAAATTCAAATCATTAAAATCCTTACTTGTAAGATTTTGTTGTATACATCACGGAAATTGCAACCAATAGGTTTTGTTTGGGTCCTTTGAGCCTACACTTGCACAAAATTTAATCAAAATCGTTAGTGCTGATTTTGAGAAAATTGTATTTGTCTGTTTTTTTATGGCAGCCCCCAAAAATTTTAAGTTACCCAAAAAATGACCCAAATATGGCTAAAATAAACCCACGCACAAAATTTGATTATAATTGGCCCAAACATTTGGCTGTAGAGCACTCCCATATAGGACAGATGAATTATTTCAAAAACCACCTTTTTCAACATTCGGGTGACCTTAAAATGGATATAACTCAATGCCATTATTTTGACTCATCACATAACTTTCTGTATACTATGTATATGAGAGAAAGTTAAAATGGACCTATTGTGGTAGAGTTTAATTATCCATTTTAAATATAGGCTACATGCTTATAAAAACAGCATTGTTTATTATAAAACAAATTTTTACTATTTATTCTATCATTGTTTTTTACTATAATATAATTGTATTCTTTTTATAAAAATAGGTTTTACCATATTATATTTTTCTGAAATAATTAAGGGCAACTTGTAAGCCCTATATTTTCCCCAATAACATTATGGTACTTGTTCAACATAGGTTTCTCTCTTCATTCTCATAACAGTAACTCTGTCCTAACAAGCTTCATAGAATTATATATATTAACTTATTTCCATAACTAAGCCTTTTTAGTCCCAACTGGAAATGGACATCTTTAGATGTCAGTTCCTGCTTTTAGTTTGTGTTATTCTGTGCCTTGTGCATTCTAATGGAAATTTCACAAACTATTTTAGTTTCCTTAATAATTATACTACCCAGTACTGTAATGGGATGGCATCTAAAGCTGCTACTAAGAAAGGTTGCTTTTCACTTTTTTGAGCTCATTTATTATTGGGTGTTAATCTGCAAATTACAATGATTTTGTTGAAAACTAATTTCTTATTATATTGTTTGATAACTTTTTTTAAATGAAAGATGATTTAGTGCAGAGTGAAGAAATAAGTAATGAACTAGATGGTGCAAACAAAGATGAAGAAGATTTTGTACAAGACAATAATGGTGAGGTTATTTAAAAAAAAAAAAAAAAAAAAAAAAAAAAAAAAAAAAAAAAAAAAAAAATCTAGCAATAAGTAAATTTTTACCATTTAACAAAATATTAAGCAATTTTAAGATTGTCTTTCTTCTCCTGTTTTGGGGTCACTCACTGGTATTTTGCCATACTCCTCTACAAAACAGCAGATAAGACAAGATGTCCACACTTCTTAACAGAGCCTACAATAACTTTGTACTATCAGTGTCTTGGTCTAAACAGGCCTTGTAACTATGTGGGTTATTTGTTAAGTACGGAATCATTTGCCTACCATAATGCTGGAGCTAGGTCAAGCCCTCTTTACAAGTGCCCCAATAATGCTGACACATCAGTGTTTGTTCATGCCTGCCTGCATGTCATATGTTATGTATATTTGTTAGTTAGGTTTGGTTATTTGTGTGTGCTAATATAATACAAAATGCAAAATGATATTTCACAGTACAGTAATTTTAATATTTATAATTTATGATTAGTATAATTCAACAAAACTTAAAATATTATAGCAAAAAATAATAAATTCCTTGTTTGAATAAAATAAACATATTTATTCTTTTTTTTTAAATAGTTTTTTAATATTATATTGTTTTTTTGGAAGTTATTAAAGATATATTGGATTGCATGAACATCAATTGGATATTTTAAGCCATGCATTTCCTCAATATTATTTTAAAGCATTTCCAAAAGTTGGATATTTTAAACTGCCACACTCACTTCCTCCAAACTGTGTCTTTAACTGATTGACCACCATTAAATAAAAATCAGATTTTTTGAATTTCAAAAGGTTCTATATGGGTACACAAGCGCCCCCATGCCAAATCTCTATCATGCTCAAATATAGATAACAATCACATAGGGTAATATATCAAAAATCAATCCAAATTCATAAAACATCGGATATTTTGCATATGCTGGTAAGTAAAGTTGACAATGCATATGAACATATATAAGTACTCTGGACCTAATCACTAATTGGCACCCTTATGACAAGTTAAAAAAAAAAATTTGCCCCATCTGCGTTCTTCACATATCTAGGCTACCAAATGAAATGGTTATATGTGAGGGTCATTTTTCTAAAGTAAGAACTGTTTGCACAAACCACAAAAGTTTCAAGGTCAGTTAATCTCTACAGTGTGTGTCAAGTCTATGCTTATGTTAGTTTCATTATATTGTAAAACACTATGTCCATCACCAATCCTGTAAATTGTTAAGTCCCCTGTGTGATTACATTTTTGGATGCAAAAAGATTTGTCCAGCTTAAATTCTCAACAACTTGTAAAAGTTTTGGGAAAAGGAGTTACAAACAAGAGAAATGTCCATAAATGGTCTTTAATGGAAGAAGAACTTAGAACTGATGTTCATGATGAGTCAAGAGCTGGACAACCAACTATCATTAATAAGGACTTGACAAATAAATTCCCTGATAAGCAGATTCTTAAAAACAGAAGCTTCACTATTTATGAATACATCAGGCTTTCCCTAAAATTTCACTATATTTATGACACTGTTTCAGTTAAACTTCAGTACAAGAAGATATATGCCAGGTTAGTTCCAAGAATGCTTACAGAAGACATCATTACTGAATGTATTTCATAGGAAAAACTTTATCATTTCTCCCTCCCCCCATCACCATTTAGCCCTGTTCTGGTTCCTTAGGATTTCCATCTTTTTCTAAAGCTGAAGACATTTTGGGAGGAAAGCAATAGAAAATATGACAATGTATAAAAAAAAGTTGTGGAAAAATAATGAATTGTAGTTTATACTTGCCTGTTAAAATTTTGTTAATTAACCCTATAACGGTCGGGCTGGGTCTGTGAGACCCACTAGTTTTTGTTTTCCAGATTTTATATACTTATAGTTACTGATTTGATTCAAGCACTCTGGTAGCTTCCTGAAACATCCGAGAGAGCGCTTTGCCATAGCAAATGATGTCTTGTTTCGTTTAGTGTTCGTTTGACAGACAATAGAGGAGCGTATGGGTCCAGCCCGACCGTTTATGTTACAATTTTGTACCAGTGCAGTCTGCATTTTATTTCAGTATATTATAGTTTTACTAGTTACTTTAACATTTATTTTTTATGAGTTAATGTCAAAACCATCATTATCAATAGTTTTCAGTGAAACATGGCAACAAAAAACCTTTCTAACAGTGAAATTGACAGATTTTTTTTTGATCCAGACGTATATCCAGACTTTGAAATAAGTAGTTGCCATGACAGTAATAATAGTGAATTGAGTGCTGATGAAGAGGAAGTTGATCAGCCCTCATTATCTTTTGATCCTTGGCCTTCTATGAGTACCAAAACGCCTGCTGAAGCTCAGTCTTCTACCAGTACCAGAATCCCTGCTGAACCTCAGCCTTCAACCAGCAATGATGTTGATTCAACTCTAACTTCTGTAACTAACTCGGATATGCCAGCTCCATGTTTTTATGAAGGAAGGAACCAAACAACTAAATGGAGAAAAACCTGTTTTCTACAGAATGTTAGAACCAGAAATCATAATTTAGTTACCATGCATTTGCCTGGAAGTATTCGAGCTGCTATTGATGTACATTCACCGATAGATTCATGGCAATTATTTTTTAGCAATCCATTAATTGATTTAGTTCTTGAATCAACCAATATCTTCATTGATTCAATTCGAACCAATTATACAAGTGACCCAAATATGGCTAGGGCTACAAGTTTTAATGAATTAAAGGCATAGTTCGGTCTTCTTCTGTAGTTGACTAGAACATTACATGGCAGTAAAATGAATATTGAAGACTATTGGAGGACAGATGGGACTGGAGTGGAAATATTTCGAGCTAGTTTGTCATTGAAAAGATTTAGATTCTTGACTCGTTGTATCAGGTTTGACAACATCCACACGAGGGATGAAAGAAAAAACCGAGATAATCTTGCCGCCCTGAGATCCATTCTAGATATTTTTTTCTCCAACTGCAATACATATTATGCTCCATCAGAAAATGTTATGTTGGATGAAATGCTTGTTCCATACAGAGGCAAGTTGGCAGGTTTAGGATGTACATCCCAAATAAACCTGCTAAGTACACAATTAAGATGTATATACTAGCTTTTAAAAAAACAATCTATGTGAAACATTTGGAAGTCTATGCAGGTACACAACCAGACGGGCCCTTCAAAGTTAGTAATAAGGCAGATGATGTTGTTTTGCGTCTTGTATAGCCAGTTAAAGGCTCTGGAAGAAATTTAACCATAGATTTAGATTTAATTCTTACCCAGTTGTCAAAAACTGAAGACAGAAAATAATTTTACTGTTATTGACATATTAAAAAAAACAAGCCTCAAATCCCTGTTGAATTTTTACCAAAAAAAATCTAAAGAAGAAAACTCAAATATGTTTGGTTTCCAAGAAGATGTAACATTAGTCTCATATCTACCAAAGTGTAACAAATCAGTACTGCTTTTTTGTCAATGCACTATGATGCTGACAGTGGTGAAAAGCAAAAGCCAAGTAATATTACATATGACAACCAGACTAAAGTAGGAGTAGACGTCGTTGATGCTATGTGTGGCGAGAGGAATTAGGCAGTGGCCCCCCTCTGCCTCTTTTTTCAGTTATTGAACATCGCATTTCTCAATGGGTACATCATGTTCAAAGCAAACCAAAATGATTCCATCAGAAGAGAATATCTCAGAATCTTAGGGAAGTCTCTTATATTACTGTATTTTACAGTACGTGCAACTCAACCAAACCTCCCACGCGAAATTCACAGGCTTGCCTCCAACCTTTCTGGTACCCAAGAACAAAGAATGGTTGAATATCCACTTGCAGGAAAAGAGGAAGATGCTACAAATGCAAGGATAACAAAATGAAATACTTTTGTAAGGTTTGCAAGGTGTGGTTGTGTTTGACACATGCTGAAACTGTTTGCAACGACTGCTTTGAAAATTGATGATTTTATTGTTTTAAAAGTGACAAACTATTAATCCTATTATCAATTTCTTATTATATTATGAAAGGTCATCGTTTTTACTTATTATTTGAACAACTAACTTCCACTTATATTTATATTAAATTAAGTTATTTCTCAAGTTTACTGTCATTTACTGCTAAAAAATGAAGGCTTTTCAGCTTTCATCTTTTACAAATATTAAATGATTCAAAAAGTTAGAGTAAAGGCTCTATATCAACATATACTATCTGAACATAATAAATATTGGTCATTCCATGTAAATAAACAGTTTTGTGACTCATTTTCAGTGTTTTATTATTTGGGTCCTACAGAACCAGCCTTGTATCAATCTTTTGCTCGACTGTTCTAGGGTTCTTATAATCTATAACAAACTAGTTCTTACTTAGAAAAAAAATCCACATATATACTAAACTAATTATAAAAATAAATAACACTTCATTTATATAATGATGATTGAAGCGAAAAAGAACCCTTCCATAAATTCTGCAATTTAACCTGTGTGATCAAATAAAAAAACAGAAAGTGGTACAAAATAGTTGGGATATATTTAAAAAAAGAAATACAGTAGACCCGAGACTATCTGGCACTTCACAAATTTAGGCAATAGACTTTATTGCTATAGTTGAGAACAAGATTCTAGGCCTACAGATGAAGCTCAAATAAATACAGTAATAGGACTGTTGTTTTGAAGTCATTAAACACAAATTTAATTGATTTGTGAGCAACTGATGTCTTAGGAGTTGAGTATTTTAAGGCTACAATGTCTTAAAACAATTTCAGTTTTTGTTTCGCGCATTGTGCTTTGATGATATACAAACTAGAAGGCAAAGACGAATGCTAGACAAACTGAACCTTATTTGAGGATTTTGTCAACCATGACTCAAGCAATACGGTTATATTTACTCTCGGTGAGTAAGTGATGGTTGAAGCAATGTTAGAAGCATTTCGTGATAGATGCTTGTTCAAACAATATATTCCAAAAAAACCTGCTTACTGTGGGCTTTTGTAACTCAAGAACTTTTTACATTTCAAATCTTGAAGTGTATCTCTGTAGTCAGCCTGAAGGTCCTTTCAGACACTCAAACTGTGCAACTAAAGTGGTTCTTCGTCTTATATTGCATACTGGATCTTATTTTCTTATTCTTCACCTTCGCCTGAGTGACATTTGACAACAGACAATTGGTACCATTGGCTAAAGAGCTTCTCTATAAACATCGCATCACATGTGAGTATATTAAAAAAATATATATATATGCAATCCCCCCCCAACCCCTATTTTTGTTGATGGTAAAATAAGACAAGAGTGTTCAAGCTTGTTTACTTACCAGTCTGAGGCTACCATACTATCTTATGTACCACGCAAAAACAAAGTTGTCCTCCTTATATCAACTATTCATCAAACAGATGCAATATATGCAGCAGCAGAAAGTGGTGAAAAATTAAAACCTAATATACTTACATGCTATAAATAAATACAAAGGAGGAGTTGATATGGTTGATCAAGTGAAAGGTGCTTATTCTGTATCAAGGAAAACTAACAGATGGTCTCTAACAATGTTTTTTAGCATCATGAACAAGCTGGTGTCAACAGGTTTGTTATTTGGAGAAGCAACGTACAAGATGCTGGAAATAGAAGACAATTTTTAAAGACTGTAGGCATAGAGCTATGTAAAGATCATATGACAAGGAGAGCTATGGTGCCGATGATCCCTTTATAACTTTGTCAGACAGTAAGACGATTGACTGGACAACCAATACATCCATCGCTTCCCGAGAATGAAAATGATCCACGAACAGGGAGCTGTTGCCTGTGAGGTTGTGGTAGAAACCGAAAAAGTCAAACTCTGTATATACAGTGTCGATAATTAATTTGGAGGGAATACACAAGTTTTTATTGCGTTGAATCCAGTGGACAAAATGTACATACAAGCAATTCAGAAGTTTAAATTTAAAACAGGTCTAAAACAATTTACTTTTTAATTTTGAACCATTGTTCCTACTATATCCTCAATTATTATTATTCTGTTTTAAATTATTTAAAAAAAAAATCATTTACTGTAAATTTAACAATTACAAACTAATTTAAAGCATTAATAAATTTTTATTTGCTTTATATTGGAGATAACCGAAACAACAATATCATAAAACTTATTTTGCAAGTACATATTATAATGTATTTTAAGTAATAAAAATGATTAGGAAATGAAGTATTTGTTTGGTATTCATAAATCACTTATAATTCTGTATCATACTAAGTGCAGTCCTTTAGTCACCATGTGACTACTTGTGTAACAATGTACCGTATGCCTACTACAGCATTAAAAGTTTTCCTACCTTTTAATCTTGATGTTACTATTATGTAGTCCAGAATAATGGTGTTCCTTGTCTTTTGTGTTGTTCAATATCTGTTATTTTAAATCTTGATATCACCATTTTGTAGTCCAGAACAATGGCGTCCCTTGTATTGTTCAATATGTAAGGTTAAATGTTCATTTAAAAAAGGTTTCCTACTCTAAATCTTGATGTCACTTTTTTGTAGACTAGAACAATGGCGGCCCTTGTTTTTTGTGTTGATCAATATATACACGTTATGTTAATAGTTTTCCTACTTTTTAATCCTGAAGTCATTATTTTGTAGTCAAGAACAATGGCGTCCCTTGTCTAGCTAGATATGTGGAAGGCACTTCATTGGCTCTCAAGTTAGTGTGGTGTTCAACAAAGATCAGAAATGACCATTCAGGTTGAATATTTTTAAAAAGCTTGGATGCTGGCAAGTAAAAAATGGGAAGTGTGTGAATTTTTAGTTTTAAAATATTATATCTGTACTGAACAACAGTTATGGCTATTCTAAAATAAATGATGCAAAAACATTGCACACATTTTCTTACTCACCCATCCCAAAAACCAATAAAAAAACTGAAATTTAAAAATGGAAAAATTTTGTAATACAGGTAATTTAAAATTTGAACAAAACCAGTAGAGCTGATTTTAAGAAAATGTGTATTTTATAATAGACCCGTGGCCAATTTTTTGTTTTTTTTACTGATAACTCGCACAAAAATGGAATTTTGGAAGAGATGGTGACTATTATGTTTTGTTTGGGTCTCTAGAGGCTACACTTAAGCAAAATCATTAAGAGCCGTTTTTGAGAAAATTAGTTTTTTTTTTTCATATGGCAGCTACCCCAAATTTAGTTATAAAAAAAAAAAAAAAACCCTCGATCCAAGATCCGATGCTCACATACCAAATTTGATTTAAATCGGTCCATGCATTTGGACTATATATTACAAACAAAAAACTCCATATTGATTTTTTGACTGATCACAATTTTATTGGATCAGTTTATTAAGATTATTATTAGTCTTTAGTGAGAACATTATAGTCATATTTTGAAAAGGTATAAAATGTCTGATCCAGATGTTAAGTTTGTTACAATCTCAGTTTCCTATTACCCATTGATTCAGTATAGTCATCAATTTTTACTTTAACCCACGAACGGTTTACTACAAAGACCTGTAGTAAACTTTGTGCCTAGATTGTTGGGAGAGAAGCTTAGGATTGGAAGTTAAATCCACCATTGCAGAAATAAGTAAGTTTTTTATGAAGGGATAACTTGGTTCAATGTTTAGACCCGAAACTTAATATGTATTGCTTAGGTAGTCTTATATTTTTGTAATAACACTAATAAATCAAACTATACAAACATCAATATCATGACAAATACATACCTGCCAACTTCCAAAAATTCAAGTAAAATAACATAATCTAAGGTTAAGCTAAATAAAATTATGCCATAATGAGGTATTATCCTCTATAAATAACCAATGTACTTTAAATGTGTGTATGTGGGTAGGGCTAAAAAAGTGTTGGGAAATTAAAGGAAATGCAATGAAGCAATCAATCCTCTCAAAGTACCCTTTTTTTATGTCGGTAAATCACTAAATACATCTAAAATTATTTTAATCTAACCATGGTCTAGTTTGGTTACAAATATGAAGAGTCAAGATACCAACTAGCCCACTGTTAACTTCAGCGTATAATAATGTTTGCACATATTGGGCCAGAGTTTTGATATATTAAATCTTTTGACCCCTTGTTACAGGCTTTGTGTGACAAGCAATTTGGGAATCTCCAGAATTGTCAAGACATAAATTTTCAAAAGTTGTAATTTTACCAATATTTATCAAGGATCAAAGTTTCTACCTATATGTGAATAGCATTACGATAAATTATACAGTAGAACCCCTCAAACTCGACATAATGTGGACTTTAAGGTTGTCGAGTTTGGGGGTTGTCGAGTTTTAGGGAACTTTGGTATTTAATGGTTAGGTTTGCAACAAATACTCAAAAATTTTAAATAACTGTACATTTATTGATTATCAATGATTAAACGTTTATTGCAAAAAAGTCCCTGCCTGACAACAAAAAATAGTGTGTTCAATCACACATTAAAATTAAATTTATCGATCGGTCAAATGAGATTTAAAAAGTTTTGGCCTTGTACAATAGGTTTAGTAAACTAAAAAGACCTATCCTAATATGCTGTAATAAAATTTACAGTAAATAACAGACAGTCCATTAAATATTTTTAAAGATTAAAACAATTTTAGATAAAAAAAAAAAAACATTAGAGCAAAGTTAGCATTGTTTGAAAAAACTTTTGATTGATATTTGTTTTTCATTTTCAACTGGACGTCTGGCAGCTTCATCTCGAAGTCGCCGAAGAAAAAGAATGTCCATACCAAACACGGTCCAATACAAATGCTATAAATTGAACTGCTGATCGCATATAATTAAGAGTCGGGTCATTTTTCTCACATGGTTAAGACCTTTATTACAAAACTTGAATCATAGTTCTACGACGCTTCGTTGAATTGTTATGACAAAAGACTTGCCGCTTACTTTAATGGAATCGGTGCTAATGACCGGTAGCATCCGGTTGGTTAGGCGCTTGGGTTCACAACAATATGAATGTTTTGACAACAAATATTTAGGGCTGTCCTGGTCTACCTGCACCCTTTATCTTTAACTTTGGCCTCTACTATACAGTGGGATTAGAAAGTGGCTAGACAAAGGAGCATCCCTCACACATGTATAAACAAAAGTAACAAGCCTCAACCTCCGGGCATCTGGCAGGCGCACATGGCGTAAAACAATGCAGTGAATGACCTTGGAAATCCCATGCTCCTTGTCACTGGCCCTGTCGAGTTTGACGGAATGTCGAGTTTGAGGGGGTCGAGTTTGAGGGGGTCGAGTTTGAGGGGTTCTACTGTAGCTGCAATCACAGTTATACTGCATTATTATAAACGGTTTGTAATATCTTGTAATACAATGTCCAAGTTGAATGTTACTTATTGTAGAAAAAACTCTAATACTAAGTAGTTTGAAACAAAACAGTACTCTTTAAAAAATTTAAAATTGTAAAATTCACAAATTTTAGTCTTTGAACTGAAAAAGTCCATTTCTATCAATACAATCTCAAAACAATAGGCAAATTTTATAGTTAAAGTGTAAAAAGATTGGCAGGTATGCAAGGAAGTGTACTGCTTTTAATGTTCAGAGGTTCAAGGACTCACAACCTACTACGCACCAACCAAATCACATATTACTATTTAAAATTCATTATAACAAGATGGCCACAATATTTTAAACCATTGAATACTCAGGACTATTACATGAGAAAAGATACATAAATAGATAATTTTGTAAATACAATTTTATTTATTCCATACTACAGATTTTGTATGTCATAAATTTTAAATTATAAGCTTTATCCTAATTAACGAAATTGTCAGTTAAATTATTACGCTTCATTTATTGGTTCTAATATTATCATAATACAGTAGAAAGCACATATTTTAAATTTCCCTTCTTTTAGTGAAAAGAAATAAATTTACCAATAAATGTTAGCTTCAAATGGAAATAGCTGTTCAACAGCATTAAAAAATGGGCCAATTGACATTTATACTGTACTTTGTAAAAATCAAACAATAATTATAAACACATTACTTGTGTGTGCGTGTGGAGTGCATGTATATATATTTATATATTTACAAAAATGTATTTGAATACATTTTGGGCTAGTTTAAAAGTCCTGTAAGAATTAGATAATTGTATGTGTTTGAGTCTCCAGGTTTTTGATTTAGAATATTGTTTTATTATTTTTTTTTATTGTTATTCATGAAAATATGTGACATTTTAAGTTCTGTATACAGGAGATAGTTGCAAGTTTGTTCGTTGCCTAAGGAGTGAGAAGTAATGTTAAATTTATATTTTATTTTTACAATAAAGGCAGACATTATTGTTATCTGATAGTAGTTTTGTTCGATTTTAAATTATACATTCAGTTCTACAACTCCTGCTAGGAACTTTATTTTCTCCAATGGTACAGCAGTCTCATTTATAGATTATACAGGAATAAAAAAAGTGCGTTAACAAAAGTCAAACCTTTACTATCAGGTTTTATAGACAAGTACATAGTTTCAGAAGGTCGTCAAAATTTAGGAAAAGGGTTAAAAGAATTTAAAGACAGAAAATCTATTTAATTTCCTACAAATAAGACCAATGATTGGGTTTCACATTTTAAGGAACTTATGGAATGGGAAGACTTGATTTTTCCTACGAATATTGCACCTCCCTTTACAATAATAGAAAGATCTTCGTATAAAGAAATGATTTGAACAGAGTTTTGAAAGGAAAAGACAAAAAAAGCTGCTGGTTATTGGATCTATTCAAAAGTTACCAGTTAGGTGTGATTGCTGAAAAATTCAAATATTCTATATATTTCCTTTATATACAAAAACATTGAAGTTTCAGATCCAGTTACTAAGATTGAGGGTAGTAAAAGAATATATTTGGATATTCACTAACTTCAAGTTTTACGTTCAATACTTATATAAAATATCTGCTGCTGAACTTGGTTTGAATATAGTTTGAAAAGGTTTTATTAGTAAAAATAAAATACCTTTGTTAGAAAAATGGGAATTTATAATAAAAATATTGTAAAATTAACGGGTAGTATAATGGAAAAGATATGTTATTATTTTGTTTATAAACCATAACAGTTTCAGTAAGTTCATTTTTTTTTAAATTTCTATAGTTTAACAATGTAAAATAATTATGCATCTTTTTTTCTGTGGACTTTATTTTTAATAAAAAAGAAATATAACAAGAAATGTTAGGTTTCAAAAATAAAAATTAATATCATTATGAACAATCAACTTGACAGACGGCTCATGAGCCATGGCATGTTTTTGTAAAATTGTATTTGTTATATATATTTTAAAGTTTTTATAATAAACATGATTATTATTACTACATACATTTTTATATGGACATATATATATATATATACATACACACACAGGACACGCACAAACATTCAGAAATGATTATATATAATAAAAATATGAAATGTAATTATAAACGGACAAAAAATGCAAAAGCTTAAACATATTTAAATGTAGTAATTAACAAATCACATTATAAAATAACATAAGAAAAAGTACTAGATGCTTGCCAAGACAGATTAATAATAAAATACACATCGAAACAGCAATCTTCTGCAAATAAACAATAGTAAACGTAAATAAATCCTAAATACAATACTTCTAACAGAAATTGTGGTCATAACATACATAAACTTTTCTTATTTTAAAAATAAATTCTAGGTTTAATTAGGTGCGTTTTTCCATAGCACAGTAAGAAAACAATTCTAAACTCCTTGAAGGAAGTAATATTTATCATTGAAGAAAAGGGCGGGTGATGGGTAACTTGAGTTAACAATATTTCAAATTACTGTAATTATTTATAATAGTTGCAGCCGCCATTTTAGAAGAGGCTGTGATGGGTCTTGGCGATGACATCTTGCCTTAAAAACAGCAGCTGAAACAATATTACAATTACTGTAAAAACAATAAGAACTTGCTATCAGACTTTTACAGTATGCGTCAAAATAAACAGTACTGAAATTGTAAGATTTTATTTACATAGTTTAACCAACATATACAAGTAAAAGGAAGCAAAATCGGTTAGACTCGGGTAATAACATGTTCATATGACCTCTGTTCTTTTTAGGCAACACTTGTACAGTTTTTGAAGGTTTTGCATCATTTTGGTGAAGAGGGGTTGTTTCATGCTCCTTTACACATGGTTATTTTTTCTTGGAGTTGGATGATGGTAGCTGGTGGGTCTTTACGGAAAATCTTCACCTTCATGATTCTCCAGATGTAGGCAACAGGTGATGTAAGATCGGGGGGGGGGAGGGCTGGATAAGGAAATTTTGTTCTAAGGGAGATGAGGCAAAAGTTTCTTGAAAGAAAGCAATGTTGATTAACCCTCCAACTGGTGATCGACCCCCTTTTTGCCTTAAAAGGGGTCGCTTCATTAGTCACGGCTCTATTCACCAACTAAAAAACACGTATTTTGCCATTCAACGTTACGCCCACATAAAATTGTCCCATCGCAATAAATAAAATACCGTTGGAAAGCTAATGTTCCGTAGATGCATATCATGCAAAAAAATTACCACAAAACGTTATAAATAATATTCCAAAAATTGGCGAAGTTCGCATATTTTTGATGCGAAACGTCCAAGTTTTACGTTAACAAGTTTTAAACAAAACATTCGTCTCATTTGTCAATTATTCCTATTTCGAAATTTCAATCTCTCACATCTGACATAACACTGCTTGATAGATCGCGTCTTTCTCTTCAAAACCGTGTTTTTCAAATGTTTCCAACTAGTATAGTTTTTATTATATAAAAATTAAACAAAATCAAGAATTTTAACGCTATTTTACACGCTAAAAATTACATTTTTTGCAATTCAACTTTTATCCTAGTAGATATTATATTATCGAAATGTATTCTATACCATTGAAAAGGTAATTTTTCAATCTTTCATAACCAGGTTTAGAAAAATTAAACTTGCGTAAAATTGTAATACAAGATTTGACTGAAGTTGAGGTTCATAACGCTAGGCTGCGACAATTTGCCGCGGCGAGTTTTTATCACCTATATGTTCATATATTTTTTCGAAATGGTAAAACTTGTCCAAATGTTACAAGTTGACAATATTATATAGTATTTTTCTTCCTCTTTCGAACTATGAAGACGAAATCATCCTAAGTTATATAGTTTACGAGTTGTATACAGTCTACGATGTGGTTTACTGAATATTTTGATCCTTCTCTTTACTTGGAGTATTTAGACGCTATTCCATATTTCTACATTGACGTCATAGATTTTACTGTTTTATTTTACATCATTCCAAAGATGAGGTTTCAATCTTTAATTTTGTGTATGTTACAAACTTGTGCATTGATAATAAAGGTTTTGTTTGAGCCCGGAACATACGCAATGGTGCCATGTAAATACTGTAACAAATGACTTAGCGCTGTAACAGTTTGTGAATACATATCTATTTTATTTTGAAGGTTTGTTTATACAAATTGTATATATTTTGTATACAAGTTACAATATATGTGTTTTTATATCTAAAGATTATGTTTTTAGTGAATTTCTAGTTTGTGAAAGGTTTATATTTGTCATAACCTAAAAGGAAAATGGTAAGTCTAGGCTATATGCAAATTGTCTTATATTTAGTGTTTTATATGAGTATACAAGTGAATATGTGTGTTATTCTTTATAAAGTATATTGTCTTAGTAAAATCTAATGATTTTGTCTTAGGCCTAGCTTTAGGAAGTTACTAATTACGCCTAAATGTCAAGAGTTCAAACCTAACCTCAAGCGTCAGAATAGCAAATTTTGGAAAATTGTCATTCTTATATTGAAAATCTAACAAATTATTTTTTTGTCCCTAAATATATTCACAAATATATGACAAATGTCAAGTAATGGTTGAAAAAATTCTGATAAATCTATTAGTATGTTATTCATTACCATTTTTGTAAAATTTCTGCTCCGTTACTCTTAGATTTTTTTGGTATTTGACCAAAAAACTCCAAATGTAATACATCTAACATTTTTTTCACTACACACCTACATTCTATGCACCTTTCTGGACGTAATGATATATAAAAGTTCTGTATAAAATATATTTTACTATTTTTAATGTTTTTTGAAAAAATAAAGAGAAAATTCAGTTTTTACGTAAAATATTTTTTTACATTTATAAAATATAACAAATTTATATATATTTTTTCCTAAATATACAGTAAACAAAATTTACTTCATAAAAGTTTGTCAACAAGTACATTGTTCTTTTCCCAGACGTTCATCAATAAATGAGGGTTAACAGCCATTACAAACTAGAGATGGAAGATTAGATAACACATTAATATTAATCAATGATTATTGGGATAATCCGTAATCTACAATTCATACTTCTCTTATTCATTAATTCTTAAAGGTTTTTAAAGTGATATTATTTTGTTTACAAAAAAAGTAGGGCACTTTATTAAAGTAACAACTCCTCCAACATCCACATAAATTCTAATATTAACCCTCCAACTGGTGCTCGACCACTTTTTGCCTAAAAGTGGTCGCGACATTAGTCATGGCTCACTTCACCAAACTATAAAACACGTATTTTGCAATTCAACCTTACGCCCACTTAGAACTGTCCTGTCACAATAAATAAAATACCGTTGGAAAAGTAATGTTCCGTAGATGCATAATCATGCAAAAAAAAATACCACAAAACGTTATAAATAATATTCCAAAAATTGCTGAAGTTCACGTATTTTTAATACGTAACGTCAAAGATTTGAACCGTGCGCCTTTTCGTAAAACGCGACGCCATTTTTCCCGATATCATTACAACTCTATTTATCCGTCATTTAGGTCAACTAAAACACTGTTCTATAGATCACATGTTTCTCTTTCTAACCGTAGATTACAAAGTCTCATAGATATTCCTACTTGGACATAGAACAAACTTGATGACACAAAATTCATTTGGTATTCGGTGCACTTTACGAAATTCATTTCTCTATGTTTTTAAAATTATTTTTCTTTACAGTATGTTGTAGGGGAAATTTCATTCTATAAGTTGGTACCACTTGATATAGGCAAATACTTACTAAGAAGGCTTTGTTTTGATGTCCAAATGTAGCAAATGTGTGACGTAAAAACTGTAATATAAGGTGTGGCACATATTGGTTTTGGGATTAGATTTTTGTTATTTTGAAGGTTTGTGTATATAAATTGTGTATACAAGTTACAATATATGTGTTTTTATTTCTAAAGTTTGTTTTTGAGTGAATTTCGAGTGTGTATATGGAATAACCTATAAAGGCAAGTGGTAATTCTAGCCTATATGGATATTTTCTTATATTTAGTGTTTTATATGATTATACAAGTGAATATGTGTGTTATTCTTTGTAAAGTATATTGTCTTAGTAAAATCTAATGATTTTGTCTTAGGCCTAGCTTTAGAAAGTTACTAATTACGCCTAAATGTCAAGAGTTCAAACCTAACCTCAAGCGTCAGAATAGCAAATTTTGGAAAATTGTCATTCTTATATTGAAAATCTAACAAATTATTTTTTTGTCCCTAAATATATTCACAAATATATGACAAATGTCAAGTAATGGTTGAAAAAATTCTGATAAATCTATTAGTATGTTATTCATTACCATTTTTGTAAAATTTCTGCTCCGTTACTCTTAGATTTTTTTGGTATTTGACCAAAAAACTCCAAATGTAATACATCTAACATTTTTTTCACTACACACCTACATTCTATGCACCTTTCTGGACGTAATGATATATAAAAGTTCTGTATAAAATATATTTTACTATTTTTAATGTTTTTTGAAAAAATAAAGAGAAAATTCAGTTTTTACGTAAAATATTTTTTTACATTTTGAAAATGTAACAAATTTATATATTTTTTTCCTAAATATATTCACAAATAATACACAAAAATTGTGTATATCTTAGAAATAGGTAGTAAGCTATTGATTTTGGGTGATACAGGTTTTTCTGAAAAAAAGTTAATATCATTTTTGACATCTAACATACTTACTCCAAAACCGTTTAAAATTTTTTTTTATTACATAGATGAATTCTATGCATCTTTCTGAGAAAAATGATATCTTATAAGTTAGGTTTTGTATACAAATAATATATTTTATTAATTTTTAAACGAACGAAGAATTTTTAAGACAAATTAACATGCGCCAGATTGAGGGTTAAAAGAGAAAAGAAATATTGGTCCAAATAAATAATTGGTCATCAATACACCGTTAAAAACATTTAAACTATAAGATTATCATTATAGATTTTTTTTAACCCTCTATCGGGCAGATGTTAATTCTCTTTGTTTGTTTAAAAATTAATAAAAGAAAATTATATTTATACAAAACCTAACTTATAGGACATCATTTTTCTCAGAAAGGTGTAGAATTTATCTATGTAAAAAATTTTTTTTTAAAATATATATATATATATATATATATGAAACGGTTTTGGAGTAAGTATGTTAGGTGTCAAAAAATGAAGTAACATTTTTCAGAAAACCTGTATCATACAAAATCAATAGCTTACCACCTTTTTTCAAGATATACAAAAGTTTTGTACAATATTTGTAAATATATTTAGGGAAAAAAAAATTATTTGTTACATTTTCAACAAGAAAAAAAGTTTTATGAAAAAAGGGAAAATGTTTTGCCTAATTTGAAAAAATCATCAAAAATAGTAATATTATGCAAAACACAACTACAAATTATCATTTCCTTCAGAAAGGTGCATAGAATTTAGTTGTGTAGTAAAAAAAAAATTTAGATCTAAAAAATTTTGAGTTATTAGGTCAGGATTTAAAAAATCGTCCTGTAGCCGAGGCAAATATTGCACAGAAAAGGTAATGTTCACCATACAAAATTTTTTTGAATTTTTTCAAGTATTACTGAAGATTTGTAATATATTTGTGGATAAAAGTTGCTAAAAAGAAAAATCAATTTATAAAATTTTCATTGGTTAGTATCTCAGAAATCAAAACTTCTTACTAAAACCAAAGGCAAAATGCCAAATGAATGCCTATATTTACATATCAGCATTTTTTCAAAAAAATTATAGATAGGCCTATATAAATTTATATACATTTTTCATACATTTAGGTAAAAACATAATCAATTTATAAAATTTTCATTAGACAAAAATATTTTTGTATGTAAATAAATGGAAATTTTCTAAAAATGTTAGACCAGATATAACATAACCTATCTCTAAACAGCCTCAGTATTAGATGTCTGATAATAACATTCACTCAAAACAATAAATTCTACAAACAATTGTAACATCCTAATTCAAAATTACATCTGCAAAATAAATTCATTCACTCGTCTCTCCATATCCAACTTCCGTCGTTTGACAGATGCTGGCACCTGGCGGCCTTCTCCAAAACTAAGCATCGCATGACATCTAAGAGCAAAGTACAACGGCAAGCCAGCCTAGCTGCTTTAATACCCGTTGCCAGTCTATCTGAAATAACTCACGATGTTCTACATTCAATTATAAGCTCTGTCAGACATATCTTTTCGTTCTCAAAATTACTTCTCAGTTTCTAAACGACATGTTAAGTTACAGTTTTGTGCGCTTTAGTTTTTTTTAAAAATGTTAAGTAAATTATTATTTTTCACGGCACAAGCTCACGTGATCTGCGACAGGATTTTCCAGGTATTTCAAATTTACAGATTTTATCATATCTTAAATTTTGTTAATGCTTTAAAATATTTTGTTAATTATCATGTATTCTTTAAAATATGTATTTCATGTTTTATTTAATATTCAATGTTCTTTTTGAAACTGAATGATTATAAAAATTTTCTTTTCTTAAGACATACTTTACAAAACCTTGCAAAGGCACATTTTGAGTTTTGAACAATTATGTGAAATAGGTGCAAACTAATGTTGAACATTAAATGATCAGAATATCTTATTGAACATGTCAAATATAAAACAATTAGAGAAATCTATTCTAAATCAGAAAATTTCGTTTTACAGACTTTTGCAGATCTTTGCAAGTCTTATACAAGCTTTGTTTTACACAAAATTAATATATATAAATAGATTTATAATCATCTAAGAAGCTTTTAATTACAATCTTAACGAATTTCTGTGATACAATCAATTTTCTTTAATTTTGACAAATAACCAGATATTTGCTTTAATAATGAACATTAATGCTACAACATGTCTGATTTTGCACAGACGCTAAAAAACATGTTTTTTGCTATAGCTAATACGCTGGTAGGAGATTCTCAGCAATTCTTGCCTCAGATTGCATAGACCAGCTAAGCATCTAAACATGTTTCGTCCTGTTGGCAAAACACGTTTTTCTTAATACACCTTCAAAGTTTCAAGTGCACAAAAGTGATGTTAAAAAAAAAACTGACTTTACAGAACTTTAATTAAACTCATATTGTACATGTGCCTAAATTGCTTCAGCAAATATTTTTTTTCTTTTCTTTAAGCTATCTTTTAGATGTAGACTTGTGTAGTTATTTATAAAATATATAAAAAATTATTGGGTGGAGCCTGCATGCAAACTTTCGGTCCTAACAACCTCCAAGAGGTTATTTTCTAAATTAATATAATTGACGTCAATTAATAAAATTTAATCTTCAAAATTTCATTTCTCCTTTTAAAACAAACTTCTCATTTCATAATAAATTCTTTTATCTAAAACATATATATATTTATTGGCCAATATAGCATTTAAGAAATTTGTCAAATAAGTAATATTATGTAACTGTTTTAAAAAAAAACTATCATCTCATAAAGTCAAAAGGGGGGGGGGAATAAATATCAGTATCTTTTCATCTTTTTTATTTTAATTGTACATTAAGGGCGTATAATTTTTTTTTTTGGATTAATTATAATCCTGTTAATTGTTAAGCTGTGCTCATTGTCTTTTGTTAAATTTTGTAACTATAAAATATATAAACTAAAAAGGGGGGATAAATTTTCAGAATCTATTGATTAATTTTTTTGTTTAAATTATAATATTTTACATTAAGGGCGTATAACTTTTTAATTATAATATTGTTAATCATAAGCTGTTTATGATGATTTGTCTCAGGATGCCTTTCTAAGTTGTAAATGATAAAATCTGAACCGTCAAAATTTCTTTTGTTTCAATAAACTTGAGCCTTGTTAATTACTAAATTTGTCTTTGTCTTTTTTTTTCTTTTCAAACATTGTTACCATTTTGGTTCCGCCTTTCTTAAATTTAAGTCCCCTGGTAACACAATAATACAGATATTTGTATATATTAACTATAATAAATAAATAAACATACCTAACAAAACAAGTTCACAATAACAGAAATAATCCCAAACTACGCACTACGCCAAGCACAATATGTCATTTTAGTACACAAACAAACCTGAGTAAAACGGTAACTTGCAAGTCAGAAGTAATAACCTAAAAAAACTTTTAAGACGTAATGAGTGGTACAATTTTTGGAATATTATTTAAAACGTTTTGTGGTATTTTTTTTTGCATGGTTATGCATCTACGGAACATTAGCTTTCCAACACTATTTTATTCATTGCGGTAGGACGATTCTAAATGAGCGAAATGTTGAATTAAAAAATATGTTTTTTGAGTCGATCAAGCGTCATGCATCGACCCAGCTGGGTCGATCGCCAGATATAGGGTTAATGCTTCAATTATGTTGATAACCACTACTGAATTTACAAGAAACATGTTATCAAGATAGGAGTTGTCATATGAATAACATGTTTTAGTGTATATAAAATATAACATATCATCACAATGTACATTTATAATTTTACATAATAAGAATAATATCCAAATCCACAATTATCAGGTTATATACATTAATATACCATAAATTCCATTTCATATGCAATGTAGGCCTGATTCTAATGCCGAGGACTTATTTAACCTGTCATATTTCAATGTGGATGCCTGTAGGTGAAGGGGGCTTTAATACATTTCTTTTAACCCTATAGGCGGTGCATGTTAATTTTCTTCGTTTGTTTAAAAATTAATAAAAAAATATTATTTTTATACCAAACCAAACTTATAAGACATCATTTTTCTCAGAGAGATGTATAGAATTCATCTACGTAATAAAAAAATTTCTTTTTCAAACGGTTTTGGAGTAAGTATGTTAGATGTCAAAAATGAAGTTATCATTTTTCAGAAAAACCTGTATCATCCAAAATCAATAGCTTACCACCTTTTTCTAAGATAGGCATATACAAAAGTATTGTGTAATATTTGTGAATATATTTAGGAAAAAAATAATAAATTTGTTACATTTTCAAAATAAAAAAAAAATTTACGAAAAAAGGTAAAAATGATCATTTTTTTTTCAATAATTTATAAAAAATAGTAATATATATTTTATACACAACTTCTATAAATCATTATATTCAGAAAGGTGCATAGAATTTAGGTGTGTAGTGAAAAAAAATCTTAGATGTAAAACATTTGGAGTTTTTTTTGTCAAATAACAAAAAACGGAAATTAACGAAGAAAAGAATTTCAATGAAATGGTAATGTACACCATACAAATAGATTTTTTGGAATTTTTTCAACGATTACTAGAGATTTGAAATATATTTGTGAATATATTTAGGGAAAAAAAATTGTTACATTTTCAAAATAAAATTAAAATGTTTTACGGAAAAGGGTAAATTTATCCTTTTTTTTTAAAAAATCACCAAAAATAGTAATATTTATGGAAAACCAACTTCTATATATCATTATATTCAGAACAGTTCATAGAATTTAGTAGTGCAATGAAACAAAAGTTTGAAAAATAATTTTGGAGTCAGTATGGCAAAGAACAAATAAAACAAACAAAATTCGAAGGCTAAATTTTCCATGAAAGTCCAATTGAGCATAGAAATAATTGTTTTACATTTATTTTCTAGATTAAAAACATTTTCTAGTATAAATGTGAATAACTATTGGTAAAAAAAAAAAAAATCAAATTCTAAAATTTACAAAATAAAAATAACGTTTTCCCCTAAAAAGTGGTACTCGACAAGTGAGGTTAGGTTTGAAACCTCAACAATTTAGGCGTAATTAGTAACTTTCTAAAGCTAGGCCTAAGACAAAATCACCAGATTTCACTAAAACAATAAACTTTACAAAGCATAACACACATATACACTTATATAATCAAATAAAACACTCAATATAAGAAAATTTGCTTTTAGGCATAGGTTTACAACATACCTCTAGGTTATCTCAAATATAAACCATTCAAAAACTAGAAATTCACTCAAAAATATAAAGTTTAGAAATAAAAACACATATATTGTAACTTGTATACACAATTTATATACAATTTGTATACACAAACCTAAAAAATTAAAAAGAAATATGTAATCCCAAAACATAGCGCCACGCCAACTACGTCAATTTACGTCAAGTACTACCAACTTGTAGAATGAAATCTCCTCTACAACATACTATAAAGATCGATTTAAAAATCGATTATCTTATTTAGTAAACTGCACCGAATGCCAAGTGAATTTCGTTCCGTTAGGTTTCTACTATGGTCAAGTAGAAATATCTTGCGATCTATGAGACACAGAACAATTTGTAAACTACGGTTAGAAAGAGGAAGATGTGATCTATAGAACAGTGTTTTGGTCGACCTGTTTGACATAAAAATAGATTTGTAATCATATGGGAAAAAATAGCGCCGCTTTTACTAAAAACTGCACAGTTCAAATCATTGATTTTACGCATAAAAATATGCGAACTTCACCAATTTTTGGAATATTATTTATAACGTTTTGTGGTATTTTTTTGCATGATTATGCATCTACGGAACATTAGCTTTCCAACGGTATTTTATTTATTGCGATAGGATGATTCTAAGTGGGCGTAATGTTGAATTGCAAAATACGTGCTTTCCGGTCGTTAGACTAGATTATGCATTAAAGATCGACCCGCTAGTTATCATGGTAATATAAATGCTATGAAGGTAACAATTTCTTATCGATTAGGTTTACAAGATCTTCAATTAGTCATCTCATGTATAAATGAACTGTGATCTTGATTGTTAACTACACAAATTTTAGGCTAACCAATGTTGTATTCTCCAATGTTGGCATTTACTGGGATATTTTACAATTTGAATTAGACAACTGTGAATTAGATTCTGTAATAGAAAAACAGGTTTTTGCTTTCATTCCATGGATTGCTTTTTCTAAAGACCTAGACCAAAGTTATATCATCCTACCACCATTCTAAAACATATATCTATTAAATATTGATATTTTTTCTACAGGATTCAAATCAGGACAAAATATTGGATTTGCATTTAAAAAATTGGGATTCGACCCATCTATAATTCAAAGCAACAGGGATTAAAAGATCACGATTGCAAGCATTAAAAAATAGTAAGTTGTTGATATACATTCTTCACACAAAATAAATACATCATAAGAAACTTTTTATATTAAAGCTAAGAGACTACCAATCTCAGAACCTGAGCATTACTTACAGAAATCAAAATGAAAATGCACACAAAAAATAAAATAGATTAACAATGGATTTTTTCAATAAAGATAATTACATGAGGTATTGTATTCCCATACTGCAAAGTGACTACCAGAATGTATATCCACCCTCACTTGCTCCAGTCAAATACGATCCTTTCTTTTGTGACAAAGTAACATTATGTCCAGCCATGGCTGCTAACTGTGCAGGAGTTGGAGGCACTCCAGGAGGTGCTGGAGGCAATACGGGTTGTGCAATTCCATCAAAACGTGCACCTCCATCGTAGCCATTCTATAAACAAAAAAGTAAACAATTCTGATAAGATTTGCTAAACCACAGATAGCAGTCAGACACCAAACATAATTATAGTTACGATAATCTGCACTAATTAGGCAAACTCTCTAGCAATTTTAAATTGTTAAGTCAAACATCAGCACTTATGCGAAATAATTGAACATATATATTTCACACCTCCATTACGCCCCTTAGGTGAAAACAAACGCATGTTCTCATAAAACATGACTCTATGCAGAATATGAATAAAATAAACACAAGTCTCTGTTTTATTTTCTGTCATAGGGGGGAGGATAACAAAAGTTTATTATTTTAAAATTTAAATAATAACCAATAGCGTTCAAGTTTTATCCAAAACACTCTCTTCTTTGCACAATTGTTAATTTTAGAATAAACCTTACTTTTCTTAAGGAAAAAGGTAATCTAAGATTAAAATACTTGTAATGATAGATAATATATATTTATAATTAAACAGTTACTTTTATAAACATTCATTTTTTTATTTAAAATATAATTACAAAAATAAAACAAATTTAGGAATTCCTTTTCAGAATGACTGTGTTGAGGTTAACATAGTATGTAAAATTTAATTTATAGTTACAATTTAGAGTTGTGTTCTTCTTTATTCATTACATAAACACGTTAAATAAACGTTATATTTCAATTTTTAACTAATATAACAGTAAGGTTTTTCACTTACAGGAACCATGATAGTTGGCCTAAGTTGATGCTGAGGATAAGAGTATGCAGCTGCTAAAGCTGGATAATATGCAGCAGCTTGCATAGGACTATACGCAGTGGCTGGATATCCTAAGTAGCCACCTGGGTAACCTTGAGCTGCATACATTGATGCTGCAGCAGCGGCAGCAGCAGCAGCGGCAGTGGGCTGGTATATCTGCACAAAAATCAATCATTCATTAAAAAAGTGCTTAATTAGGACTGTGTTCTTTGCAGAAACTGGTTACCAAATTTAAGAATAATGTTAACCCAAGAAATGGCTGTCGACAATGTATTGTCGCATACTTTCATTTCTGTAGTAGCTACTGACAATGTAAGATCACTTTTTTTTAAAAATTCAACATTTTACATGTTAAATATCGTCCTATCACAATAATTTAAGCACCATTGTAAAGCTCCTTAATAAAAAAAATTTAATAAATCGCTAAATTTGCTGTATTTTGTTGTGAACGTTAAATGTGACAATTGGTTGTCGAAGCAAAAGGCAAAATTACATCATATTTGTCAATTGACATAAGTCCACATTTTTGTCAAACTACTCCGAACATATATTATTTTGTAGTATTTTTCTTTTCCTTTCAAATGATGCCTTCCAACTTATTGTTGCTCTCAGTTAGTAAAATACAGACATCAATTAGTAATATTATGATTTTGTTGACAATTTATATATCATTGGAAAGATGAAGTTTAGAGCTTTTGTTTGGTATAGTGCACATCTCTGTTGTAAATATTTTGGTTGTTACGGTACCTTTAAAATTATGCTTTCCAGACAGAATATGGTTTGTATTGTCATTGTCCGAGATATGTACGGCTAGCATTGCTGGCACTCAACCAAGTTAATTGTGTTTCATGTTATATTTTAAAAGTTTATTAATTTTTAATTTATAGTCATTTATTTATTATGTTTTATTGATACAGATTTATCTTCACACTATATTCTACAACTATTTTTAAATGTTTGAATAGTCCATAAAAAAAAATGTCTATTTGATTTTGTTGATTTTTTTGTTCAATAATTGTGATGTAAGACAATTTTCCTCATTCTTTATACCCGCCTCTAGGTTTTGAATAAAATAATTATATTTGGTGGTGAATTTTTAAAATAAACCTTTTTTTACTTTTTCGTAAAAATGGTATTTTTATATATCAATTTTTGAAATTAATTAATTTGTTTATCAACTTTTATTCACAACTATATTACAAAATTTGTGCACATCTTGAAAAAAAGTACAAAATAACTTGTGGTATACTGCCATATAATTCGTTCCTGTGACTTTCTTTTATTGCACATTTTTGATTCCTGACATATTCACTCCAATTTTTTTTTTCATTACATAGATTAATTCTATACTCACCTCTGAGAGGAACGATATATAAGAAATTAAGTTTTGGATAATATTACTATTTTTGGTAAATTTTTCAAAATAAGCACACATTTTAACTAAAATTTCATTTTATTTCAGAAAATTTTATTTTTTAAAATGAAACTTTTCAAAAATGACTTTTTTTAACTCTGATAATGGCGTGCGGCTCAAATTGAGCCGATGACGCCACTGATGTAGACAGACAACTGTAAAAAACTCTGATATTGCAACTCGTCATTAAGGTTACTTAAAACCATCCTATCGAAATAAATGTTATACCATTGTAAAGCTGACGTTTCGTAGATGCATATACATGTAATCAAAAGTTCATAAAACGCTATAAAAATATTTAAATAATTGGTAAAGTTTGGCGTGTTTTAGACAGAAACATGACGCTAGGCAAATAAAACAAAATGGAGTCGTCCTTTAGAAAGTTCTCAAAGAAGGCGTTACCGACCAATTTCCTTGAAAATTATACTGTTCTTAGTACAAATCTTTACCTATCCAACAGAGTTCGCCACACGTCAGTAAGACAAATAGTTTTCATTGTAGATTGTGTTCAACACAAAAAACCAGTTTTAGAGCAAAAAAAGGTTGTTTTCTTCAAGTCAACTTTACCCTAGTAAAGGAATTCTTAGAAACATGAATTATACACCATTGAAAAGCTCGTATTTCAAGCTTTTAGAGTTATGTAATTTGAGTATCGTGGTATAGTAAGGCAAATTTGAAATAAATCTTGGAAGTCCACTATTTATCAAGCAGACTGCTGCATGCAACGGCTAAGTAACAGTAACTTACTTCTCTCTTTGTTTATTCTAAATATAGCTTTATATTTCCCCTAACTGGCAGGTTTTTATCTCTTTGTATAGACAAAATACAGACCTTTCCAATGATATAAATTTAGTCTGTCACATGTAGGATTTAAAAGTGTTTCGGAGTGTCCGTTGCAAACGAAAGCAAAATGGCGAGCGTGTTGTTCCTTTTCGACATATTTCTTGTGATAAATCGAGTGTATTCTTTGATTATAAAAGTGTATTATATAAGTTTATATGTGTGTTATTCTTTGTAGAATCTATAGTGTCTTATTGTTAAAGTGAAATCTAGTAATGTTTATTTAGGCCTACAAATCATTAGTACCAAGGCTTATGCGTGTAGGCCTCGCATTTTATTCCTTCTTACTGGTAAGTGCTATTATTATTTTGAAAATTTTAGAATTTGATTTTTTTTTTACCAATTGTTATTCATATTTATACTAGAAAACGTTTGTAATACTCGAAAAAAATGTAAAACTAGATTTTCTACGCTCAATTGGACTTTGAAGTGAAATTTGGCCTTGGATTTTCGTGTTTTTTTTGTTCTGACTCCAAAATTATTTTTCAAACTTTTTTTAAATTACACTACTAAATTCTATGCATATTTCTGAACATAATTATATTTAGAAGTTGGTTTTCCATAAATATTACAATTTTTGGTGATTTATTGAAAATAAGCTGGACCATTCCTCTTTTTTTGTAAAACAATTTTTTAAATTTTCAAAATGTAACAAATTTTTTTTTTTCCCCCAAATGTATTCACAAATATATCACTAAAATTTTGTACATCTTAGAAAAAGGTGGTAAGCTTTTGATTTTGGGTGATACAGGTATTTCTGAAAAATGATAACATCATTTTTTGACATGTAACATACTTACTCTAAAACCGTTTAAAAAAATTTTTTTTTTATTACATAGATAAATTCTATGCATCTTTCTGAGAAAAATGATGTCTTATAAGTTAGGTTTTGTTATATATTAATATATTTTATTAATTTTTAAACAAACGAAGAAAATTAACATTGCCAGGTGTAGGCACATCTAGGGTTAAATAACTTTTACTCACACATAAATTTCGAAACTTTTGTACATTTAAAATTTGTTTTGGTTATATGGTGGTTACAGGACTTTTTTTAAGTTTTCACTTTTATTACCACAAGTTTTTTTTATTCCTGCATACTAACTCCAAAATTTTACTTCTAAATTTTTTTCCTTTTATTTCAATGATCCACTAAAGTCGTCTAATCCCAATAAATTTAACATCAATGGGAAGATAAAGATCTGAACTTACATTTACATATAACCAAACGTCTTAAAATAGGTAAGATGTCACCCTTTACACTATCTTATAGATAAATTCATCCTCTTTCCATCTGTGTTTAACATGGCAGTTTACTTAGTGTTGTTAAGTTTATTTTTGTTAGTAAATTTAGTGAATACAAGTCAAAATATTTATTTTTTGTGAAAATATATAGTAAATTCAATTTATAATATGTAATTTATTGTTTCAAGTGATTATTATTTCAGTGAAGAGTTATTATTTTGCGTTTTAGGTCTACCTACCTAGCCACATTTTTGTACTGTGATATTCATTGATTTATTATTTATTATTATTATATTTCAATATATAATAAACAGTCATAACGGCATGCCGTGACATTTTATTTTCAAACACTTTGAAGGAGTTGTTAGGAGGTCCTGAATAGTCAGAAGATAGCTTTTGTAGTCTGGATGAGTTGAACAATTCAGATAACTGTATCTGAAGAAGGTGACGATGATTTGTCAGCAATAAATACGCTTGTACGAAATTTATCTTCTGATTGTAAGAATTTGATTATTCAGATTGTTTGGGCAAAGAGTACGCACTCGACTTTAGTGATTTAGAAATGTCTGAAAGTAAAGATTCCAACCTTGTGGCAGATGTTTCACCACCAACAATAAGCCAACTTGATATTACACAACCCTCGACTTCACACGCACACATACAAACAACACAAACAGTAAACAAATCTCCTAAGCCTAGGTGTAAACCAAGGGTACAGAACAAAAAGCCTAGACCTACACTAAACACAAAAACAGAACAGAACTCAGTGCCTAGCCCTTCTACATGTACAGTACAAAATGTAGGGCCTAGGCCTACACAAACACCACGATTGATACCAGAAGCGGCTCCGTGGGTCAGGGTGTATCCTCCGAAACAGAAGAGGGACGTTACTAAAGAGTTCAAAGTGAAAAATGTAGAGCCTAGACAAACTAAACAATCAAAAAGGGCTATAGACTTTCTAAATCTCTTCTTGACAATGGCTGTGTGGAATCTTATGGTCAGAGGGACCAGTAACTACGCACAAGCTGTGTAATATGAAAAAATAAACATAAAATGTTTACTTAAAAAAAAAAAATGATGAAATAAGGAATTTCATTAAGTACCAACAGTGTTTACACTTAATATGTTTTATAATAGTACTTAGATTTTTAGTGGGCAAAATGTTGAATTGAAAAAAAGTTATGTTTATGACTCAGGTGAGTCAAAGAGCGTTTTAACCCATGAAGCGGCACCAACCCTCTCAGCGGGTCGATTTTTAATGCATGGTCTAGTCTAACGTCCGGAAAACATGTATTTTGCAATTCAACATTACGCCCACTTAAAATCGTCCTATCGCAATAAATAAAATACCGTTGGAAAGCTAATGTTCCGTAGATGCATAATCATGCAAAAAAAACCACAAAACGTTATAAATAATATTCTAAAAATTGGTGAAGTTCGCATATTTTTGATGCGTAAAATCGTAAATTTCAACTCTGCGGTTTTTAGTAAATGCGACATCATTTTTCCCCATATGATTATAGATCTATTTATCTGTCAATTAAGTCAACCAAAACACTGTTCTATAGATCACATGTTTCTCTTTCTAACCGTAGATTACAAATTTTTCTGCGTCTCACAGATCCAGAGATATTTCTACTTGACCATAGAAGAAACCTGACGGCATGAAATTCAATTGGCATTCGGTGCAGTTAACACGAAATGACGAAATAGACTTTTTATTTAGATTTTTTTTGTTTCGATATTGATGGTATGTTGTAGATGACATTTCATTCTTCAAGTTGGTACCACTTGATATAGTCAATACTTACTTAGAAAGTTTTGTTTTGATCTCGGAACATATGCAATTGTGCGATGTAAATACTGTAATAAATGATGTAGCGCATATTGTTTTGGGGTTAGATATTTGTTATTTTGAAGTTTTGTGTATACAAATTGTATATAAATTGTGTATACAAGTTACAATATATGTGTTTTTATTTCTAAAGTTTATGTTTTTGAGTGAATTTCTAGTTTGTGAACGGTTTATATTTGGGATAACCTAAATGGTATGTTGTGAATTTAGCCTATATGCAAATTTTCTTATATTGGGTGTTTTATTTGATTATACAAGTGAATATGTGTTTTATTCTTTGTAAAGTATATTGTTTTAGTGAAATCTAATGATTTTGTCTTAGGCCTAGCTTTAGAAAATTACTAATTACGCCTAAATTGTCGAGGTGTCAAACCTAACCTCAACCGTCAGAGTATCACTTTTTAGGGGAAATCGTTATTTTTATTTTGAAAATGCAACAAATTATTATTTTTTCCCCCTAAATATATTCACAAATATATTACAAATCTCTAGTAATCGTTGAAAAAAATCCGAAAAATGTATTAGTATGGTGTACATAACGATATCTGTGAAATTATTCTCTTTTTACTTTCAGATTTTTTGGTATTTGACCAAAAAACTCCAAATGTGATACATCTAACATTTTTTTCTCACTACATACCTAGATTCTATGCACCTTTCTGAACATAATGATATATAGAACTTTTGTATAAAATATATATTACTATGTTTGGTAAATTGTTGAAAATAAAATGACCAATGTCCCGTTTTTCGTAAAATAATTTTTTAAATTTTGAAAATGTAACAAATTCCCCCCCTAAATATATTGACAAATAATACACAAAAATTTTGTATATCTTAGAAAAAGGTGGTAAGCTATTGATTTTGGATGATACAGGTTTTTCTGAAAAATGATAACTTCATTTTTGACATCTAACATACTTACTCCAAAACCGTTTCAAAAAGAATTTTTTTTTATTACATAGATGAATTCTATGCATCTTTTTGAGAAAAATGATGTCTTATAAGTTTGGTTTTGTATAAAAATAATATTTTTTATTAATTTTAAACAAACGAAGAATTGTCAAGAAAATTAACCATGCCGCCTCTAAGGTTAAGGGTTAAAATTTCTAAAAAACAATTAAAAAGTGAACAAAACTGGCCTGCCATTACATGGATTTCTAATGGCCAGTTTCAGAGTTAAGACCAATCTTTGCTAACTTGAACTGAATGTTTGTCCACTAAAAGAAAGTTAACATCTGAACATTTACATAAACACTGAAATATATTGAACAAAACATGTAGATTTGTAATAACAATTAATGAAAAACACCACAACAAGAAACAAGACAATATTTCAATAATATTAATTATCATTGTGCATACTGGTACACCAAACAAACTGTAGGTGTTCAGCTTACAATTAGGACGATGACTGGGTTGAAACATCATTCCTTTGAACTCTACTTCTTGTGGAATTTGGTGTTTTTCATTAATTGTTGAACGAGTGTTTGTTTTTATAACTAATCATATTAATATAGTAAGCAAAGATATGAAAAGTACCAACTTCAGAAATAAATGTTAGTCATCAAAAATTAAGTATAAATTTTCTAGGAATATTCCAAAGAATTAAGTGTAATGTTTGTATCTCATTAAAAAAAAAGGTATGATTTAACCTATTTTTCATAACGTGTCGTATCCAATTTTATATTGAATAGTCCAATTGTGTTTATCAATTTAAACATAATTCTAAAGCTTGAATGAGTTTTACACAAAAGAGCATGTCTCTGTGATAGCTGTGTAGGTCTACCTGTTGTCCAACAATAGCAGGATGGGCAAGTGCTTGGTCATATGTAGGCGGGGGGCCCTGTGCTGCAGCATATAACTGAGCTTGTCCAGGAAAGACTCCATAAGGACCTGGAGTTGGTACTGAAACAAATTAATTAGATATTATGAAAATTATAATTAATGTTTATTGTAGCCAATCAAATCACTACTAATTACATATTATACAAATTTTTACTATTTACATATTAAGAAATCTTTTTGTTGTAGGCGTAAGTTTGTGATGAATTGCACAATATTTTAGCAACTTCTGAAATAATTTCATTCAAAACAAAATGATTATAACCCAGCATATAAATAAAACAATAAGTGTGATGGTTATGTAATGACAATTATATATTAATTAACATCAGGGGCTCACTACAACGAGACCAGGACTGGTAATCCAGAGGGAACCTATCTGGTTCTACACCTTTTTATGTAATCTTGGGTAAGATTTTTATAAAGTCTCTCTTGAACAACTCTTTATCTTCTGAGCCTGACACTATTTAGAGTATTCGAGAGCAAGGGGGTCTTTATTTTATTCCTAAAAAAGATTATAAACCTATCATTTAAAATATAAATGTGTGATTTAATGTAGCAATGTATTAGGAAATCTGTCAAACATGTGTTAGCTTAGTTAATGATAAAAACAATAATTTTCAAATACTAATCTGAAATGAATTTTTGAACACAAATATGAGGAAGTTTGGTTGATTAATGTGATATTAACTAATTTGCTATATTTTATGGCTAGGTTATTTAAGCAATCGCTCTTATTTTACTAATGAAAAGTAATTTATTCAATAAAATCATGCTTTAATTTAAAAGGCTAATAGAAGGAACACCTCTGTAACAATTAAGTTGACTAACATTACAAGGACTTAGAGTATTTAACTGTAACAGCTAATTACATAACCAATGAAAAGTAATAAATTCAATAAAATCATGTTTTAATTTAAATGAAGCCTAAATTATAATTTATTAAGTCTTATACAGTACTATAAGTTTAAGTTATCTAACTTAGGCTAGGCTATTTAATTGTTGTAACTATTACATTACCAAAATAGTGATTTAATTAAAATGAATATGAATATATCTCTTACATAATACACAAAACTCAACATATCTGTTTGTTAGCTTATAACTCAAGAAGTACTGTTTAAATTTGCATGCAGTTTCCTTTCCTATGTAGCCATTCAGTACATAGGCTGGTTAGGGTTTATTCTATGTTTAATTAAAATTGGTTCAGTAATTATAAAGTTATAACAATATTTGTCAGCAAGGGTTATATGAAAACTAAAAATATTTTACACATTTTCATTAAATGTTCAGTGATAACACATATTTCTTCAGTTACAAATATGGTTAAGATTGTACAGTTAATTGGAATTGAAAACTTTGTTTAAATCAAAATAATAATTTCAGAATTATAAACAATTTTTGATACTGAAAAGTAGGAAATACACATTTTGTTACAAATATAAGTATTGTCTTGTAAGCAACTTGAATATGAATAGAGAGCATGTGATTTGAATGCTAATTTGAATTGAAAACAATTGTTACGAGAATTATAACAATTTCTTGCTGCTAAAAGGTAGGCAAGTTCGCATGCAAGTTCTAGGAGCAATCTCTACCTGCTGGTGCATAATTGGTAAAACAAAAAAAAATGTTTACACAGAGGCTCTCATATAAAAAATAATAATAATAAAAAAAAAACTTGCCTATTGTATCTTTTCATTTTCTATTCACCCTGCTGTACCTATTGGAACTTGAAACGAGTAAAACAAAAATATAATAGGAATTTTTTTTAAATGTTAGTAGATTTAATTCACCAAAATGTCCCATATTTTATCAATCTAGCTACAAATGTTAAAATAAAATATAAATTCTATAACAAGCTATTTTGAACTTTACACAATAAATAATGCAAACTGTATATTCTGTCCAGACGGAGCTGAAGGCAAATTATGGATATGTGCACAAAGCCCAATCCAGCGGGCAAAGCTAGTAACTTTATAACATTTAAAAAAAAACACCTCTTACAAATATACAGCCTTAAACCTGGACACACCCCTGTAAAAATCAAGCTGAATAACATTACATGGGTTATTCAATTCTAATAGTTACCACATTATAAATGAAAAGTAATTTCATTCATTTTCAATAACATTGAGTTTTACATAAATTAATCTGAATTCATAACTTACACAGGTTTAAACAAAGAAGACCCCTACAATAACTAAGATGACTAATGTTAAATGGGCTAAGCTACTCAATTGTCAATGCTATTACATTACCAATGTAAGTAACATATACAATGAAATCGTGTTTTAATTTAAATTAAAGTGCATTTATAACTAAAAATGGTTTGCGCAAGGAACATTCTCGAAACAACTAAATTTATAATAGCACACGGGCTAAGTTATTCAACTATCATAGCTATTATATTATCAATTTAGAAGTACCATATTCAATAAATCATGTTTTAATTCATTTAAGCTGAATTCGTAATTATACACAGGTGTAACAAGAAACAAACCTGTAAATACTAAGTTGAACAAAGTTATATAGGTTAGGCTATTCAATTGTCATTGCTATTACATTACGAATGAAAAATAAAACGTTTGATAAAATTGTGTTTAACTTAAATTAACCTGAATTAATAATACAAGACTTAACATGTAACACCTCTAACAACTAGTTACCCCAACTAGTTGTAACAACTAGTTAACAACTAGTTATAACAACTGTTATATGTGTTAGGGGTATTTATTTCATAACCTTATTAAGAAGCACAGATTTTGATGAAATCTCTATTTGATTAAAAATAATATTTATATGAAAGTCTATAATTTAATATATATATATATATATATATATATATACAGGGAGTCCTCTACTTACGAACTTAATGCGTTCCGCGCCTATGTTCGTAAGTCGAAAAGTTCGTAACTCGGAAAACACGGATTTTGGCGCAAGAATTCAAACACAACACTGTTTTTACAATTAGGTTACCGTACTGTACTGTATAGGCTACTGGAATTGCTAAAAGGATATATGAATACGTACAAATCAATGACTTCATTTATTAAAAGTACTTTTCTAAAACAACTACAATATATATAAATTTAAAAAGAAAACTGTTTTTAAAATATAATTAATACACTTTAATGTACTATAAAACTTTTTTTTTTTTAACTTTAAATCGTGTAGGTAGTCCACTCATTCATCATTTGATATTGATGGCATTGGATCTTCCACAATACAGGCCACTTTAGAGTTCTTAGTAAAAAACTGAGTAATAGAAGTTTGAGTAGCAGTTCTTTTCTTTTCGTCCAGTATCACTTTGTAGCACATAAGGGCATCGTGTACAGATGCTGAAACTTTTGAAAATCTATTTTTATCTGTGTCTTGTTTTTGGAAACACGCCAGTGCCTTTTCTATGAAACCGAAACCTTCTGTCAGTTGTTTGACAGTAAATGTCTTTGGCTCCTCTTCTTCAGTTTCATCATCAGGTCCTTCATTTTGTGCTGTTAGTTCAAGCAACTCTTCATTTGTCAAATCCTGTGAATGACTTTCAAGTAGTTGATGAATATCTTCTGCTTCTACTTCCAAGTTCAATTGGTTACCAAGATCTAAAATATTATTTATAACCTCTTCCTCATTTTCCTCCACATCATTATTATCACCGCTTTCATTTGCAAAAAAATGTGGGCACAGTTTCTTCCAAACGCCTTTCATGTTTGAAGTCTTAACTTCAGACCACGCACCACCTACATTTTTTACGGCGTCATAAATATTATATTTCTTCCAAAATTCTTTAAGAGTTGTACAATTATTGTCATCTGTTGCCTTAATAGCTTGCTTAAATGTACGACGCAAATAATATTTTTTTAGAGATGCAATAACCCCTTGATCCATAGGCTGCAGCAAGGAAGTTGTATTAGGTGGCAAGTAAATAACTTTGACGTTCGGATGAACATCATTTAACTGTTGTGGGTGGCCTGGAGCATTGTCAAGCAAGAGTAATATTTTAAAAGGAATATTGATCTCCTTGCAATATTTTTTCACATCGGGAATGAAGTTATTGAGAAACCATTCTTCAAAAACCGCCAAAGTAACCCAAGCTTTACTGTTTGATTTCCAAACAACAGGCAATGAATCTTTAGGAATATTTTTTAGGGCTCTTGGATTTTCAGCGCGATAGACTAAAAGAGGTTTAATTTTGTAGTCTCCTGAACAGTTTCCTCCTATCATTAATGTAAACCTATCTTTTGCACACTTAAATCCTGGCATTGATTTTTCTTCTTTCGATATGTATGATCGATCTGGCATTTTTTTCCAAAATAAGCCTGTCTCGTCAACGTTGAAAATTTGTTGTGGCAAGTATCCTTCAGTCTTTATAATGTTTTCAAGAATCTTAGGAAATTCAACAGCGGCAGTGACATCGGCACTGGCAGCTTCGCCTGTTATTTTAATACAATGATAGTTATAACGTTTCTTAAACCTTTGGAACCAACCATGGCTCGCTGTGAATGCTGCATCAGTTGAACTATCACCTTTCTTTACTCTCAAGTCTTTATATAAACTTGTTGCTTTTTCTTGTATAAGATTAAGACTAAGAGGCATTCTACGTTGTTGTTGATTTTCCATCCAAACGGTCAACAGAATTTCCATTTCCTCTATTATTGTACCTCTTTTCTTAGAAATAATTGTAGACTGCATAGGGGTACAGCTTTTAATATGCTCTGAAATACGAGTTTTATCTTTTAAAATCGTTGCAATCGTAGAACGATTCATTTCGTATTCCCGTGCAATATCAGCCATTTTGTCTCCTCTCTCAAATCGTCTAATTATGTCCATTTTGTTTTCCATAGTGTTTGTTCGTCTCTTCTTAACTACGCACTTCACACTTTCACTATTTTTACGTTTTCCACTCATGATCAATAAACAGGTATCTAACTACAAAAAACTAATAAACACTGTGAGGTAAAATTTAAAAAAACTAACAAACTAACTATTAATAACTACAAAAAACTAATTAAAAAACTGTGAGGGCAATAAAAAAACTAACGCGACTAAAGTCCAGACTCAAATGACCTGTTGTAGCACTGGTCATGTATGTATTTCCATACAATAGCAAAAGCTAAGCTAACAGCCAATCGTGTTGAGCCACGTTCCGTTCTTCCCGCCTCTCAAGGTCATATCTTCCCGCCCGCCACGCCCGCCGCCTGTCAATCATTTTTAATGTCCTGGGGCTTTGTTCGTAACTTCGAAAGTTCGTAAGTCGAATGTTCGTAAGTAGAGGACTGCCTGTATAAGCGTTTATTCATAACCCTTATTTCATAACATTAATTAAGAAGCACATATTTTGACGAAATCTCCATTTGATTAAAAATAATATTTATATGAAAGTCTATAATTTAAAACAACAGCTTGTCTTTTATAATGTCGAAAAACATGGAAAATTTACTTTTTATATTAAAAAAAAAAGAGGTATGTGCTCATTTATGGAAATTACATATTCCAGGGTTTTGGGGGACAAAATTATTTTATTATAAATGGCAGAATGAATGTGATATTATGCTACTTCAATTTTCATTTTCATTGGTACTTTCCGCAATATTATAGAGAAAATCTTCTTTAGCATCTACTGTAATATTTTCTTCAAAATTTATTGTCTCGTTCTCTAAATACTGTTTCAATTTTCAGTTTGCAATTTAAACACATCTCTCGCCATGACACAGCACAAACAGATGTAACAAAATATTATTTTTAGTACATTTTCAGGAGCTGCTTGTTAATTAATTGAAATTGGACAGAAGAAATCAAGAGTTTTCCATCCTCAATCTTTCGACAACATGCTATGACCTAGTCACAACTCTACTTGTAATAAACTCTCTTAAGATATTCTAAAGCTGCATCGGCCAAAGAAGATAGTTCTACTCTAGATTTCTTGTCCATGGCTGCAGCTTTAGTAAAACAGTAATATCTACATTTATTTAAATGTCACTTTTTAAAGTGCCTCGTTCAATGCAACAACACATGTTACTTCAGCATTAAATATATGTGGACGGGTTCTATTATATTTTTCAAGAAACCATTCCAACTCATTAATGTATTGCTTTTATATTTGAAAACATTCCTAGAGTGCTTAAATGACATGTGTAATTATTTTATTAATTAAATCTTCTATTTTGTCTGATATTTTTATAATAGGTTTTTTAATCCTGTTTCAGCCAAATAATTGTAATTAAGCACAAACATATTATATTTTCTAGTAATTTTTATTAGCAAGGAATAACTTTTAAATTGTTTATTGGATTTCAGAGATGTAAACAGGTGCCTGGTGTGTATATTTCAATCATTCCCATGTTATGAAAGATTCTTTCATTGTGGTCTGTCTGTCAATGAGAGCCATGTCATGGTGATTACAGGCCATGGTAACAAAAAGGGTGATACAGACAGACAGACTGCATGAGGAAAAATGTTTTCTATTAAATTCACTTCTGTGGCTCATTAACTATGATTCACTAAACTAATACAAGTGACTCATCCGTTTAAATGCTTTTCCTATTGTTTACTATCAGTAGTATATTATTTTATAAGAATTTTAAGTGTTTTACGTCAAATATTCATTGAATTAACTATACATATTAAATTGTATTATTTGACTTAAAACCTACTTTACAATCAACCCTTCTTCAACAAGTTCTTCTTCAACTTTACATTATTGAGATAAGCTATATCAGTTTTCATAAGGTTAGGAAATTCTATCAGTTTATCAATAAAGTGTGGTAAAGTATAAAAACAGTTTATGTGAATTAAAATGTTTATCTATTGCATAACTTTTCAGGAATCTCGAGCTATTCACAGTTTAGTAGTTTTCAAATCTTTTAATCTGTACAGAAAAGTTTTTAAATGCATGCACTCAAAAGGATGATATACTATGCTAAGTTTCAAACTATTAAGTAATGTAGAGTTCAACCTCAAATTAAGTTCATTAAAATCATGGAAAAATTTTAATTTTTTCCAATATATCTCAAGATAATTTAATTTATTGCACCATAAATCCACAAAATAGTATCAGTTGTTTAAAAAGTACCATATTAAACTTTGTTACAAATCGAAAAGATGACTTCAAAGATGATAATGGGCCCAAATGAGGGGCAAAATAACCCTTATATGAAATATTGGGACTTTTTCATATTACATACCTACTACGTGTAAAGGTAAATTTTAAAAATTAGAAACAAAAATCCATTCTTTCATGACAATTTTGTAGTAATTTACATGGATAATGTTTTTACCGTTTTAATTTCACAACTAAACTTAATGCAATATCTATTGTCTTTGTGGACATCTCTCTACTGATAGTTCAATTTCTCCTGACATATACATTCCATTTACTAGACTGGACTGCTTTAATTACATATGATATAAATGAATTTTGTATCTAAATTTTGGATAAATAGTAGAACATTCAAATAACTTTGCTTCTGTATAAGATGCAAAAAATCTTGAAGATTCACAGATAGCTATTTGAACAGCATTTTCGATGAAATGTTTCCACTAAACCTACTTCCAAAAGAAACAAAAATGAACAAGGTCAAACAGCTGACTAATCAACGTGCAATTTGATTAATACAATATGTAACATCTGATTTTATTAAATTTTCTAAAATACATTCTTTAAAAACTTAAGAACAATATATCTGAAATTTATATTTTGAAATCATTTTCATTTTTATAAACAAAACATGTTATACCTTAAAATATCAACATCTGCTTTCAAAATCCGTCCGAAGTGTATATTTTTATTTTTGATTATTTAAGTGATCTGTGTACCAAAGTATATCATGATACTTATCTTTAAAACATAGGATATTCTAACAAGTACATTGTTTTACTTGAAATTATTAATTTATCCCCATATCATTTGTGCAATCTCTAAGAGTTTTATCATCTAGTTTAAAGCCAATTAAATAGTCTTTTAGTGTAACAAAGTAAACCGAGTTTTCACAATTTTCGATGAAATACAAATTTCTTGCATCTACTAACAATAGCAAGTGGCCATGAGTCTTCTTTTCTTTACATGCAATTTATAGAGTTATGTAAATTATTAAAACAATCACTGTATTATCGTACTTTATATGCCATTACATCAGATATAAAACCAATTCTTTTATGTATTTCTCTGATGAAGTCATCTTTTTGATTTGTAACAAAGTTTAATATGGTACTTTTTAAACAACTGATACTATTTTGTGGATTTATAGTGCAATAATTTTTCTTTTTTACGCTTTTGTCTCTTTGGCTTTGTTTCCGGATATAAAACAATTCGCTCCCCAATCAAAACCAATCAACGAACATTTATGGGAGGGCTTACCAGCAAATTTATTTCTCTTTTTGTGTTGTTTGATATAATGGGATAAATGTAATTTTTCCTATATTTCTTATGAATAGTAATATATTCAGCTTTATTAAAAATGTTAACATATATCTTCCCTTTTCTTAGTAGCGCCTCTTAAACAAGTTAATCCACTAGTTAGTTTTACAATTTCTCCAGAGCCTAGACTTTTACTGGAAATAAAGCAGTCAGTATTAAAATTCATAATTATAGACTCAACCAATGAAAAGTAAAAATATTAATAAAATAAAGTTTTAATTAACTTCAGCTTAATTCATGACTTACTAAAGCTTAAACAAGTCACAATAGTTGAAAACACTACTGTTAACAAACATTATAGAGACTAGGCTACTCAACTGTTATAGTAATTACACCAATTAGAAGATACCATATTCATCTTAGAATTGAGCCGAGGGCAAATTCTAGTTATGCACACAAAGTCCAATATCAATATGGGTGGAGCCAATGGTCAAAGGTAGTATTTAAAAAAGGTGTAAAGAAGTAACAACACTGTAGCAAATAAGATGACTAGCATTACATGACCTAGGCTATTCAACTGTCATAACTATTTAATTATCAATTAATTAGTAGCATTATTAAAAATCATATTTTAATCAGAATAAGCTAAATTAGAAAATAGAGGCTTAAAACAGGATCACATCTGTAACAACCATGTCGACTAATGTTACTTGGGCTAGGCTATTCATTCTACATTCATAATTATTACAATACTAATTATAAATACCATATGCAATAACTAAGTTGGCTAACGTTGTATGGGCAATGCTATTCAAAATTCATAACTACAGTGGAACCTCCCATATCCGACCTTCCCACATCCGACTCCTCCCGATATCCGACCTAGTGTCCGACCGTCCGTCTGTCTATTGTTTACTCGCGCTCTCACAGTCCGTTTCCGTTCGCGAGCCTGTACAGACTTGAAAAAGTGACTCATCGATACAGTAGAGTCCCGCAAACTCAGCGTAATGTGGACCGGAAGTGTACCGAGTTTGTGAAATGCTGGGTTATCGGGAATAAGGGCAAAAAATAAATTGTAATTTAAACCCAAAGCGGCGGCGATATCAAAAGACTTTGTCGAAAGCGGTATCCCATTGTCGGCAGTGTAAAAACACTGCGGCACCAAAGCGGCGGCGATATCAAACGACTTTGTCGATACCGGTATCCCAATGTCGGCGACGTAAAAACACCGCGGCACCAAAGCGACGGCGATATCAAACGACTTTTTCGTTAGCGGTATCCCATTGTCGGCGGCATAAAAACACCGCGGCATTGGCACCCGTCGATATAGCAGACATACACCTGCAAAAACGTTTGATGGGCCGCTTTTTTCCACGAATCAATTTAGTATGCATTATGGAAAATATAACATTTCTTTTCAGTTTTCTTTGACAGGTACGCACAGTATATACAGTAAATAAAAATGAGCGAGTTACGAAGACGGAAGCGTGTGTTGGTTTCGTTTGAGACGCGGTTAAATGTGTTAAAAAGACTTGACAGAGGGAAATCTGTAAAAAAGCTTTGTGACGAGTTTAACTTAACGTAAAAGTAAAAGTTTAACGTAACAGTAAAAGTTTGAAATGTAAAATCATTACAACTTGTAAATGATAATCAATAGTTTTACAAGTAGAATATACAATATTTACGTATTTAATTTCATGTCAGAAAATGTTTAAAATGTATACACAATATTTTTAAAGGTGTAATAAAGTTGTATTACAGTACTGTGTGGCATTTTTTGTACCTGGGAACGGCATTTTACGCTCCCCCCGATATCCGACCTTTTGGCCGTTCCGACCACGGCCCGGTCCCATCATGGTCGGATATGGGAGGTTCTACTGTATTACAGTTACTAATTACACCATATTCAATAAAATTGCATTTTAACTCAATTAAGCTGAATTTATAACTTATAAGACTAAAAAATAAGTTGACTAATGTTACATGGGTTAGGCTATGCAACTACTATATTCAATAAAATCATGTTTTAACCAAATTCAGTTAAATTCATGACATGTAACAATTAAGTTGACTAACATTAAATAGGCTACACTATTCATTAACTGTCATAGTTATTACACTTACCAATTAGAACTACCATATTCAATAAAATGACATTTTAACAGTTGAATTCTTAACATATAAAGGCCTAAAGAAAAAACACTCTTGTATCAATTAAGTTGACAAACATTATATATGCTATGCTTACATTACCAATGGAAAAAAAATTGTGTTTTAATTGAAAATACTTAATAATTATTGTTAAAAACTAAACAATATTTAACAACATTAATGAATATTACAATAAAACCACAAATAAATATCTGTAGTTGCCAGAATTGTAGGTAAGATTTCTGACAAATTTGACATTTAAGACAAAAAATAATTTTATTCCTTTGAACATGAAAGATACATGCAATTAGAAAAATCAAGTAGCCTACATCATTCGATAAAATTAACAAAGACAAACTAAACAATAAGATTTTCACACCAAGTGAACTATTAAAAGTGAATTACATAATTTACTTAATATAATTATTCAACATTGTTGCTGGAATGTCAAATAATTTTCAGACTGAAAAAAGGGGTTTTGTCAAAAGCTTTTATGAAGGTTTTTCCTTCATACACTTTTTGAATTTACAGAAAGGCTGGTCCTGAGCTGTACAGGACAGTTTATTAAAAAGGTTGATACTCAACACACAATATTTTGACTGACATTTTTTAAGCCTAACATAAGCTACATCAATTTGATTTTTGTTCCTGATATTGTGACTAAATATGTCACTTCTACAACTTAGATATTAAAGTTCTATTTTATTTTTTGTAACACTTCAAATACAAACAAGCTAAATACAGTCATAATATCTTCAGTATAACCTAGAGTTAATAGGTTTGTTACTAAAAAATAAATATTGGCAATAATTCAAGATAACTTGTTTGAAATGGTTTTTTTTCTTATTTTTAAGTCTCAGGTGAGTTTGCCACACTAATTTTTCTGACTATTTTTCTCCAATGAAGGTGTATATTAAAAAAATGCATAATAAAATAGTGGTAGCATATAAACTTACATTATTATAGCTGGCAGACTGTGTTTGTCTGCATTGAAGATGTATATTAAAATACATAATAAAATAGTGGAAGCATATCCACTTACATTATTATAACAGGCAGACTATTTTTGCCTGCATTGAAAGTGTATATTGAAAAATATATAACAAAATAGTGGTAGCACATACTCTTACATTATTATACATCAATTGATTCACAAAAATCTATAGAATATGATTAAAATATAATGAAAATTTACCTTTGAGTTTAAACTGAATTATAGTTCATGAAAAATGTAAAATTTAAAAAAAAATGTTTTTAATGATCACAATATACCAATTTTTTATAAACACTATTAAAATTAAATCTTTTTAAAGGCCATATTTTGTATCTACAAAAAAAAGAAGAAAATATGTACACTACAAATGCATTGTATATGTTACATATTCTTAATCTGATTAATCCAGTGCTTTAATTTTTATATTTTACCTAAAAAGTAAAATTGTTTTCTTTTCTCGTTTTACGGCTATTGGATAATGATGACTTGTTTGCATCATTGTTATAGTTTATTCCGACATTTGCCATCATTTGTGTATAAATATAAACTTGTTGGAAACAAATCAACCAAACCTGTATACAAATATACCAAATATTCGGTTGTATTCCATTAGTAATAACCAAATTAAAAATTGAATGAAATTCATCTAATACAAGGCTGTAATTTTTGCAGAATTTAATAGCAAGGAGTGATTACAAGGTCACATGCTAAACTCCTCTTACAGGTTGTTCACTCTTATAAAACCATTAGGTAACTAATGCATTTTTGTTGTTAATTGGTCAACTTAGTGGTGCCTGTAATTTCTAATGTTAGTGTGCAGTTCTATTGACAATTGTATAGAGTCTTTGTTAATTTGACCGCTCAGATTTAGTTTTAGCCCCGGGTTCCTGTCTTAGGTCACTAGTTTTAGTTTTCAACATAGCTCTAGAATACTAGATAAAACTAGATATTAGACTATGTTGGCACCTTTTCTTATTTATCATGTGCAAGGTTTTTCATTTGATAATGAGAGTATTTTCATACTCTTAAAATCTTGTATATTAGTTTTTATAAACACAAATGATGGCATATGTCCAAATAAAATTGGTTTTCTCTTCAGACATATACATTAATATTATGTGAAGAAATAGTTTTTTTTCCAAATTATTGATACTTTTCCAGTATATAGGCCATACTATTATTACACTTGCATACTAAAACTAAATATTTTAAGCTAATTAATTTAGCCACAGATCTTGTGAAAACTGAATAGAAAGGTCAAGCTTACCAGCATATGCTGCAGCAGGATGTGGAGGCGCTGGTACATAACCAGTAGGTGGTGGCTGGGGTGCTCCAGGGAATGCTGTAAAAACAAATAGATTAGAACTTGACTTAATTTTTGCAGTCAGTTGAACCATCTGTGCATCAAAATTTGTATCTCTTTCTTTTTTAAATGAATTTAATAAACTAATGTTTAAATTATAAGAATATGTACACAAAACAATTAATTCTTTGATAATGTAATTACTCTAACAAAATTTGTTAAATAATATTAGAAATTTAGAATTCAAATAATTGAGCAAAGTAACTTTTACAGAATGGGGCCATGTCCATACTGACTGCCTATATAAAATTGTTTTCGAAAATGCACCATCAACAAACATAGATCTCACAATAAAGCAATACTTGTCAGCAACCATCTACATTAACAGTGCATCACAATTATAATTTAATGTTGAACATTATACTGTACTGTGCAAAACTTACCTTATCCTTAACTGTAACTGGAAATAAGAATGCGTATAAACTATAGGCTATATTACTTTATTGCCAGATCTAGTTCTAAACCACCACCAGCATGACTAACCAAATCACATCAAAAACATAACAATCATATCAAATTGTGAGTGGTCAGTCATGGTTAAACATAGCAAACAACTCATATTTACACTAGCAACATGTGATGTATATGTATACAGTACATAAAAATCAATTTCTTCCACAGACAAAACAAATTTAGTTTTCGATTGGTTTAATAGACCCAGTATATTACATTATTAAACAAGAAACATTTTCATTAGAAATTGTGTATGCTACATATACTACTTAAATAAAAATTATACAATTGTTAATGCACTTAACAAGATTTTTTTTTTGAAATGTAGCTATCATTTTTACCAGCAAAAAATAGAATATGATTTAAACTAATAATACAAAATAATGTATTATTAAAATATACAATACAATCACATGTGCCATGTTAAAATATGTATATATAATTATCGACTATCAAAACAAACTCTCAACAAAAAACAGGGCGTTCCAAACAAAATGGTAATAACTAATATCTGGAAACATTCAGTTTATTAAAATTTCACTTTCAAAAGGAAAAACAAAATATAATACCAAACATTATATTTGTTTAGTTTTTGAAATTCACCATTCAGAACAAAATGAATATTGATGTGATGATCCGCCTGTATTGAGTTCACTACTTGATGGATCACATAAACCTGCGAAGAGAGAAAAATCAATAAATGCCCTATTTGTTTGGCTCGAAACATGTTTTTTTTTTTTTGTTTTTTTTTTTTTTTTTAAATCATCTGATATGATATACATTCTATACTTGACATATTGTTGCATTTTTATATTCTTTTTCTTTCTTTTTCTTTTTTTTTTTTTTTTCTTTTTAGAAGACTACTTGATTCAATTAACAGAAATATTTCCAAATGGCAAATTCCATTTAAGAGTTTAAACAAAAATTTATAAATAAATAAACTACTACAGTAGTCGCTTAAAGAAAACAATTTTTTTTTTTGCAGGAAAGTTTAGAAAGCAAAACGAAGAATTAAAATTTTTTTTGAAGGTAGAAATTTGATAATCCAAAATTTGCTTATATTTATTGTTCATAAAATCTACCCTTTTACTACAACAGAGTTCAGGAAAATTTATGCCTTTAATTAGACATGAACAAACTGAATCCAAGATGCAAGTGCTATTTGAAAATGTCTATATAATAAATAAGGTGCAGATAAGATATAAAAATACTGCTTATATTACTACACAAAGACGACTTAATTTTTTTTTTTTAATTCTGCCTACACAATAAGATAGATTTTGCAGTGCCTCAACTAGAATGTTTAATTTATAAACAAAAAATGTAGGGTACCATTAAAATATTTATTAAATGTTCAATATAATTTTTTTTTATAACGTAAAACAGAGACTGAAATTATTAAAAAGATGTGTTCGTGCCAAGACTATAAAAATAGGACTTATATTTGGTTTTATTACTGTTTAATAAATGATTTCAATGACAATAAATGACAATTAAACTGTACATATTTAATGTTTGAAAATAACGGTAGGAACTTGTTTTAACTTTACTATCATAATTAGAAATTGTTTAAGGCAGCTGTAGAAATTGTGATCTCAATTTTATAAACTGAATTATATGTTCTAAATATATGACAGTGGTAAATAACAGTATCAGTAGATCAGAAAAGCACAGAACAGTTCAGTTCTTTCCATGTATGAGAGTGGTTCAAGCCTCCATAAGTATTTTCTCCAAGCGGTTTTATTTTTCAAGCTGTATTAAGATTTTTAGTGTAGTTTCTGTTAGGTGATGTGGTAGGAATTAACACATGATGATTGAAGAATTGTTTTATTTTATCCTTTAATTATCAGCCTGTATCATGCTATGGACAGCACCGACAACAAACTCAAGAAATCTTGAAATGTTCTTTACAACAAATGATTGCAAAATTTGAAACAATAATACAGCTATCAACTAAGTTATTACGTTTCAGACAAATGCTTCAAATTATTATTAAATAATAATAAAAGACTTCACATCCTCAAAGGGTTCTTTGTATTCATTTCACAAGGCTCTTCTGAAGCACACACATTAGGCTGGATAGCAGGCCTACTGTATAATGTAAAAATAAATTGCAACAAAACTGAACTGGACAATAATCATAAGACTTCAGGAAATGGTTGCTTTAACATATAATATATGGTAATATGGTATGCCTAGATAACATGACTATATTGCAGAGCGGTGTTTCTGTCTCATATATGCAAGAGAGTCTGTAGAACGTCCTGGATACAGGCAATGAAACTATTTGATACAATAGGTAGGACCACATTGCACACAAGAGAAAACCAAAGATGATACCAAAGGAAAAACTGTAGATCCAAACCTCTAATTTATTACAGAAAGTGTAGTCACTCACTGTATATAAAAAGTGCTATGGGCCCCCACCATATTAAAAAGACAATTTGTAAGCATAGTAAAAAAAACCTCAGTATATTTACTATTCTTTAGTTTTATTTAAAAGGGGGTAAAACATATGTTACAAAATATAATCAATCACAAACAAGGGAGTATACCCAGATGGCCAAATATCATGACATAGTCAGGTTAATCATTTTGACATTAGTTCAACTGAGCTACTATAGAGTTACTACTAAGCAGTGCTGCCATATTGCACAATCATTAAACGTGCCAGGAACAGAGACAGATCTAATTTTTATTCTGTGTACAATCTACTGATATAAAACACCCTGTCTGTTTATAAGCTTGTTGGAGCTGCACTTTTGGTTTAGAATGAGGATAGAGATACTAGTGTTTAAGTATCAGAAGGGCTTCAACAATATGTGTAATCAGAAGGAAATGACGTGGCAGGAGTTAGAAATGAGTTCGCCCCGAGGGGATCAGCTCTCAGACAACGAATGAGATAGTGCCGTTGAGATCAACCAACAGAACACTAGGAGGTTGGAACGTTCGTTCTGGAGAGATCAGCCTTCAGACAACAAACAGGAAATTCAGTGCTGCCGGGATCAACCAACAGACCACAGAGGTAACACTCGGGAAAGACAGTTAAGGAACAATAAAGAAAACAAGAGAATTTAGGTAACATAGGGAGCGAAAGAGGGAGAGTGTTGTAGATGACTGTGAAACAGAATGATTTTGAAGCAAACAAGGCCCATATTTATAAGTCGTTTGGAGTTGTGCGCGCAAGTCTTCAACTCTGTACGGCCTTGGTCAGTCCAGTGCTTCTCTCTCTCTCTCTCTCTCTCTCTCTCTCTCTCTCTCTCTGCTGTGTGTCATTTCATTACATGTTCAGACATTACAGTTGAATACAACAATATTTACATATACACAACAATTTAGCGTAACGATGTAAAGGGGTAGCATGTCACTACAAAGCTTATAACTCAAGAACAGCTTGACTTTTTTTTTCTATGTGTGTACATAAGTTCAGATTTTAGTCTTTATTTGACTGCATAGGTAATACTAAAGGCAGACTAATAAGATTTGAATACTGACTGGAGACAGCAACTTTTTATAAATCACTACAGTAATTCCAGAGTTATAACAATCTTTTGCTGCTGAAAAGTAGGTAATCTTAAAAAATATATATTGCTTCAAAATAACACAAATTAGAATATATTTTATGTTATTCTAACATTAGGCCCCTGTTGGCCTAATGGTTAGCACTCTGACTTCACAAGTGAGAGGCTCCGGGATCAATCCCAATGAGGGCTCAAACTGTACAGAGTTGACCCAGTTTCGTGAGAAAAAATACGAAAGCTAGTAGTGAACTCTGGTTGAGAAGGCTAGAACAATGGCAATGGGAATCTTAATCACACACATTACTCAATTGAAAAGCCTCCATAGAAGCCTAGGCTTTTCACAGACTGCTGCACCATAAAGTTTTTTTATATCTAATAACTATGATGTTATTGCTCATCAAAAAGACTCATCATTTCTTGCAGCTCAACATATTTCATAATGTAACCATAGTTTTCTTGTCCAAATCTAAGAAAGCAGAAATAGTGCTCTCCCACAAATTCTATGAACACTCACAATTAATGATGTTAAAAACTTGTAACTGACTATAATTTAGACTCTAATTTCGTAACAGTTTAAAAATATACATTAGAACATTTCTGGGGAAGCAACGAAAAGTATCAGTAACAAATTCTCGTCTTCACGACCACTTTGGTGAATTATCAGCAGCAATTTTATGATAAGATAATCGACATCTTCTTCAACTTGATATGATTGAATGCCTTCTCAATGATTTCAACTGCCACTGCTTCTTATTAAATTAATTAGTAGTTGTTTATTAATGTCATTAGGATTAAAATGTTTCTTTACTCATAATTGGTTTACTGGTAAATATATAACAGCGTGCTGATACATTTTTTCAAGATTCACTGTGCTGGTACTTTAAATATTTCTTTTTTTCAAGATTTACTGTACTGGTTACTTTCAGATTCATTGTGTCGGTACTTTAAATAATATTTTAAGATGATTTTGAGTTTTACCTTGAAAATTTTGAAAATGAAAAATATCAAATACATATATTTGTAAAGTATATATGCATACATTATAGGTTATGTATAAATTGCAATAAGAATTCAGAAGTTTACATGTAAATGTCAAGAACTAATATTCATTTGTAAAACAGTCACTTTTAAACCCCTAGAACTGGTGTTTAGGATTTCCCAGAATGGCAGGCCATTTCTGTGCATTTTATAATGTTTTTTTCTAATTGATCAAAAAATAGTTATTTTATCCCAGATGCAACTTATAATATACTATACTTAAAGAAAGGTGCATAGAATTCATCTGTGTAATTGAAAAAAAAAAAGTTATGTTTAAATTTTGGAGTTAGTATGTCAGGAATAAAAAACAAAAGTTCAGTAACCAAAGTCAAAAAGCCAGAAAAATGCATATATATACACCATAACTAATTTTTTTATTTCAAGATATACAAAAGTTTTGTAATATAGTTTTAGAAAATCTTACTAAATGGCTAAGGAGCTAAGGTGAAGGAGATTTCCATTTCGGAAGTACTGAACAAACAAGACAGAATGATAGAAGAAGAAAAATACTTTAAGATATTATCAATGTGGAGTTGATAGGCCTAGATCAGAAATGTGAACTTGAGAAAACAGACAAAAGTGCCATATTTTGTAATCTGCTTTGACAATTGCTGGTGTTTATGCGCCAAGCGCTGACACAAACTAACTTTAGCAATTTATTACACATTATTCATTGTTTTATGGACTTTTTATAAATATGAAAGTATGGAAAATTGGTTTTACAATGATACCTAATTTATTACTATAAGACAATTTTAGTAGGTGAAATACTGAATATAAAAATCTATGTTCTCTCCCTACAACAAAGCATTGTCAAAAGACAGTTAGAGGGTTTATATATATATATATTTTTTTTTTCCTTCAGTAGAAACTAATTGTTTACAGTCAAATTTCAACTTGAAAATTAACAATGAATGTAATTTACTGTTAAATTTAAACATGAAATTTAGAAACGATGTTAATAAACGACATTTACTACATTACAGCCATCATATTCCTATTTCACGGCAAAGGAAAATTTTCCCAATAAGTTGTAATACGCATTTGAAATTAGGATGATCAATAATAACTTCATTATCGAAGAGCTTGATGAGGACTAAGAGTAAAGTATTTAATTTACAGGAAAACTAAAATATAAAGTATCACATGAACTTCCCACTGTATTGGTGAGTTTAATTTTAACTGACAAAAATCTTAGCTATCCTAAAAACATATGACTTCCAACACCACTGTAAATTATAATCAGATTTTCATAATGTAAAAAACTTTTAATAATCTATTGTTTGTGATATTTTGTGAACGTTGTATTATTTCTAACTAAATTCAAAAAGGATCAATGATATTTATTCTGTGATATTTCTGAGGAGACAGATGTTTTCGACTCCCAATCAAGTACCGATTTTAAGTTGAAACAATATGAATTTGTGGTAGTTGTATCAATATTACAAAATCCATGACGGAGGATAAAAAAATCAATACAGCGATAACTACCAGTTTTAAAATTAAACAATTTATATCAGGTATTGTTGGAATTCTTTACTACCTGATTAATCTCATTGTTATTAACTACACATAATGAAATTACAATAGGTATTCAAATTTTATGTCCTACATTGTTGTAAAAAAAAATATTTTTATTTGATAAGAGACTGGGAAAAAAAAAAAGAAAAGGAAAAAAAAAAGTGCATTATTAAGATAATCTAATTTCTTCTTGTATGTACATAATTAATTAAAGTACATTCTTCTACCATACCTAATATTGTTTTAATTTTTGACAATATGACAACATGAAATGCATTTAAAAATATGTTTTCTATACTTTTGATCTGTACGTAATACCCAAAAGCTGTATCTAGTTATGTAAAACACAAAAGTTCATAACACATTAACAGAGTAACAGTAGCATACTTATATTAAGTAAATGTGTATTTCAATATTATATTTTCTGCAGAAATAAAAGTTATTAGTTAGAATGTATTTTGTATGCAATAACGCTTGCCGAAACCCCTTCTGTCATTTTTAACATTCTGTAATGTTTAGCTTCATTATGATTTGCTAAATTTTTGCCCTCTCCAAAATAATAATAATTTTAAATTAAGTTGAAGAAATTGTTAATACTTTTTTGCAAATAATAATTTCGACTGTAGAAGATGTATTGTCAAAGAAAATTAAATTTACTGTTAAGACAATTTTTTAAGGCACAGCAAAAGCCCACTTGTCCCGAACTGTAAAAGCAAAATGTGTGATTATTTTAGCTAATTCATTGAATGTATATAACATACACAATACAATAATAAATCAACTAAATAACAGAGTAACAGGTAATACTTAATTATTTAGTTCCTGAATTAAAAATATTTGACTTTTAGTAAACTTTATATACAGACTCAAATTGAACTATTACAGAGGATGATTTGACACGAATTTGATCTAGGATCTTGAGATAAATTACTCTCTGAAATAATAGTGTCCAAAAAACTATGTATGTACAATTTCTGACCTATTAATCGATTTTACCTTTAAACGTATTATTCTGTTTTAAAAGGTTTCCTGTTGTAGAGGATTAATATTTAATTACTATTAAAATTTTATTTACATTATAGGTAAATTAAAGCAGTTTAGGTTTCCCGTAAAGTGCACTGTTGCTGTGAACGATGACTTTGGAAGTGAGTGAGACTGCAAAAGCACAGAATGACAACCCTTCTTAAAACTCATAAAAACAGTGATCACTAGAACAGAAAAATGGAAACAGTATTTTACGAATATTACATTGAGTTTTGTTTTAATCAAATTCCCCTCATTCGTTAAAAACTGGCAGAAGATTTCAAAACTAACTTCACATTAAGCTCATAGAGCTTGAGTTTTATTAAAAATTGTAATATAGTGTGTCATAGTAGTAACTAACAGGCCTAGAGATGTTGCCGTTAAAATATACTTATAATAAACTGAATTTATGAATGAAGGTCAATTTATGATTCAAAAATATTCAAGCAAAAACCTCACAGTTTGGTATTTTAATGGTAACCCTGAAACAAGATTTTGAATGTAGTAAATAAATTCCACAAGCAATGATTTCTTAATTCAGATTTCCATCAGTTGTAAAATTTCATTCTTCTATAAACAAATCAAATGCAGTGTGTGAGTGTATCAGTGTACAGATTTTTTACTATATGACAGGACCTATATACATAAAATTTAACAAATATATTCTCTATAGCCTAAAGTTGTGCAACACGCTTTTCTCAATATTATGGTTGATAAAAAGATAGATGATATCAGATTAAACGAAATTTTATAAACTAAGAAATAATATTGAACCCAAAACACAACAGACTTAAAAAAAATTTCATATCTGGAATTGAGGGAATAGGTTTGCCCCCCCCCCCCCCCCCAAGCCTCAGTGAGTAATGGGGTTGGCACATGTTCTTTAGAACGTAATAAGCAATATATTATATTTAGATATTTTTTGCATTTGTTTTCTGTTCTTTGTAAGATAAAAACAATTTAAAATTTGACTTTACTGTTTCAATTATGTCTTTTCTTATGGAACCTTGACTAGGTACTGCACTTTCTGGGAAAAAGAAATAAAATATAATGCATCAATAACCTTTATAAATTCATCGTGATATAGATATATAATATATCAATTTAAAGATGTTTAATAATAATCTAAATTCATCAAGAAAACCTGCTAAGAGATGTTTTCTTTGAGCGATTTTTCTGCAATAAAATTAGACAATCAATTCCTTAAAAATCATTCAACACAATCTTATATTTGAAACGCAAACATATTGCTAATTAATTTGATTCGTTTGGTCAATTCTTTACTTAATTAAAATCTGAAGCTTAATAAAAATGATTCAATTTAAGATGGTGTATTTTTGATATGCGTTTCAACTAATTTGATTGGTTAATTTTTGCATGCTTCAATCATGCACCATAGTTCTAAACAAATAATCAACAGTTAAACTAATATAAAACAAACCACAACATTTAAAATGAACACACAACATCTAATGTACATGCAAACATTTAAACTGTGCTACGGCTTTCAATTCTTCATCTTCTTTTGTTTTTGGACTTCTGGTTCAGTTTAATAAATTTCTATGAACGATCATTTGATATAGACAACATGCTTTTCCAAACATAAATGTTCTGTGAAACTTTTAACATATCATGTAAAATGTGACAATTTTTGAATGGTTTGAAATAGTATGATTGAGATCGAATAAAGGAGGTAACATTAATAATTTTAATCTATAGGAAAATGTTTAATAAATAAGAATCAAATGTTATATTGGATCTAATATAAAAACATTACAGAAAAACATTAAGATTAACATATTATTAATTTTAAGAAGTGTCCATAATAAGAAGTTAAAATGTATGAAAAAAAACTTTAAACTTTCTTTAATACATTAATCTTTAATTTAAATTATTAGACTTCAGTTTAATTGAAATTGAACAATTAAGGTGATGATAAACTTACTCACACTTGGTAGTGGCAAATATATGTACACAGCACGGATGAAACAAAATGCCTTTCTTCCTTGTTTTAATACAACTAATGCATACATATTCAGCAAAGAAGTCATTAGGGTAAGAAGATGGAGCAATTATTGATGTACTCTGTAGTAGGGTAACACAACTAACATTAAACCTATCAAACTTTTTTTTTTTTTTTTTTTTTCACTTAAAGAGTAGCCCAAAGAATCTATTATTAGGATATTATTGGGGGGAGGGGGTGTAAAATAACTTAATACACATTCCCTGCAAATTGCATTGAGCTACCAAAGGTCTGAAGTATATACAATATACTCTTTATTTCTTCCTCCTTTTAATAAAACTTAAGTGTATAATAAGTTTGTGCCTTGTTTCAACCTGCTGTAATAATCTGCAGTAAACTGTAAAAGAACAGTATGATAAAAAGCTGAATAAAATTTAGCTCTTTTAAAACCGCACATATTAAAGATAGTTAACCACTGATGGTAAAGCCACTATTTTCAGATAAGCTACTGTTGTTCCAAGACTATTTCAACATTGAAAAAATTCTGTAGTGAATTAGACCTGCACGAGTTACTCTGCTCTGCCACATTAGTCATAGATTCAGACCAAAGGCATGATTAGTATTTTATTTTCCTTTTAAGTTTTATGATTTAAATACAAATAAAAGAAGAGTCTCAAACAGTTTTTAATATTTACACTTAAAACAAAATAAATTGATCAAAATGAGCATTCATTGGTTATGTAATTAAAATCACAATTTGTTTATGGGTTAAATTTTCTAGTCTTGCTTGAGTGTTGGATACAGTGACCGATACTAGACTGGCAATGGACTGGAGAAGTTTCCACATAAAATCTTCCTGTTTCCCTGGCAAAGAGTTTATACTAACTACACACATTTTCTTTTAATGTATATATTTCTGATTTCTAGAAAATAAATTTATATTAGTGTGATGTAAAATAAGGAATTCTATTTGCAAATAATTTAATTAAACCATAACATTATTTATACTCTAAACTTTCGTGTGATGCTGATGTCATTATTTGGTAGTACATAAATGTTTATGTAGAGCAAGTTTGCCGCATTTCACATCCTCAAATCTGTCACAACTCCCTGCTCTCCAGCTGTTGATATTTTACAAGTATTTTACAAGGGGGTCAATTTTATAAAGCTTGAAATAAGTGCAAAACTCCACGCCTTGGATTCAGAAATCGAGTCACTTTAGAAATTGCAGACAGGCCTAAGAGCAGAAAATTCTTAATTGAACACTAGAGATATGTAAACATTAAAAGTGCAGTCACATAAACAAGGGAAAAGTGATTAAGATTAACCCAATGGTATAGCCAAACTGAAGTATTAAAGATCGAATATATTAACATGAAAACTAAGCAAAACTTCATTCACTTAACTCATTCAATCAATTTTATTTGTATGAATGTAAAAACCCTGTGCTTTAATCTTATATGTTTCTTTAAGTTGTTGACAACAAACACAAAGCACAGACTAACCCCAACTGTCATACTATAAGCCACCACTGTCAAATTTATGCACCATGATTAATTTAATTGTCTACTGTACTTGACAACAGATTCAGAACTTGTTATATACAACACAGAAAAATTTACAAGTGATATAATATAAAATGTTATCTTTATTGATTGTGTGTAAAACAAAAGTTATTTGAATTATTCGTTTTATTAAGTTTTGTAACTTTTCCTAAATTATAAAGTAGGCCTACAACAAATCATGAGAGATAATTAAACACAATTTTCATAAATTGTCATTGCAAACATTCCTTAACTTTAATGTAGGTATAAAAATAATCAAGAACTAATTTGATTTGAGAGAGAAAATAATCTCATTCCTAACAACTTCCTTGGTAAAGTAATTAATTACTCTACAAAAGGACAAAATTGCCCATCCTTATTTTCAACTCTTGTTAGAGAGAGGTCTTGTAGTGAGGACATACACCAATGGAGAGAGAAGTCGCTGAGCAATACTTATATAGATTTTTTAAATTATAAATCCCTGACTTTACAATGCAAGAAATCACTCTAAAATGGTTTTAAAATTTGTAATTCATTAATTCTTTTTTTTACCCATTATAATTAAATTCCAAAGAAATAAAATCAAATGGAAAAAACAGGTCTACAACATCTTGCATAATTTTTGACTACTGTATTATTTTTTGGGTAAACATATCAATATTAGAACTGTCTCCTTTTCAGTGATTAATAAATGTGTTAGTTTAACCGAAATTTGAAAATTCAGATCTGTATCTATTTTCTTAGCAAGATATTTTTATTTCTGTACAAATGTCCTGTATACTTTCAACAGTAGTACAGTCAGTGATGAAATGCACAGAGGTAGTCGATCTGTGGGTGGGCCATGAAGCAATGAGATTCTCTCTTCCCTCACCATTAAAAATTAACTGACAACCTGTTTGTCTAATCTAGTTTGCACCAACACTTAACAAATGATCAAAATTCAGTCCCCATAATAGGAAATAAAAGAAGAACATATTTATCTTAATATCAATACTTTATGACCATAGACTAATAATGAGAAAAGGAAACAATCAAAACCAAGAGGAAAAATATGTGGGGATTAACTGAAGTCAATCAGCGAAACCTCACCACAAGCGAACACCTTGGAAACCTCAGCCATGGTGGTACCTAGTTAGTAGAAACTTTTTTATGGGATTAAATGTGAAATAATTTTAATTGTGTTGTGAACAAATTTAAGAATTGTGCAAATCTTGAAGTTGCCATTATTTTTTTTTTTAATTGCTTGGTCATTTTAAATCCTAATATAGATGGAGGAAACATTGTTAATACCCAATCTTTATACAAGTCATGACAACTTCCTTGTATACTGCAGAAAATATGTAAATAATTCTATTTTCTTAAAAATAACTTGTGATCTTGATAGCAACTATTAGGTTTGTATCATACCATTTCAAAAGAATATTTAAGGACAAAAACTATCTCGTATAATTACAACAATATTTATAATTTAATATATAATTATGTATAATTTAATGAGAAATAAACAACAATCAAAATGTATACCAAATTATTGTCAAACAATCTAACTACAAATTATATGGGGACAATGAGAATTTCTCTGTGTGTTTATCTGAAATTTAAAACATCTTTCTCTTAAATTTCCAATTCTACTCAATACTTTGCCAATTAGGGTGTGTTTAGGATTTTAAAACTTCCACTGATCATTAATAAAAAATCAAAAGGACTCGCACAGTAAATTAAGCCTAATATACATATTAAGAATGCTCACGGTAAAGATCCAGATCAAGGTAGTTGAATACTTCTGCAATGTATGCTACAAATATAATGAGCATATTACTAATGTATACATTGGCTGTGCATGAACAGTGAAATGTTTATAACAAGCATGTAATCATCAATTCGTACAAAAACTTTCTGAGTAGCAAAAGACTGTTGAAGAAAGTACTGAATGTGACAAACTCTAATAGCTTTATTTAGATGATTAATAGGGGATACTTAGTATTCCTCACATATTATTACACATCAACTGTAATGTGGAGTTTTAATGTTGAATATCAATTACTCTTGTACATTCTAAGTTTAGATTAATGGTACTTCCAAGTGCCTAACCACTAATATATTTCTACAATTTTTCTTTGTTACTTAAACGATTTAATTTTTGCCAATTAAGACTAAATACAAGGGAGTAATATAACACACGGAAAAAGTCAATACAAACAAACAGCTTCAACCTATCAACTTTTATATTTCACAAATCCAAGCTCCAGCGAATTAGACGCATGCCCTAACCAACTGTGCCATGCCCATCCACTATAATTTTTCATGACTTGAAAAGTATAAAAGTTACTGTCTTCTTATTTAGACCTTAATCGATGAAAATCTTTAGGCATTGAATAGATTTACTTATTAAAGGTGGTCACTAAAAGAACAATTATAAAATAGTGCTAATATTTTTAATTTTGAGTGCCACAACTCTTTTAAGCCCGAGTTCATGCAATATCTCTAACATGCTTTGACAACACAGTTTTCTTAAATGATGAAGAAATCCAGCTGATAAAGAAAATCTATCATTTAATGCAGGTGATAAAAATTCTAAATCCCAGGGGAAAATTAACAATTCATTGATTATAATTTGGGAACACCTGTAGTCAAAATATTTAGAAGATTCGAAATTTAATTAAAGGAAAATCAAATAGCTTCATATTATTTTTAGGGCTTGAAAGCAAAAATTGCCATCCAAGATTGAGTGAATATAAAAAGCAAAATTAACACTAAAATTATGAAGATCTATTTTTTTGTTTATTATCAAAGAAAAGATTATGTTTATAACTAATCAGTAATTACACCTTATGTTATGACAGCCTTGTAATGGGTATTTTTGTTTACTGAACGACACAACTCCACTCTTTGTCTTAAATTGGATTCATATGTTTTATAATTATGATTTATATGTTATATGTTTATATTTTCTCATCATTCGAAACCAGCAACTGAATAATACGAGTGAACTTTTGCTGAAAAGACATTAACATCTGTCTGACGGGCAGACTTGGACTTTCAACCACCAAGGAATGTGAACTGTGCAGGGATTCGGGTTAAAAAAATGATATGGCACACCAACTTGTAAAATATGTGAAGCTCAAACATGATTTGCAGGGAAAAAATACTATGGTAGCCTGTATTTGGAAGCTTGCTAACAAAGAGGTCGAATCTACCCAGGGAAAAGCCATAGGAAACCGCAACAAGAGTGCAAACGTTTTCCGTAATCCCAATTTTGTGTTTATTATGTTTAATTATTTCCCATCACTATTTCACTTTTCTTTTTTTTTTCAATTTTAAAATCATTTTGATGGTCACAATTTTAAGTGAACGATTTTACAAATCACAATAGTTAAATTTACTGTTTCAAAACTTTACAATCTACTTTAGCGATTCTGATTTTAATAAATCCTTGATTGTGTCTAAATGAATTGAAGTAGAAGGCCAAAAGGCTGTTTAGTATATTAGATTCATGCTACTTAGTTTCTATGCATCCTCTATTTCATTACGCAATCTGGATAACCGAAACAGAGAAGAAAAAAGGCAATAAATAAACAATGGCCGAGTTATTAATTACTACAATTTTATATAGGACAAGAATAATACAGTTCCGATTTCTCATAGATTGATTTGAATTTGTTGCTTTCCATCCAAGAGGCATTGGTTCATATCAAGTTTTTAAAAACCAGACAAATCCACTGGAAAACAGATGCTAGAATATATTATTATTATTCCATTAAAATACATGATATTGAAAACATGCTGAGAAAAATGCAAAAATCTCTATTCAGGACAGGAACTTTTCCATCAATGACAACCAGAAAACCTTAGCATTCTTAATGTTGGGCACAGCATGAATGATTTGAAATATTAATGTGGAAAACACCCAATTTATACTTAGAAGTGGCAATGGTACTTAAGACTGTGGAAACACAATATAAAGTACAATGAAAATAACCAAAAGCAAAAATGACACACGAAATTACCTATATATAGTTCAGTTGCTTACAAAATTATATTAATAATTTATTACAATTTCATTTCTAGATGGACAGATGAAAGATTACACTTTTTATGTATAAAGCCCAATAGTTGTGTTACAAATCTGGCCGTAGCAAATTAAAGAATTAAATTTTATCTACAAAGACTCACATATAATTTGGAACTATCTATAGAAAATTTAAGATAGACTAAAATAAACAAATTTGTCCAACAACTCATTAGAACAATAACAGAATGTAATAACACCCAGTACGGGCACATCTCCGAAAATTCCAAGCCAGGGCGTTACTAATCAAAATAAATAGGAACAATGAGAAAACATATTTCAAAATTAGGTCGTGATTTTGATCAAATTATGATGAAATAGGAAGGTTAATGACGAAATAACAACCAAACTACAGGTAAAAGGAAATGACAATTTACAGATAATTTGGAATAAGCTATACAAAAAATACAACTTTAATCTGTGTCGATACACCTACATTACAATAGTGTAGCTGTTAGTAATAAGAGGGAGGAGATAAACAGGAAGTAATAGAGCTGACTAACTAGTACACACACACATGTAGTAAAATTACAGATGGGTATGTTTTAAAAGAGCCATCACTGACCAAGAACAGACAAATATCAGATTTGATCTTGAATTCGTTTAACTATCTAAAACTGTTAGTAAATTCCTCTCCTTTCCCAAAAAAGAAGAAAAACCAGACTAGATGTTAGTTGTATAAGTCTCAATTGTATTGAGACTTATGGTTTAATCAAAACTGTTATATTCAATAATATATCAAGCAGGCTTCAGTCGGCCATTATAGTTGTAGTTCAGTAAGGTGCCTTGTTAAAACAAAAAAGTTATGAGAAATGCCAATTTTGAGTAAGGGGTAGAAGACTCTTTAATCACGCGAACTGGACAAATGTGTGGGACTAAGAGATGTAAAAACTAATTATTATAAAGATATCAGAAGTCTGATAAGGACATGAAGGATGTTTCTGAAGGGGAAACAAATATAAATCAGACCATAATCTCTCAATATAGTAAAGTATCCCTTATGGTTACAGGTTGTAGACCCCACGAATTGTGGTGGGCATTAAATTCCCTCAGCAATAAAATTGGTGTAGGTAACCGAAACATTAAATCTACTAGTTTGGTGGAAAGTATAAGCAGAAATTGGTGTTTTTAATGGAAACTTTAATCACTATTGCTTGTAAGAGTATGATCAAATTAAAATTAATGTCTTCAAAAGAGCTGTGACTAGTATTGTTACCCCGGCCCTAATATTTTATCTTCAGTAATAAAATCTCTTCCGAACATTAAAAGCCTCCTCAGTGAAATTGGTTGGACCAATTTGAGATATACGAATTTCCATAACAATATCCATGGTTCTTTTCAATTTTTGATTAATAACTCCAAGACTTGGAATTTTTGGGGAGATATAAAACATTAGTTGGGGGGAATCGTTTCTATGGATTTGTGTGGGAAAATTTGTACAATGTTTTTGCAACATTTATTTTTAATTTTTGTTCATCATAATATAGGCCTATAATATTAATAAGTTGTGATCACGATGTTAACTTGTTTAAATAATTTTAAATGGTTTGCTATATTTCGTAAGTTTATTTTACAATAAAAACAAAAAACATGATTACAATGTTATGAAATTGAATGGGAGTGGTTTTTACATAAATAACTTTACATCATTTTAAGCCCTGGCACTACAACATTGATTACTTATTCGTACCGGGTACCAAGTGATAGATGTTAGCTGGATTTCTTCTTCATTGTTGATTAGGTATCATGCAAACCACACTAGTTATGAAAATCATGCTTTTTATAATAGTTGCAAACCTATTGAGCAAAATAAACTTACAATCAATAGTGAATTTCTATAAAATTAATTTTAAGAATATTCATTTAAGACTACGAGATATTAAATTTAATAAATCTGTTAAAACTATACTTTAAAAAATATATATACATAATACATCATTTATATCTGAATATTATTTGTTAATTTAATTTGCTCTTACTAAACATGCTATAAGCCCAACCTAACTAAAAACATACTGCCACAAAACCAAAACAATCAACACTTTATAACTGATTCAACCAAATTGTAAAGCCTATATTACAAGCTCATCAAACAATTTGGTTCAATCATTTCACACAAAAATATATAACAATTAAATAAAAATAAAAATACAAGCTATCATGCTTCAAACAATACAAATTAATGAAAAAAGGTTTTAGAATTTGTAAAGGTTTTCTTTGTGTTACAAATAATGTTCCTCCATGTTCAATAAAATAAGGACAAAACAATAATTGATCAAGTGTAAAAAAAAGTTAATTTTACAAAATGTGACCACCAATGACTGCAATTTGGTTATATTTATTCGAAAAATTTGTGTTGGCCTTAGATTAACAACTACAATATACAGAGAAAATAAAACTGTCCATGATATGTAAAATTTCAATTAAGTTATTCCATTTGTTTTTCAGGCTGGTTTTACAATTAGTGATGAGACAGAGTTTAAAAGTAACAAAACAAGCCAATGACATATTTAACTACAGCAGCTTCAAATTGTTGAAATAAAGGTTATATATAAAATATATTAAAAAGTCATTTAGTTATTTTGCACTATTAAAGAAACCGAATAAATTAACCATTCTTTGCTTTGACTCTGCTAAATCTTACATTAACAAATCTAAATGAATATTGATAGGTCAAAATCCCTATATAAATCTCTGCTTTTATTATTGCTGGAATGTCGGAAATATATATTTTTAATTAAATAGTACAATAGCGATTTCAATAAATATGACTAAATATTCAAATTTACGTGTAATGATTATGGTGGGTAGGTACAGTTATAAATATTCAGCATTTCATTATACTATCTGTCAAATTAAATGTACTGAATATCAAAATATGTGAAACTGAATCTGTAGTGATTATTGTTACTGTGTGTACATGTGTGATTATGTTCCTCAGAACAAATTAGCAACAGCGAATGACAGCAATGGAAGTAGATCTACGGCCACATAAAGAAACATCATCAGCTGTGAAATGAATCTCTTGTAAAGTTTTCTTTTCTTAAGTAATACCATTCCGTGTATGATGTTTTATGCTAAATCAAGACATGTAAGAAGATAACGAGTGAATGATATAAGTGGGAAACATATTGGATATGCTCAGCTTTTTACATTTGTGAAATAAAATCAAAGTATTTCAAGATGAAGGATTAAAATTTTAATATTTTCTACAAAATATTGTCCTAAAAATTGAAAGTTTAATATTGATATTTCTTCAAAAGTAAATTAGAATGAAAATTACTAGGCAACATTTATTAAATTTAAGGTTTTTTATATAGGCCTAATATATTATTCTTATTTCAAATAAATTTTAGTTAACACGTTAACTGCCACCATAAGAGGGTCCTACGAAATCCCATAGTGCCAACTTGAATTATTGGTGTATTGTTGCTGATATCGATTTTTTATTGTTACAAAGGCTATTTATTTACATTTTCTTCAATTATTCATGCGGAGAAATTGGAGGTTAGTTTTGGACCGATCGGGCCGGCACATTCATTTTTCGTCGCAAGTTCGCTTAAAAGTGAAGGCGCCGACCCGATCGAGCCACGACTTGTTTCCGCCGAACATTAGTTAGTTCGGAAAATTAGTTAATTTGGTATAATACATCAACCAAAATATGTTACTAACACTTTTATAATAACTAATGTATACCATTATATTAATTGTTTACATATTAACAGCTTGAAACCAGTTTTCATATAACTTAGAGTTGGTTTATCTTAAAATAAAAGTGCCGACCCGATAGGACCGCGAAAGTTTGCATTTTTCAACAGCGAAAAGAGTTATAAAATAAATCTAAACTGGGAACCGAGTGTTCTGCGTTTAAACATAGGATGTGCAATGTCCAAATAGTACGGCTTGTCCCTGCTAGAATGCGCTGTAGTGTTGAAGTCGAGCAAAACAACAACAATGACGTATTTGAGATGCCGGCCCGATCGGGTCGGCAGATTGCTCTACCCACAGAAACTGTGCTGACCTGATTGGGTCGGCGTGGCAGTTAACGTGTTAAAAGATTATTTTGTGTATCCAAATTCTAACCTATATCCAGCTTCTAAATTCATTTAACTACAGCTGTTCCATAGAGTTACATATTTTTTATTTTAAAAGGTCCTTCTTCTTCCTTCACATCTCTATATTATCTTGTATATTGTATGAATAAATATTATTGTTTATTGAAATAAATAGGCCTACAATCATGTTTTTCTTACTTTCCAATTCTTTTTATTAAAGTTTCTAGTTTAAAACTTTTTTTGTTGAATTGAAGCAAACCATGGATGTAGAACTATTTTTAATTGCAACTATGCAAGAAAACATGACATCTATATTGCCCTGCAATTTTTAATATTGTCTGAAACTTTGTCCAGAATAATGTTTTTTTAACTGAAATTTATCCAAACAAAATTAACTACAGTCTAAAATGTTTCAACCATTGAGGCCTTAAGCACAATGCAGACAGATAGATTCATTGCTATTTACAAAAAACCATATGCTAATCAAGACTAGCAATCACCCAGTTTTCTAAATATATTCAAGTTTTCCTGTTTTAAAACAGTTTTATAACATTCCATACATCAAATTTGATATTAGCCTAATTTGATTTCAAAACCAGCCTGATTCTTAGGATTGAAATTGTTATGTTCACATATAATAAAAAAAAGTATTTTTCCTAAAGACTAGTAATTATTATTAACAGGTCGTATCATCATGTTTTTTAAAATTGTAAAGATGATAAATGATAAACAATAATTTATGTTTTAAGAGTTTAAACAATGTTTGCTTTGTAAGCAATTTCTATTACCAAAATTTATTTAACAATTATTCAAAAATGTTAATGATTTCGCAAGTGAAGAATTAAAACAGGACTTATAAATATAAGCCTGGACCGAATTAAATAAAACGGTAAAAATGAGAAAATTAGAGGAACACCATCTGTATAGCATATAAAGTAAAATCTACGAATAAACCTCTGTTTCGAACCATCCAAATCAATGATAGAAGAATGGAGTGTCAGGTATACGCCATACAAACCAGTGTATCGTTATTTTAACAAAAACAAACCATCCATATGATACAAAATGTTACAACAAGTTGAAAAGACTATTGAGAAAATAGATGACATATTAGATTCATGTTTTATTCTTACATCAAATAATGTTATTTTTAAATAATTTAAAATATAAAGCTTTTCATTGGATGTGTAACATTTTGTATTTTTATTGTTTCATGCAATATTTATTTACAAGAACATCTTTTAAACATCTTGTCCTTCTAAGCAACCACGTTGACAGATTAAAAATTTTCTTACTGATCACTTTAGAACAATGCAAATCTAACTTTATAACAAAACAACACTATTTTCAGTTATTAAAATACATATAATTCAAATACAAAATTACTAATTGAGAAAGAAACATATTACTGTACAAACTTTCTATCTACTTATTGTGGGGTTTTCAGACAAAACAATACCTTTTAAAAGATGTCTTGAAAAATAATAGACCATAAAACCAACAAATTGATGTTATCAGTTGCGCACTCCCCAAAATGTACTACACTAAAATTAACTAGTGAAATGAAGTTAAAAGAAAGATAGAAAAATAGAGCTGTAAGTCAAGCAAAATCAGCCAGCAGAAACACGTAGAAAAAAGGTGTGTGAAAATTATAATAAATAATATTAATGAATGAGTATTAATATTTATAATACGTTTCGGGATAAATGGGTGTGAAAATACGCAGAGTAAACGAGTACAGGCCAACGGATAAACCCTGCAATACCATGTCATCCATCCAACAGGAAAGCTGCAATGAATATTATCAAAATTTTACCGCCTACAATTGTAATATAATCAGTCTGGTGGTTGAGATGCTGCAGCTGGTTCGGTGCTTCGTTGTGTGTGTCCAACTTCTGAAATATGAAAATACAACTGCAGCCATAGAACAATTAAGGGCATTGGCTGAAGTAATCAACTATATTAGAGATTCACTTGTAACACAAATTACCCTCTATTCTAGTCACCTGGAATTATACATTTATAAACTTTTTAAATTAGGCAAATAAAATTATTTGGACTGGACCGTTGCATAATTTTAACTTTGCATATCCTTTTATATATAGGCCTAATTTAAGAAAATAAATCTTTAAAAATATGTAAAACAAGTTACAACTTTTCTACCCTCCATTTCCCCTCTTTTTTGTGTTTGCTATTTAAATTTAAGCAATTATTACTCTGTTTCAGAAGAATATATATTACGAACTTTAAAATCCTGTAAAGTTGAAAACCCTAAGTTATAAAGCCATGGTGCTTATAAATATTAGTTTTAATTTACTTTTGTATATTATACCAAACTTCCTTCTTTGAAAAAATAAGTAAATATATTTCATTACAGTATTTGTTACAAGAAACTAAAACATAATTTTATGTTCCAGGTAGGCTACTACAAAAACATTTGATATAAACGATTTCAAAGTTGCATACCAAGACTACAGTACAATAGTTTATGTAATTAAAATATATGCAAGAAAACTAAAAAATGTCGAAGTGGCTAATAATTAATATATAATGGAGATATAGTTTTGTTTTAATAACTTTCTCTATTAAAAATGGTACTTATTCAAAGAGGTGACTGAAATTAATAACTTTCTCCATTAAAAATGGTACTTTTTAATAAAGGGTAGAATCATAGAGATCTTTAGTTACTTTAAATGAACAAAGAAGTTGATGTAAATTGCATAAAATATGCCTAAATGTCATCAAGGATAATTGTAAAAAAATGGTCTACAGCAAAAATAACAAAAACATAGAAAACATTGTGACAATATTTCATTATGATCAAATACAATTTGACAAAATAGTTTCAGAGAAATTTTTAAACGTGACGGGTCCAAGGTAAACTGAATTTCAGTTAATCTAACATTTTTAGTTTAAAAAAATATTGCTATCAGGTCTCCCTCGACCAATTTTTGTTCTCTTCCAACCCTGACCCTAATGAAGTATTTGAGGGCTATGGGACTTTGTTTATGTTCTTGTCTTCCTTTTATTTATATAACATGAAGATGAGTAAAAGGTTTTAGGGAAACTATTGGCACTAATCATTGATTACTTATTGTTCAGTGCAATAATTATTAATTATTGTTTTTACTTGGTAAAAACTATTTACTAACAATTGATTACTTATTAATCCTTGGGAAAGTATTGGCCCTAATCATTCATTACTTATTGTTCAGGTTTTTCAAATAGAATTCTGAATTTATTAGCCTACCATTAAATAGGGGGGTACTATGAATGGTGGGGCTACTCTGAACAAACTGCAGAAAAAACATTTTATAAAATCCATTTTTATATGAAAAGTACTTTTCTAGACTTCATTGTACTATCTTTAATGTCTTCTATCAATATACAACTTCAAAGTTTTGTGAGGTATTTATTACTATAAACACTAATAAATAAAAGGTCCTTTTTTCCCCGTTGAAAAAATGTTAACCAAACTTCCATATTTGAAGCCAACCAGTAATTTTGCAATTTATCTGAAGATCACCATGTATGTCTGTATGCCTGTAGATCTGGGTCTGTATGTCTGGCATTCATAAAATACCATATTATCCTTATTTTATATTACCCCAAAAATAATAAAACATTTAAAAATAAACAAGTATCTAATTTCTTGGTGGCTGGGGCTACTCTGAACAGTGACAATTGGCCACTTTTTTAATGTGTCAGTTGTATTAAAAGCATATGGTATCCTAATGCTTGGATTTTGTTGTTACAGGTTGTAAAATGGTTGCTTCTACTTACTGCTTGGTGTTGTGCGAGACTAGACATATTTATTGATTTAAAGTGAAGTTTTTATTTTGAATATTTATTACCAGCACCAGTGTTTATTTTTAAATGTTAAAACATTCTACAGTACGGTATAATGCTTCGGGCATAGAAAAGGAAAGCCAGAACTCGGCGTTACGATTATGGTGAAGAAATTTTATACAATGCTGTAAACGAAGTAATGCTGGTAATAAGTATGGCATTTCATTAAGGACGTTGTGTAAATACTGTAAAATATTAAATGTAGAAGATTTTAGAAAAAAACTTACCAGGGGCAGAGCAGTTGTTAGCCCTGAAATTATAAACCAGTATTTTAAAAACTTAGCCAAAACTGTACATGATACTCAAAAAGGTAATATATTGAACTATGACAAGACTAACTTTCAAGATGATCCTAAGGCCAAAAAATGATATTCAAGCTTATTGTTAAAAGACCTGAAAGGATCATTAACTTCACAAAGACTGCTTTTTCTGTGAAGTTTTGCATTTCCGATGATGGTCAGAATTTACCTTTGTATATTGTGTACAAAGCACAACATATGTGAACAACCTGGGTTTATCAAGGTCCTGAAGATGCTCGATACAATTCAGGCTCGATACTAAGAGTTGATGAACACACCTTTAGTGAATGGTTTTACAGTGTTTTACCTTGAAGCAACTAGTGTAAAGACAAAAAATTGTTAATAGGGGATAATTTAAGTTCCCATTTCTGTTCAGAAGTGATTAAACATATGAAGAAAATGAAATTGTTTTTGTATGCCTACTTAAAAATAGTATGCACATCTGACCCAAACTTTGGATGTTGCGGTGTTTGGACCTATGAAGAGAGTATGGCGGCAAGTTTTAACAAAATGGAAGCTAGGAGATGGGAAGAACACTCCATCCCTCCAAAAGATCAATTTCCAATATTACTAAAAAAGAAGCTTGAAAACATGACACCAAATTTGAATACAACAATTAAAAAAGGTTTTGAAACAACAGGAATAAGACCTCTGGATAGAGATAAGATTTTGAAAAAACTGCCTGGAGTTGATGATTACAGCCAATCCTCCAATATTTCAAACATTATGATTGATCTATTGAAAGAAATATGTCATGATAGACCAAAGCATCCATGAGAGGAGGAAAGAAAAGATAGGTGTGAAACCAGGAGCAAGTGTTACCTCGAAAGATTTTAACAACCAGAAAAATGCTATACCACTGGAAGTGACACTTCTACTAATGACAAAAATAAACAAGATCATCAAAAAACCTCAACCCCCCCCCCCCCAACAACAAAAAGCAATCAAACAAATTTTAAAAACATCATTTTCAGATGAATCAGACCAGGAAAGTTTTAAGTCAGATGATAGTATTGACGACTATGAAAAGTTTACAAATATACTACAAAATAGAACAAAAAATTATAGAAGAATCATCAACTGAGATTAAAGTCGAAGCGTGTGTTATTGTCAAATATTGTCGCAAGAATATTATTAAACATTTTGTAGGGCAAGTACAGTATCCTCAAAATAGGAGTGTGTCTTGTGTAAGGGGTGTGTCCTTCTTTCTACTTACTTCCCTAGCCTGACTTAAGGGTACAACCCATTCCAAGAAATCTAGGTACACAAATGACTGTTTAGATACATTTAATTCCTAAAGTTACAATTTCGTGACAGACTGGATCTCATTTATCTTATGATTTTGCCTACTTTCACACAATAATTATTAATAAAAAGTTATAAAAACTAAAAACTTACAAAATATAAAGTTGTGTAAAAAAGTAAGTTTATGTAATGATAAACTGTAAAAAGTTTTTACATAATAAAAGTAATGACAAAAATATTCAAAACGAGAAAAATTTATATTTCTCAGCTAAATAACATCCAACTAGAAAGTTGTAGATATTAGGCCTATTTTGTGATTAGATTATTTTCTTACAATCAGATTCTAGAAGTATTCGAATGCATGGGCCTACAGGGTGTACTGGTTAGGCTACTTGAATATCTAAGAATGGCCATTTACTATAATTTTTGTGGGAAAAGTAAACAGGATGATAAGAGGATCACAGGAAATACTTCCCGCCTTCCTGATGCCATTATTCGTTGATTCTAAGAATGCATTCACTAATAACTTTAAGGCATGCGCAAAAGGATCTATTAATCCTTATTTCCCGCATAAAATGTAAACTTGGTCGGCTAATAGATGTTATTATGCTAAGTGTGATTATGAGTAATCGTAAAGTGTTAAAGAGTCAAAGTCATGAAATTATTTACAACGTTATTTAGAACAATATTGATAAATAAAATAACTAATTGTTACACATTCTGTTCATTAACACAAATATGTGTCATCTCTTTAATATGCACCTTTCTGCACTTTTGTAAACATTTTATTCTTATTCACATTGATAAAGGAAACGAAAGTAGGATACGCGTTGACACAGAAGCACCTGAGGTCTATGTTTTTTTTATTGGGGTGGTACCGCTGGAACCTTGAGGACACTGTATGTCAATTTGATCCAAAAGAAGAAACTTGTAATGTTCGATATTTGCGCCAATCTCACAGCTAGCAGAAAACCTTCCACTGACCAGACAACATGGATCAAGATCCTGACGTGCCTTTAAATGATATATTAACTGTTCTGTTTGAACTTCAAATCAAAGAAGCCAAGTTAACTTTTAAAAATTCATTTGATGGACTAAACATGCAATAAAAAAAGAAAAACTCAAGCTACAGAAGATGACAATCTGAAAGGGTGTCGCGACCCTTGCTTCTGGAGTGATGTTTTTCCGCCTATGACAAAAATTCAAAGGTATATGTAAAAATGTTTAATATATATTTTTTTAAAACCAAGTTTCATTATCTGAAAATGCTTGTTTTTCTATGCGTCTAGCATTTTATTTAACTGTGCTGTATTTTTTTAAAAAAGGTTTGTAAAGTTCCAAAATTGCAGTGCACACATTTTGAATTTTCAACATAGGGCCTATCTCATATAATTTTTAAGCTACAGACATGGTAAAGGTATCATTATGTTCACAATAACCTCAGCTTTCACATGGAAACATCACAATAGCCTAGCTAATAGGGGTGTGGGTCTAACGTAGGTTTGAAGTTAGTGTTTTATAGTAGCCCCATCATGGGCTACTTGGACCACGTCACTTTTTATTGTTTAAAGGGTGTAATTTTTTTTCTAATCCCAACACTGAATAGTACTAACTGACTTATATATAAACTGGTAATTGTTTCATTTCTTTGTCTTGAAAAATAAAGATATGAGAAGAGAAAAAACAAAAAATTCTCTCAAAGAAGCTCGTTTGACAATACTTGTCATTTACTAGTTTCCTTGCAATTCAGAATCATGTTTTGGCAATTCTAAATTTATTTCCAAGTTTCAACTGTAGTCTTTTCATGTAATTTGGATTTATAATTACCATCAAATTTAAGATAATTTCAACACAATTATTTTAGACCTATATGTAGGCCAGATATATATAATGTAACGATATCAAACTAATCATTTACAATTAATGATATCAAAAGATAAATAGTTAATTAATTCATGTACAAAATAAAAATAATACAGTAATAACAATAGTTAAAAAGCAATTCATATTGGAGAAAATGTAATGATGCCAGGTGCAGCTTGGAAAGATTGGAATGTAATGGTACCAAGGGAAGTGTACAAGAAAAACAAAAGAAAACGGGACTTTAGCCTTGAAGGAGCAAACGCGCCTACACACTTTAAAAAAACAAGTAAGGGGATAATTGGCCAAGGACAGATGTGAATAAAAATTGTATAAAAAAAGGAGAAAACAAGGGGAAGTTAGCGTCCCTAACTGTACTTCAGAAAGGAAAGTTTCCAACTGTTTTCGAAAAATAACGGTTTGCAGAATGTAGGTTGACCAATGAGATGAGATCCCACTTTTAAAAATCAACGGGCAGATTTTGAAAACCGCCACTAAAAGGACAGAAACTATGTTTTAAAAAGAATTAGAAGATTTGAACGAATCAACGAAGAGTAAGCTAGCTCAAGTTTCAAGAGAGGGGATGATATTCGGTAAGAACCAAAATTGGAAAAGAAAGTTAGTCGAGGGCTGAGAGTCGAGAACTGAGAGCGGAGGACTGCTAGTCGTCGCAGACTGTTGACCCAAGAGACGAGTTGTCTCTGCGTCACCTTGTTAAAGGAGTTTTTTTTTTTAAGTCGAGTAGAAAGATAAAGTCTTAAACTGTTTGTTGACCAGAGGAGTTGAGCGTCTCTGAGTTTGTTAGCTGAAAGTCAATCAACACAAATCTAGTATCAACGAGAAGTTAGTATTTCGTCGTCAGGAAGAAAGGCTACCAATTGCAGCTAGGACCATTCGCACCATAGGAGTTAAATAAAGAATTTGTGAGTGCTTCGTTTTGGTTAGTGAAAAAAAATAATAAAATCCAGTGAAGTGATAAAGCAGAGTCAGTGAAATTTGTGAAGTGTTTTTGTGAAAATTTGACCAGTTGAAAAAGGAGCGAACCATTGATAAGTACAAAATTGTTAACCATTATTTTATTATTAATCGTAAATTTCACTTCAATTGAGCCATCAAAGAATTCCCCCCGAGAAATTAGAGTTAGTGCTAATAAAAATTTTAATTGTTTTTTTTTAAATAGTGCAAGCCGTGGCAATTAATTATATGTTTAATGTTAAAGTTTTTTTGTTTTTTTTTGTAAAAGAGCAAGCCGTGGCAATAAATGATAGGTTCAATGTTAAAGTTTTAAATTGTTTTGTAAAGAAAAATCAAAGCCGAGGCAATAAATTGTATGTTAAATGTTTAAAGTTTTAAATTGTTTTTCTTTGAGAAGAAAAATCAAGGTTTCATTAGTCAAAACTAAAAAAAAATATATAATCTTATTATTCTAAGTGTTGATGTCCAAGAAGGATTTTAAAGAAAGTTTTGAATATTGTGTCAAATAAAAATTCATTGTAAGCAAATTAAAATTAGGTTAAGAAATGTGTGCAGAGTGAATGCAGTATAGTTAAGAACATATTATTAAGTTAATAAATGTAATTGTTTTCTAATATCAAAAAAAAATTGTATTAAAGTATTTTATTTGAAAGGTAAAAAGTTGTGTTTTGCATTTTATTAAAGAGGAGCTAGTTGTATTTGTTATATATTTAACGCACAATTGTAGGAGAAGAGTTGAAGTATGTTATAATTTTTTTTTTTGAGACTTTCCAATATTATTTTTATATTTGAGTAATTTCACAAATATTAAACAAAGAAACATTATATGTTTTCATACTAAATACACCAGTAGGCCTATATATACAAGTTTTCATTTTACAAAACCTTTTCCCTTATCAACAATCATACCCCCGAACACTCACAAATTTAGAGTACCAGTTTAGGAACACTGCTCCAGCCTTCAAAGCAACAAAAAAGAAGGTAAATTATTGACTAAAACATAAATTACTCTGAAAGTCACAAGTAAATAATTTGTATAAAAGGATATACAAAGTAGAATATACAATTTCCTTTTCTATAAAAATCTATAAATAAATATTGGTATCATAATCAGTACCACAAAAATAAGCAAAGTCAGAAGCCAAATTTTTGCGTCTGACAGTTGTAAAATAATTAAAACATGGAACTTAACTTGTTTAGTATCCTAACAATGAATTGCATAATATTGTTAAATAGTAAAATGAACTATAAGAAGAATAAAACATAAAATAGGCTATTAATACTGGTTTTATAAGTCAACTAATGATTAAATTAAAACCTAACATAGAATTATCACAGTTTATAACTACAGTATTTATCTTTAAAGTATCAAATATTAACTGTTGTTAATGTTCAACAGATTATAACAGAATGAATTTAAAATAATTATCAACTATAAAAAACATCACCTGTTTTAGGTGCACCTATTTAATTATTTTTTTACACATTTAACCAACAAATTATAATATGAACTGGTGGTTATATTATGATGCTTCCAATTGTTTTAATCTACTGTAGTTCCAAACAGGGCTGCCAGATTTTTCTTAAAAATCTTCATAGGCTTATTATCTAAATCAAATACACAAACTTTCCTAGAAACTATTTCAATCAGAGTAAACATTTAGAACAGCATACCGATATTTTTAATAATTTTTTCAAGTATCATTAACTTCAAACCTTACTTTTAAAAGGGACGATTTTTACCTCAAAAGTTGAAGTAAAAAGTACCAGTTACCCATAGGTGCCCCTATATGCAATATTACCATAGTTACCCTTATGCAATATTCTTATTATATTGCAATAAGAATTTTTAAGTTTAAATTGTTTTATGTAACCTTATTTTTAACTGTCAACAATACTTTAACTAAATTTTAACCATAAGGGAAAACATCAAATATCAAGATTCATGTATCATATGACGTAGCCTATATGTAATGAATGCCATAAGGGTTGCTATGTTTATATTAAAATATATGATTTCGATAGTTCATATATCAAAAGTAGGCTATTACATATAAATAATAAAGCTGAATTATGTTAATATAATAGATTTAACCTTACTTAATCTGTCGATAAAATGAAGAGTTAGATAAGGTTAAATAAATTGTATATTTATTTCATATTAATCAAACATGTCTTACCAATTATAACAATCATAATATTCCTACTTCATGATGTAAGTTAGTTATATTCTTCCAAAAAGTTGTGTTAACTTTTAGGAAGACATAAAAAGGTACACAAATATTATAATTGCATAAGCGCAATTAGTCAATAATGACTTTTAATATCTAGAAGCTTGTCAATTCAGAGAAAGAAATTTCATAGACTTAAAGAATCTATTTGTATTATTTTGTAATTTTTACAGGACAAAAAGTGTGGAAACCTGTCATTGAGGGTGTAGGAATATCAAGGCTGAAATGTAGAAAGGGGAGTGTTGAAAAATTCCCCTCATTTTATACTTTTCTCCCAATTGAAGAGAAATGGATAGTTCTAACATATCTAAAAAAATGTTACCTTTAATTGGTAGTTACAAAGATGAAAAACCCCTATCACACTACTGTACATTAATGCACACCACACATTTATTTTCAGTCAAACCTACTAAACAATTTTATTTAGTTGCACAGATCCCAGATTCTTGTGCTAATAAATGTTGCTTCTACATTAAATATTATGCTTATGGTTAGGCTTGCCAGACGTCCCGGTTTGACCGGGACAGTCCCGGTTTTCAGACAACGTCCCGGTGTCCCGGCCAGCTTCCTTCACGTCCCGGAAAAAAATTAAATTTGATTTTTTAGATGTCCAAAAAAGTCTAAAGTAATTAATTGTGTAGGATTATTAAGGATAATCATATTGTCATTTTATTCTGCACTGTATGAAAAGTAAAAACTATAGAAGAGTGATGGTTTTCTAGTAAATAATATTGTCATCGTATTGTCTTGTTTAGCCAACCGTGACTATACACGATGGGATAGTCTCTCCGGGCAAGTCTAGTACTGGGTACTAAGGGGGGTAGCTGCACAGTACACCCCCTCGTGCAAAAACATTGGACTCGCCCACGTCGGCACTAGGCTTGCGATAGAGATGAAGATGAAACTCAGTCCTTGTCAGCGGTGCGTGTTGTGTTAGCGGGCTAGCGCTGTTTTAATTATGTTTTAAGTTAAAAGTTTATTCTTTCTCTGTTAAAATGCCAAAACGGTCGTGTAAATTTACCAACGATTTACAGAATGAATTCCCTTTTTTGAAGAAGGTATGTACTGGTAATCAAGATGAAGACAATAGAGTTAAATGTTCACATTGTAATTCTGAGTTTTCGGTTGCTCATGGTGGTCGATCTGATATAAAAGATCATTTGCAATTGAGTAAAAACAAAAAGAGTTTAGCATGTGCTGCTAGCTCATCAAAACTGACCAGTTTTTTTAAGACTGCAAGTTCTAATGACAAAAACTTAGATTTAGCATCAAAAGAGGCGACCTTTGCTTACCACACAGCAAACCATAACTTAAGTTTCAATTCTAATTCTTGTTTATCAAAACTAATTTCTAAGTTTTTTGAACCTAAATTCTCACTCGGAAAAACTAAGTGTGAAGCAATAATTTTAAATGTCATAGCTCCATTAGCTCAGGAAGAGCTAAAAGAAGACTTGACCAAGTCAAACTACGTATCTGTAAGTATGGATGCATCAAACAGAAAAGATATAAAACTTGTACCAATTGTTGTGCGCTACTTTAATCCTAATTCAGGTGTGCAACTAAGTAAAGCTGTTAAATTTCAAATCTGTGGAGGGTGAAACATCTGAAATTCTTACAAATCACTTATGCTCTGTCCTGTTGCAAAACGATTTGAACAACAAAGTGGTTGGCTTTTGTGGCGATAACTGCAACACTAACTTCGGTGGTATGAAAAGAGCAGGGACAAACAATGTTTTCTTTTGACTCAAGAATAACCTAGGACGGGAAATCAATGGAATCGGATGTGGAGCACACATTGTGCACAACTGTGTGCAAACTGCAGTAGATAGTCTCCCAATCGATATTGAGGCCTTAGTGGTGAAGATTTATAAATACTTCCACATATACACAGTCCGTGTAACTAAACTAAAATCATTTTGTGAATATGCAGAGATAGAGTACCGTAAACTAATTCAACACGGAAACACTCGGTTTCTATCAATGATGCCGGCACTAGAAAGAATTTTACAGATGTTTGAAGGTCTGAAAGCGTTTTTTTTAGACCAAGAAATATGCCCATCAACAATAAAAAACTTATTTACTGATTCAAAGGGCGAGCTCTACTTGTGGTTTGTCCACGGACAGCTTGCACTATTTAACAAGGCCATCCTGGTAATGGAAAAATATAACACAACAGCTTTTGAGGTTGCTGAAACTCACAAAGCTCTCAAAAGAAATCTGACAGAAAGAAAGGCCTCAAACTTTATCCCTACGGGTGCAAATAACATCTACAGGAGTCTAGATGAGAAAGTATGTAACGGTGTGAAAGAAGAATTTGATGGCTTTTATGACAGATGTATTGCATACTTAGAACTCTTGGAGAATAGCTTTGGAAACGCTGAACAGTTTCCATGGGTCAATCTGACGAAAACAGATGGTGTTGATTGGGAAAAAGCCGAAACATCTGCTGAAACCATCAATAGCAGTCTTCTTGATGAAAATAAACAATGATCAGCTGTTTGATGAAATTGTGCTTGCTAAGGAGTATTTGCAGTCAAATTGGGAATAGTGGAAGCAAGAAGAGACTACCAGACGTGATTATTTCAAGCGAAGAAAAATGGCTCAGGCTGTTTGGTCACTTCAACGAGAATCGCATAGATCAAGATTGTTGAGTATACCTTTCTGCTTACCTGGGACATCAGCACCAGTTTGGAGAGTATTTTCTTTGATGAACAACGCATGGACTGATGATAGAGGTTTGATGAAGGAATCTACAGTTAAAGGCTTGATGATTTGTAAAATTAACATTGGATTAGTGAAGATTAACATTGTGAAGATTTTTACAACAAAATTAAAACCAAAAAAAGACTTTCTAAAAAAAGTCCTAGCGAATGAAAAGTACATGTGTAAATATTGTCCAAGTTTTATTCATTATTCAAAGTGTTTTTTCTTACTTGTAACTAATAAATATTAATATGTTTCAATTTATAATTGTGTCATTTATTATTACCCCTGGTTAAGGTTCCTAATCATTAACGATACCCATAGCATTAGGAATATACTTCTCTCTAAAACTCTAAAAATCAGCCAAGAGTGTGTACCCTGAAATAACCTAGAAGCGAGGGGGGGAGGATGGTCCCGGTTGAACATTTTAGATATCTGGCAAGCCTACTTATGGTAAGCCTATCCATCATTTTCATCAGTGTCAAATTTATTTAGAACTAGACTTGCAAATTCCAACACAGAGAACAATTTAGGTTTATTTTAAAGCATTTTTTAAGCCAAAGGATTTTTCGAACATCAGTATTTAGATCCAATTTCCAAACTTTCCCAGGCTATCAATTTTTACAGGCTTTGTACCCAATGCTGCTGTAGGCATTCCACAGTCTTGCCGGATATTCATGGTCTTCCAATATATACATATATACCTTACCAGACCTTCCATTCATTTACTAGGTCTGGTTAGGTTAAAATATATATACGTAGAGACCTGCCGAGACCTAGTTCACATCATTATGAACTCATACAGATAAAGCATAGTGATATTAACCAGTAAAACGACACGCTATTACCTCACACAACCAATAATTTGTACTTTTTAACAGCTTATTTTAGACAGAAATAATGGATTTTAGTCATTCAAACAGGTTACAGATTGTAAGGGTGACCTCATGGTCACAATAAGAGGTATGTGCAACACAATTTGCATAATTTTCACTACTAAATTGGATATCCCAAGGTCACCTATGTGATAAGGTCGCACACAAAACAAATGGTAATTATTTACAAAAATGCGCCCCAATTTAGTTCCCCCCCCCCGTTATTTTTGTATTACATACCTGTCTTCATAAGAATAATAACATTTTTTGGTGAGCAGTAAAGTTTATCACAGAAAAACAGCAACCTAATTTGAACTTTTCTAGGTTAAGGTCAAGTAAGTGAATTAACGTTAAAACAGGTTTGTATGCAAATTGTTTTTACCTTACAAAGTCAAGTAACCTGACCTATATGTAAAAAACCGTATATACGATTAATTTATCTTACCTTAGTATTTTGGCAACTATAAACTTGCAGCCGCAAGGAAGAAGTGGCGAACTCTAATTTCACTTGGGTAATTTGAATAAAAGATTGACGAGGGGCATTTAGGAAAAGAATCAAATTAATCTGAATAATTGGTTAATAACTAATTGGTTGGATAACTAATTTGATCATTAGAGTTATCAACAAAGTATCCTGTTTTGGCAAATACTCGCCATTCGCAGCACTTCCTCTTTGCCGTCGAAGGCTGACATAATTATTACAACGGAACATCCAAATATTGTGTCTAACCTAGAACTCTTGTATTTCTGAATCATTTAAATTACCGACATCGGACAAATATAATTCCCAATTCTCGCACTCCATGTTTATTCTTAAGCAGTGTGAACAACACTAATCCAATGATACAAACATCACAGATGAGTCAAAACATCGTGTTTGCCATGTGTACTTAACCTACAAATACGTCATTGAAATAAGTCTAAGTGGAAAACTTTACTGCTCACTAAAAAATGTTATTATTCTTATGAAGATACGTATATAGGCTAGTACAAAAATAACGAAAAGAAAAAAATCTAAATTGGGGTACTTTTGTAAATAATTACCAAACAAATTTGATAGTTTGATAGGTTTCTTTTAAATATATATATATATATATATATATATATATATATATATATATATATATAAAATATGACTGTGTGAAATCAGAATAGTTCATGGACAAAATAAATAGAAAAGGTGTTACCTTATATTGTATACTTTTTTAACCTTTGAATTTTATTAGTACTTCACTCTTGTAAAAATATTCCCGTTTACATTTCAAAATTCATGTTTACATCTGGAAAAAAGGTTACATGTACATGATTAAAAAAAATTGTTAAAATTTTTTTCATTGTCAAATTTCTGAATTGCCTGGAGAAGTTCTGGAGAGATTGATGGGGAAAATACCTGAAAATATGACTTAAGGATAGTGATAAGGGACTGAAGGCTAAATGAGATGTATATGCCCAGATTTTAAAATTTTAGTAAATATTTGGAATAAGCTATCCATGTGAAAGTATCGGAAACTTTGAGTAGCCTAATTTAGTAATTATGAATTGAAGGTCACCATAGTTTTTAGTCACTAAAAACATCCAAACTTAAACTTTAATTTGTCAATAATCAGATTTTTTTTCACAAAGCAAAACAATTTTCCAGTCTCATAATCTAATTAATATTGAAGAAACTGACATTTTTTTCATAAGGAATTAAGGCTTATTTCGAATGTTGTACAATGACAACGTGAGTCAAGTTTGTGACTGCATTACGAGTGTATGTTTACAAAGGTCTGGGTTCTGGGTATGTGCCTTTATATTATATGTAAAATAAAAGGTAAATATATATTCTACATTATCATGGGATTTTATTATTAAAAATTATGAAATCGTTAACTAATTACCTTGTATTGAAACAATCAGATCATATTTTTTTTTGTCGGAAGACACGTTCCAAAATCCATTTCTACTTTGTCAAATAACAATGAAAACAAGGGAATCCAAACATTGTTAGGTTAAAAGCAGCTCTGATAACAAAACCCTATGTTAATATTTATGACTACGTTCATCAAGTGTCATTGCTCGATGTTTATTATTAAAACATAATATAAATATTAGGATAATATCTGTGGTAGGCCTACATCGTCCAAACAATTATGAAAACAAATTACCTTGTATTCAAAGGATCAGTTAATATTGTGTTATAATAAACATTTCAAGTCGATAAATGCATTTCTTCACTGTTAAATAATATACAGAAAACAAGGTAATACAGCTATTAAGTTAAAGACTAATAACGAAAGCCAATGTTAATATGTATGACTACGTTAGTGTATGTGTTATGACTATCTTATTTTAAAACAATCAGATCATTTTTTATTTTCGTAAGACACTTTTAAAGTCAGAAAGGAATTACTTTATTAGAAATAGAAATATTAAAGTATTGAAATCAACTTCACAATTAGTAGCGTCTAAGTTGCGCAAGTTACACCAATAGGACTAAACGAGGTCGTCAAGTGGCGCTACAGACAAACATACATACACACACATACACACTCACACATATATAGCTACCTGATTTGAACATAGATTCAGTAACTTGATGAACATAGTTATTAGTATTAACGTTGGCATTCCTAACCTTACGTAGGTTAGCTACATTTCGTACTTTTATAAATCTCATTTTCTATTAAACTAATACATTTTGGGATTTGAAATGTTTATCGTGACACATAATATGATTTGATCCTTTGATTACAAGGTAAATACTTTGTTTTCTTGTAGGACGAGGTACAACCGATATTTGGTAAATGTTTACTTTAAGGTGGTGCCGTATTTTCCGTATTTTTTTTTTTTTTATTTTATCGTCTACTACTACATACCTTACTTCATAAGAATAAATAATGTTTTCCTTGTGCCGATCACTATTTTTCACTGAAAAATCACCACTTAAAAACTATCAAATTGAGGAATTTATAGGTTACACTTAATGACAAGACATAATAGGAATAAGAATATCGTATGGTTTGACACATGCGCCTTACACAATGACTAAGCTAAATCGCTATTTCATGTCATGACAGGTTTGGCCTGATGGCTACATATATATATATATATATATATATATATATATATATTATAATAACTTGGTTAAACCTTCCGTATGTTTAATGAACTTAATAAGATCACTATTTTTCACTGAAAAATCACAATCTAAAAACTATCAAATTGAGGGGTTTATAGATTACACATAATGGCAAGACATAGGCTAATATAGGAATAAGAATATCGTATGGTTTGACGCATGCACATTACACAATGACTAAGCTAGATCGCTATTAACCTGGATAAACCTTTCGTACGTTTATTGAAGTTAATATTTTGCTTATTTTTTTTACCCTGCTTACAGGTTTGGCCAGGTAGCTACATATATAAACCATCTGGCCAAACCTTTCATAAGTTTATTGAAGTTAATAATTTGAAATTAGATCACGGATAAAATCTGTGATCACAGATATTATAGATTGAAATACATATCTTTAATAACATGTGACGTAACAATGAACATTTGTCATTATGTCTAATAAGTCTAACCTATAAATACGTTATATTTGCTAGTTTTTTTATTATGATTTTTCAGTGAAAAATAGTGATTGATGCAAGGAAAACTTTTTTTATTCTTATGAAGTAAAGTATATGTAGTAGACGATAAAAAAATAAAATCCAAAAAATACGGCGCCACCTTAAAATAAACATTTACCTCGATATTTACCAAATTTCTTATTATTAATATAAATATTATTTAATATAGTTAATTATCTTAGAGGTTGTCCTCAGTCCTTATATTGGTTATAGCTACAGCGCTGTTTCGCCGAACACTGTCGGCTTCATCAGGCCCGCACTAACACATAGACACGTAACACAACACAACACTAACACATTTAAAATCGGAGTATGACTCGTCGTACATAAATAATAAAATTGTTTGTGGCCACATTATATGTCTTACTTGTCCAGCTGCAGTATGTCCATACCTGCAGCTGGACAAGTAAGACATATAATGTGGCCACAAACAATTTTATTATTTATGCACGACGAGTCATACTCCGATTTTAAATGTGTTAGTGTTGTGTTGTGTTACGTGTCTATGTGTTAGTGCGGGCCTGATGAAGCCGACAGTGTTCGGCGAAACAGCGCTGTAGCTATAACCAATATAAGGACTGAGGACAACCTCTAAGGTAATTAACTATATTATATATTAAACAGTCCAAGGCAACACATTATACTTTATAAAATATTATTTGTCATGGCAAATTCCTGGCCATGTGAGGTTCCGATAATAGCGTGTCGTTGGAAGCATGCGCTTTACATATCGTTTGGAAGGTTAAATATCACTAAGCTGTATGATTAGGTATGTATATAGTGACCTTCCTAGACCTATAGTTCCTTTACTAGGGCTGGTTAGGTAACCATAAATAATAATAATAATAATAATAATATATATATATATATATATATATATATATATATATATATATATATATATATATAGTTACCTTTCCAGACCTATAGTTCTTTTACTAGATCTCATTGAGCGATGTGAGATTCAACAAGCAATCAAACATTGAATGACTTGACGAATGTAGTTATCAATATTAACATAGGCAGTCGTAACCTAAGCTGGATTTCGTACTTTTATATATCTTATTTTCTACTGAATTAATGTATATTATGAGTGGAAAAGTGTCTTCAGACAAAATATATAGATAAATGTCTAGTGTAGATGACGATTTAATATTAAAATTTAATGAAATCGGACTGTACATACCTCATTTTGAAACAATTGGATCATACTTTAGCTGGAAAGACCCTTTCAAAGTATCTAAATCCAATATTTCTGTCTAAAATAAGCAATTTAAAAGTAGAAAATCCTAGGTTTATGAGGTTGAGGCATCTGTCTACATTAATTCCTATGACAACAATGGTGAATATATTAAGTATCTCATCACTCCATGTTTATGTTAATCTGCGCAAATAGGTCTGGTAAGGTGGGGGTGGGGTGGGGGGTGTGTGTGTGTATATATATATATATATAAGGTGAAGTGGGGTAAGTGTATGCGCCAAAACGACTAGTTGCACTTTAACTTACAATAACTTCAATTGTATTTCAGATATCTTAATGAAACTTGGTGAGCAGAAAGCTTGGAATGTTTTGTGTATGTGGTATTTTTTTTAAATTGTAAATTATTAAACTTTTTTTTATATAAATTTTTTTATAAACTGATGTCCTGTGCGTACACTTGCCCCTGAAATCGGGGTAAGTGTACGCACCCCCCTTATATTTTTATTAACTCACATTAGGTAGAATCTGGGGCAAGTGGAGCATAGCTTAGAATCTGCTGATTAAAATGGTTTTTTATTTGTTAAATTAGCTCCAACCGTTCAGGAGTTATGAACTTTTTTGTGGAACTCCGCATACAATTTTCGTGAAACGGCTAATTGGTACATATACAATTATTATTATTAGTGTGTTAATAAATTATTTTAAATGAATTAAATGCTGTAAAAAACTTATTAATTATCTCACAAATAATGGTAGGCTAGTTAGAATCTAAAAACACAATTTTAAATATGCGTATACAATTCTTACCTGGAGGTGAATTCTGCACTGTAAATGACTTTTTTTTAAATTCCGCCAAATAATTCTTAAGTAGTTCATATTAGGCCACATGACTATTTCACTAACACTATATTTAAGGAACTGTTCACTTGCTTTGAAAATACTTATTATTTACATATTTACAGCTAGTTTTTTTTTATTGAACGTTGACAGAAAAGAGAGAAGGGTCAAATATTAACTCCCCCCTTCTGCCTGTTGTAGGTTCTGGTAGGATTTTGAGCACATCCTCTTCAGGAATGACTGAACAGTCTTCTTTTTCAGGCCAGTAAAACATGTTGTCACCTTTTTTTCTTATAAACTTAACGACAGGCCCGGTGTCATCGAATGATAAGATTTGACCCACAAAGTGTAAAACCTTAGTCTTAGTTGCAAATCTTGCTAGGTATAAGGTGCAAAGGTTAAATCAACTAGAAAGATGAACTTAGGAGAGTAAAACTTGTCCTAACATGATAAGCCAATTTTCATTGCATTTAGGGCTATGTACACTTACCCCGGGGCTGGAAGTACACTTATCCCAACCACTGTTTGGCCCGGGGAAAGTGTACGCCCCCCCTTTTTTTTTAACAATACATTTTAGAGGTACATAAACCACATTTTTGGATTCCTCTTACAAAACTGTATCAGTGTACCAATTTTCAAATTTCTATTTCTATTTTTTGATTTTATATGATTTTTCAAAATTTGAAGGCGGTACTTTCGTAGTAAGTAGAAATGCAAAGGTGTTTTAAAACTTAATTTTCATGTATAAATAATTATAAATGCTGATTTCTGACTTCAGAATCTGAAAAATCACATTTCAAATCATATAAAAAGATGAATTAAAATTTTTTTTTCCATTTATAGTCAACGCGTCCACTTGCCCCGTGTGTACACTTACCCCACTTCACCCTAATATATATATATATATATATATATAAGGAACTACAGGTTTGGGAAGGTTTTTTAATATTGTATACCGGTATGTATTATTCTAGTATATTGTAGTTCCTTTACTAGGTCTGGTTAGATAACCATATATAAAGTTACCTATCCAGACCATTAGTTCGTTTAAATTGACCTGTCGAGACTTAGTTCACATGATTCTGTAATCATACAGCATAGTAATATTTACCTGTTAGAAGATAGTTAATGCGGATATACATCTACAGACACGCTATTCTATTACCTATGTATAACTTATGAAACCTAGACACATAGGCTCATTGTGTATTCTGAACATCGAATGCAAACTTGTAAATTGTTTATTTGCGACAGAAATATTGGCTTTTGATACTTGAAAAAGGCCCTCCCTGCTAAAGGATGATCTAATTGTTTCAAAATGAGGTATGTAAAACACGATTTCAATTAAATTTTAATATTAAATCACAAAGAGATCTACACTAAACATTTACCAAAATATGAACTGATTGTTAAATACAAGGTAAATAGTTAACGAATTCATAATTTTCATAATAATAAAATCTGACGATAATGTACAATAGATATTTAGGCTACCAAAAAAAAGTATATTAAAAAAGCTGACAAAATACATCCATTACACTTTGGATGTATCTTGTGTACAACACTACAATTCTAAATGAGCATATATGTAAGCTAGTCAGTTCTTACAGTAGTGTAGACAATAGCCTTGGCTGTCCAAATGTTTCTTTAATTTTCTCCACACAGTAATTACTTGCAAACTATATACAAAAAAATAATTTTCATTGTTAAATGTTAAACAAGAAAATCATCTGGATCCCAAATATTGTGCAACCTAAGCTTCACCAACATAAATCATTAAGTAGTGTATAGTCAAATACAAACACTAAAGTAATAATATATATAATTATAAAAATTCATATTTATTATAACTTAATTAAAGAATATCTGGCAACCCTGTAGATAATTAAAGTGTCATAAAAGCAAAAAACAATATTCACATTGTACACAATAGGCTAGACCTATGTAAAATCATATATGGGCGACCATTTTGTTGGCCTACCCCTTTTTTAAACATTTCTACTAACACCAGTATTGATTATGTCGAGGTACAATTTCATATTTCAATCAGATAATGTAGTAAACTTTGTATGACACTGCAATAGTATAAAATAAATCAAAATATAAAGATTTTTCTCTAAATGTTCCTTTTTTTGTTCCACCAAAGCGTAAAATGCAGGTCATTTATCTTGATTGGTATTAGTATCTTAGATCTGGACAAAAATAATATATTTGACTTACCTTTTTTTTCAGACATTACACAAATTTAGAGATTATAAACGATGTTCACTATTAATTTGATAAAAAGTATTTTTCAAAGCAACAAAGATTCACAAAGTTATGACGTTAAAAAAATATTACTTCAGTTTATTGCTTCCAGTAGTAACGCGCAGTACTATAGCTCTGAACTCAATGATCGCATTCTCTCTGCTCTATAGATATTATAGGACCTTTGGCTTGGTTTGACGAAAATAACCGATTAGTTCCGAACTATCTATCTCCTTTACATAATAAATAACATACTTTATGAATTCACAAATCATATTTGGCACTTGAGATACGTTATTTTCTTTTGAAATCTAATTTCATTTATGTCATTAATTGTTGTCTAAAAATATTAAAAAACTAATCTGGCCCAGCATGGGTTGTGCAAAAATACAACTTATAAAACACTAAATATGAGTAAAGTCGTTTGTAAAACGTAAGCCACTCAAAGCAGGATGATACATCCTTCAACTAAATTAACGTCTTGTTTTGTCACTTCCTTATTGTTTAATTTCACACTCTTTCCAAATGCAACTGCTTCCAATCGAAGTCAATGTAACTAGATTTAGGTTGTAATATAATACTGTATTATAAAATGTAAATTGTTTTACTCTTGTCAATATACGAAAAATACAATTTAGCATGTATTATGCATTATAATTTGGAGACCAAAACACAGCTATTATAATCACAACATACGAAGATTTTAGTGATAGGAAAATAAATTAATAGATCTTACTTTATAATAATTATTATTATAACAACGTTTTTGATTTTCCTGTTCTATAGTAATTTTTTGGCAACTTAGACATACTCAGAAGTATTTTTGTTCTTACTTAGTGCCATTTATAGGTTTGGTTTTGACAAAGTTGTTGCCTAACCAAGATTGCCTGTTTATTATTATCATCAAAACCATACTAAAAAATGTCTCTCATGACACTATTTAGAGTATTAATTAAATGTGATTGTGACAGGCAATAATATTTGATAGGACAAAAAGACCTTTTAAAATATAAGAAATTATTAGTGAACATAAAAAGAACATGTAATTATTCCCAACGAAAAAATTAAAAATAGCTGAAAATATTTAGTCTGAAAATAAAAAATTTAATTGGGGATAGGCAAATATAATATATCGAGAAAAAAAATTATATAAACGAATACTAATTCAAACCTCATATATAAAGCTATTGGACAATCCTATTAGCCAGGTTTGTATTAATCCACAGAATTACACAGATTAATAGAAGACATTATGGCTACTGTTAATAAATGGAAAAAATCATATTTAATCATTTTTCTACTTAACACCTTAAGTGAAACACATTCTGAAGTTACAAAAACCAAAACAATAGTTTCTGAGACCAGCAGATATATTTATATATGTATTTTCTTTTTCTTTTAATATTTGAGGGGTCTAGATGCAAAACCGGACATGTGCACTTTGGCAAATTTTCGGTAAACCGGGAAAAACTTCTCACATTGCGGTTTTTATTTTTTTTTTAATGATTTTTTTTACTTATTAACGTTATAGCCTACGAAAATGAATAAATAAAAGAAATCTGGACTAGAGTTTAGCAGTAAATAAATAATGCAAGTTTAATTTTGGAAATGTCCGCTTTTGCACTTGAAAATGGAAAAGTCCATATTTGCACCTAACATTAAGGGAAATGTCCACTTTTGCATCTTATTAATTCTAATAGAGAAATTTTAAGTAAAAAACACAACATTATTTTTCTAATAATTTTTTTATTTTAGTAAATTCATTGAAATCAATGCCCAAATTCATTTTTTTGAGAAAGTCATTTAGTTAAAGAACATTTTCATTTACTCTTAAGTCAGGAATAATTTGATAATAAATTGTAATAAAAGTATCTTAGGCCTACTTAGAAAACATTTTTCTTTCACACTCTCAAGTCAGGAATAACTTCTCGAAACTCGCAGATAGGATCTTCACCACATTCTTCGGTACCGGTAGTTAAATTGTTATGTTCAAAAATTGCGTGCTTGTAAAATTTCAAATCAGGTAAGTTCTGCCATTCTGAACCGTAATGCTTATTCAGCAGCTCCTTCACATCATTAAGCTTTGTTTGCTTAACCTTAACGCCCATTGGCAAAACAGATGGTTTGATATCAGCCACAGATTTTGTTTTTTTCATAAGGGATAAATCACGTCCTAGTCAGACCTATAAAATGTTTCACCTCGCACGACGATCTTGTATCCATTTTTTGCGGTCGTTTTATGTTTGATTATGATCCGCGAACATTTGCTGATTTGGAAATGCCATGTTTGCAGAGTTTTCAAACAGGAATTTTTTTCTGTTTTCCAGTCTAATACTTCACAGTCTGAAAGCTTCACCACTGTAGCATGTTCGGCAAAAGCTTGAAAATACTCTTCGGGTTGAACAATACTAGTTTTCCTACGAACATCTTTCTCGATTTGACCAAACACCCGGTCAGGGGGTAAGTAACTATGCCCAGTTACTGGAAAAACAAGCTCAACAGTAGAGATATGATGTGGAGCATCATGGCCTAGCCACTTCTGTGCCATAAGCAGCAGCATTGAGTTTTTATTTTGGCCGCCACAACCATCTGCAACTAGCCTTAATGTTTTTATCTCTTCAGAAAAATGTGTGCTTTTTAGTCTATGGTAAACTGCTGATGAGATTTCACAAGAACCTTTAGGACGTTCTAGTTCTGACCACGTATAGGAAAACACATTTTCTTTCGTAAGATTGCTTGTGGAAGTTCCGTGAACGATAGTAAAGTTAAAAATATAAATCTGCCGGGAATAGTAAGTAGCCTGGTCCGGAATCTTAGGACCAGATAACTTGCACTGTTAATATAAAAACAACACTGCCAGCACAGAGCAGAAAACATAACCTAATACGGTACTCTGATTGGTTGGGTACTGCTGCGTTCTCTCATCTGATTGGTCCCGGGAAATGTCCACTTTTGCTTCTCAGTTGAAATGGAAATGACCAGATTTGCAGCTAAACTGAATTTTTGCCGTTAAATAAATAATAGAAATGTAAGTTTTTGCTTCAAAGGTCGAATACCACTGGATGCAGCTATATTCAAAGTATAATAATCAATTTCTAACTCAATTTGGCCAGAAAGTGGACATGTCCGGTTTTGCATCTAGACCCCTCATTTGGCTATCAGAAAACCTTGAAATTATAAATGTAACCAGGAAATACATTTTTAGAGTATATTATAAAGAAAACAAATTTAATTTATAATAAAAACCAAAGCAAAAATATATCAACACATCTTTTTTACTAAATTAAAACAGAATTTTCAAAGTGCATTTTTGTTGAACAGTAATGTATAGTAATTTTTTTAAAGATATCTTTTAATACTATTCAGAAAAATGTTTTTCCTAGGTTGTTTTAAGTTGAAACAATGTCAACACATACTTTATGACTCCATTCCTAACATAATGAGATGTCATATTTAATGTATTTATACTGTGTTTTTCTTTCACTGAGGAGAATTTAGAACACGTTTTCTATTTTCCATTTTATCTGATGGCACGACTTCAATATTTCTTTCTTGTTGGTTTTGTTAGGTTTAAGGATTTAGAATTTAGGATTAAAATATTATTTTTTATTTTTTATTATAATATTTAGGTATTATTTGTAAAATGCAACAGAGATGTTAAGTAGTTAGAACCAGTTAAATGTTCAATATCAGATTTAAGGTAATCATTGGAAAAAATAACCAAAATTGTTGAAACTACATACAACTTGCAGCCAATTTACACACATGGATAGTGATAATCTATATAAACCACTGGTAACCTTGACATGGGGTCAGTTAGGGGAAAGATGTTTGAAGAATGAGGTAATGCTGCTGGCCAACCTAGAGATGTTTCAATAGAGAAAGACTCGACTAGCAGATAGAACTTGATGATCCAAAGAAGGTAAGAGGACTCATGCGTTTTAAACTATAAACTATTAAATTCTCAAGTACCGGCAAGCGGGGTTACTTTGGCCAACCAAGTAATAGTTTTTATAATTTTACTTAACAACTAATCTTAACAAAATTGTTCCTAACAACACCTTCCCTTTGAAAAATGTCGTCCTCGAAATTGTGTTAAAGTTGTGAACAATCTCTAATGGGTGTTCTTAGTTTTATTACTTTATTTATTACATATATTTTTATTCCTAAATAAATAAAAGCAATGATTAAATGGTCATATGCCTAATATCAAATGTCCTAAGGATGTTGTATCCATCACTTCTGACCATTTTTGGGGAAGAGTGTCTCATTGCATCTTATATGACTTTGGGGTGTACGGTGAATAGGTTTCCTGTGATTTCCTTTACTTTGGGTTGTCCATGTTTTCTTTCAAAATTTTCAAAGTAGGTTAAGGCTACACCTTCAAGATTAATTGGAAAGTATATAATTATCTTTTTGTCTGCCCAACTATTCGCTAAGGATGCATGTTCAAATCATGTAATGTGGCTCAAAATGTCTTCTAAAGGAGTACCACTGAATTTACCTGGATCTAAAAATGGTAATCGTTCTTTCATTGTGATAGATTTTGGTATAATTTTATCTGTATTACATACTTTATTGTTAGTGTTTTCTCCTGATTCTGAACCAAATTCAACTGTGTCGTATACGTTTGGTTTTTTGAAATACTACGTGTCTCGTATTTTGTTATAGGTTTTATTTTTATTAACCAGTTGACGTAGCTCATAGTAATATCATCTCAGCTCATACCTGAATCTAAATTAATCTGGATTAACCTTAAATTTGACCGTAAAAATTCAAGATCTGCTTGTTCTGGTAGTTGTAGGCCTAAATTATTTAAAAAGTTTTTCGCTCCCTCTTTCTTTAAAGACTTTATATCCGTTAATGACAAATTCATTTAAATAAGTGTTGAAAACCTTTGATAATAATTTTTCACAAAATATATGTTGTGTTCATGAGTTTTGTTAAAAATAAGGGAAAATTTGTTGATTGTATCTGTTTTCATACGTTCGTCGAATAATGTGTAAGCAAATTCCTATGTTAGTTTCTTACATGAATTGGAAAAGATAGAGTACTTTAATAATAGTCTGTGTAAAAAATTCAATAACTTATTTTGTCATTTAATAACAAAACACAGATTTTGTTATTAAATGTTGTAGGCTGTAAGTATGCAGTCAATTGTGAGGAAAGAAAAATAGAATAAGTAATTGCATCGTATATTTTCGTTTAAGTAATGAAATTGCATGTCGTATGTTTGGAGTTAAATTTGTTAAAATGTATAAATCAATAATTAACAATAATAGTTATACATAGTTATAATATTTATCTTAATAAATTCAACATATATTAATAAAAGTTACACATATTAATTAACACATAATAATTAAACATACTCCTATGATTTTGGAATATTGTTCAATTAAAAAAAATAACGAATTTTTATTTTTATTTCTCAAAGTTCTTGGCTATATAGATAAAATATATGCAGAGGTACATACAAAGTGGTTGTTGTAATATTTGTTATTAATAACTTAATTTCTGCCGCAATATGATATGATAACAAAATTTGAAAACATTTTATTCCTAAACATTTTTTAAAATGCACTTTTTATAAAATTGTCTACGCATAAATGAATATTTGAATGGGAGTGTCTTACTCTGTATGTTCAGCAGACATGGAGGTATAGAGGGGGTTTTAATACAAGAATTAAATTTTTTAATTTTTTTTTTATCTCTTATATTGTAGTATAACTATTGTATGTGTGTATTGTAAATAAGTACTTGTAGTTAAATGTATGAAAAAAACTTTTATCTTTTTATAAAATTTAAATATTATAAATAATTGATAAACCTGTGAAGTAGAATATAAAATATATGGGATAAGGTGCTTCATTTTTGTTATTTAAATTTTTTTTTCTATAAAAATTAAATATGTAAAACTTTGATAGTTCGACACTGTGGACTTAGGGGGTGTCAAAGTATCAAAATGCCGAACTATAAGGAGTGTATTGGACATACATAAATGTCATAGGGAGCATAAAAACATGACTTTTATAAGAAAATTGCACAAATTTAATTAATACTGAAACATTAAACCAAAGTAAAAGTACAGTAGAGTGCGGTTATCCGAGCCCCGAACAACCGAGTTCCGGGTTAACTAAGGTAGTCAAATTAAAGTTTAGTTTGTTAAAAATTGAAACGGCGCACAAAGGAATATTAAATGAGATTCCGTATTAACCGATATGAATCCAAGTACTGTATTACAAAATGAACAAAAAATCACATTTTAACTTTCATTTTTATGTATAAAATTTCATTGATTTATTTATAGCTACCTGAAATAAAACTCTATACAGTAGTACAGTTTCAAGATACTATAAAGATTTAAAATATCACACGGGAAAAATGATGCAGTTGTGAAGCTTATTTCATTGGGTGTGAGAAGTAGTTTGATCACAAGAAACTGTTGTCTTCAATTCTTGGAAAAAGGTTGTATTCCTTACTGAGAATGTTTCATTTACAAATAAAGCCCCTCCCCTCATCTAAAAAATACTGTACAGGCCAATGAGAAACATGTATGTTGAGACATCTGTCAATCAACTCCACGTGTTTATTCTAATTCCTTGTTTGTGCCTGCTAATATTTTTAGTATGTATTAACCCTTAAGTACTATCATGGGTCTTAGAGACCCAGAGGGAAATTTATTTCCCCATAATTCCCACACCGGACAGCCTAGGCGCTCCCCTCTCCAGGTACCTTCCTAAAATAGTGTTGACCTTCTGTGGTGAAAGTGGTGCCATCCTAACCGGGTTATTATAGCTGTTATTGATTGAATTGTGTCTCTCAGACCTATGATAGTAGTAGCGTAACTTTTTGTTGTGTCTCTCAGACCCAGGATAGTACCTTGGTTACAAATTTGTTTTCAGTATGCTGAACACTTTATTAATTAAAAGTGGTGTTTTAGTTTGGTTTTTTATATTTTTACCCCAGTTAATGTTTATGCCAGTTCTTGTAGTAAGTTGCACAATTTACAATGGATGATTTACCATTGACATCACATTCAACGCATATGAGAAGAACAAGAGCAAGGACATTATAGGCCGTGAGGCGAGTGATGAAACTCTTGATGCGCGTAGGAGGGGAATTGGGAGGTGGGGAGAAAGACAACATCACGCACGGAGACATAAACCAACTGAGGGGGTTATTGCCACGCATGCGCAAACTTTCTCTTTGCCACTGCGCATCGCCAAGACAGTCTCATCTCTCGCCTCACGAACTATACTGATGCGTTTGTCATAGACTGTTTGTTTGAAAGTGAAGGAAATGATTCTAAAATCGACGTTGGTAAAAGTGATCAAGACCCAGACTTCTTGATTGACAGTGATCATGATTCTAGTACTGACCAAGAAATCGATGAAAATGAAGATGTAGAAACGAGAGCACAGGTTAGTCAGGAATTAGAAGCTGCCAAACTGTGTAGATGAATGTAACGCCCAGGTAATTCAAAGTACTTTACTAAATAGGAGTAAATATTATTATGGGAAACAAACTAATGCTATGAAAATGAAAAATATCCCTCCATATAAATGGATAAAAGATATTCCAATGTAAACAGTGCGCACAAGACAACGTAATATAGTATATGCCTTGCCTGGTCTACGTGTCCTGCTACGCTGTCTATAGGAAATACCCCTAATGTTTTATCTGTATGGAATTTATTGTTTTCAAATGACTTACTGGATGAAATTTTGAAGTGGACCAATCCAAAAATCATGACTATTCGAACACGTTACCAGAGATGCAATTTATCCTATATTCAAGACTGTGACACGATTGAACTAAAAGGATTTATAGGCCTTTTGATACACACTGCTGTATTCAAATCTGGCAACGAGTCAGTTCACAGCCTATTTGCAACAGATGGAACAGACAGGGAAATATTTCGCTATACAATGACAAAGGAACGGCTTAAAAGTTCATCTGTGTTTAACAGATGTGAGGACCCATTACTTGCTAAATGCTTATATATTTATATATTTAATACTGGGAAAGGAAGCGATGGTCAAACTTTGACTGACCAAGTAAAAAAGAATTTGTTGGTACCCACACAAGCAGTTTTAAGACTTGCTGAACCATACTTGTACACAAACAGAAATATCACTACCAACAAGTGGTACTCATCCATAGAGCTCTCAAAAGAGCTGCTTGATCATGGTTTGACAACAGTTGGAAGACTTAAAAATAAAAAAAAAAACTGAAGTTCCCGCACAGTTTTTAGGTAACAAAGTAAGGAAGGAAAAAGATTGTCTGTATGGATTTACAGAAAATCTCACTCTACTGTCATACGTCCCCAAGCAAAACAAGGCAGTGCTTATGCTTTTGTCAATGCATCACTCAAAAGAAGATGATACTGATACAGGAAAACCAGAAATCATAACCACAATCGTACAAAAGGTGGCGTCGATACTCTGGATCTGTTATGTGCAACCTATTCCTGTAGTAGAAGAACAAGAAGATGGCCAATAGTAATTTTCTTTACAATGGTGAATATATCCGCAGGGGTAAATGGCTATATTCTACACCAATCCTACAAAGAAAGTCCTAGTTTGACCAGAATGGAATTTATGAAAAAGCTTGCAATGTCTCTTGTGTCTCCTCTTATGACACAGAGACTTACCTGTGGCTATTATATATTGGAGCAGAAATTAAGCTTAGCCTAAAAAGAGTGCTTAAGTTAGAAGAGGATACAGGACCAGAACAGGAAACATTCTTTGAAAAAAGAAAAAGTGTATCTTCTGCCCACCACGCCTTGGATGAAAGACCAAATATCCATGCAAGCTCTGTGATACACCAATTTGTTTGGAGTGTGCTCATAAGGTTTGCAAGGACTGTTTGGACAAAGAGTATTTTTTTATGTTATTATATTGCTCATGAATTTTACTTTTATGTATTTATAACGAGTTTGAAATACATATCTGAGTTTTGAAAGAAAAGTGTTAATATTTTCCTTAGAAATAAATTATAAGAAAATTGGGTCAAAATTTGATGGAAATTTCAAAACATGAAATTGTAAAGAATAAAACAACTATTATGGTTTGCCTGTTTTTTAAATACTAACTATACATGTGATTACTATGTAATGGAGCATGGATTCAAGGCTTTAAAGAAACAAAAAATCTAAAATTCAATTATACAAGAAAGTTAAAAAAGTTTGGTCGAAAACTGCAAATATTTATTAAATACAATTTTGATTACATAAAACACTAATTTTTTGCTTTTGCAACTGTGAAAATGCTCAAAATATTCTATAGTTACATAACATGAATAGACATCTTAACAAAATAATACAAATCCTTTAAGAAAAAAGAAAAAAAAAAATTTAACCGGGTCTGTCAGCTCCAAGATAGCACTTGTGTTAACTCTGGATAAGGATAGATGTTAAACTTTGCAAATGAGATTTTCATTATGAGTGGAAAACGATACTCTATGTGTATTAAATTTCTTTCATTTGAGCACAATTATCAAACCTTTTTTGTTAATTTAACCCTGGAAGTGGCATGTTGCTCAAACAGTATGCTTTGTGATGTATCTGGGACAAGTTCCCGCCAAGCAAGAAGGAAAAATCACATTTTTTACAATTCAAAATTTACCATAGTAAAAATCATTGTACAGAAATTATAAGACCGTTTTAAGGCTAATGTTCCATAGATGCATAATCATACAATCAAAAGTCTATAAAACGGTATAAATAAATTAAAAATTTTTAATATACTTCAACGGTCACACCTTATTTTGGCATGCACAAAGGTCACTTCGGGGTCTGCTGGACCCCAATATATTTTACTGTATATATGTGTAAAAAAAAAAATTCGAAAATGTTTTAACTTCTAAAACTTTTATTTTAGGCCTTTGTTGATTGTTTTAAATGCCTATTTCATTGATATATAAATATAAATATAAATATATATATATATATATATATATATATATATATATATTTTGGAGGTGAGTTTTTGGGAAACTTGAAGAGAACACTAACATTTTGCTACTTTTTTTTTATATATAACCCATATTTTATTTAAAAAATTCAAGAAACAAAAATCAACACATATTTTTAAAGTTAAGTAACTAAACTATTTATGCTAAAGACTGTAGGAGGTACTTGGTGGTATTCCATTTTAAATAAATTAAAACAACATTTTTTTAGTATAAACCTCAATATTTTAATTGAAACTTGCCGACCATGGTTTCGCTAGTTAAAGCATTGTTAAGGACTGTAAGCATTGTAATTCATGTAAAAGTCCTTGACAATGCTTTAACTAGCAAAAACATAGTCCGCAAGTTTCAATTCAAATATTGTGGTTTATACTAAAAAATTGTTGTTTTAATTTAGTTAAGTAACTAGGCTACACATTGAAACTTTGAAAAGCAATTTTGGTCAAAAGGTACAGAGTTGTGAATGTTCAAATTTACGTAAAAATGACATCATGAAAATTTGCTGAAAATTTATTTTAAATTTTAAAATGTTTTTAGATTTATCTAAAATATTTAAAAAAACAAATATTCCCTACCTATAGACTAAGTACATGCATATATATAGGCCTATATATATTTGTATATATATATATATATATATATATATATAGGCTGGCACACATCACCTTCGTCTTCCGACGCAAAAGGTACTTCAGACGCACAAGCTTCTCGTTTCTGGAATTGAGGCTGTACAAAACCATAGAGTTGATTCCACTTTGATCAACCATACTGAAAAAAAACTCACATTGGCCAACGGTTTGTTTTTCTAGTGGTAGTGTAGCTATAGCACAGTTTGTCAAAAGTGTCTGTTCCCTTTTTGGTTGCGTTGTAGAACATGATGATGTCAAGTTTTCCAGTTTCTTGATCAATCTCCTTACTGCGATGCATAGTGGATAAAAGAACAACATTCTTTTTTATTGTTGGTGAGTAAACAACCATAGTTTTGTTTTGATCAAAAGCAAATCTAGATTCTCCTGGTTGTTTCATAGTAACAAATGATGGAAGAATTTCCACCTTGTCCTTTCTCATAGTGCCGACCATGGTCAGTTTGTAAGTAACTAGCATGTTCTGAAAAAGAGGAACCGAGATGAACCAATTATCATTCCGTTACATTGCGATTGGTTCCATAGATGGGTTCACATAACTTTCGAACTAGAAAACCAGCCTTTGGTTCTCTGTTAGGGGGTGTGAATTTGCCTACACTGGGTATTGCATTTACCATGTAAGCTGTCTTTGCATCGTTCATCATAACTATTTTGAGCCCATACTTATCAGGTTTTGATTTAATGTAGACTCAAAACGAGCAGCACCCTCTGTAGCTTAGAAGTTGTTCATCAACTATGCAGTGCTCAAAAGGGGTGTACATGTTCTTAGACTGTTAAACAAACCTATCCCATATAGCTCTAATTGGAGCCAGTTTGTCATTAGCCATTCTCTCGGTTCTGGTACGTCGATCATCAAATCGTAAACAGTCGGAGAGAAATTTGAAACGATGCAAGGGCATCATGACCCTAAACACTGGATTGCCTAATTCAAGAGAAAAAAGTTCCTCAGAACTCCTAGTTCCACTTTTGAGCTTTCCTGCAATATACATAAGTCCTATGAATGCTAGAATTTCATCTTGATTCATGTTGAAATGATAAGTCTGTAAGGGTTTATTTTGTTCCTCAAACAGCCGTCTCTTTCTTGAGATTTCCTCATTTGTTTTAAGGGTTATTTTGCTTACAATATGATCATCAAACAGAAGCTTCGAGGCCTCAACCGGTGACTGAACTGTTCTAGCTTCCGCTCTGGCACCAGGTAAATGAGTAACAATATTGCGACCTTGAACCCTGCCCTTTCTCGCTGGTTCTTTTGTACTCCAAACATAGCCTTTTTTCCCTCAAATGATATTTCTAATCACACATCTAACAGGTGGAACATTACCTGGATTTTGATTTATAACTGGTTCACCTCCACCCGCAGCTCCTTGTTCCGCTACTCCACCAACGTCTCCATTTTCAACCACAACCTCTTGTTCTTCTTCTCCTTGCTCTAAAGCCCCTCTATGCCATCGTTTACTCCTTCTGGTGTTGCAGGATCATCAATGTTCAACTCCTCTTGCTCACTATCTCCAATATCACATTCGTCCGCACTAAACTCATCCTAATATTCCGATTCCTCTTCGTAATCTGGGTCTCTCTCTGAATCGTCCTCACTACACTACAAAAAACATCATCAGGTTCACTGTCGCTATCGTGATTTAACAACCGAATATCAATTGAATTCAAACTCATTTTGTCACAATATGTAAGAATAAACTCACCTAAATAACAAAAAACTAAAAATTGCACTTCACAATTTTGCAACTTAATCGGTCACACCGGGGTTTACTAGACCCCACTCGCGAAAACAATGCTTACAAAACGACTACCTGCGGCGCATTGACCTTGGCGGCTGGTGAGCGGTCCGGCAGTGCTGCCAGACGAATTTACAAGGGAGAAAAATTTCCCTGACATATATAAAAATAAATATAAAAGGAAATATAAAAAATAAATTTCGGCTGGAGTTCATGTAAGCATGACTCCAAATTAGCCTATACAGAACAGTATAGACATAAATCCGAGTTTTAGGTTATCTGAGGTACTGGTTACTCGGATAAGCAAGGTTCTACTGTAACTCAAGTTATACTTGAGGAAAATAACTTTGCATTATATATACTTGCCATTATATATAAAAATTATTATAAATTATAAATATTATAGATCAGTTTAGTGGATATTTTGAAAATATTTGAGTGATTTTCTATTGAAATGGCGTACATTAGTGTGTCCCAGGGAGCTGATGACTCGGATCCGACCCACACTTTATTGCATCATAAAACTTAATTACCTGAACTAAAAACAACTTTTGTACACCATATTTGGATTTTATACATGTAAAGATATGTAAAAGCTCACTTATTAATTTTTAGTTATCTGCGTCATATAGTGTCATTTTGCCTTAGCAGTGAATGTGTTTTAATGAAACGCACATACTCAACATGTTTATGTAAACCCAGAATGGTTCCAACTATTATTACTTGGAGTGATTTTACTTTAATAATTGATTACAAGATTCTCTATACAACAAACTTTGCTCACCCTAGTAAATATTCAAATATGCCAATATTCCTATGGTTCTTCCTCTCTAAGCCAACATCCTTAATCGCCAACAATGCCTTGGCTGTCCTCTTGCACTACGTCCAGATACACCCGGTCCTCTCTGACATCAAAAGATCCCTTCTCCTTCTTGTCAGTTGCTTATATAGGTTTGGCCATATGTGGTGCTCTACTGCCGATACAAGGGAAGCATTTCAACACTTTTTTACCTCTTTCACAATAATTGTTCATTCTTAGTTTCATATGACCATATATTACTTTAAATATATAATTTTATAATTTCAATACATTTTTGACATGACCGATGCCCATGAGACATCGACCCGATGTCACACTTAAAACTATCAAAAGGAAGAATAATCCCTGTCAGGAACCTGTACATGTTTTATTTTGATTATAATATACATTTTTATACATAGGAAAAATAAAATAATTGAAAGGATAGTGATCCATATAGTAAATGTGATGTGGATCATAGCCGTAGTGTCTAGCATATCTGACCAATTTTTAAGCAAAGATACTGGACTCAGTTCGTCCCCTAGTATGTTGTTATGTATGAAAATTACTGGAGTTGAAAGAGACCATTTTGTGTTGAGGATAATTATGAGATATGTTCACAATACTAGGAGGGTCATGGTGTGTGAAGGGCTTGAAGATTAGAGAAATTAGGGTGGTCCATGAGACAGGTACTACATGGCGCAGCATTGGATCCAAGGATGCCCTGCTATCTCATGGAAATTGTCTGTCTATCACGACGTATTTGCCTTCATGTAGTGAACAATGACATGGCAATGTAATCTCCTAAGTGTCTGGGAGATCATGCTGAATGGGTGTGCTGTGGTTTGTGCCACCGCACTTTAGAATGGTGTCAGGAGTTGGATTTGTAATTGTGAAGATGTCTTCTGTTATCTCTGTGATCAGTATTTCCTTGTCACTGGGACTGTAATGAAATGTACACACTGTTGCTATGCTTTGGATATCACCGCCTGCTATGAGCTGAGCCGCACAACCTCTTGGTAATGTTGGGGGTATGGTCATGTGTGTAGACATTCAGTCCCTATTTCATATATTATTAAAAACTAAGAGTAAAGAATTAAAATACAATTGTCATTGTTGTCATAGAAAACACAAGTCTCTCATACACTTATGAAACACAAGTCTCCATCTGAAACATAACATTTTAAAATTCTGTCATTGCTGTATGTACTTGCTGTAAGACTGTGGACACATTTGCTGTGTAGTCTTGTAGCATAGATGCTATATTGACGAGGTCAACATGATAACCCCTGATGAGTTTTTGGACATTGTTGAGGTGAGTGTTGACAGTTTGTTCGTTTTCTGTCAACACATGCAGTTCATCATCTGTAGCCGTACCACAGCACCAATGAAACACATCTCCAATACTGTTGATTGCTCTGGGTGATCTGGTATGTCCATTCGTCATTTGTTCATGGTTGATGACTGATTTCTACTGTATATCATCCGTAATGGCTAGAAGTTCCTCTAGTACCTGTGCCGTTTAACACTCTGTTGCATTCGTTCTACCTAAACATATGGGGGACTGTGCACTGGTGGTTAGGAAATGATGCATAGGAGTTAAAGGGAATATTTAAGTTAGAGGAATTGTGGATTGAACAAATATTCTGCTTGGAGCGATTGAAAATGTGTTCTTTTTGAAATTATTGTTTGTTTATTCTGATGGGAAGTGAGGGTGGTGGTTAAGGGGAAAATGAAAATCCATAATATTTTCATCAACTTTTCATCTGCTGTTTCCGTTTCTTTTATTGTTGGCATGATGTCCTGTAACTGAGTAAACATTTGTGTATAAATTCACCTGTAATCCTTTCTATTTTTTTTTAACTCTAATTAATTGGAAACATTCTGTAATTTGCTTTGAATACTCAAATATCAAAAATCCTAATACATTTTATATTTCTAATTAGTGTTTTCAAAAATATTTAATGTACTACAACGAAAAAACTCAACTTTTTTATGAGCTAGACTGTACGCTTCCCCTATCTTATTTTCTAAGCGCACTAGCCTCGAATCCTGAAATTTTTCGTCCTAGAATAGTTTCCGCGAAACAAAGAATGAATTATTCAATCCCCTGGAAGTGTAGACTTCTGTATTTTGTCTAGCCTGGATTGAATAACATCTTCAACAGTTTAGGTTGCTCCAAACTGTCGGTACCCCCTTTTTATTTAATTACTTCCAGTTACTGTATTTAATTTACCCTTATGCTCAGGGAGAACACGATTTTAATTTTTTATCTTTTTTATTTGCTAGGGAGCGTATTCTTGAGAATACCTTGTAAATACAATATATCAGACCTTTATTCAAAATATTAGCTGTAAACATAACCAAGATGTGTGGATAATGTAAAAAGACTACACATTATTTTTGATATTAATAACTGAAACTTATTTATTCTATTTAATTTGACAGAAACAAGAATCAATTTTTCTCAGTAACCATGAACAAATTTATTTAAAAAAGAAAGTTTCAAAAATTATTTAGTTTTCATCACTGTAAATATTCTCATACAATTTATTACTTTATTACTTTTATCTTTAGGTAGCAGACAGGCAATTATTTTAATTTAGAGGAAAATTTCATACTTTATATTATTATGTTAACAAAGAATTTCCTCTTATTAATCTCTGAACACTAATTTCTAAGTTTTAAATCTAATTAGTTGTTCAGGATTATCATATTAACATTTTATTAACTATGAAAATGAAATATCCACACACAAGTATTATATCTTAACCTATACAATTTTTAATTGATTACATTAAATTTATATCCCAGGAAAATCAGTTTGACTCTAAATTTATTTTTGGCCAATTTTGCCTTAACAAGAAAAAGGATAGTTTGAATAGCTTTTCAGACCTTGATCGCCGTCTGGAAGATCCTGATCTCGATGTTCCTGGATGGTGGGATGATTTTAATTCTCTGGTGACCGGTTGTTGTTGAAGTTTACAGTTGATCCATGTGTCCTTAGCAAAGTTCCTGTGGCGTGTTAATTTTCATTAACTCTGGATGTTTAAGATTTTCCACGTTTTCGGAACTCACTGCAGATTCGCTAGTTAACATCTCACTTCTCACTTCAACTTATTTCCTTTACGATGTGATCTTCAGCACTGATACTTTAACATTTTAACTTTTTTATAACTTTTTCGAAATAGCTTCGGGCATAGTAACACCTTACACTTGTTTCAAGAAATTTTTTATGAGAGAACCCTCGGGCATAGCAACCTCTTACACCGGCTTTTACTGATTTCTTAAGAGAGAGCGATAAAGTCTTATGCAACTGTATTTATAGACTAAAACTATCGTATCCCCATACTAATTTCTTTCCCTCGCAGGGATAATACGATAGTTCTTTATTTTCATATTTCTTACGTAATTCTTGCGTTAATTTTCTGTTCTAATGTTTGGTTTGTTTACCGATGAGTGAATTACCATGGTCCGAGTCCTCTAATCTTTTGTTTAAATTATTTTCCTGTAATTAATCATTTTCATTATTATGGCTGTCGGTTGGTACACTGACTCCTTCCCTTCATACGTCACAAAGTCCTGGAGTTTGGAACTCTACATCTTCAAACTTGCTACTGCAAAATTCCCTATTGTTTCTTCTTTGTTCTCTTCTAACGGTTTTCCTAATTGAGTTTTCATTTTTTATTTATCAGCATCTTGTAGGTCTTCATGTCAGCTTTCGCGAGAAGTCACGTGGTGTTTTCGGCCTGCTCATTCACCTGCAATTCGTTATGCAATAATCGGCGTGATTTTCAGTTTTTGTTTTTCACACCTGTCACTTTAGAGTTCTGAAACTTCACCATTTTGTTTAGTTCCTTTAATAAACACACTTGCCGCAGCGAAGATTCTGTCTGACCCTCCGATCTTGGTTATTTTCACACTTGGTTTCACACTTCTTCGTTTGGGGGGTTATTAGTTACTGATCACCATAGGACTTACAGATTCTTTAGTATATTTGATTCTAAACAGGTTTTCTTAATTTTGAAACTTTAACTTTATTCATTTCCACACAAAGGTGTGAAAACCATATCTTTTCTATTTTACTCAACTTTTTATTTTTTACTTTAATTACTTGTGAAACTTTACTCTATTAGTTATCCCTATACAGTACATTCTCAAAATTTACATTTATTTTCGTTTTATTTAACTTATATCATTTCTCTTAACTTTTTTAATATTAATTTTTTCAAAATTTGTCCAAAACTCTTTTATTCTTAGAATTATTTACCAATCACAGAAATACCAAGGTTTTTTGATTTTGAGTAATTTTGAAAATATTTTAATTCTTCATTCAAATCTGCTGCAGTGCATGTTAATTTTTATGAAATAACCGTAACTGATCTGTATTGCATACAACTTGTACTACAATTACACATCCTTTAACATTATTGTTTCATATTTTCATAATTCATCAAATACAAATTTTTTATTCAAAATCTACCGACATACGATTTTTCTGTCAAAATGGGTAGGCAAACATTGACTTTAGACCGAGTCATAGGTCAGTTTCACCGACTCGCGCTGACCAGCAAAGTTGGTTACAATTCAGCCAAACCTTTCTATTTTTGTTAAAATTGGCCAACACTGGTGGCATAGTTAATACTTTTTTCAACTGTTGAAAGGCTTTTTCATGCTGCCCTAACCATTTAAAAGTCCTTTTATCTGCATTTTTTATTTTGTTAAATCCATTAGAGGTTTAGCTATGTCTCTAAACCTCTGGATAAATTTTCTGTAATAAGATGCTTCCCCTAAGAAACTTTGCACGTCCTTTGTTCATGTACGAGTGGGAAATTCCATGCTCGTCTGTAAATTATTTTCCCAGGGTCAAATTCCATGTTCAGAAACATTGTGTCCTAGTACATCAAAGTTTTGATAAAAAAAGTGACACTTTGAAGTTTTGAGTTTCAATTGTGCCACCTCTAATTGCCTAAAAACCTTCTCTAGATTAGTTAATTGATCTGCAAATGTGTTTCCATATGCCACCAAATCGCCACATAGATTACCATCCCTTGGTAAAACAACCCTGAAAACAGACGATTCATACTCCGCTGAATGGAATTGTGCATTCCCATGGGCAGCCTTGTATATTGATATGGGCCTTTGTGAGTTACAAACGCTGTATATGGTCTGGTCTGTACTCATTTTTATTCTTATTAAATTCTTTATATCGACCCCTCTATATCATTAACTTTCACTTGTTCCTACAACATGCCCTATCGGAAGAGGCTATCTTTATAAATCAAGGGGTGTGAGCCTTGTATATCTGGTCAAGGTCCATGACATCATGACTTTAAGGTCTCTTTGACAGGTTAATAAAAAAGTGGTTATCTGAACGCTTCCGTTTAATTTTTATCGAAGTTTACTACGCTTTACAACGTTTTTAAATAACCGCTTAAAGCAATGGCAACAAGTTCAACGCTATACCCAGATGCTCTGGAAACGATGGAACGTAGAGTATCTACACACGCTTCAACAAAGGTCTAAATGGACACGTCCTTCTGACAACCTGTTAATAGGAGATCTTGTGCTCATACTAGAACCTAACACGCAACCCATGACTTGGCCGCTAGGTCGTATTCTTCACACTCATCCTGGCAAGGATGGTGTTGTCCGCGTAGTCACATTACAAACTCAGTCTGGAATTCTTTCTCGCCCAGTCACCAAAATCTTCAAGTTACCCCTTGAAGTCTAAATCTATTTCATTTTAATTTTTCTTACTTTTCAAAATTAGATTAAGTATGGACATAGTTGCACCCATCTTCCTACCGCATACTCTTCGGGTACCTTATAAATCCCAGTCCTTCTCGCACTCACATACCTTTCCTCATGTCAATACTTATTGAAACGATAGTTTCAAGGGGGCCGCTATGGTCTGTACACATTTTTATTCTTATTAAATTCTTTATATCGACCCCTTTATATCATTAACTTTCACTTGTTCCTACAACATGCCCTATCGGAAGAGGCTATCTTTATAAATCAAGGGGTGTGAGCCTTGTATATCTGGTCAAGGTCCATGACATCATGACTTTAAGGTCGTTTTGACAGGTTAATAAAAAAGTGGTTATCTGAACGCTTCCGTTTAATTTTTATCGAAGTTTACTACGCTTTACAACGTTTTTAAAAAACCGCTTCGCTATTCATGTTGTACCATTTTAAAGTCTATCATATTGTGTCATTCGTTTTATTTTCTATATTTAAAGTGATCTGTGTAGTTTTAAAGAGTAACATTAATAAACTGTATCGTAACAAGTGAACCTCAGTGCACTGAAGGAGTTGTGAATATAGGACAACTTGTGACCATCTTTTCAAACCAGGTACGTTCAATTTGTGTTGCTCATAATATGTTACACAGATCATATAATTTTACATGTTGTATGTTATGTCTTTCAAAATTAGTTACACTACATTTAAACGCAGTCTGTTAAAAACGCATGTATAAACTAATCAAAGTTTATTGGTCCTCCTGATTTATTTCTCTGTGTTGAAAATACACACATAATTTAAATGCACGCAACATAATTTTGGTCCTCCGGGCAGGATTTACGATAAAAATGTACCTAGTTCATTTTATTCGTCGTATATGTTGAACCACGCTAGGATTCAGTTTATCAATTTTCAATACGCCATATTGATTTTATCGATCGAATCCACTTTCGTCTGAACTTAGTCAACTCTGCGCATGCCACATCAAACGCTACGATTGGCTTGTAAACAACGTCAGCTGTGTTAAAACTTAACCTGATTTCAAAAACAAGCAAAACTTTTGTATCAACACTCATGATATTGAGTTATGAATCAATTTAATTCTGTTTAACTAATTCAATCTGGTTAAACATTTTTCTTTTAAATAAATAAAATTTTAGTTGCTTTTAGAATTAAAATTTACAATTTGAAAAACAAAATTCTTAAATTTGGAATTTCTATCTTTGTTTTTTTAAATTTTTGAATACGCTTCTGGTATTAGGCTTACAACCTAAAATTATTTTCTATCAATTTTAAACAAAAATGATGTGTTACAAAGCTTTTACACGACAAGCTGAACTATTATCTAAAAGATTAGCTAAAGTTAATACTGCGATAACGGAGATTGCAGAAGAATGTAAAGACAATATACCACAACAGACTGAACGGAAAGTTTTAGGATATCATGGTGAAGTATGCAGAAAATTTCTTGACTTCGAAACATGGGTTGACCGAGTCACAAACAACGAAGAGATTTCAGACCAGGAACTCGATCAAATTAGCTCAGTGCAGGAAAATATATCTGAACTCGTAATTAACGCCAAAACTAACATTAAAATTTTAATGCCAACTATTAGTCAGGCAAATGAATTAAATCAAACCACTTCATCTCAAGTTTCTGAATTACACAAAACAGCGATAAAATTACCTAGATTGTCATTAACTCATTTTAATGGCCTACTTTCTGATTGGTCAAATTTTTTTCACATTTTATCAAACTCTATTCATCAAAATGATTCTTTAACTCCTGTTGAAAAATTTACATATCTTTTGTCTTGTTTGCTAGGGGAACCATTGAATCTTGTCAAGTCTCTACCAATCGGTCCAGAAAATTATAGGATAGCTTGGGACACAATCTGTAGTCGTTATCAAAACACTCGCTGCTTAGTTAATTTTCATATCAATAACATTATTGATCTACCTAATATAACGCACGCTACGCTTAAAAACATAAGACAGTTTTTAGACACATATTCTGAAAACAGTCAAGCCTTGTTCGCTCTTAAATACGACATCAGTAAAGAGTTAACCCTTTTAACTCTTTTACTATGCAAATTGGATTCATCTTCAAGAAAACGGTTTGAAGATCAACGTTCAATAGACCATAAATTACCTACAATTAAAGAACTTATCACATTCTTAGAAGCGGAATGTATTCATTTAGAAGATTCAATTACAACCGCCTCTGGTTCACAATTAAACACTGTTGTCAAACCTAACCTAACCTATTCTAGACCGCTCGTTACTCAACCTAAAGTACTACCATCTTCAAAACAAGTGTACACAGCGGTACCTTCTCACGCTTTATGTACCTATTGTAATAAATCTGACCATAAGATTTATATGTGTTCTCCGTTCAAGGAACTAACTGTCAACAAACGATTTGAATTCATTAAATCTAATCAGCATTGTTTCAACTGTTTAAGCGCATTACATTCAACTTCTCACTGCAAATCAACTAATACTTGTAACCACTGTAACCATAAACATCATACATTACTTCATTTTGATACACGCAAACCCAACGCACATGAAATTACCACAAGCTGACTATCTAAGAATAAACAGACACATTTCATTCCGCAATCTAAACATAACCTTCAACCTGTTAACAAAACACCAAATTATTATAGCATTTCTCATCAGGCAAGTGTTCCATTCAACAATGATGGACTCTTTACAATATTAAGCACCGCTAAAATTTATTTAACCTGTAATACAAACAAATCTCTCGTTGTGACTGCATTACTCGACTCAGGTAGTCAAATTTCACTAATTACGACCGACTGTGCTAACAGGTTAGGTCTATACATTAAACCATCTTCTATGCAATTAAATGGAATTTCTAATGTCTCTACAACAATAAGAGGCTTTGCTAAACTCAACATTTCTACACTAAGTGGTTATACACTTAAACACAATCACAATGTTATTGTTTTGGACAAAATCGCTTGTAATCTTCCTAAATGGGAAAACACTTCACATCTACGCTCTAAATTGAAAAATTTTAAATTAGCAGATGCTAGGTTCAATAATCCAAATAAAATTGATTTTTTATTAGGCGCTGACTTATATGCAAATGTAATTACAGGCCATAAAATTCATTTAGGCCACAATCTGCCTATCGCAATAGGAACCATTTTTGGTTACACACTAATTGGGTCAATAAAAACTACTTTACTAAACAAAGCTCCTTTGTCGTTATTAGTAACACAGGACCTAGATCTTAGTAACATATTACAACAATTTTGGACTATTGAAGAACCTCCAGTCATAACTAAAACTTCTGTTGATGATCTGGAATGTGAAAACCATTACATTTCAACCATTTCTCGCAATAAAAATGGGCGTTACACTGCATCATTACTATTTAAATCCAACCCACTTCTTTTAGGCAACTCGTTTGATCAAGCTAAGAGACGCTTCTTCGCTCTTGAAAAAACATTAAATACTAACCATGAATTAAAAATCGCTTACACAGATTTTATGAACGACTATATAAAATCAGGTCACATGACCTTAATTGATGATTCTGTCTTAACCTCGCCAAACTATTTCTTACCACATCACGCTGTTCATAAAGAACAAAGTTCTACAACCAAATTAAGAGTTGTTTTCGATGCTAGTACCAAAACTAGTAACAGTATATCTCTAAATGAAACTCTACATTGTGGTCCTAAACTCCAAAATGACATTTCCGATGTCATCTTTCAGTTTCGACGGTACAACATTGTCTTTTCATGTGACATACGCCAAATGTATCGCCAGATACAAATATCTCCAGCCGATCAAAATTACCAGTTGATTCTTTGGAGAGAAAAATCTGATCTTCTGCTCGCAATATACAAATTAACTACTGTTACTTACGGGGTTAAATCCGCACCTTATCTCGCCATATGCACGCTAAATCAATTAGCAGAGGACGAAGGTCCTAATTTTCTGCTCGCTTCACAAGTCATAAAACACAACATTTATGTTGATGACATCGTCACAGGTGCTTGTGACATACCAAACGCTCTCAATTTACAACAAGAACTAATTTCTTTGTTGGACAAAGGCCATTTTCAGCTTCGAAAATGGTCGTCAAACGCTCCTGAACTCTTAAACGCAGTTCCCGCACCTGATAGAGAATCACCGCTATACTTTAGATCTCCAGATCAACCTTTGTTCTCTATCTTAGGAATCAAATGGCTACCCATCTCAGATGAGTTCTCCTATGAAATGGATATTCCAAATCACGCTTTCACTAAACGCTCTGTCTTATCAATCATAGCCCGCATTTACGATCCTTGTGGTTGGCTTACACCAATCACTTTTTACGCGAAGTGCTTACTTCAACGCTTATGGACCATGGGTCTAAGTTGGGACGATCCTTTGCCCGACAACATCGGACAAGAATGGCAAGCTTTTACGATTGACGTACATTCTTTAAGATCTATAAGAATAACACGCTGTCTTGAACTCAGCAACGCTCTTGACGTTCAACTTCACGGTTTCAGTGACGCTTCCGAACAAGGATACTCCGCTGTTGTCTACTTACGCACTACTGACGCTAACAACATAATAAAAACCATTATTTTGATCGCCAAATCAAAGGTGGCTCCTCTGAAGAGAATTTCGCTTCCCCGCTTAGAATTGTGTGGTGCACATTTGCTCGCAAAATTAATGCACTACTGTATTAATTTAGTACAACCGCATCATCATATCAGTTTGACTCGCTGTTGGACTGATTCATCTGTAACTTTGGCATGGATTCGAACTTCATCATACAAATTAAAAATCTACGTCGCACATAGAGTCAGCCAAATACAAGACTGGGTATCACCAGAACATTGGTCTCATGTCCCCTCTTGCTACAATCCAGCTGATTGTGCCACACGTAACATTTCTCCGTCTGCACTCATAAACCATCCTTTGTGGTGGTCGGGGCCAACTTGGCTAACATCTTCTACCCATGAGTGGCCAAAATCACTGTTGCCGGTTATGGACACTTTACCAGAAATCCGTAGTAACCCCCTCCACATTGGTATTGTTTCAACGATGACAGAATGGGACCTCTTAACACTCTACTCTAATTGGACGACTACGAAACGTATACTTGCTTATGTTATCAGATTTATAAACAACTGTAAAGACAAAATTAAAAATACAAAACCATTAACTGTTCAGGAACTAAAAACCGCTGAAATCAAAATTATAAAACCGGTTCAACACCATAACTTTTCGGATGAAATTAAACTACTCAAAAATCATAAATCTGTATGATGAAATTACAACGACTATCACCCTTTTTAGACACTAATCAGATTTTACGGGTTGGAGGAAGACTTCCACAATCTTCTCTCAACTATCACGCAATGCACCCAGTGATACTTCCCAAGAAACATCACATTACAACAATTATAATCCAGTACTATCACATCACGCATCTTCACGCAGGACCTCAGTTACTGCAATCGCTCATTTCACAACATTTTTGGATTCTGTCTGCCAGAAGTATTATCCGCACTTGCATTTTCAAATGTATAATCTGCTTTCGAGCTAAACCAGCTCAAACAATTCCACTTATGGGAAATCTCCCACGTGAACGCATCACACCTACACCTCCTTTCTTAAAAACCGGTGTATATTATGCAAGGCCTTTCTTGGTAAAAATTCATACTCTACGTAGAGCCCAAAAGGTCAAAGTTTATTTATGTCTTTTTGTCTGTTTCGCTACTAAAGCGGTCCATCTAGAAGTTGCGATGGACTTATCTACTGAGGCATACATCGATGCTTTAACTAGATTCATCTCTCGCCGAGGGTTATGTTCCGACATTTACTCTGATTGAGGAACTAATTTCACGGGCGCCGCCGCAAAATTTAACAACATTAACTCTTCATTTTGTAAACTCCATAACTTTCAAGCTGATGTCAGCACTTTCGCAACCAACCATCACATAAATTTTCATTTTTTACGGCCAGCTGCACCTCACCAAGGAGGTCTCTGGGAAAGCGCCATCAAAAGTGCTAAACATCATCTCAAACGCATTCTCCATAATCAGTGTCTAACACTTATGGATTTTATCACGCTCACCATTAGAGTAGAGGCCATTCTGAACTCATGACCTCTAACTCCGCTTTCTTCTGATCCTACAGAACTCGCTACGCTAACTCCAGGACATTTCCTCATAGGTCGACCTCTTCTATTGCCTCCTGAAGAAGATGTAACGCTTTTATCACCGAACCGCCTAAAGCAATGGCAACAAGTTCAACGCTATACCCAGATGCTCTGGAAACGATGGAACGTAGAGTATCTACACACGCTTCAACAAAGGTCTAAATGGACACGTCCTTCTGACAACCTGTTAATAGGAGATCTTGTTCTCATACTAGAACCTAACACGCAACCCATGACTTGGCCGCTAGGTCGTATTCTTCACACTCATCCTGGCAAGGATGGTGTTGTCCGCGTAGTCACATTACAAACTCAGTCTGGAATTCTTTCTCGCCCAGTCACCAAAATCTTCAAGTTACCCCTTGAAGTCTAAATCTATTTCATTTTAATTTTTCTTACTTTTCAAAATTAGATTAAGTATGGACATAGTTGCACCCATCTTCCTACCGCATACTCTTCGGGTACCTTATAAATCCCAGTCCTTCTCGCACTCACATACCTTTCCTCATGTCAATACTTATTGAAACGATAGTTTCAAGGGGGCCGCTATGGTCTGTACACATTTTTATTCTTATTAAATTCTTTATATCGACCCCTTTATATCATAAACTTTCACTTGTTCCTACAACATGCCCTATCGGAAGAGGCTATCTTTATAAATCAAGGGGTGTGAGCCTTGTATATCTGGTCAAGGTCCATGACATCATGACTTTAAGGTCGTTTTGACAGGTTAATAAAAAAGTGGTTATCTGAACGCTTCCGTTTAATTTTTATCGAAGTTTACTACGCTTTACAACGTTTTTAAAAAACCGCTTCGCTATTCATGTTGTACCATTTTAAAGTCTATCATATTGTGTCATTTGTTTTATTTTCTATATTTAAAGTGATCTGTGTAGTTTTAAAGAGTAACATTAATAAACTGTATCGTAACAAGTGAACCTCAGTGCACTGAAGGAGTTGTGAATATAGGACAACTTGTGACCATCTTTTCAAACCAGGTACGTTCAATTTGTGTTGCTCATAATATGTTACACAGATCATATAATTTTACATGTTGTATGTTATGTCTTTCAAAATTAGTTACGCTTCATTTAAACGCAATCTGTTAAAAACGCATGTATAAACTAATCAAAGTTTATTGGTCCTCCGGATTTATTTCTCTGTGTTGAAAATACACACATAATTTAAACGCACACAACATGGTCTATGTTCCAAAACAATTGGCTGTTTTGCCCTTTTTCCATGAAAAGTTAGGTAGGTAATAAGGTGGTCATTGTTTGTGTTGTTATTCTAGAACCTTTTTTTTTGAAAATTAAGTAATTTGTTAACTTTATTTTCTGTGATTTTTGGTACCAATACCTCCCCTGTGTGTTGTTCAATATTGGCTATGTCATGGATGTTGTATTGACAATTGTCAAGGTTACAGCTGTTTCTAAAGTGTTAGCGCATGCGAACACACCCTTTTGTAGAAGTTAGTCTTCTCGAACATGAAAGTTATATTTTACATTTACAGGAATCAAATTTTCTATGTGTACATCGATTTTTTAGCTAACTAGTGGGGATATGGTTATGAATGAAGTGTGAAGTAGTACAGCGAAGTTATAATATTTATATAAGGCCTAATAAAATAATTCTAAGATGAAGATATATAGTTGATAGATTGAGTAAAGTTAGTTGTAGGCCACAAATAATTTATCTCGAAAAAAATATAGTTTACTTTGGATGTTTGAAATAGTTCTGATTTTTAAAGTTTTGGTAAAGTTTGGTGTAAGAAATAAATTTCGTGACCTAGCAATGAAAAAAATAATTTTTTTTAATAAATAAAAAAAATTGATGTTTGTAAGAGAAAGAAAATTTGGAATTATAGTTTCAATAGGTTTCCCTAAATAAAAATTATGTACATATATAAAATAAACAATTATAATGAAAAAGGATAAAATTTTATGGTTTGCTTGTTCAAATTATAAGTACCGGTACAATAGTTTATAGGTAAGTCTAACATTATCAATAATTATGTTTTAAAATTTGTATGATTAATGTACAAAAGAGAAATACTCTAACCAGGGGGGGTAAATAGTGAAATGATTTTTTAGACAGGGAGGGTAGTTGATTTTGAAAAAAAAACAAGGAAATTAAATCATAGTGTTTGCTCAGTGACGGTAACCAATGGGTAGGACTGTTGTACAATTGATAACTCTTTTGTTACTGTATCATAGTTTCAAGGCTAAGTGACCTGTTGGTGACCAAGACAGAGAGCAGTTACACAAGTTAAGCCAAGTTTTATGCAAGACGAAGAGGAGATCCATTCTTGGAACCACATTCTACTACTGATTCACAACACGAAGATGGAGCTGTGGAATAATAATATTGTACTTATTTATGAATATTTGCTCAGCATCTGTTGTTCCATGGCTTTGTAAATAAGTGACGATGAATAATATTGTACTTCTTTTAATATATTATTATCATGTTAAACTAAATTAAAAATTCAGAATTCCAAAAATATAACATGAATAAAATTTAACATAAATTGTTTTGATTTATAAAAATTGTTACTAATTATTGTAAAAATTTATTTTTATTTTTGAGATTATTTGTATGAAGTGTATGACATGAATTTTTAATATATTACTGTGAAATATTGTGTTGGTCATAATCTATGTATGTCAGTTGTGATGCAATATGTATATATATAGTGATGATATATTTTTGTGTGTAGTATTGAATATTTTGTTTGTTTCTGTAAAATGATATATTTTTGTAAACATCGGGAAGATGTTTCGAGGGTGCCTGTGATGTTAGGAGAATTAGGATAGTTTTAATTAGGAATATAGTATAAGTTTTTTTTAGGAAGCCAGTATGACAACAATTATTGTGACAGACCTAGAAAATTTATGAAATTTCTTACCTTGCAAGGAAGGCAGACATCATAGATGCTACAATGATAGATAAACCCTTGGGTGGGAGGAAACTTCCTCAGTGGGCCAAGATTGATCAAAGGAAGGTGCTGCAGGAATTTGTGAAGACAGCCAGACGGACTTGGTGAATAAGAGCTTCCTAGGTGTATTGAGACTTTGGAGGAGCATCCATAAGAGTGACAAGCAGTGTGAGCAAACTTTGTAATTATTTGAGAGTTAGATAATTAAACTATAATAATGTAGAATCAGAACTGTGAGTCACAACAATTAGAGTCATTCTAAGTTAATGATAATAGTAAGGATACTGTAACATTGTAATAAGATAGGAGATAGTAATTCATGTTGATAATAGTTAATAAATGTTATTTCAGTACTGAACCATTCGATATTATTGAAAATAAAGAACCCAGGCAGTTTAGGAACCAATCCTAACAGGTGCTACCTGTGTTTTGTGTGATGTAAATTAGCAAGAGAATGAGGCTCTGAGAATGGACGAGGGTAACCAATACCTTCTTTATCTCTCATCTCCTCTTCGTCTTGCACAAAACTTGGCTATACTTGTTGAGCTGCTTTCTGTCTTGATTGCCAAAATATCACTTAGTCTTGAAAGTATCATGCAGTAAAAAAAGAATAATCAATTGTACAACAGTCCATAAGATACTGGTTACACTGGTTGCTGTAACTGAGCAAATGTTATGTTTTAATTTCCATGCAATTTTTTAAAATCAACTACCCTCTTTGTCTAAAAATCATTACAGTGTACAACGCCCCTGGTTAGTTTCATTGTGTATTGTACATTAATAATAAAAAAATGATAACATAACTATTCATAATACTAAACTTACTTACAAATTATTGTACTTATAATTGATCAAGAAAAAAAAATTCACCCTTTTATTTTATAACTGTTACTATCAACATTATATTTCTTCATATGTGCAACAAGCACTATATTACCAACCCAATTCCCATGTCGACACACTTCCGTCTCATAATTTAGTGGAGATAACTTTCTAAAACCCTGTAGGGACCAGCATACTGCTGTATCAATTTATTATCTTTTTTCCACCTTTACAAGAACTAACTGTCATACCTTAGATTCCCTCTTCTTATGGATGTGTGAATCATATTGTTGTCGTTGCTGCTCCTGAGTATGCGACAATAATTGTGATAAATCCTGTCTGACCTCATGTATTATTTTTATGCTGCTAAAACATCTGTACCAGGGCTTGTAGGAAGCAAAGCCAATATAGGCTGGTTAGGTTCAAAATAATGTAATAACTAAAATGGTGAAAACCCTGTCGATGAATGTCTACCTGAATTATATGCAAATATCACTAATTTGGCATATTTATGCCAGTCCTTTTGATCTTCATTGTCATAACACCAAAGCATATTTATTAACGTGAAATTATATCACTCTGTTATTCCCTGGTTTTACAGTCTATATGGGCCGATGTTCTATGAACAATCCCTAAAACTTTGTACAATTGACACAAGTTATCAGCAACAAAATATGTGCTATGGTCAGTTTGTATTTTTGCCAGCATCCCATAACATGGCAAAATGTTTTCCAATATAAATTTCTCCTTAGTATTCGCATCCGCTTCCTCGTAGCATTAGCAATAGAAACCGTGTTGTATTATCTGTTTCTACAAAAATATATAGTTTCTTATTAGATTTTGACAAAGGCTGTAAATAATAAAGTCTCAACTTAGTAAAAGGTTTACCACATATTGTTATTGGCTGTAACAAACTGTATGTCTTTGCCTGTATGTCTTCATAATTTGACATTTATGACAATCCCTAATGTACCTCATAACATCAGCCATCATACTAAACCTATAATATTTCTATCCCATTTTTGACAATGTTTTTGAAATTCCTGCATGACTCCATTTTATAAATGAATTGTGAAATCTTTCAAAATGTGTGCAACTAACGTTTTTGACATTGCCAGTAACAAGGTCAAGTCTCCATTTATAAAGTGCTTATAATACAAAACGTTGTCTCATAGTATGTACAACCTAGAAGCTCGCTAATGTACTTTGTCAGTACCTACCAGATCAACTAAAACCTGTTTAATATTAAACAAGTAATTGTTTTTAGCTCTCCTTGAACTTCTGATTGTGACATGTAGTTGTACTGGATATCGACTCGAACTATTAAGTACTCTCATTATTGAGCCTGGTTTATGTTTTATTTCAAAATCATATTCTATCAATTTCAAGGCAAACCTCTTTAATTGGGAACTTAGAGTATTTACATTTTTATAATATTGGAGACTGGTATGATCATTGAAGATAGTGAAAGGTCGTCCATACAAGAAAGGTCTAAAATAATTGACAGTGTATACCACACTAAGCAATTTTATTTCTGATACAATCCAATGACCCTCAGTATCTCTCAATCTCCTGCTAACATATAACACCGGTCATAGTAGACCAATTTTTTGATATTGAGATAGCATGCTACCTATCCCGTGCCAACTCTTATAACCGAAATGACAATTTCCCTATTTTCATTATAATTAGCCAAAATGGGAGGTGTGGTCAAAACATGTTTCAGCTATTTAAATGCTTCATCATGTTGCTGTGTCCATGTAAAATTTTTACCATCTGAATTGTCTTTTTTGTCAGATCCATCAATGGTTTAGCTATATCGCTAAATCTGTGGACAAACTTTCTACAATAAGATGCCGCTCCCAGGTAACTCTGTATATCCCCTTTTTTATAGGAGTTGGAAAATCCGTTATAGCATTTTTATTCTTCTTCAATGGTTTTATTCCTTTAGCAGAAATGTTAATACCTAGCACATCTACATTCCGATAATAAAAATGACATTTGGAGAGTTTAATTTCAAATTTGCAGAGTCTAATATTTGGAAAACTTTCTCTAATGATTCCAACTGATTCAAAAATGTATTCCCACTAAACCACTAAATCAATGGCATAAATAAACATCCCTTGATAGAGCCCGCAAATAATCTATTTATACTGTGTTGAAATGAATTAGACGAATTACGCATGCCCATGGATAACTTTGTATACTGAAATAATCCTCTATGTGTAACAAATACTGTATATGACTTATGATCTGGAACTATAGGTTGTTGATAAAACGCTTGATTAATGTCTAACAAAGAAAAATACATAGCTGTACCCAAAGTATCAAAAATTGTATCCGCTCTATGTGAAGGAAACCTATCGGGCTCCATATTTTTGTTCACTTTCCTATAGTCAACTACCATCTTATACTGATTCCCTAGCTTTATTACCATAAATGCAGGCTCAGCAAAAATTTCTTGGAGTCCTCAATCACCTCTTTCTTTTTCAATTTGTTCACCTGCCTTTCTATATGCTTAATAGCAAAGAATGAATATATTTTTGTAACAAAGCCCATGCTGCCTTCTCTGGATAAATCTTTGCTGATAACTATAATGTTCCATTTAAAATGCTTCAACTCTCCAACACTTATATCTGGTACATAATTGAAATATTAACAAAATTTATGTCCTCTTTGCCTGAGTCATCATTGTCTGAAAAGTTTTGTAGATAAAATGTCAACTTTTTTGTTTAAACTGTTTCTATAAAGTCACCTGTCCTAATTTTCAAGCCTGTACAATATGTTTCGTTACCGATGATGGGTTAACAATTTTCAAACTTATTGATGTATGCTCTATATCTGTATGCACATGGATTCCCTGGTGAGACTCCAACTCACCCTTTAACTCAAACTCATAATTTTAACCTACATGTGCATGTTGTTGTAAGCATGGAACTCCTCCAACCAATAAATAATAATAAATACATAAATAAATAATTATAAATACTTTGTAATAATAATAAGTAATTGTAAATAACATGTTAAGATAAGGAAATCATAAGTGATAATTTAAATAATAAATAGAAAGGTGAATGTTTAAATAAAAAGTGCTTTTATAAAAGAAAATGACATTATTTACATAACCTTAAACTGTCAACTGTCGGTTGTCCAACAGTTAATTTTGTATCATAAGTGGCGATGTCGGAAAAAAGACAGTTACGTAGTAGTGTAATGATCTATTTTTCAACTAGTTGTTATTCGATTATATCGAAAGTGATACAAGTAAAATTCTGATAATGTGTGCTTCATGCTATACATTATTGCCTGTTAAACAAATGACTTCATATATTTTGCAACATGAAATAAAACAGCTGATTTCTTGACAAAGCCAGAGTCTTTTGTTATTATGGTATTATAATCTTCCATGCAACTATTTCTGTATTTATTATTTGTAAATTATTTCTTCATTTATATTTTCTTTTAACTGTTATTTATTGTTCTAGCATTTTCATATTTATTATTAGTGTTTATTAAAAATTTTTTTTTTTATTTTAGTTGTGTAAGTAATTTATAACCTTAACTTTTAACTTTGTGTACATCTGTAAATGGATATGCACATGAATTTAAACCAGTCCAATGACATTGTGCCTATTTTTCTATTTTGTGTGTGAACTATTCATAAATATTTACTGTAAAACTGAACTATATAAAAATTGATTCTTTTAATGTTTTGTTTTTTGTTTCATGTATTATATCCTGTAACTATATAGCCTAAGTCATTTTCAGATTTTATGATACATTTTAGTTTTTATATTTTTAAACTTTTTTCAGTGTAAAGTAGTGTTCTACACAACTTTATAAATAAAAAAATATAAAAAAAAGTTGTAGATTTCTTAAACCTACTATATTTTTTGATTAAAAAAATTTGTTTAAACTATTTTTTCAATATGATAAAAATTTAAAAAACGGATGATATCCGGACGATCGTTTGCTCTCTAGAACCAAGATAAGGAGATTTTATTGACGCATGAGGATGGAGTTTATACAAAATAATTCGGATGGAGTTCAATTTTTAACTATTATTTTTGACACTTTAGACTATTAATAAATACACGTTGCATCCCATTCTTTTGGCAAATATTTCGTAGTTATTTAATTTTTTTAAATATTGTCTTACAAATATATTTATTTTTGTAAATGGTAATGTTTGACATAAACGAATCTCTTCAATGATGAAAATTTGAAGTTGTCACAAAATTACTCAAAACTAATACACACAAATTTAAAACTTGATATTTATATAAAAAGAGACTTTTAAATTAATTGTTTAATATATAATTTTTTAAACTGTGTAGATCCCATTTGTTTAGGTCTCCAGGTATCTCTCAGTTATGCACTAAAAAAGCTGTTTCTATAATTAAATATCACTCTGTATATATGCATATATAACATTTAATTTTTAAAAATTGTATTAAATATGTACAATCAAAATTGTTTTATGTATAGCTATTAACTCTTTCAGTAATTAATAAAAACATTGTGGTAAGTAAGTTATACAATTTATACCGTCAGTGAACCATCCCTCCACCTTGCATTGAGTGGATGCAAATTGTTTTGAAGGTATACCTTTAAATTAATGATGTAATGTAATACATAGTTAATAAATTTGCATTTTTATTTTTCCACAAGTTTTGTTTTGAATAAAGATATATAGTTTTTTACATTCAGATTAAGGGTAGCTTAAAGCACAAATTTGACACGCTTAATAATTGAGAGGAATCGTAAGGCGTAATTTTCAACACAATGTTTCAGCTATGGAAAAATCAGTAGCTTAAAAAATATTGTAAATAAAAAATATGTGCTCTACAAATATAAAAATATTAGTTCTAATTTTTACACAAAACAAAATAATACAAATATGAAAAGGTTTTATAATTGGATTTCCACTCCTGAAACTAAATCCTGAATATGCCACTGAATAAAGCTCTTTTTTATTTTACTGTGCTAGTTATTAAATGTTTAAATGACAAAAATAATGAAATTACTAAAAATAAAAATAATTAAAGCTCTGGCGACGGTGTCGTCTATTTTCTAAACTACTATACTAACAATATTAGATATAATCTGGAAATTTTCTACCAAAACGAACAAAACAAATTAAATTTTTTGACTTATCATATACAATATCAAGAGGCTACCGGTACGACAAATAAATTAAGTAACAGCTAAAAAATATGGCTTTGACTTTGAGGCTTATTTTACCAGTTATGAAATACTAAATAAACCTCTAAACTTTTAATAGGTTTTACTTTCAAAATTAGTATGTTATGGCCTACCACTTTTGTACACAGTATTCATAAATATTCAGTCAAGGGAGTACCATGGATGGGGGGGGGGAACTAATCGGGTTCAAACCCCTTTTCGAAATGCATATTTATAATCAACACTTTGTTAGAGCTGTTAATGTTATATGAAAATCTATATTGTAGCTACTTACTGCCGAGACTGTACTTCTGCGGAAGACTGTATTACTACCGAATATGAACACAGAACCATCTAAACTGTCAATACATTCAGATTGCGTTCTCAGATTTAGCGGAAGTATTTTTTCTACAGTATTACTTGATTTATACAAAATCTTATTTATACAAAATCTTTTTATCCCTTTAGTGGAGTCAATATATTTAATGAAAAATATATATTCGTTTAGAAAATATATTTCAATGAAAATAATTGAATAATTAAAAAAATTACACGTTACTCTGATATAATAGTGCAGTAGGTCTTTAATTATTAAGCATTTAAAAGTACTTATTATCACTATAGTTTAATAACAGCCGTTTAAATCGATCGGCTATTATTGTATTTGTGAGATTTTAATGTGTTACGTTAATATAAATAAAGTGTTTGTTTTATATACATTTTTAAACTTTAAGATGTTTATGAAATTTCTTTGTAAGTATTATTTATATTTTAACGATTTTATAATATTCAATTTACTGATTGTTATTTTGTTAATTTCTTATGTTTTTCATAACGAATAACGTGAACTATTACTGAATTTTAAATCATTAAAAAAACATTTTAAAAACTAAAAATGAGTGTTAAATATATTATACAGCATGTTAAATAAGTCCCGGGATGGCTTAATATTTTTTAACCATTACAGATAGAGCTACAAAGCTTTACACAAAACCTTATTACAGAAAACCTTGACTTAGTTTTCGACCCAAAACCAGGTGAAACTCAGTTGGATACCAGGTCATAGAGGATACGAATGTAATGAAAAGGCAGACAAACTGGCAAAAAATGGGACCAAGAAATCTTTCATAGGACCAGAACCTGTATGGGGAATAACTAAAACCTTAATAAAATATATTCTAAAACAATGGCTAAAGTCAAAAATTGAGGAACGATGGACTAAATACTTCATGAGAAAATTATACAGATCATTAGTCCAACCAAATCTAAAACTCTCTAAATTCGTCACTTCACAAAGTAAATGAAATCTGAGGAAAATCTTAAGCTTCATATCAGGCCATGACGCTTCCAAGAAGCATCTTAACACTATGTGACTATTCCAAGGTAACATGAAATGCTGACTATGTAAATAGTACCTAGAAACTGCAGAACACATACTTCGAAAATGTGAAGCATTAGGACATAGAAGACAACTGCTCTTCACCCCAGATTCAACCTTTAAAGCAACAAGCAACCTAGCTTGGAAAATACTGACCCTAACCAAGAAGTGTATTAGTGGTTTTTTGTTGCCAATATTGTGAGGCTTGTGAAGATGAAGAAATTGATAACGTGATATACTATCAATTCAATTTCAACGACGAACCACGATTATACGAGTTTCCTCTTGTACAAATCGTTCCGGAATTTGACGATGATTTAACTAGATTACGTGAACATTTCAACAAAATATCTTACATGGTGGTGGGGTAGAAGTGGTAGTAGCGAGAGAACAGTGTGCTCACAGGTCAGTTGAGATCATAGAGCGAGCAGGATGGACGTGGAGTGAGCTACTACCAAGCATCATGTACCGCCTAACCTTCCGTTGGGAATTTTTTTTAAATCTGTTTATTTCTACAGCAAGTGCACCGGACTAAATTGATTGCAACCGGATTATTCCAGCATACGGGTTTCGGCCTCAGAATTTTAGTGCAAGCCGGAAGAAAATTTGTTTTCTTCAATCAACATCTACTTGACAAAATATTGATTCATTTAAAATCTATAATCGCCACCACTCTCAGCAACAAGAGAATGAGTAAATTCAATCTGACTATCGGTGATGTAATAGTGCGCAATATTTTTGGCAAACGGTACGTTCAATTGTACAATGGACAACATTCTACGACCATGAACGCTTAAAAATTGAGGCAACTTAAGGAGAGTATACAGCTCATGTGCAGAGGAATCACCGAATTGTTTTAAATCGAGAAAGAGTTGTGCTCCTGCATTATTGAGACCTCGGCCAGCGGCAAGCTCGTATCTAGCACACCTCTGAAGCAGACAAATTGTACACGAAGTTTAAGAAACATGAGGCGGAAGTAGTTGAATTTTACACCTTCCAAGATAAAGACAACAAGTATATAGTAAAAAAATTGGTTATAGTTAGTGATCATTTTCACAGTGTTACAGTTTTTAAGCCTCCGTACAAATTTTATGTCTTTAATGACAAAGCTCAGAGAACAGTCCGGTGGTTACAATCACATTACCACTATATCAGATTGGGACGAAGGTGGTGTACTACATAGCGAGTACACGATACGTACATTGTGCAAACCTTTTGCAATACTTTTCACCTCAACATAATATTAACGTAGATAGTAAATGCACGCTAAAATCTGCAAAATGTTATTACGATTTGCTTCTTGCCCAAATTGTTGTCTGAGAGAGATGAGGGGATAGTATGAAGATACCTGACCGGGATCTCTGTTTGTGTTACCCTCTGGAGAGGTCTAAGAACCTGTAAGGCTGTGTGTGTGTGTGTGTGTGTGTGTGTGTGTGTTACCCAGGTCACTGGTGTGGAGTTAATTCTCTTGTAAACCTGTGTGATACAGGCTTGAAGTAGAATCGTATTAACACTCAAAACAATAATAAAAATCAAAATCAAAAAAAAAATTTGGGGACCACAATTTTGTAATGAAGTGATAGTCACAGGAAATAGCGATGGATTTGGAGCTATTTCCACAAAGGTAAAGTCTTCTGCTTGCCTCGACTTGTAATGTGGGCCTGAGGAACGGCTTCACTGTACCACGTAATGGTTCCAACCCCATGAAAACACAGAGGACCAGTCAATTTTGTTTCAGTCACGAGTGAGGAGAGTATGAGAGAAGATGTGGTGGACTGATTGTAGAAATTTAGAAAATATATATGACTCTCGATACTCGACTGAATTCAAAAATACAACTATCCTTCGACATTCTGTCATTTATCTTTAGTTGTAATGTATTAATTGTCTCAAAGGTTTTCGTTTGACAGTATAATAAACAAAGTTGAAAGAAAATACATTTTTCTAGGCAGAGAGTTTTGAAAAGCCATTGATAGAAATTGCTACCACAGGTGGTGGTTTGAATCATATGATAAGTTGTTGTTGTAGTTGTAGTAGTAGCAGTAGTATATGTAGTAGTAGTAGTAGTAGTAGTAGTAGTAGTAGTAGTAGTAGTAGTAGTAGTAGTAGTAGTAGTAGTAGTAGTAGTAGTAGTAGTAGTAGTAGTAGTAGTAGTAGTAGTAGTAGTAGTAGTAGTAGTAGTAGTAGTAGTAGTAACAGAATTATATGTAATTTGTTGTTGTTATAATATATAAGAAGATTAGAAAAATGGAAAGTATATGGATGATATTGTTCGATCTGAATATAAGTAATTTTATCCTACTAGCACGTTCAATTTCAATGCACCAAATAAAAAAATTGAATTTGTGATTGATTATGGTAATACGTTTTCAATGTCAAAATATCAGTTTTTCATTGTAGGATCATTTTTCAAAAACTCTGATGAAATAAATTTCTCTGCAGCATCTAATATTAAACTTGTTGACAATTTTGTAAAATATCTACTTTTATAGAGAAGTAAAGAAAGATAAACACTTGATAGAGGAAGTCGATCAACCTGGGATCACTATTACAGTTAGAGCCATTGTTTCACACAAAAGGTCAGAATTGAATTCTCCACAAAACTGTGGGTACTTATCGGATTTAGAGGAAACCAAAAATAAATTCTATCTCATTGGAGACTTGGCACATTTAGGTTAAGGATTTTTCGATGATGTGAAAACTCCTATCTATAAAGGTGGATTGACAATTACATTTATTCGATCTAGTGATGAAGATGTATTATATCATTGGAAACATACCAAAGTGGATGGATTATATGACAATAATATACTACCAAAAGGAGGTAAAGTTCTGATAACCGAATTCTATATACAAGTATCATTGATAGAATTCAATTCAGAATCTAAAATTATGTTGGTGAAAAACTAACCAATGTGGAAACTATCCCGCTCAAATTTAGAAAATGCCAATGTGTACAGAAAATTATGTCTGAAAGAGCCAACTTGTTACATTTCGATACAACTAATATTTATAGGAGCATAGAAAATCCTAAATTCTGTTAGCTTCCAAAAAAAGTCCCAAGCACACAAACAGTAGATCACTTTATCTTCAATTCAGCTCAAGTGAAAAATATTCTTATTCAAATTAACTAAGAAAATTATCCTGATGAGCTGATAAATTTATATACTTATTGTGAATGGTAATTATGCGATTGCTAACAATATATACAAAATATTCAAACGTGTTTATACTGATGACTTGGATATGATGATATCACCGTTCTCATTCTATTATGAAAATTATGTATAAATTACTGAGACGACTAAACAGAGAACCAACATTTCAAGATCTAGTAATAATATTATACTTCAAGTCGATTTTTCTAAAACTACCAAAGCTAATATGACAGTTAATGTAATTGTATCCCATGCAGAAATATTGTATGATATTATAAACAATACCATTAAAGGAAAGAAAAAAATAATAATAAAAATAAATAAAAACAGTTGTTCTCATAACTATGTATATATTATTATTAAATAGCTAATTTCATAAATGTAAATATTAAACAATTTTTTTGTATAAATCATCCCATCCTAGTGATTCACATACTGATGAGAACCCAGTTCTCATGATTATTGTGAGTTAGAAAATGGCTTCTAAACCAAAACCAAACGGTTTTTCTGAAAATGAAACCAAAAACTGTTTTTATCATAACAAACACCCAACAGAAAGAAGATCCAGCTATATATGAAGAGATGGAGAGAACATATGATTCTTCTAAACCAAGCACTTCTTCACATCAGGGAGAGAATCCAGGTACACATAAGGAGATGAGAGTTCAAGCGTCCAACATACTACTTCTCGTTCTGAAGAGAGTCCCGCTCTACACAAGGATTCAGATGTTGAGTTATATTGAATTTGTATATGCAATCAAAGCTGCCGGTCGAATCAAAGAATTTTTACCTATGATGAAAATAAAAGAATTCGATAAAGATCAAATATATAAAGTTGTTAAACTTAAAAGAATAAAAACCAGAATTAGAGATGGAAATGTATTGGAAAGCGTGGTTTTTCAATGTTTTCTTCCTAAACACTATGCACAAATGAATAAGATAGGATCTATAAAATGAACAAAATGGATAATCTATATTTTAAAACTTGGCTCGATTATAATAATTTTAGCCAAATAAAGCTTCAGATACTGTAATGTTATGTAAATATATTTTAATAACCATGTAAATGATTGTAATAAAAATGTTTATAATAAAAAAATCTCAATTATGTTATAGTCATCCTCATACTTCTTATCCTCATGAGAATCCAGTTCTACACAAAATGATTGTGAGTCAAACTTCTAAACTAGAATGAAACGTTTTTCTAAAAATGAAACAAAAAGTTGTTATCAAAACGAACGATTTGGAAATATTTTGTGATGTATGTAACAAAAATTTAACTTAATCTAATTGGGCAAGACATATAAAGACAAAAAAAAATATTTGAAATCTGATGTAATATGAGTAATGTTAGAAATGTAAATATATATAATGATATGTCTAATGCTAGTGGTACAAGTTTATGCAAAATATGTAATAAAAATGTAGTACGGACCAACGATAAAAATTCATGCTGAATTTGTAGAATTAAAGTAATATACTTCTTATTCCATCGATCAATTTCTAATTCTATATAAGGAGATGGAGATTTCAAGCATTCAAAATACTACTTCTCGCTCTGAAGCTAGTTCAAGTATATATGAAGAAATGAAGACCTCAAGCATTCAAAATACTACTTCTCGTTATGAGAAGTTGCTGTATGATATTGAATATATAAAAACAATCAATGAGTTACATGATTTCATAAACAAGGTCGTATTTTAAAGAAGCAAGTTTGCCTATTAAAAGACTATCAGAACTCGAATCATATTTAATTAAAAAGTAAATTAAGTCAAAGACCTTGGAATTAAATTAGGAAGTTGTATTGCACTGTAAAGTGATGAATTTCAATGTTTTCTTCCATCACGATATATATGCTAATTTGTGATCCTGATGTCACAAGAATGAATGGAATAGAAAATCTATACTTTAAAACTTGGATTGATGATACTAATTTTAACCACATTAAATTCAACACAATAAATATGTAAAGTTGTTCTCATAACCATGTAGATATTGTTACCATGTAATTATTATTGTTTAATTTATTTCTAAATGACTAATATATATTCTATTATATTGTACAATATTTTCTCTCTTAAAACTGCTTTTCAAATGGTAGATAGAAAGTACTGCTGCAAATGATCCAAAACATAACACAAGGTTGAAGGTACAATAACTTCACGGGAGATTTCAAATGGGGGTTGCCCGAATATGACCGCACAAAGTCCGCCAAAGTCTCATGGTAGGTCTGGTGTGCTAGGCATTCTCTATTCTACTTGAACATTTTAAGTAAACATTTAATAAAATTTCTCTTCCAAATAAGGTTCTCTAACTGCATTTGAAAGTGAAATATTTTTAACTCGCAAACCGGCATTTTATGAGAGATTGTGACCAATATGTTTTGTTTGGATCCCTAAAGGTTATATTTGAGCATAATTTTATCAAAATAGTTATAACCGGTTTCAAGAAAATCGTAAAACAATATAAATGTAAACAATAAGTAAATGGCCACAATATGCACATATTCTAAATTTGATGAAAATCAGTCCTCCTGTTTAGGCTGTAGAGCATTTTGGAACTCAGGGGACCACAAAAGGGAAACAATATTTGTAAAAAACTCCACTTTACTTTTTTGACTCAACACATAACTTTCTCTATACTACATATATGTGGGAAAGTACAAACAATCAAAAACTACAATATAAGATTAGCTATGTGAAACACAACAATTATTTCTGAAGACGATTATTTCATTTCTAACATAGTACCGCCCATAAGGTGTAGCCTGGACTTTCATAATACACATTTAAGAGAAGTTGCAGACAGGAGGAGAAGTGTTGTCATAACTACTACTGCCTATAAATATATTGAGTCAGCTCAGTTCCACTTTCAATGTTTATCATGTTCCTGTCTCATCTTATCATCTATTTGATGTCTTTGTTTTATTTACAAACAATTGGACAACTTTCTAATCAGAAAAATCGTTATATAATTTTCAAAATTGCTGCCTATTTTGAAAAGATGAATAGTTTGTAAATTTTGGTATTTAGGATCAGATTTGCAAATAATTAGAAAACTTGCTAACCAGAAAAATCATTATATAAATTTCAAAATGGCGGCAAATTTCCAAAAACGTTTAGTTTAAAAAATTTTTAGTAGTAGATTAGATTTTTATTAAATTTGATATTAAACTAAACTCATATTCATCACTCCTCTGTTCTAGGCTTCTACTTTCATAAAATGATATACAATACATTTAATATGATTTTGTAAGATTGAATATGGAAAACTTTACTCCCACCAACTTTTTTCCGGACGTTTTCACCTTCCATCACAATACAACATACTATTTTTTCTAAATGCACATATAAGTATGAAATGCCCAGTACCAAAACTCACTGCAAGACTAAGCTCAGTGTTCCCCCACTACACCAACTAGACCAGAGACGACTGCTCATCTAAATGACAGAGATCAGTCTAAATTTTACGAACTCTAGGTACTGTATATCTATTTTATAAACCTCATTAATTTTTTAATGAATTTAGTGTTATTTGTATTTTCTTCAATCTGTTTATTTCTTATAAGTGGTGACCAAGAGTTAGCCAACAATACCATTTTTTAAGGTAACTTACAAACTGAGGAATCTAACAACAAGGATAGTCTTTACTTTTAGAATGAAGTTCTACCATGTGGCATTGGTCAGTAGTGTTAACAATAATTTAGTGTTCAAGACGTAGCCTACATAGAATAATATCGTGCTTATTGTTAAAAACAAAGTTTTATTTCTTTTTTAAATTTTTATTTTTATGAACATTCATGACATTAATATTTTAATGTAATTTTTCTGTTGTATGCTTTTGTAGGCCATTAATTTGTTTTTGTTAGTTAAAACATTTATAATAAAACAGTTAAATTTTCTACATCACAATTGTTTTATATGTATACACTTATTAAAAATAATATTATATAGAAATACATTTAAAAAACATTTTGCATGTCTATATTAAAGTATGGAACATGCTGTGCCGTGGATTACTTCTGAAAGAAACATAGGAGTTCCAGCTCCCAAACCACCATCTGTCTTTTCATGCTCATTACTATCATATTCACAATCTAAATAATTTCCCTGAAACATACCAAAAATTAATTTGTAACTGTTGCAATGCTCAACACTAAGAGACTAACTAATTTAGTAGCTCTGAATAAAAACTAACATTAGCACAATATTTCTAAGCTGAGATTTTTGTAGCCATGGTTTCTTTATGAAACTAGGTTCAAATTTAATAATCTTTTAGATTGCAAAACCACCCCAAAATTCTTTGAAAATAAAGATGAAAAACCTACACTGTTCACAATGTGTTTGCAAATTCAAAACCTGCTAAATTCACAATCAAATGATTACTTATGCAAAACTTGTTAAATTCACAATCAAATGATTACCAACACAAAACCTGCTATATTCAACCATACAAAATGACCACCTCAAATTACAGTTAGCTGCAAAACCAACTAACTTAAAATCCTTAAGAACTTTATTGGGGTAATTTGAAGCACAAAAAAAGTTTTATTTTTAATATTAAAAATTAAGCTATCTATTTTTAATAATTAGGTTTACTGTTCTGGGCAGCTGTAAATGACTAATATTTAATGTATTTATTTGTTTATTTTTGTTTTGTTTGAAGAATAATTATCTAAGTTCATATAAAGGAACAGAAAATAGTTGAAAGATATTTACCTTGAAATATTCAATTGATATAGAAATATTATTACTATTATTATTTTTATTTTCATGTGATTCTAATAGCTAATTTTTTTATGAGAAATGGTAACTAGTGAGTTGTAAAACATGTTAGGGTATTTGAACTATGTAGTTACAGGACCTGCTGTGTGAAAAATAATAATTTATTTTCTACTAATTTAAGATTATAAAACATTGTTAGATTAATTAAAATGCTTTTTGTTATTGATATGTTTTTTAAAAGAAAGTTCACTGTTTTATAGGTCGGAATATGTTTATAACGGTATTCACAATTTACCAAAAATTTTTTATCATGCATATAACAGGTTTTGCATCTGAGTTACACAGTTTTGTTTATAGTACGTAGTAACAAACCTTTTTAATCATGTATAATCCTAGGATGCAAATCCTCACCCTCTCCCAATATTAAACTTGAACCTTCCCTCATACCAAGAAATTCAAACCACATTTCAAATACTTCAAGTATTATTACATATTTATGCGGTATATTGATAAAACACTCATGGACCAGGGGACTTGATGTTGGGGGATGAAAAAGACACCAATATAGATGAAAAATCCTGAAATTAGTCAGAGGTATGTGAATCAATCTGCCTGAATAGGCCTTAGGAGAGCATAAAGAACCTGTGGTTGCTTGCCGAGGCCTTCTGCTTCCAGATCCTCAATTATCAATCATATATTTATTTAAAAGTTTTCCATGTTTAAATTTATGATAATAATAAGTTTTTCTAGAAATGAAGTCAATACCTAAATGTATAATTATATTACACGTTTGAGTTAGAGATGGTTGATCTCGTTACTTTATTGAATCGGTGATTTCAGTTACAGCTCCTAAGAAATATTGGCTCTTTATACCGGTGACAACCTTGAATGGATACAGCTATGGTCGACACAAAGTATTGGAATTTACTTCAGTGACTTTTATACTGGTGACAACTACAAACTTGAACGGCTAGATCTACCTAGCGTGTTGATCGACAATGCAAAATATTGTTTTGTTATAGTTTCTGTTTTATTAAATATTGTTCACATACTGTATACTTCCTATGACTCAGCTCATAAAAGTCATTCATTTTATTTTATTGTTTTTATTAAATAATTAATTGTATTGATACAATTCGTTATGTTACAATAATTTTGAATATGCTTTAAATTGACTTTTCTTCCAAATAATTACATTTTTCAAATACTTAGCCAAATTTATTAGTAATATGAAAACATTAAGAAATTAATTATGAACTAATTGTATTTTTGCCACTTCATTATTAATTGCTGTGAAAAAAATACAGATTTCACTTCGTTTTGTTTTAACTATTTGTTTACTTGTATTATTCATAACTATTAATATAATAGGAAAAGGTTTTTGACATTAACACAATCACCGGGCCAGAAAGGAGCTGTAACTGAAAGGGGAACATCCAACCTTAGCAGTGTGTTAGTCTTAAGCTTGACATTGACACAGTAACTGGGCCAAAATGGAACTGTTCAGCAGAGATAAATTCAAGTGCATGCATAGTTCCTTTATGAAGCTATTATTTCTTCTCCTTTAGCACCAGGCCAACTGGTGACAAACAAATAATAGCTCCAAAGTCACTGTATAAAAATATCACCCATTTCTAATTTGAGTAGACAATGAAGAAGGCTATTTATAAAGGGTTATGAAAAAAAAACGGAAATAAATACTCTATTTAAAAAGTTGAACCCATTTAAAGGTTATACTTTACAGAGGTAACTATCAATATGCAGACTCCAAAAGGCCAAAAATTCACAACAAAAATAAATATAGGTTATCTAGCTTTGATTTCTTTGTTGTTTATTTCAAATACAAGACATCTGACACATAGATTTTGAGTAATATTAGCCTACATTAAAGATTATTATATTAAAAAGGTGTTAAACAAACCTTGCACAAACATTTTCATCACTTCCCCAAACGAATTTAAATGAACCAAATAATCGTAAGTGCTAGTATTTTATAACAGTCTCATGGCCGATTATTTGTTTGTTTTTTACCCATAACTCACGACCCAGCATTTTTGGAGAGATGTGATTAATAAGTTTTTTTGGATCTCTAGAGCTACAATTGAGCAATATTTTGTCAAAATTGTTAGCGTCATAATTTTTTAATTTGTGTTTTCTTCTCATGGCAGCTACCTCCAAATTTTGAGTATCCAAAAAATTTAAATGTTTCCTGGAATATGGCCATAATATGTCCACATACCAAATTTTATTCAAATCAGTCCCCACGTATAGGTTGTCGACCACTGCACATATGACAGATGACAGACAGTCACATCACATCAGATAGATATCATTCCAAAAACTACTTTTTTTAGACTCAGGGGACTCAAGACAGATATATTCAGAAAACACTTGGCATTTATTTTATGACCAATCACATAATTTTCTCTATAGGCCTACTACATATATGTGGGAAAGTGATAAGAAATATGTAATTATTTTCATATCTAGTTTTTTTGCAATGGAGAGTATTTCTTATGGAAAGAAAGAAAGTATGTACAGAAGAACCCTCCTCATCAATTTTCTGTAACTTTCCGTGGTGTTCTTTTTAACTTTTTTTAAAAGGTAGCAAAGGTAGAGATTGTTGAAACTGCAAAAAATCTGTTTAGGTTTTAGTTACATAGACTATAAAAACGGAACCTCTGAATATTCTCTGATAATTCTATGAATAGCTCTAAAACACGAAGTGTTTTTTTTTTTATTTAGTTGCACAAACTTTGAAAATCTGGAATATAAAATTCTAGCATTTTGCTATGCAAATGCTGCTCCTAATAAAAGTTGTATTAATCTTAAAATATAAAAACTTTAAGAACAAAATTAAAAAAAAAAAATTGCTTTAAAGAACTTGACTTACCTGACAGTCCAGACAACGACAATGATCACTCATTTTACATGTTATTCCCCATTGTGCCGCAACAGCTTTATACAACTCCTTACTGGACTTGTGAATGATTTGTTTTACTTCCACTACATCCGTTATGTGGGTATTTTCAGATTTCTCATTTACATTATATTCACCATTTTGTATGTCTGTTATTTGTGACTATTCAAACAAAAATGGAACTTTATTTTAAAATTTGGTCATAACTAAATATATGACCTTTGTTCTCTAAAAATAACAAACAAATAAATGCTCATACTGTAATATTTTAGTTTTATGAGACTTTTATTGTTGTTGTCTTCAGATTTTTGGAAATGTATCCAACTCATAATTTATTTAGCCTACTAATATGTGACGATATCATAATATCACCTATATAAACAATTGATATCATATGACATCTAATAATAAATAATTAAAATATAAAAGAGCTAAATTAAAAAAAAAATGGGATAATAATAAATATGAAGGAAAGAACCAATATTAAATGATGAAGGGAGGCGACAGCTGTCGTTTGCAGTTAAAAGTGTACGTGTCAATTACAATAGAACCAGGATTTCTACAACCTTGGAGAAACACATGGGCTACATTAAAAGAACAACAATAACGGGATCTTAGGGGAGCGCAGAGTTTTTATAAAAAAAAGAGAGATCGAAGGGAAAGCCAGCGTCCTAACGGTACACCAAGTAGAAAGTCTAACGGTGCTTCAAAAAACACAAAAACGGAAAGGAGAAAATAGGTCGACCAATCGAATACGATCACACGCTTAAAAAACCAACGGACAGATTTAAAACGACCACTAAGAAGCGAAAAAAGACACATGTTGAGAAAGTTAGGGAAATTTAACGAATCAGCGAACAGGGCGCGAAACTCGTGTTCCGAAGAAGGGAGAGAGTTCTACAGGGACCAGGGTTTCGAAAAAGAAAGGAGTCTTGGAAGGGAAGTTGTGAAGGAAGGTTCTAGGGACAGAGAGTCTGCTCTGTGGTCCATAAAGTTTGATCAACATTGAAGAAACAGACAAGACGTCTCCGAGTTAATTTAAGAAAGTTTAATAATTTTAATTAAAGTAAAGTAAAAGAAAAGAAGAAATAGTTAACAGTAAAATTGCAGATTAGAAATCTTGTGGAGTTTTCAAATCAGATAAAGAAAAGGAGTTCGATCGACCAGTGCCAAGGTATTACCATCATCGCTGAGAAGGGAGCTGGAAATTGGATCAACCAAGAGCGCAAAAGAAAGGATTAATAAAAGAATAAAGTGTTTCGAGCAGTGTGGTGTTTTTTAAAAGAGTCAATTATAGTTTTTTGTGTAGTGAAATGTGCAAATCGATCGATTGATGGGACCAACATTGATAAGTACAAAATTTTGTTAATTATTTTAAATTCATCATAAAAATTTCACTTTCAATTGAGCCATTAAAAGAACCTATTGACCCGAGATAAGAGATTGTGTTTGTTAAATAAATTTAAAACTGAGCTAGCCTATATAAAAAGATAATAATTTAATTGTGAAAGTAAAATCAATTGGTAAAGGAAATATAATAAAATTCTAAAAAAGGAGCTAATAATTTGAATAATCAAGTAGTAGTTAATGTTAAAAAATAAAGTAATTTCATATTATAATTGTAGAATCGATTCATAAACTCATACCAATTTGAGTCAAGATTGAGATAAATTTGTTGTGTAAATATTCAAGAAAAAGACAGAAAAAAAGGCCTTGAATATTCTTAAAATAGGAAATTAGAAGTTAAAGAGCCAAATTGTTATAAATAAATTAATGTAAGGAATGATTGACGAATGAATGAACTAGTTAAGTAAGATTTTAATAAATTGATGTACATGTTCCATTATCCTCGATTCATGTTAAATTAAACTGAAGATTTTATAAAAGGTAAATGTTGTTGTTCAATGAGTAATTAAATATAAATATTTATTTTTCAAATAGTTATAAATAATTTACAAAAACAATACAATAACATATTTTAATATTAATGATATAGTTTGCCATTATTTGTGTATATAAAAAATAATACATTATGTTTCGAGAGTGTGGCTCAGTTGTCCTTATGAAATGAAACCTAGAACATGATAAACATGAATAGGGCCAATGTAGCCTAGTATCCTGAAGCTGTGTTGGAAACTAAAGCTAAAACTAGTAATCTTAGAAGGAAGCCAGAAATAAAACTTAGATTGAGAGGTCTAAATAACTCAAAATATACAAACGAGATCAAGAAAGACAACAACTCCACAGAACACCATACTAACACAAAAAATAGCAAGAAAAAAGGGATTTGTGACAACAAGTAGTTGCTTAATAGGAGTGAACTATCTGCTAGTAATTATGAGGAAATCCATATTTTCCCATTTATTTTTAACATTTTAGCAACATTTTAAAATAACAATGTTGATACATTACGTATTTTCTATGAATTATTTTAAAATTACTTCACAGGTTTCAAAGTGATAGGTGGTTTTAGTTTGAATCTGCTATTGCAAACTACTAGTAATAAGAGTGGGCTTCAATATTTCTATAAATATTAAGCTCTACACTTGTGTGAACTTTAGTATTCCCCAAGCCAGGTGAAGACAAGCAATAGCCTGTATCTTACAGACTTGTAAGTGTATTGAATACCATTAGCAAGGTCTTTGAAAGTCTTGTTCCAGAGTTATCAATGAACACGTTAACATGCCCATTTTTTAGTTCCAAACACTCCAACTGTTCAGAATCATTGAATAAGTGACCAGGTGGTTCAACAATATGCACCCAACAGGGTCAGTCTCTTGTACATATAAAAGGACTTCAACACTGTAGTCTCAACAAGAAACTACAGACATACAACTTCCCACATGGGTTGATACACCTCACTAGGTATTACCTGTTTAAACTAAGAGACCAAAAGTTTAGGGTTGATGTAAACCAAACAACATCCACACTGAGAACAATACATGTTGACATTCTTTAAGGTCGGCTTAGTGGGTCTGTGTTGTTAAATATCTACATAAATAACATTCTATGAATCAATAACACAAATATAAAGCCAAGTCAAGCACCTCAGGATTGTCTTGGATAGGACATTGATTTGGTCTTCTCACACTTTTCAAAGAGCAAACATGAGACTATCATAACTATAACCACTCTTCAGTAAAACAAGTTTCATGTATTAAAAATATCCACCATAGTTTATTTGTCACTTCACTACCTATGTTCCATCCACATTTGAGACTATAACTACTCCAAAACAAAATTTTGAGAATATTCAATTAAGCACCCAGGTGTACCAGACATAGAACCATACATAAGACTTAAAGGTACCACTTATTAGTTCTGTTTCAGAAGCAGTTGTAGGTACAATGCAGTTGCATGAGGCATGTTCCTTAACATTTTATTTTTAACAAGTAGGCATCAGAAGGAAATATTCCATGTTCCTACATTAACTTTTTTCTGTTGCAGACATAGTTCCACGCAAGCATACCACTTTTGAATGCTTATTTTAGTTTCAAGTAGGTTGCATTAGATCTTGCATGTATCTCAGTCTTCCAGGAAACAAGGTATTTGTAAGATAACTCCTTACGTCACCTTGTACAATAAACCTCGGCCAGTGAAGACTAGTATCTTTTCACAACCTGTGCTCCTGGATGATCTATGTGTGAGATTATTCTTGACAAGTCTTTTCCAGCCAGCCTATTAATAATCAGGCCCTTCACACAGATACTTATTGATCAGCACTTGTCACTAAATTTCTTGATTGATCAATAGATAGAGCTGTGTAGTATGACAGTTGAAAATGCATTCCTGAATCTTTGTAATATGTGATAGGTATACTAACAGGGAGGGGGTTGGCTTTTAGTAAGTCAATATCTCATAATATTGGGAGTACAGGTTTCCCAATGTCTATGGAAATTTTGCACCTTTCACGAAAACAAGTGTTGTCAACTGGTGTGACTGAGAGACATATTTAACACACTAACATATTTAAAGTAGTTAGTGGTATGATTGGTGTGACTAACATTCAAGCGTATGATTTGGTATTTTATCATTGTTTATAGAACAATTGTAAGGCCTATGAATTTTGTTCATTGAAAGGTGGTTGTTGTTATTTGTGTAAAAGGAAAATTATTTTATGACATGCAAAGCCTTTATACACTAGAAATATAATTACAGTAGTTATTTATGGTGTGGTTCTTGCTATTCATAGGAAAGCAAAGCATCTACATCGTTGTAATTGAGCTATTATTTAGGTTTGATATTTCTTTTATTATATGAAGTAGATTTTTTGTTCATTCATTGTTGTATTTTAGAAATGTAAAATAGCTTAGCATTAAAAAGTCATTATAGTTAATTCAGAATATTTGTTTAAGTTTTATATTCTCGATGGTAATAGAAAGCAAAGTACAAATCATTATAAGATAGCTATACATAATATTGATTGTGGCTCTTTTTGTTTTTGAGTTTTTATACAGGTAAGGCAAGACTCTTTTTGTTAATTATTTATTTCTTTCATATATCATTGTATTTTAGACATGTACAATAAGTCCTAGAAAATCTTTTTGATTGCATATTAGAATGAGCCTGGGGCTGTTTGATTCTCTTTTCTGGACTTATATGTGTGTCAATACAGTTGTGGATGAGCAAGATATCAGTAATTACCTGATTGAATTCGTCAATGCCCTCAACCTTCCAGGATTTCATGCACCTACTTTAAAACTTGGTGGACAGATAACATTATTATGGAACAATAATCCTCCAAAAATATGTAATGGCACTTGCCTGCTATTAAATTCATTAAGGAAATATGCCATTGAAACAACCATTAAGACTGGTTGCAGTACAGGTGAAAAGATGAGAATTCTTATAATATCTATGATCCCCTCAGATTTACCTTTTCCATTTAAATGTATCAAATTTCCAATTTGTTTTACGATGACTATTAGTAAAGTACAATAAAGTACAAAGTCAACCCCTTAAGAAATTTGCCAGTGTTCTGAAAGCTATGTTTCCCATATGACCATGGCATATTCATGTGTGAGACCTAGCAACTATTTCTACCTGCTGGTGCCTAATAGTAAAATTGAAAATATTGTTTGTAAAGAGGACATCAGATAAAAAGACTTGTCAATTATATTTTCTAATTTTTTGTTTTCTTCTCTAACTGTAATAAGTAAATAACAAACACATATTTTAAAAGTATAAATTGGGGGGGGAATGCTAGTAAATATACTGGTAATTTATTAACATGTTCTGTTATTTATTATACCTACAAATGGTTCAATCAAATATTGATTCTATAATATGCTGTCCTGAGCTTAAAAACTAAATAATGCTAATCGTGTAGTTTATGCGAGTGGATCCGAGGAAATTAAGGATATGGAAAAACAGATAATTTAAGATATAGCATAAGCATAATGGTTACTGAGGGGAGGAATATATTAGCCAAAGGTCCTTAAACCCTAAGTTAGGCCCTGTTAATCCATTGCTGTATTTTGACAGATTCTTTATATTCTACACACACACACACACACACACACACACACACACACACACACACACACACACACACACACACACACTATAAATGTAGCTATTTGTAGCCCACTGTGGTGTGAAGTACATTAGCAGGCTGGCTGCTTAGTTTACTGACATTATAATAAAAAGAAAAATTGGAGTTTGATTTTAAATTTAATTTATGAAAGAAAAGAAAAGAAGCTAATGGTAATAAACATTGGGCGCCAGGTAATTCTTTGATTACTAAAATTTTTAGTATTGTTTTTAAGTTAATTTAATTTAAAAATTTCTCGGGATCGTGAATACTTTTTTAAGTCCTTTTATTTGCTGAAACTGAACATATTTTATTTAATAACATATTGGTTATAAATGCACATAAAAGTTTATTATAGTTTTTATATTAAACACCTTATTTTAAATCATTTTTATACTTTATCTTTGTAATATTTTATTTACTTTTTAAGAAATTCAAAATTTTAATAATGGAATCTACTTTTATGGTTGCAACTCATTGAAATTAATTATAAAGTAAAACAGATTTATTTTATCTGCTTTAAAATTATTGAAATTACTTTACTTTAATAAAATTATGTCTTTCAAATAGACATCCTTTATCTTTAAGTATCAAATTTTATTATTTTAAAACAACAAAAGCTTCTAACATCTAAAAATCCTATAATTAATACATTTAACAAAAAAATTGATTTTAAATATTTTTACAACGCTTGATTAGAATTGTCTTTTATACATGTTACCAGTCCTTTTGTAGATCTCTATTTGTTTCCTTGAGGATTGATGATGTATCGTTCTGATGCTGAAGTTCCTCCATTTTCTGCACGTGGAAAGCGTTGACCATCGACTTTAGCCATCTTTCTATTTGTTCCCATCATCACATAGTTAGTAGGCATACATTTGAAATAATGAACCTACGAATAAACAGTTCAAATCTTTTCACAAAATGTCTTTAGTTGATTATCTTGTTAATCAACTCAAGATATTATGGACACCACGTGTACACTCTTTTTGTTCACTCAAACAAAAGTTCAATTTAAGTAAATGTTCACTATATTTTTTATTCACAAAACACCTCTCAAATAGTTCATACCGGTCAAATACAACTATCATCTGAAAATACTTAAACAACCTAATTTGCCACCATTTTACTGTTCCATTTTAGCGTATGCAAAATTAAAGTCCATTTTTACCGTTTAGAACATTATTCCTCGATTGTCCACATTCACTTTATAGTTCATACGTTTCTATTCTATAAGTCATATACATTAGTTTCACTTCAAAAGACATATTTACACGAATTGCATTGTTCCCTGAATAACTTTCTCACGAACGATAACACGTCAATCTACTTCAGACGCTGCCTCCCGACTACTTAACACATTGTCAAAGCTTGCATAGACCACGTTTTCTATACACAATTTTACTTCCGCCTAACAACTGGCACTTTACACCACATATACATAAAATTCTATTTAATTTATAACTCTACATAAATCCTAAACATTTTTATATTACAATATATTCTTTTGGACACATATTGAAAGTTATTTTATTTTAATTTTAAATCATTTCTCTAGACTTTAATTTGACTTGCATTGGTACTTCTCCAGAATTTAGAACCAATCACGTCTCTCCATAATATAATCACTCAACCAATCACGTAATTTCTTTTAGATCATGTTTTCATGGTAATATTTCAAAATTTAAAAATGCATGAATTACAACATACTGATTATTCAATTATATATAAAACAGTTCTTCTATATTAAAATTTTTGTTTCAGGAAATATATATTATAATAGGTTATTTACACTAAACTTATATAAATATGTACTTAAAAATTGGTATTTTATTTTTAGTTAACATTGATACAAAAGTAAAATTTGTGATATTTGAAGTTTTTTGTGTAAATGGTTTTAACCAATCCTGTCCACTTAAGCCTATGGCAACCACCATTTATTTAAAGTGGGCCGTACTACAAGTAGAAAGTATTAAACATCAAATAAAAAAACCTTACTAACGGGATACAAATCCACAATGACTTAAACTGCTTGGCTACCACAACACAATGGAATATGTGATGCAGAAAACTAAAAGGAACAATTTGTCGGAAAACAAAATTTTTCAGAAAAGGCAAAAACGTGATCAGAGTCAGTTTTGTCCATTTTTCGTTCTTGGCGTATTTCTATTGATAAACTCCTCCTCTGCCATAAATTTATGTTAAAAAGGCAATAAATAAGAATTGAAAGTATTAAAACTTAGTTTTTGTGAAAGTCCTTTATTGTTAGAGAAAAGGAGCTAATGTTGTTATGGAGTTATAACATGGGAGCGACATTCAGTACCTTTTCCTAGGGGAAAAATAGCTTCAGAAATTGGCCTCTCCTGAACTCTAGTTTTTTCTTAAAGAACTGCGAATAGTTTAGGCAAAATGTCGAATGTTGTCTGCTGTAAATAAGCCATTCTCCGACATTTGGTACCTATTATTTTATAGAAAAAAACTAGAGTGAATTTCACTGACAAATGGTCACTTTTTATTGATAACATTAATCAGTTTATAAATTGAATAAACATTAATACAAAAATATTAATAATTAATTATTCTATTTTGATTTGATGTGTCCTGCTCCCAAGTACTTGTCCTGAAGAAACAGTTGACAACAATCTTGAAGATCCTGAGCCTATGATATGTGGTGGTGAACCTTCCCATGTGGTCAAACTCAAGTGCTCAATTTGAAATATTATTAATACAAGCTAAAGACTTAATTTTTTTAAATATTAATTTTTGTTTGTTTATCTTTTTTTCTATAAAGGATAATCCAAATAATATTTCTGTTAAATTTAATTGCTAAAATATGTTAAATAAAGTTTTTTTTTTAGCTAACTTCAAGCCCATTTTTTTTCAAAACTCCTGCGTAGGTTACAATCAAATAATTATAACTCAACTAAATTTTAAGCTATTCAAAGAATTTGGTATTAAAATTTTCACAATTTTATTTTTAATTATACTATATTAAAAACTTTTTTTTTTAATATTGACAATTGGACTCTACTAGTTTTTCGCATCACATAAGTTATTCACACTATTTGAGTCAGAGAGTATATTCCCAACTTGACTTAGAATAAAATTCTATGATCTGAATAAAAGGATTGGTTTTACACATTAATTAATTTTTTGTAATTTGGTGCTCTGAGTTTGATTGTCTATTTCAGACCTCCCCCATAGCCCCAAAATTCAAATGTAACCTACAATTACTTAAAATAATATGTTTTACTTCTAATAAATGTTTTTTGTTTTGAATATTACTACCGCTGTATACAAACTGGCAAGTAAAACAAGGAACACAGTCATCATTTGAGTACAAAATGGGGCATAATAAAATTTCATTACAGCAATTGGTGAAGTGAATAAAAACTAATATTTTCTAATACTAATGTTTTTTAAGTATTTACTAGGTTTTGTGTGAATAAAAATTACAAGTTGTTACTAGGCATAGTAATTACTAGAGTTTTTCCGGAAACCTAATACTTACTTATATATCAGTTGAATAAAGAACAAAAACTACTTTCTCAGACTAGTTATTACTAGTGTTTCTTCAAGCACATCACACAGTAGCTTGTTTTAATTATTTGCACCCAACATGGGAGAGTTTATGCCCATTCATAAACGGAAAATGTATAGTGATTGAAGGGGATTCAAAACAGATAAATGCAAGGAACTTCTACGGTTTGAAAACAAAAGTGTTGAATTTCTAACTAATGAATTTTTATCTGAAAATAATGAAAAACAAGGTGGAGCTTTTATACCAAGACAAAAAATGGAGAATTTTCTTCATTTCGTTGGCGATCCTGGACATCAGATGGGAATTGCGGAAGATACTGGTTTGCACCGATCAACTGTTTACAAGACAGTAGACTTTGTGATGGACAGGATAATTGCAAAATCACATGTTGATTGGATTCATTTCCCTCAAACACAGGAGGCTGTAGTGAATGAAGCGAAAATTATGTGGCAGAGGAAATTCTGTTTATCTACATTTATCAGAGCTCAGGACTGTAAGCACGTTGAAATCTTGAAGCCAACTACCTTTGGAGATGAGTATGTGAGCAGAAAAGGGTATCTAAGTATAAATGTTCAGTCCACTTGTAATGCTGAAGAAAGGTTTACAAGTATTCATGCTGAGTATCCATGTAGTCTTCATGATTCGAGGATTTGTGTACATGATGGAGAAGAAGCTTTGTCAGCAATATTATATTGAGATATGATAATGCAGCTTGTCTACTAGTTGACTCAGGATACGGCATCTCACCTTAGATAATCACTCCTTTTAAACCATCTCGCAGCAATGCAGAAAGACGTTTTACTCTAACCCTTGCGCAGGAGACAGTGTTCATTGAAAGATTTTTTGGCCAACTAAAGAAGAGATTTCTGATTATTGGGAACTATATATGTCCTTAGCTAAGGTAACCAAGGAAATGTTTGTTGTGCTGTACTCCACAATGTAACAAAATACTTGAGTGATGTTTTACTCTTTGAAGATTTAGGAATGAACTTAACGAAGATGAATTTGGGGACGCCCAAGAAGAAAACGAAGTAACAAAGGCACAAGGTAAAGCAAAACTTTAAAAAATGTTACAATTGACAACTTAATTGACATATTTCTAGGTTAATAATAAAATTGGTTTATTAATGATATAAAATAAAATCCTGTGTATACCTGTAAATCTTTTCTGGTATAAAAATAAAAATATATGAAAATAAATATTTTAAAAATCACACCCACTACACACACATGCACGCACGCACGCACACACGCACGCACGCACGCACGCGCGCGCGCGCACACACACACACACACTGCGACGGTTCATATAAACCGATCTCAATGAAGAATTTGGAAAACTTTTCACTAAAATCAGCTAAAAATAGTAGAAGTTAAAAAAATAATTTGATTAGGTATAGGAAAAGTTAATGTAACTAGGCTAAATGGAGTCAAGGTCAGACTGTCCAGACAGGAATGACCAAGCTTTCCGGTTTTAACAAGAAAACATCCCATAAGAACACATGTTAAAATTTCGAAATTCGAAATCAAAAATAAAATTAATGTCATAGTGTAGAGCAATTAAAATATAATAATAAATAATAATAAAATAAACTTGTAAAGTAAATAATTAAAAAGTTATGAAGGTAAAATTTTGAAATCAGATGTCAGAATAAGGCAAATAATAATGGTTGTAATGATTTAATCCATAAATCTAGTAGTTTTCAACATTTTGATAAAATTGTGCCAGAAATAATAAATTTATTATATATCAACTTTGTACTTTGTTTTCTAAATATCCTTGATTAATTAAATTCCAAGATTTTATTCAAAGAGGGATATAAAAGAAAGAGGGATAAAACAAAAAACTTTTTTTAAACTAAAGTAATAAAAAAACTAATAATAGAGTTATATGATCCTAAGACCAATAAATAATAATTATGAACCCAAATCAAAATCTAATTAAACCTAATAAAAATAACAAGCTAATAAAAACCAAATATGAAGAAAGTGCCATAACTTGAGAACCAGAAGCCAGGAAGAAGAGGGGAACAGTTTTGTGACTTTTGACATAGGAGGAACAATAACCAAAAAGAAAATTTTTAATTTTTCCAAAATCAGAAAAAGTAAATTTGGAAAAGTTACAAAATCTTCAAGTCTTCATAACAAGAGAAAGAAAGGTCGCACAGGTTCAAATAAAGTTTGAACAGAACCAGGAAGGAAGGGGCTTCAAAATGAGCCAATCAAAAAGAAGATCGAATGAAGCGAACAAGAGTTATGACGAATTGAAGAAATCGACAGTAAAAAGTACAGATTTCATGTTCAGACGAGAACTTCAACTTCTACATCGCAGGTCATGAGTAGTGGGTGGGATACCAACATTAGTGCAGATTACAAATAAAACTAATAATTAAAAGTAACTAAAATAAAAGGAAAAATACATCAAAACAATGGAGATAACGACAGAATAATTAAATAAGCTAGAAGGAGTTCAACAAAATATTAATTAAAATGAAAAAAACCAAAATAAATTGAAAAGTAAAGAAAGAATAAAATGTGTAAGAGTTGACTATCGTGTATAGCAAAAATTTTGACGAACTGATTTCCAGCGGGTCAGTTCGATAGTCTCGTATAACATCCAGGAAGATAACACGCTTTTCGTAAGTCTGAAGAGGAAATCGTCGCAAAGAAAAATCGTCAGTGTTCAGTACTTCTCGAGGTTATATACGATAACCAAAAGAAGGGTCGGCCTTAGAAGAAGACAACACTACATCCGGAATCAGCTTACAGAAGACATCTTTAATACAAACTCCGGCAAATATTAAATTAATATTTGTCGTTATCGCCGAAGAGAAGAAAATTCAGCGGAAACAGGACTTCTGAAGATTCCCCGGAAGAAGACATCACTGGGCGAGATCTTCAGGGACCACAACAATCCAACAGGAGGAAGAAAGGACATGCACTATCCAAATAAAATAAGGTACAGTACTGCATAAATCAAGAATTTTAATAAATAAAATCTTTATTAAACTTGAAAAAGCTAAAAGTCAAAATTTAAACTTAATCGAATATAAATAATATTTTAAAAATAAATAAATGAAAAGAAAATATTAAAGCCAATTAGAGTCATTGCCAATATTAAAATTTTCAAATAAATAAAAAAAGCACACAGATTGGTCAAACATTAAGAATAGGGTTTAAATTTTTCATTGTCAGTAGTATAAGAATACATTTGTTTGTATAGAATTAAGGATTATAGCATAAGCATAGGAATAAGTTTATATCAGTTTGTTTATGAAGGTAACATTTTGAAATCTGATGTCAGAATAAGGCAACTAATTTTGGTTGTAATGATTTAATCCATAAATATAGTAGTTTTCAACATTTTGATAAAATTGTGACAGAAATAATAAATTTGTTATATATCAACTTTGTACTTTGTTTTCTAAATATCCTTGATTAATTAAATTCCAAGATTTTATTCAAAAAAGAAAGTAAGTGCTCAAAAAGAAAATTTTCAAAATTAATATAATTTTAATCTGATGAGATAACACTAGTTCCAAACGGCACACCTTTGAGACAGAGTCTAGAGAAGTAATAAAAGTAAGATAGAAGTATAAATTTGAATTTGATATATGAAAATGTGTTAGCATAAGATTTTAATTAGAATATTAGTGTTAGATCTTGTGTTATATAATATATTTAAGAAATTAATAAGGGAGTTAGGGTAAAGGCATCGAAGAAACAAATCCTCTACCTTACTCACTTGTTAAATTCTTGCAAGCACACATAAAATCTCAAAACACGTGGTCTCATTAGTGAAATACAAAGATACGGCGGGAAGTCGTTTGGGGGTGTGTTGCAAGACACACACACACACACACACACACTCAAAATTTAAATCATACTACTGTAATTTTTTTAAAGATTTTATTGCAAAATATTGAGTTAGAGGAAATTCTATTTATCTTTACAATTGCTCCTAAATAAGAAATTCTTCCAATTGAAGAATTTCGTTTGATTGAAAGGTTTGGGTAGATTTATCACAAAACATCTTTCTCTCTTCATCTTTATTTCATTTAACTGCATTTGTTGTAATAAAACAATACTTTGAAGCTGAGGTGTGCTCTTATTATTTTTTTATTCATGTACATTTTCTTTAGTACTATTTTAAGTATACTTTGATTAATTACTTCTTCTATGCCACTGTAATCATTTTCTAAATTTTGTCCTGCAGATGTCTTAGAATAGACAGGCTTCTAAAACCTTACACATAACATGATTTTCATCAAATAATCATGTTATTCTAAAAATTCTTTCTCCCAGCTCTTCAACTTCCCTGTTGCCTTGAGATCTGTTTTCTTCTTTATTTCTGTTTTCATATTATTCAGTAACTTAATTACCTGAGATGTAATTTTTCTACCGCTTGCCGATGTAATATCTTCGGTTTAGCCCAAGCCTTCTTCTTTGAATTAATCGTAGAAGGAATTTTTGATTTTTCCAATACAATTGTATGTCCCTATATAAGCCTTACAAACAGCCCTATATCCAATTTTTTCTCTTGTTTCCAACCTTCTTCCTTGCTTGAAGACGTAGTTCCTCCTTGATTGAAAACAAACAACTACAAATGTAAAATGAAGAAATGCAAAATAGGAATGAATTTCTAATGTTTACGCAATATGGACATGCACAGTATTTCACCCCATATAGATGGGGTGAATGGTGGGGTTAACATGTTACGACAGGATTAGAACTGAAACCTAAAGTCCGAAACTAGCAATTACTTAAAATTGTGCAAATTAGTAACTAGTATCTCTAGTAAATGCTTAAGTTTTTCCAGAAATTACTTAAAACTGTTAGTTGTTACTAGAGCATCCTGAAGGTAGGAATGTGTTTAGGGTGGAGAGGAAAATAGGAGCCCCCATACTTTGTTTGTTGCGTTTACTTTCAGTGGTACAACCCCAATAAAAAAATATAGACCTCAAATACTTTTGTGTAAACAACCTAAAGTCCGCATATTTGTTCGTAGGTCATTTGTTTACTATGTTCAAAAGTCTACAATCAACTTCGTACTGATATTTACAAAAAATATGAAATAGGTTTCTATCTGCTTCGTGACGTTAATATTGCCTCCAATGAACTCATAATATTGTGACCCAATTTGGTATGTACAGTATCCTCTCAAGCTAGGAATGTGTTTGGGGTGGAGAGGAAAAGAGGGACCCTCACAATTTGTTTGTTTCGTTTACTTTCAGCGGTACAACCCCAATAAAAATATATAGAGCTCAAATGCTTTTGTGTAAACGCGTACCCTACTTTAGTTTCTTTTATCGGTGTAAATAAGAATAAAACGTTTACAAAAGTCTGTCACGAAGTTGTAACTTTAGGAATTAAATGTAGCTAAGAACTAATTTGTGTACCTAGTTTTCTTGGAATGGGTTGTACTGTCAAGTCAGGCTAGGGAAGCAAGTAGAAGGGAGGACACACCCCTTACACCAGACACAATCCTAGTCTGAGGTTACAGTATCTATAACTAGTATTTGTTTATTTAACACATTTTAAGTTATTGCTTAACAGTCTAGTATTTACTAGATAATAATAACTAGTTTTTATTCACTTCACCCATTGATTTTAATTTTCACAAAATGATTGTTTCCTATTTATAGTTTAAAGATTTGCATTTGTACTTGCTTGATATGTGTATAGGTTATTAAAACTTACCTCAGCCAATACATGCTCGTAGGATGGTGGTGGAGATGAAGGAATTGTGGACATCTGTGCCGATTCTGTTTGTAACTCTTTCTTACTATGTTCAGTCTGTTGTACCTCATCATTGTACTTTTCCATTCTTGTACACAATTGTTTTTTTTTTAAATATGGTTTGCAACACATTTATTTTAAAATCAGGTCCCAGTTAATGCATTTGTTTAAAAAGCACGGTTGCTAAATTATTTGTTTCCAATATTTTTCTTTATACAACTGTTTCTAATTTTGTACACCTGAAAAATATCACAAATTTCTTTACCTAAATGACAAATATGAAGCAATAATATTTTTTAACCCAATTTATTGGGGAGAGAGAGAGAGAGAGAGAGAGAGAGAGAGAGAGAGAGAGAGAGAGAGAGAGAGAGAGAGAAATCCCTTCATTCGTTATGGTGAAGATACGACTATGTGGTACTCATTTCTACTTAAATTAATACAGACAAACTAAATTAAAATAGAAAATAAATGTTTATTGTGTAATAAAAATAATAATTTGAAACACTTGAGTATATTAAAAAAACAATCAAGTTTAAAATAAAACAATTAACACTATTATGAGAGTATAATAAATCATAAAATGATTATAATACTTTTGACTTAACAAACAATAGTTAACATAACAAGAAACTTGTAATCACATCCACTCTGATTCATTCAACACACACTCTGTACATAAATATTAAAATAACTAAATGTTTTGGAAAATATATACAATATTTAGATACATACCCATATATTGAACTCACAAAGAACAATTTACACAAAATCATATGCTCATTTCTTCACAATACATTTGTATGCTATACAACAAAATTTATTTCTTCACACCCAAGCAATAATCAGTAAGATGGTGCATGAATTAAAAAACTGATAGAAATTTTTGTAGTAACAAGTTCCATTAACAACATGACATCATGGCTTCCTGTTTTTATCTGTATGGAGCTTTGGCCTTGTCAGTCACAGTACAGTGTCAATAGAGTTTGAGGATGATGACTTAGTCAGTGAAACGTCATCTTGTATTTGTATAGCACAAATAAAGTAGTTTTTGTGGAAAATTGTGTTTTAATTTAATTTGTTAAGCCTTCACAGTAAATGATTGTTGTTCATGTGTTTAGGACCGATGAGCATTCTTGACCCTTTTTTGTGAATTTAGTTCAATGCTTGAGAAGACATTTTTTGTGCAGTAAGTCGGCTTTTCTGTATAAAATGGAATGTAACATTATTAATATCCGATACGATCTTAATTCACTAAGTTTTAAAAGAAATAATTGTTTATAATATAGACTAATTGTGGTCTTCCCAATTTAGATTAAACAAAAATTGTTACAATAATTCTATCCACAAATTGTTAGTTAAATTGAGAGAGCAAGCGAAAGAAATACTGTTGAGCTCAAATCAAATCTCTTAACTGAAGCAAGATTTCTACTATATGTTTGAAATTACAACTACCAGTGTTAGTTTTGTTGTTCTTGTGTAGACAAAAAAAATCATAGGAATTTATCAAATCAGGGGCAATTGGAAAAAAAAAGAAAAAAAATTAACTTTGAACATCATTATTCAAAATTCAGTTTTTATACAAAAATAATGAATTTTATGTTAAGTCTCAAAATGTGTTAAGGTAAACAATGAATATTGAGATTATATGGATATATGAACAGTCTAAGGGGATATTTTGTATTAAATACCTCTATAAAATACGCTTTGGAGTTTTTCGTTTCATTCACATTATTTGGGTACATCGGCAGCATCATCAGGCCTGCTATTTACACTTATATCAATTACTGCACATAATACCCATGTAGACAAAGAACTGCAAAAAATTGCACATACATTCCTACTCACCCATCTTCCACCCTCCAAAAAAAAGACCCAAAACTAAACATCACTGAAAATCCCATTTCTGTAGTTATCAATCAAAAATTGAAAATAAACCATGGACACAGTCTTTGAAAAAAATATTTATGTATTTAAATAACAGCCTGAACTTGCTTTCTTTGTGTTATAAACACATCCTCAGCATAAGTCGTATTTGAGCTTTTACTAACAACTGTCAAGATTCATTTTCGATTTTTGCCAATTATTCCTGAACTATAATTTCTTTTTTTTTTTACTTGTGTTTTTGCACACATATTTCATATAGTTGATTTTGTAAAACTTTGTATTTCAAAACAGCCCCATGGATGATAGTTTTGTTTTTATACCAATAACTCATGAACTGAGATTTTTGGAGAGATGTTTCATTTGGGTTTTTATAGGTTATAGTTGAGCAAAATTTTATCAAAATGATTAAATTGTAACTTTGTGTTATTTTTCTTATGGTAAGTACCCCTAAATTTGAAGTATCAAAAAAATTTAGAGTCCTGAGATATGGCCAAAATATGTCCACATACCAAATTTGATTAAAATTAGTCCCCACATTTCTGCTGTTAGAGCACATACAATAGTTGACAAAAATACTTTTTTGGACTCAAAAGAGATATATCCGCAGAAAACTCACATCAATTTCTTGATCCATTATATAATTTTCTCTATACTATGTATATGTGTGAATGTTTCATGTACAAGAAACATATTTCCCTTTTTAAGGAATGAGAAAGACAATTTATATTTTTGTGTGCATGTGAAAGTATAACAAAATAAAACATATCTTGCTAACACACGGAACTTTACGATAGAAGTTGCTGTATTCTATATACTACATGTTACACTTTAAGTGCTCAGATGTAGTCTGGTTCGCCTTGAATTTAACAGTGGACACTTTCCAATGCTGAAATAAGATAACTCTCTTTTAATTTGGTAGAGCATAGTTTAGCCCTCTTATCAGCAGCTTCAAACCAATTTTTGAAATTCTATGGATTAAAAAATTCCATTGGATTTTGATGGCAATTTAACATAGATATTTATAATGCCTTGAAGAACATATAGATAGAGAGTTTGATCTGTTTACCTTTTTTTAAATACAGTAAACTAGTTTTAATATTAATCTCTCAAACTGAAATCGCCCGAACAAGATGTTTATTTCTGACCCGATGTTCTAGTTAGGCTTATAAATATTATAAGTAAATATTTATTTGTAAATAGTTTGTATAATAATCGGTTTTCAAGATATGTGGTATCAACAATTTTAAATGAACGCCATTTTGAAATGGTTAAGTGAAAAATTATCAGATATTGTTTTACACTGAAAAACTAATAATAAAATATTTCGAAAATTTCGATATCTTAATTCGTACTGGAGAATTACTTTTTTATTATTTTTTAACAGGCAGAAGGAAAACAGGAAATATTTTTCTTCATTTTGAAGTCAAAAGTCATTTTCAAAGTTTGGAAGATTGATCCAAACAATTTATACTTTCATATAATTTATATAATTTCACCCTATAGACAATGTTTTGGTTTTTTTATTAATTTGTGTCAACTTAGAGAACACCCAATTTTTGTGTTTTTTGTGACAAAATATGAGTCATATTTTTATGTGCATAAATTTATTTGACCTAAATTTGAACAAAATCTGGTTAATGGTTTATGAGAACTCACTATTGATGGATAGGCAGATAAATATTGTCGCAGAGGAACAAAAATTCACAATGTCTCTATATTTGACTGTATAGAATGAAAAAGTGAATTAGGAACAATCAAATTGCTTTTATTTCTGTTCTTTTAAACCTAGAAATTGCTAATTATTAATATTTAAAAATTAATGAAATATGCGTATATTTGACAAATCGTCTAAATTCCCTAATATTTTCATCAAATAGTTGAGCTAAATAATACCCACATGCTTTTATAAAATCGAATTTTTTTTATTCGTGCATTATACAAACATTGAAACAAATATACCTTATCGGCGGTGACTAATGTATTAACCCGATACTGGGTTTATATACTTTAACAAATTAATATAATACTGTCACAAGGCTTTATTTAAAAAGAGAAAACACATTTCAGTTGAATAAAAATCTCCAGTACTTACTTGTTTATTCCTATCGTTCCCTACATAGTTGTGTGCGTTAATCTTCACTCTCACGTTCGTCGTTTGTCGATCAATATCTCAGCTTGTGGCCGGAGCACTCCTGCGCTGTCTTTTTATACCTACTGTACTGTAGTTTGTCCGAATCTCTAATATACAATTAGGGCCTACTACTAAAATTAGATGTATTCGTTTATTATTTCGAAATGGAAACAGATATTGCAGTCGTTCTAATCTACAAACAACATTTTCACCTTCAAATCCATGAAATATGGATCAGTACGGTAGTCCAAGTACGGTATATTTTGTGGGTGTAAGATTTTAAAGAAGTTTCACTGTTGCCTGTGTACCGACCCTGGAGAGTCTTAGAACTGTGAACTATATTTATTAGTATTATTTTCTTCTTTTGTTATTGTTGTTTAAAGGCGAAAAACCTCTCGGCCATCAACGCCTTAAAAAAATTATAAAAGAGATAAAATTAAAAACCCCTAGGACCTCGAATACTCTAATAGCGTCGGAGTTGGAAGCGAACAAAAGTTGAACCTGACAGGAAAGATAGAGCGTGATCTAATCCAAGACTAGATGAAAAAAAAAAAAAAATGTGGATCCAGGGTCCCCTCTGGATTGGCACTCCCTTACTCACTATAATGATGCCTTGAGGAATATATAAAATATATAGCTAAAGGATGAAATTAAAGATTATCCATTGTAGATTTTGTAATTTAAAAAATAATATATTTCATCACTAGGACAAAAGTGAAGCTTCAATACAAACTCAAGTTTAACGGCCGAGGCGGAGACGAGGCTGGAAAATGAGCGAGGATCGAAAACCTTTTGTCCAAGTGATGAACTATATTTTTCGTTATATTGCAAATAATATAAGAAAACAATTTCTCCAAAACTAAAATGTTATAACCTATTTACCTTCAAATCGATGGTAACAGCTGTTTAACGGTTATTTAAAATCGAGAGTATCGGTTGTTTTTATAGATGCTTTACAATCGTTAATTAATTCGTAAAAACGAAGTAACAGATGATGACCTCGACCTCAGCTGATGTTTTTAGGTCCTAGGACTAAAAAGAACAACTTTAGCATCTCAACAGCTGTTTTTGAAGCAGTATGACGAAAAAGTTCTTTAATGACTTTACTTTATACCTGTTGGGTTAATGAAGCCGGAAGAGCAGCGTAAGGCACGGAAAAATCCAATACCACCAACCGTAATCGAACCTATTCTCCTTGGTGACATCAAGTCCGAGTTACAGCGTGCTAAGCATGCCTATGCCTACATCATGCCGTTACCCTTCCATCGTAGAGAATTAGAGTCGGTATTAATACTTGAAAACAAAACGTGCATTTAAAAATATTTAATTCATTGTGTTGTAATTTAAACTATTTTAATTATCTTTTTTAAATTGCCATCTTGAATTTTTTCTGGAATTTATAGAATTTCAATAGGTCAACATGAGCTTACAAAAGTCGTCCATAGCAATTTTGAAGACGATATCTTAATTTTGGATTATGTTCAACGGCAACTAATAACCACAGATACACAGTAGTTCTTAAACCTCTCTTTAAGCACTTAAACCTTAATTAAACAGATTAATTTACGGTTAAAACCTCAAAAGCCTGTATTAATTGGCAAGCAACAGAAAAAACTTCATGTCATGTAGATTTCTTTTAGTTACAAAATGACCCGTTAGGTAGCAGGACGATTCGTATTTGCCATAACACTTTTCACTTTTAAATAAAAATGCTTTAAATTGAACTAACTTACATGTAACGTGCTGCCATCTGTACAACCTCTTATGAAGTTTCAGAGATGCATGATAAAACTAATTTAACTGAAATCATTCTGTAAATTTATGATTTCGGCGATGAGTTTATTTTTCATTTGAATCGAGTTATCGAAAATCGAAAAAAATAATATCCCGAAATCAAACAAAATTGCAGTGTAAATTTGATTAAATTTTGAACTTTTAATTATCATATTTAAAAGATGGATAGTTCAAATTAAACTATTAATAATGTTTTAACATTTAATAATTTATATATACTTGTTTATTATCAACTACATTATATCTCGTTATGGATGAAATTTTAATTAGAGGCCAATGTATGTTAAATTACATTTGGTATCAAAATTAAAGTTAAATTGCACCTTAAAGAGAAAAAATTCATTTCTGTATACTAATTAAATTGATAAATAATTTTAAAAATATATGATCTGAAGTAACTTGTGGGACCAAATATCTAAAAAAGAAAGAGAAAACTAAAAAATAATTTACTTAAATCAAAAATAGTTTAACACAGCTCTTCTGTATTAAAAAAGTATGACTTAAATTAATGATCAATTACTGTAGTCCAAAATCAATAATAACTATTTAAAACAAAAAAGAAAAGTAGGCCTATAATATTAGTTCTGGTACCTTACTTTACCTATCCCTTCAAAGGCTCACTTACAGTCCCAGAATCCCGAGACATCCTAGCTAGATCTACACTCTTTCTTCATGTAGTCTTGGGTTTATCCCTCTATTTTATCTCTCCTATCAGATCTCTCTTGACCTTGACTCTTGTAGTCTTCTGACCCTCGCACTATTCGAGAATTTGAGGGTTAGGGATAGGCTACATTCTATGCTTTTCTTCTTTCTTTTTAAGACGATGATGATCACGAGTTTTTCGTTTTTAAACCACATAAAAATAAAACAAAAATACTTTACCTACCCTCTTTGCTTCAACTAAAGTCTCTTCACCTCTCGATGAACTCGGTTTCTCGCTACAACTTTTAATCCTGTCCACGTTTTTGCATGCCTTTAATTTTCGGACCCAGAGTTCGTCCCCAGTTATTCTTTGATCTTCCCTTTTCCTATCAGATTCAAATCTAGTAAAGTGTCTGTCTTCTTTCCGTAATGTATGGCCTATTCATTTCTAATTTCTTTCTTTAATGAATTTCTTTTGAGATTCTCGATCTGTTTTTATCCGAAGATCCTCGTAGGAAAATTCTTTGTGGTCAGAATATTTTTAAGGATTTTAAGAAGCCATCTGTTTTTAAATAATTTTAACTTTTGTGTAATCTTTGTTGTGACTTTCCAGGCCACTGATCCATAAAGGAGCATTAATTTTACATTTGTAGTAAATATTCTGAGCTCGGACCTTACTGACATTTGGTTAGATCTCCACACCTTGTTTAATATTACAAACCTTTCCTGGTACTATTATTAAAAAATGGAACTCTGATTTGTACAAATGTAGTTGAAATTAAAATACAGAAATGTTGTACTAACTTTCTAACTCAGATATAGATATTCTAACTTTTGAATATAGAGATAAAAAATCTCAGTGAACTACGAGGTCCATTAAGGTCTAATCATTGATACGAGATTAGTAAGTGAAGTCTTTACTTAAATATATAGAACAACGGATTCAGTAATGGCGCCATGACTAAAATTCTGTAGCGGCATAGCACCTTTCAACGCTAGAATACCTGTATCTACTCTACCAGTTCGTAAAACGTATGGCAACAAATTGAACAGCCCTACCACAGGTACATAACAAAGAACAATACGGTATCTATAACATCTGGAGCAAGCATTTACAATCCATACAACGTAGCTGTGTTGAGGACGTACTCTCTGCCAGACAAGGTAGTGTTTTCCTATCTGTTCATTGATCTTTTCCTATCTGCCTTTTCTATAAATTATAGTTTAAATGTTTAGAAATAAATTCCCTCCTAAATACATTAGTTTACGTGTCATTTCGATGTAAAAATGTTTAAGAGTTTTGAATCTGTTTATGAGTTAGTTTTGTCTTGGTAATATGTGCTCTTAATCTTCAGGTGGTCGCGCCTTTTTTAATCCCGCTGTCGGTCGCGTAGCAGTGTTTACACCGCACTTCAATTATACTTCCATTTTCCAAGAAGAATAATTTAACTTTCCATTTTTAAAAAACATCATTTTCAATGAAAACACTTAAGACACTGTTAAACCAATAACTTTATTGACTGAACGATTAAACAAATATAAAAATCCTGTCGGTGAAAAAACCTTAAAACGACAACAAAAAATACTTCTGGAAAAAATACTAAAAATAGGAAGTAATCAAAAGTTTGCCCTTTAAATTTAAAACTCAATACGGGCACAGTGAAATTCCTTGGTATCGAGTGTAGGAACTATACCTTGTCAACTTGTTCGTCTTTGTTGCATTTTTCACAAGTAACTTTGTGTTGCTATAATACAGACATGTCTTCGGCATTTATTACACATTACTCCAATGTTGTTTTTGAGGGGTCCAGAAATATAACAAATTTGTCTGAGGTTGGAAGAACAACACATATTTTTCTCTCTCTTTCGATAACATAATGTGCTTATTTTAAGAAGGGTTGGGCTCTGTTTAACAAGTTTTCTTAATCAGTTCCACTGCCAATCTAAAGATATATTACTCCTGAAACAGTTTTTTGGTGTTATTGGCAAAGGAAATGTTGAAGAAATTTATGTTAAGTTCTCGAAAATTTACAACTTTTTTGTTTTCCTGGAGTTAGTAAATCTTGAGTACCTACATGAAATTCATTGAGTCTAATTCAGTGGGGTTATAGTTCATGATTTGTAAGGGTTTTCGAGTTTTGATCAATCTTGTAAGTGTCGTGCCTTATAATAGGACCACCTTGTGATTTTTAGTGACAAAAGAAACTAAAGTTTTGTAATACTGGCACCTAAAACCTGCTGGTTCCAAATTCGAGTATTTTACCAAATATAATTTCGGGAGGAAAGTTTTTTATTTACTTTTATTCTTCCTAAGGATGTTAGTTGTGCGTCCATCAGGTACACAGCCAACGGATAGCTACCGAAGTAGTTATTAGTTGTCAAGTTTCTGTTAAAATTTTATCGAGTCAATCAAAATTTTGCAAATATCAACAGGCTTGTTGAAATTATGCAGGATCCTTCTTTCCATAATATATTTCCAATTCTAAATTACAAAATGTTCGTGAGTCACAAAGTCCATACATTGTAGATCGTATAAACTACACCGACAACAAGGAATTATTATTTCATCTATAGTATGCAATGTTCACTAAAGTTAGCACACAAAATCATCAATCCGGTCTGCGATTTCCTTTCTTTAAAACAATAAGAAATTTAGCACCGAAAGTGCCATTTATCTCTGATTTCGAGGTTAGCTTGATTCCTCGCCTGATTCGGCATCTTTTCCTCAATTTTTTTTTATATGAATATGTAAGAATATTTGATATGCCTCAATCTGTACGGTTTGACAATGTATGGTTTATTATCTGAAGAAAACTATTACAGTAAGTGGTTTGCCGTGCCGGTCTTTTTGGGCCAGGAATGATTTTTAGTATGTTCTTGGTTTTACAGCTATATAAAGAGCCTATAAAGTTTTCATATCCATACCCATGAAGAACCTCAGATTATTCACAAACAAAACCAAGTATAAGCCACTTTCTTTGCGACTTTCTGGGGTAGAAAATTGTTTACTTTTAAAGTTACAGAAGAGTGGTAGCTTTTTTACTGGTGTAGAAAGATTTACCATTCCAAGTTGGTGTGGTATTGTATAACAAACTCACTGTTTATCTAAAAAAAATAAAAAATTAAAGCATTCAGGAATAGCCTGAATTCAGTATAATAAAATACTGTAACAGTCATGCTGCTTTGTTTTGTTCGCACAATAAAATACCGTAACGGTCACGCACCTGTGTTTAATTCGCATAATAAAATACTGTAACGGTCACGCTTCTTTTGTCCACATAATAAAATATTTTATTACTCACACTTCAGTATTTATTCCACTTAATAAAATACTGCAACGGTCACGCTTCTGTGTTTTATCACCATAATAAAAATCTGTAACAGTCACGCTGCTGTGTTTTGTTTGCATAATAAAATACTGTAAAGGTCGCGCTACTTTGTTTCGTCCGAACAACAGAATACTCTAACGACAACGCAGCTGTATATGTCCGCACAATAAAATGCTATAGCAATCACGCTGTAGTATTATGTCCCCACAATATAATACTGTATCGGTCATGCTGTTATGTTTTGTTTACACAATAAAAAAATACTGTAACAATCACGCTGCTGTGTTTTGTCCGCATAATGAAATACTGTAACTGTCACGCTGCTCTATTTTATCCGCACAATAAAATACTGCAACGATCATGCTGCTGTTTCGTTCGTAGAAACTGTACCGGTCACGCAGCTGTGTTTTGTTCGCACAATAAAATACTGTAGCCATTACTCTATGGTGTTTGGGAGCACAATAAACTACTATAACAGTCACGCTGCTATGTTTGTCCCCACAATAAAATACTGTAGCGATTACGCTGTGGTCTTGTGTCCGCACAATAAAATACTGTAAATGGTCATGCTGCAGTGTTTTGTCCGCACGATAAAAAGCTTTCTTCACAGTTTTTAGCAATAAATACAACTGCATTCACTAATGGCCGTAAACATTCTCACAATCCTAGACAGGGCCGTTATGTGAAGAGTTTTGACTTCAGTCTGTAATTAAACTGTTTGAAGATATTATTTTTGTGTGTATTATTTTATCACTGACCTGATGACATTTTAAGTGTCTTACAAACATTATACTAGGATTAGAATACTGTTTGTGAACTGTGCCATGAACTGTAACAACTTAGTCTCAGCCACGGAGAAGAGGGTAAACCTTCAACAATGTTTTTAATATATTGACCTTACTTAGCTTGTGCAATATCTCCTCTATGTCATAAATCTACGGCAGTTAAGATTCAATTGTGTTTTTGTTAATTATACATGAACTTCAAATGGGGTCTCTTTGAAGTTGGGGGTCACATTGATCGTCAAACGTTTTGTCCAAATATTGGCTCCAACATTTGCCAATTGAATGACTGGTCACACTATGGGTCCAATATATTGGAACCGACATTTGATTGAATTGAACAACTGAACAGACCAGTTGTCTGTATGATAAAAAAATGATAAAGTTGTTGCTTTTTAATTAATTATGTAGAGAAACATCGTGTGGCCCCGGATTTACTTGCGATTTGACACACTGGTTTGAGTCATTAACCTTCACATCATACTGTAGCATCATAATTTGAACGACATCGTTAGAACCGATTTTGAGAGAGTATGTCTTTTAAACACATCCACGGACAACTTATTATTTTTACCGATTCTCAAACCAACTTTTTAGAACGTGGCAACCAATTACAGGCCTACACAACACTAAGGACGGCAAGCAACTGGCTAGAGAGGTAGTAAGACTATGTTGGCGATTTTCTCTTTTTATGATTGATAATGAGAGTTGATTTATACTCTCGAAACTTCGTGAGTTAGTTTTACATATACTACTGATGGCAAATGTCTGATTAAACCAAATTATTATGATCACTCTATTATTATCAAATAACTATAAAACCATAATTATTAATTTATTGTATTTTATTTAGTAACGAGTATTCCGGCTCTCTACAATTTTTGTCTGTAACTGGTGAGCTAACTCCACTTTTTCAATTTCTTTACGTTTGAAAGTGTTTTATAGCCTTTATGTGTAGGCCTATACTGTTAAGACTGTTGTCTTGCCTAAATGATTTTTTAAATAACTCAATTATTATTAATAACTCAAAGCGTCTGAAATTTTGAAAACTGTACGCTGAAATAATCCACGATAATTTTCTACTCATTTGTTTGAAACATCTACTTATAAAAAAAACTTTCGTGTAAATGTATTTCCGACTTGACCATTTAATACAAAAGTCGAAAATAAAATTTGCATAAAACTGCCTCATTCCATAATAAGTAACTTGTGTTATATTCTGTATTTTTCTCACCCTTTCAATTGGTTTTTTCCCACTTTTATTTTTGGGTTTCTGAATTCGTTTTGGGCCGGCTGAGCCCGAGTTATTTATTTAAACAGGCTTGCCAACCCATTTAATAAGCGGTGCTAAAACATCGCACAAACTTTCCCACACTCAATTCACAATCGAAATACTAACCAATCAAAACTATTGCTAGCCAAAAATTTCAGTTCAGTAGTTTTCAGTAAAAAACATCTCACAAACTTTCCCAAACCCTATTCACAATCGAAATACTAACCAATCAAAACTATTGCTGGCCACAAATGTCAGTTCAGTAGTTTCCAGTAAAAAACATTGTACAAACTTTCTCACTCACCCATTTCCAAAATCAAATGTAAAAGAACCAAAACTAATTGTCATCAGAAATGTAGTTGTCAAAAAGTGAATTTGTAAAAGGTCTCCGAATCACTGATTTAATCAATAGGTAAAACCTGTTGTTGGTCTGTCAAATAATCGAATTGTGGTGTTTGATGAACACAACAGCGGTTTCAGATGTTAAGTGTATTCATCTTTATTTGAAAACGTCGCTCGCGAGAAGTCGTCAAAGCATTAAATAATTGTTAAAAACATAACGCAACACAAGCAAGGAAATCACATTTTTTAGCCCGTTATTAGTGTTTTTACCTGTATTAGGACTGGACTTAGTACCGGCACAAAACAATAGAAGTTACGCTTGAACAAAATTTGATCAAAATCTTATAGCCGATTCGGAGAAAATCGTAATTTTGTTTTTTTTCCTATACCAGCTACCTTACCCCAATTTTAATTTATCAATCTAAAATGGAAAAAAAATGCAGAAATCTGGCAAATAATATGCTCACAACAAATTTGATTTAAATTTGTTCACGAGTAGAGCAATGCACGTAACGACAGACCGCTGCATTGACAGACTGATAGACATCATTCCAAAAATTACTTTTTATATCTCAAAACGGATATATCGCAAAAATTCAATTTTGATTTTTGACCCTCAGCTGACTACTTACGTGAACTGTGGTTTTTGGTCAAGTTAGGCCTATTCAGTTCATTCCACCACACTGCCCGGATTTTAAAAGGTATGTTCATGGCATTTCTAATATCGTCACTCACTAGCAATACCCTAGACTGTCTGATTTTTTAATATTGACTTTTTGTGTTAAAAAATGAATACTTTATATCACGTTTTGTGTTAGAATTGGTTTAAATAATAGTGGTATACTTTTTATCGTAGACGCAAAAAATTTAATTTTCCCCCGCAGAAAGCATTACGATATGGAAAATTTAAATGGTGAAATATAAGTTTGGATAGCTATGAGCATAATAATAGATAGAAGCAGATGAGGTGCTATAAGCTGCCATAGATAATGTTCATTAAGGTTTTTTATTTGTTTTTGTGTGTTTAGGTTCGTTTTTTGAGGAATTTGACCCATCGAGTCCATTATCAGTATTACACTTTAATTTTTTGTCACATGTAGAAAAAAACATGTTTTTTAAAGTATTTAAAAAATAATCTGATAATTTGTTCGTTTTTCGATTAACGAAACCAAAAAAAAAAAAAAAAAAAAAAAATGCATTATTCTATTTCCTAAATATTTTATTTCTAAGAGATAAATGTAGAATCTAAAACGGAAGTGGTTGAGGTTTTGGTTTGTTGAGTTTTATGAATTACAATTTATGTTTGAAAAGCAGATATAATGTTGAAAACGTCAACAAAAACAGATTTAAAAACTGTACGAATTTGACAACAATCGAAGGAATTCCATTGAGAAATCTTCTACTCCCCTTTATCCATACAGAGAGTTACAATGCAGCCGAAGAGAGTTTTTTAAATAATTAAGTTTTAATTCTATTATTGTTCATTTAAACTGTGGGATAATTTTGTGAGTGAGATACACATAAATTAAATATTACTTTACTAGACGAACGCTTTCAATGTCCTATTGTACAATTTCTAGTCACATCTGAAATATTGAATGGTTATGTGTAGTGACTCGAGTCGAGAAATACAAATCTCCATGGGCAAGAGTGTAGACACATTCTTTCTTAAAAGGTCTTTTTGTATTTTCGACAGATAGTGACAATTTATTTATTTCATGCTAATAACTACATATATTGCTATGTTGGGTGTACAAGTTTTTTTGGTCGAAAAAGCAGTCATAATAATGTTCAAAAGTTTAATTTGTTGTCAACAACACCCTTTCCTACGATCCACCCGACATCAATCGTTTAGTACAATTTGCTACGAAAACCTACAAATTCATCAATAACACTTTCCATAAGTCATTCTTTAATTTACCTACACTTTATTAGTGAATACAAAAGGTGATTGATCAGTAGTTTTTGTCAGTAGGGTTTGTGCGCATGTAGCAGCTGAGGATGATGACTCGATCATTGAAACGTCGTCTTGTATTTGTGTTGCACAAATAAAGTGATTTTTGTGTGGAAAATTGTGTTTCATTGGTTTACATTTAAATCTACAAAGAAGTATCATTACTTTGGACATAATTATTGTCGAGTTTAGGCACTTATTAAAAATTAAACACAATAAAATTTCATTAGTTCTTATAAATAATGTTCAATATACGTAGGCGTGTAAGTGACGTCACGACGTGCCTGAGCAGAGGGTCTTACCCGGACAACACGTATTTATTATAGCCATGGTTTAACCCTTGTTGACAGTTATTTTCTTAAAAAAAAACAACACTCTATAGTGTTTCAAAAGTATTTTGTAAACGATCTTGCCCAAAGTTGCATACGTGTGATAAAAATAATTTGATTTTTATCATCCTTTTTTTTTTATAAAATACTGTACAGAAAAACTAGTTTACTTCCTCAGAGTATAAAAGAAATTTATGTGATGGGTCAAAAGATCGATGACGAATTTTTAATGATAAATCCGTTTTGAGATCGACTGAGTCCAAAAGATTGGTTTTGGAATGACATATGTTTGTCTATTCGTATGTATAGTGTCCTACAATCTAAACACAAGGATCATTTAATCAAATTTGGTATGTGAGCATATTTTGGCCATATCTACAGAATATTCTCCCATTTTTTTATAAAGCTAATAAAGCTATTTAGGATTAGGTGTCCTAAAAAAACTCAAAATTATAATTTTCTCAAAATCAAATTTAAGGTACTTATTTCTTTCAAATTTTAGTAAAACGTTTAGATCTCCTATGTGTTGTGGGACGTTGAACACTAATTTTTCACTATTTTTTAATTTTCAAGACTCACAGCCATAATTAAAATATCAAAATGTCGACCGTTAACTTTAAATTGAAGATAAAAAGACTAGAAATTCTTGGATTACAATCATGTCTTGTTTTTGTTTTTTTTAAAGCAAGTCCGACATTTCGAATATTGATCGATAAGTCCTTTTGAGAAATGTGTGATTAATAAATTTTAAAGTTGTAGTGGGCAAGACCGCGCTTGCCTGTGTAGTACGATCAATGAACGATGCTTAGCGCACCTAGCGGCCAGTAAACTTAACTAAACCTAGCCGCCAAACCTTCAGTCTATGGGCTAACCCCGACGGTACAGGTTCTTGTAATTGTGTGTTTAAGCTAGTAATCTCACGGGTGTGAGTGTGTGGATGTTTCGTTAACTCTTAATTTTTCAAAGTGCTCTAAAAAAATATCTCAAAACGTAAGTATTACCAGTTATTACAGAAAATATAACTAATAATGACTTGTAAATATATAATTACCATTATTTTGATAGAATAAATCTGGAAAGATTCAAATTGTATTAAAATTTACAGCAGTTTTACAAATAATAACCAATCCGATTTAAGCTATGTATCCTATATTAGGATATGGTTTTATGACAGTAATAAAATAATTAAAACATCTTAATTTCTTTCAAATTAATAAAACGACTTTTCTTTAAAATTAAAAAATTAATTTTCTCAAATAAATCCGGGTATGTTTATGTATTCAATTAAATTTTATGGCCGTCTGTTTAGCACGCTGGTCCCATTAAATTGTGAAGTTTATGATTTTGAGATTTTTTTACAGTATTTTAACGTCTCTACCTGATTATCTCAAACAATTAATTGTGATCCAAGGTTTTAAATTTTGGTGGTATTCTCAAACTTCAATTGGTAAACATTTATTGGATTTTGTTCTCATAAATTTAGCTCTAAGTATTGATATTGCAAAAACAGTCCAACATCATCCACATCTGCGAAATAACCTGAAAAATAAAATATCGATTTTATAATAAAATATTTTTTAAATAATAATTTTATAGGCTTGCTTTATAATCTATTTTTACTATTTTAAATTTCATTTAAGAAACTCTGCATTATAATTTATTGGGTATCGTTGAACCCTTTATGTTCAACCAAGCCGTTCAATGTAAAATATAAAAAAAATTATAGAAAAATTCGAGTAGAAGCTATGTTTGTAGAGTAAAAACCTAACACACATATTGTGTATGTGTACATTCAGGCTGTCAGATACAAAACCGAGACAACCCCTCCCATGGGTGTCTGTAAATCGGGTAGGTCATCACATGGGGGGGGGGGATTAAAATTTTTACAGATTTCTCATTCATAATTTTTCAATTTTAACAATCCAAAGACAAAAACTGTTACTAAAAGGAAAACACTTTAAAAATTATTATTCACTATTTCTTCTTTTTTGTAAATGTAACAAAATAGGCCCTACATATAATTTTTCTCCTCCAAAAAAATTACAATCAATTTGATTGATCACCTGCTCTTAAAATAAAATCTAAATGTATTAAAACATAGCCTACAGAATAACACTCAATAACTAATATACACCCTACAATCAAAATATTGTTTTAAATAACAATATTTAGGGCCTCCAAGAATGCCTGTGTGGATGACATCCTCACGAAATAATATAGAAAAACTTAACTTAATCAAACAAATAACTATACGAAAAAATATCAACTCCTAATAATATGTACAAAAAACTTAAAAAGGAATACAATAAAATCTTTATTCCTTTACTAAACTATAACTATAACTTACTATTAAACTATTATTACTATTACTAAACTAAACTTTTTCCTTTTATTCGAACTATAAAAACTACTTTTGTGAAATTATAAAAATTGAATTGGTTACATTTTTTTTCTGAGGGTACTCTATTGCATATACTAGTTATAAAACCTTATGTTTTTGTAAAATAGTTCTTGAAACTGAAAAAACTTGGCTCAATACTCAATATTGTTTTTGTAAATCATAATTCTATTTTAAACAATTTTAAGATTTTATAAACAAAGTACCTATCTTAAAGGAATTACTAAATTTTGAACAAGACCTATAGGTTTTAAATTTCAAATACATCCCCCTCCCCCAACAGATAAGATAATCAATCTTACTTGTGCTGTAAAAAATAATAAGTTCTTAACAAATCTATATTACTCATACTGGGGTGGAAATAAACACTTAAATTTTATTTTTGATTTTAAATTTGACATGATTGTTTTTTCCAAATCAGTTCATTATTAAACAAAAAACCCTAAATATTAGATACTTTATTTTTCTATAGGCTACCTCAACACATAGGCCCTATTACACAAACATGTAACACAATTATACATTATAATTTATAAATTATTATTATTATTTTGTTATCAAACCTAACATCACCACAAAAAATTAACATAATTTTTATCCGGACTTTTTTTTCTCTGCCAACCAAGACTGCACTTCCAGAAGATCTTGATTTGTAGGCCCATTACTCCAATTAATTACTTTCAACATGTTCTGCCATCAGCAAAAGACGTCACGTGACCTTGAAACTTATCACTTCAAAGAATGTTAATACAAATAAAAAATAATGTTGCCCCAAGCTTTAACATTGAGGTACCCATGGATTACCCATTTGACTTAAAACTCCATTTACCAAACACACTGTTTTCTTGCAGTCAAAAAAATTCAAACACGTTACCTCCCTTATGCTAGATTTATACAATTTATTTAAAATTATTTCATACCCTAAACGAAAGCCTTTTTAAATTAAAAAAAGTACACTAATGGTCCTTTCCACTCTGTTCAGACCATCAAATAATCTATCCATAAAAAATAAACAAGTCCAATTTCAGTGCTTAAACTCTCCCAAAATCCATATTGACTTTTACTAAAATATTTATTCTAGATAACTCACTTTCCTCCATTATTTGTTCAATAACCTAGGAGAAAGAAAACATCAAGGATATTGGTCTAAAATTATAGCAGACATGTTTAAACCCCTCCTTATAAATAGGAATTACAACTACTTTCATTTTGTCAGAATAATCTTCTACTTCAAAACTCAGATTTATAATGAATAAAAATTAAAAAATAATTTTTTTTTGGAATGATTTCCTTATTACTGAAATAACTCCGTCATTTTCAGTTAATCTAAAGTAAATATTTTTTTCTGATAACAATAATTATTTTCTTTTTATATTAGAATTAGATTTCAAATTCTATTCAACACATGAAAAATTTGATTTAATAAAATTTATCTGATTAAACTAATCTTCATTTCACTAATACTTTATAAGTGTAAATTTATTCTTGCAATTTTTATTGTTTGCTTATCTATATCACTAAATGTTGAAGTGTTTCTTCTTTGATGAAGTCCTTTGAGGTATAATCATAAAAAATTTAAAAAATACTACAAAACAATATTTAAAAAAGCTCTCTCTTCATTTAGTTATTTTTCTTGTTTAGTAGGCTATAGTAGACAGAATGATATTAGAGATTAGAAGCATCCAATGAAGGAAGGGAGGACATGAACCTCTTTTTTGCCTACTTAAACATATACTACAATTAGCATAATCAAATTTAGTTCATTCTAGAAAGCTGTATAGATTCTAACACTAAACATGTTAAACTTTTACACGATTGCATCATAATATTCAAAGTGTATGTAATAGGGGGTGAGGGGGATAACCAGTTTTCTATGGAAAGATTTGCGTCATAGGGTTGAGGGAGGGGGTGTGCCTCTGCCTTCTCTCTATTTTCCACACACAGGCAGTTTTATAATATGAATAAATTCAGGTTAATGGTTTTTACTGCAAATCTCAGTAGTAGAGAAGATTTATTTATCCGAAGAAGTGACGGTTAAAGATTAACCCCGTCTCTGCAATACTCTGCATCGAGTAAATATCTCAATCAAAACAAATCGAGTTATTTCTTAAAATAATATAGCCTATAGTATATATTTAAATTCAAATTGATTCGTACTGTCTCTTATTGGTGTTTCAGGTGTTATCCTATCGTGACTAAACTTGACTCAACCAATAAGTTCGTAAACTAGTCAAATCCATTCACAGGAAATCGCCCAATATTAAAAATTTTTAATTGAAGATTTCTTGAGTATATTGAAATGTCCCCTAACAGTTTATTTAGTACTGTCCAAAAAACACACCAAAATATTAATTATTCTGTTCATTTTTATGAAATTTAACTAAATTTTAATAGTTAAATAGTTAATAAGATATCAACACACATTCTAGGGTTGTAGAAAATTACATTTTTGTATACGTTCATAGATATGAACAAACATTTTAGGGTTGTAGAAAATTACAATTTTATATACTTTCGTAGATATGAACACACATTCTAGAGTTGTAAAATATTACAATTTTATGTACGCTCATAGATAAGAACAAAGATTCTAGTATTGTATTCACTTTTTTATCGTCGTTTATAAGAAACTAAAATACATGGACTGTGTCCATCTGTAGAGAATCCATCTTTTTCAAGTACCTTTAATACGTTAATATTTCAAAGTTAAATGTTGCTCTCTAATCAAAAAAATAAAACCAAAACTATCGAAGACTATAACAAGATTCCATAGACTATCAGAAATCAAACTCAAAAATAAGCCCATGCAGTTTTTAATATACATATAAATAAACTAAATTGTTCCTATAGTTAGAATTAAAACAAATTCTAAATATTAGTACTAAACAAATTTTGTACCATTGCCCTACCACTACTACTTTCTCGCACCCGTACCTTTCCAACATAATTTAAAACCTGCAAGATATTTTTTAAATAATACACATTTTTTTTCCTTCTATGTTTTTTAGAGAAAGAAAATACCATAAGTTTTTAAGATGGTAAAATAAATCTAATGCATATTTTTTATAATAAAATCAGTTATTTTATAACTTAAAATTTTGCAGTTTAAAAAAAACGAACTTTCATATGTAATGCGTTTTTCGATGAATGCTCCAAAAAAAGTGTTCAGCTATACACGGTGCCAAAATTCTTTTCACCAGCTAAACCCAAACGGACAAATGACATACGAAGATTGGTATTTTGTGTTTGTTTTTGAGAGTGAATGTCAATACATATCAGGATAGTGTGTATTTTGTCTGAAGACACTCATCACATGGCACGCAAGGATAGGATGTAGTGGGGAAACTGTGTTAAGGGTATCTCACTGCGACATTCACTTTTATCTGGGATACCACTAATAATCTTTCTTATTTGTAATATAATTTTAATTATAAGATAGAAACAGTGATGGTTAACTTGTACAACAGATTATATCATGACAATTGGTCATCTGAGTATCCTCTCTTGTCTGTGTTTTTCACTTCATTCGAGTGAACTTCTTGTCATTTTACAAGAAGTATCCATTTATCACTAACATCTTCTTGCCCTAATAGTGCATCAATATATTATTTTAACTCCGTAATTTTTCCATATTTTTCCATCCGATAAAATCATATCTCTATTCCCGTACCTCTAAGTTTATTCGCGCTCCTTAAAACAAGCTCCACGTCGACGGTTTTTATAAACTTAGCAACCACAATCTGTCCTCTGGGCTCACTAACTATAGCACATAATTTCTATCGAATTTTCATCAAATCTTTTACTGCTTTCAATTTTCCATAACCTCCGTTGGGGTTTTCCACATCCAAGCTCAAACCACCAATAACTAGATTTTTTGCAATTTAATTTACTTTCTTCACTTTACATTTAAAACTTTTGCACTCAGTTCCTTAACTTCTTACGTTGAGGGTTATGCCAAAAACGAAACCCTTCAATTTTTAATCATTGTCATTCATATAAACCTTTTCTTCAGTTACAATTGGAAGATTCAGGTTTAAGATCTACTTATTAGTATATAGTAAATATTTCCAAGACATTCTTGAATTCCGCACTCTTGTTCTCTGTCTAATACAAATCAATCGTGAACTCTAACCCTGATCTACAGTTTGATCGTTATTATCAAAGTCAAAAACCTTTGTTCACCCGAAAACATGTTTCATTCTAAGGCACCGAGTTCAAATGTAACAACGTTGATTACCAAATAAAAACGTTTAACAGTTTCTTTATTGACTTTAATGAGATGTAGTATATTTTAATTGTCTGTTTTGAAGTGTTAATGTTAGGTATTCTGTCCCCAGGTATGCAGACAGTGGCATAGCGTAGGTAGGCTCGAGTAGTAACGTAAGAGAATAAGATATAGTATACAATATCAAAACATCCAGAACTATTAAAAAAAAAGTTTTATTGGTGGTCATTAACTGTAGAATAAAAAATTCATTTTCCGCATTTTAAAAATTGCGTGATATGAATTAGGAATATGTTCGACCTACTTTGAATTTTTCTTTTTTCTTTGTGTTTAAAGGCGAAAAACCTCTCGGTCATCACCCCCTTATAAAAAAAGGAAAAAAGAACATAAAATAAATATCCTCCAATACTCTAATAACGACAAGGTCGAAAGAGAATTTATCAAGAGAGATCTGGTAGGAAATATGAAAAACAAAGATCTGACCCAAGATTACAATGAAAAAAGGTGTAGACCAGTTAGGATTTCTTGGGATTACCAAGGCTGTAATCACTATAAATGAGCCCGCTGGGGGGGACGTAATTTCACTGCAAGGCATAAGGGTAATTTGCCTTACTTAGACTTTAGTGCCCGAACATAGCAGTCGATTTTGACCAAATTTGGAAGGTGGCTAATAGGAACAGTTCCAATTTATTAGTCTCTATCTGAAAATAGGAAATCTATTTTTAACATATAAAAAAAATTGTAACTTCTTTTCTTCATAAAAAAAAAAATCAAATTTACAGGGTGTGTTTGAAAATACATTTTGGGAGCGAATTTCTTACTTTGAAACGAAGAGAAAAATTCCTTTAAACAAATGTCCAATAAGATTCTTTTCACACTTGACATTGTTTTTGATAACAATTATGTAACTATCAGAAATAATTATCCATTTATAATTATTTAATAACTTATTTATAACTATTATTTATTTGCACAAGTTAATTGAGTGTAAATTTGGTATAGACTACGCATACTTTTTTTTATTGTAATCTTTTATCAGTATACAAAACTTACACTTTATTTTGTATATACTCAATGTAAGCCCTTATACGCATAAATAGTAATTTCTTGGTAATAGACTGACGTTCAAATAGTTATTCTATAATATTATTTAATATATTTCTTATTACACAGTACGTTACTGCTCAAATATGTTGAGGCATTGGATCTAATGGTAGAAACATTGAACATTTTATTGTACTATTTTTCCAATTCTAAACGAAATACTAAAGGATCTTAATTAAGTTTTGAAAGATATTAATGCACCCATTGATTTTGTACTAGTAAAATATTACATACAAACGCGTGCACTAAATCTGGATTCAATTTCTCGTCCATTTCGACATTTAAATGATCAAAAACAGAAATACAAAGATAGACTGAAAACTAAGCGTTTTTGGACATATACTGTATTTTTAAAGGCCTTTAAAAATAATTAACGTAAATTGCTCTCTAAGTTTGTTCCTACTTTTTAGACACTTCCTATATGTTGTTAAAGGTGCATATACAGGGTGTACGAAAATACAGCAATACTTCTCGAACTGATTCTAGGGGTAAAAATAAAAACCTTCCTATAAACATCCAGAAAACACTTGTTTTTCGAGTAACGGTTGGCGAAATATTTCTCTTTGATTTCTGCTTAAACAGCTAAATAAAGTCATAGTGCTATTTTTGGGTCCCAAATTAAGTAGCAAATTTCATTGTTTTGTATGTTTTAAATCTGAAAATTTGAATATAAAGTCGTAGAAATCTTCTACGACTAATCTTCTATATTTTGGTCCATTTCGTTTTTAATAAAACACGAATTTATACGAAAAAAAATAAGCAATTACAGGTGTATCGTTAGGGACTTGATTACAATGTGGTAGGGACACTGCTTTTTCAGTGTTGGACAGGCTCTATTCATGCCGTTTGCAAAATTATGTTGTTCCTTAATTGAGTCCCAAGAATTACAGTATAACTAAAATCTGTAATCAAAGCGAAATATTTCGCTTGCCGTAACTAGAAAATAAAGCTTTTTGGACATATGTTTATGTGTAGTTTAAAACAATTTTTACCTCAAGAATCAATTCTCGAAGTATTGCTGTGCTACTTTGAATCACTCAGTACATATTAAATTTAATTAAAGTCTGTAAATAAAAATGTAGACAATTTTAAGATTATATTGAAACTTTAAAGAACTTTGTATTTCAAATTTGAACTCGGTGACTAAATAAAACATTTATTTTAAATTAATTAAAGTAAACCAATTAATGGCGTCACTATTACGCATTTAATCACAATTTGACTCAGCTCAACAAGATCAAAAAATGACATTGATATCATAAATTTATAACAAAATACGCGAATTTTACTTTTATTGAAAAATAGTAACCATAGTTTTGATTTTGATGTGCAATATCAACCGATTTGTCTAGTTCGAAAACAGATCAATGTAGGACAGTTACTGAGCCAGATTTGGCTTTAATTGAATTATTGTTTTTTTAATAAACGGTACAATAACATTGCACAAACTTTCTCACTCACCCATTCCCAAAACCAAAGACAAATAAACCAAAACTAATCATCACCACTAATTTCAGTTCGGTAGTTGTCAATAAAAAAGTGAAAATGAACCATGGACAAAGTGTTAGAAAAATAAATTATATACTTATATAGGGTCTAAACTTGATTTACTTGTATTAATATTAGACTATTCTTTGTTCGGACATTTGCCATCATTTGTGTATATGAAACAATACACGACGTTTCGAGAGTATAAATCAACTCCCGTTACCAAGTGTCTAACTTATAAACTAAAATATGCAGACAGAACACACGCCTAGATGTCTAGGCCTATGTTCAGAAACTAAACCTAATGAAAAAAAAAACACCCGTGCGTGTGTTCTGTCTGCATGTTTTAGTTTGTAAGTTAGGCACTTGATAACGGGAGTTGATTTATACTCTCGAAACGTCGTGTATTATTTCTTATACACAAATGATGGCAAATTTCCGAACAAACAATGATATTAATACAAATATTCCATCATTAAGTAATAATTTAAAAAAAAAATTGATTTACTTGAGCCATAATTGCGTCCTCATAAATCGAGCTTTTAATGACGGCGGTCAAATTTTTGTTTTTTGCCAATTACTCCTGAGCCGTGATATTTTTTGACTCGCGATTTTACACAAGTGTTTGGGTTATTACTGTTCACAAAATTTTAACGAAATCGGTGGAGCTGATTTTGATAAACTCCGTCTTTTATAACAAACCCAATGGCCGATTTTTTTGGGGGGTTTTTACCGACAACTCACGAAACGACATTTTTTGGAGAAATGGCGACCAATACGTTTCGTTTGGATACTTAGAGGTTACAACTGAGTAAAATTTAATCAAAATCGTAATTTTGTGTTTTTTCCTTACGGTAGCTACCCCTAAATTTTGAGTTATCAAAAATATGAAGAAAAAAATGTCCCGGGTTAACCAAAATATACCAATATACAAAATTTTATTAAAATTAGACCACGCTTTTAGGTTGTAGAGCACTTTAAGTACAGACGACAGACGGACATTATTCCAAAATCGTGGACATCGATTTTTGACGCATAACAAAACTTTTTCTATTTATATGTGGGAAAATAAAAATTGATTTGAAATGGAATATTTTAATACAAATTAATGAAGTACCACTATTGTCTTGTACTGGACATCCTATAACTCGTAGAAACCCTTCCCATGAGTTATACTGTGGTAGACATTAGAATAACATTTCTACAATGTGTGGAAGCTATAGATTAACCCATTGGTAACTTGAAGCGTTTACCAGTAATTATTTTTTTTTTTAGTTATGTAGGTGAAATTTAAATTGCATATTCATGCATAAATATTCATCGAAGTTGGCCTATAACTTAAAAATCTTTGGTTGAGTAAGAGAGATTTGAATGGTATACGTGTTACTGTTAATTTGATAAATCCGGTTAATATGCATAATCCACGATCGTTGTACAAAATCACCAAATATTCACGGTTAATGTGATAAATTGTTCATGTGTTTTTTTTTTGAATCCCTTTTAAACACCCTAACCTAACCTATCGTAACCTAACCCATCCAGAGGAGTCTGGTTATTATTAATAATACACAGGTTAACTGTAATACAGATTAGAAACAACATAGGCCTACTCGTACATAATTTATCACATCAATCAAAAATGTTTGCTATTATTTGTAATAACTGGTTAGTATGATTATTTCAAAAAGAAAAACAGGGACAATTTATCATATTAATCAATAATATTGATAATTTTGTATAATAACCGGTGATTATGCATATTCACAGGATTTATCAAATCATACATTAACAGTAACATATGGATACATAAAAGTTCGTCCAAGTTGAAACTTTAACCTATAATTTTTAAAACATTTCCTTGTATATTTCATTTAGGAATATTTTTATATAGCTATAGACACTTATATAAGAGGGACACTCAAATTTGATCAAGGACCTCCACTAGGCGACAATCAGCCTATCACAATCACTTTAGGACACAGAGGATCTCAAGTTATTAAGTAGGCTACACATGTGAGAAAGTTAAAATAGTAAAACGTTCAATCAGATTAGATTAAACATACAAAATCTTAAGAACAAACGGAACAATGATAGGTGAAGGTCAAAGTCCTAACCTGTCCTTTATTACGGCAACATTTTGCTCAAGGTCAGCCTTTCTTCACACAAATGTAAACTAGTTTTAGCAAGTCTACAATAATCGTTCGTTGCCTGAAGTTGTTTCTCCAATTCACTTTTAAAACAATGCTGTACATAGTTTTACATATCTTATCCAATTACCTCAAATGCAGAGATTGGTGTAAAATGTTGACTTTTAACTTATCACGAGTATGCGAAGTTTAGGCTCAGTCTAGGTCTAGGGATGCGCCGCGATGGCTACGCATTTGGTGACTAGATTCTTCAGTTCTTGGGGCTGAAAATCAGAGACGAAGAGAGTTGAGCAGGGTCTTTTGTTGAGATCGTAAACCCTCCCCCCTCCTTTCTATCCCCACGAAAGCAGCAAGGATTGTTGCTTTGTATTTTAAGATACAGTTGGCCACACGTTAGCTGGCACTTGGGCTTGGCGAGCTGAGACGACGGACTTGGGGCGAGGGGAGGGTGGAAGTGCAGGTATAAATACTTTCGGAATACATTGACTCTCGCCGCTTTGTATATTGCAGAAATTGGTTTGTAATCTATGTCAGATCTTTTAAGCAATACATAAGCTGCACACATTAAATATACAAATTTCAATTAGGGGAGCCAGAAAATTACAGTGTGTACGCTTCAGCCCGGCTCTCTCCCTGTGAAACCGGTTGTTGACAGTAGCTGATATTTTCAGAAAGACGAATACAACTTTTCTACCTAGCAGCCAAGTGCCAGCTTATGTTTGGCCGACAATACAGGTAGCGTCAATTAGGCCAACGTGGTGTTTTTTTCAACAAAAGCATAGTAGCTCATGACAAAACAGTTGATTTAGGTTAATGAAATGGAAGGAGAAATGAATTCTTTACATTAAAATATAAATAATTAAAACAGTTTCCATATGTGTTTGAACACGCTTCGTTTTCCATCTCTCGAAGTTCAGGAAATTCCGGACACTCTTTCGACCAATAAAATGGCAAGATTTGTCGCCATTACTCGTAATGATATTCCAATGATTTGAATTTTGTTGGAGGGTATATGTCCGTATCTCAAGAGAAGTATCTCTTGTAGGTTAACCCGACGCCGCCCGTCGTATGGACAGTGTAACTTTGGTTTGCGAAGAAATAGATATTGAAATTGGTGCAGATTTGTAGAAAATAACAGAATCTACAATATTATTTGGCAATAATAATAGTAAAGTGTTAAGTCGATAACGGTGCTGAATTGAAGAAAATGTTCTTAATGTCCATAAGAACGGAAATGTAAGAAACGTTTATTAGAAGGAAATATTCAGAAGGAATCAAAACGCCCAAGCTAACTTATGCCGTACGATGTATATTGTGCGCCGCCGCCTGAACCGATGGATATCGACTTTTAAAACCTTTGCGTTCGTTTGTCTAGTCGTGTATTCATTCACAACCATCTCTGATATACTTACTGACTGCGTATACGCTCAGCTCGGTTATCCAGTCCCACTGGAACCGAATTATCCACGTTTGCTTACTGACTGCGTGTACTCTCAGCTCGGTTGTCCAGTTCCCCTGGAACCAAATTATCCACGTTTTTTTATCTGTGCCAATCTAGACTCTAATTGTATGATTTAAATTATATATTATCTACTATGATCTACTCAAATATAGTATAAATTGTTTATATTTTCGTTCAATATTTTTTATTCAGATTCTATCCAAATTATAACACATAATTTTAATCTTAATAGTTTGTTTATATCCTAACCTTTACTAAAACATCCTTCAAATTTATACTACATTAATTTTACGTAATAAACAATATAAAACAATATTGCTCTATAGTTAATTACATAACAATATTAACGATAATGCGATACTACAATTATATAATTTAACACTATGTAATTTAAAAATTCAGATTTCGAACGTAGAAATTCACTTGTATTCTCTCAATGTGCGATATTTTTCAGAAGAAAGTCCTACGTAAAGTCCAGGTTGTTTTTCACATGTTTTACAATAATATTTGCTTCTTCTTCTTGTACCGCCAGGATTTCTGTCACACTACACAGCGCTTTGAGTACTCTTTGGTCTTGAGGGGATATATATAATAAATACAATTTTCCACTTAGCCGCTCATCTTTTTCTTCACAGTTAAACGTGTATCTTGTATCTGCGACCAACTGTTTCACCAACTCTCTTCTGAATCTTCTTTCCCGAACTTTGCGTTGTTCTTGTTTTAAATTTAGGTTGTATAAAATAAATGAATTTATAATAGCAGTTTCCAACACCCAGAAAAATACATTTCCCACCATTTTATTAATTTTCTAGTGAGGTGTATGAAGGCATTTAGTGGTCAGCAATATCTACACCCCCCCCCCCATTCACTCGTACTTAAAAACTACTGTGGGCTTTGTAACGTTTTCAGAAATTCCCCCTTTTATAATATGTCTCACAATCTTAGTTGAATTATCATAAATGGCAGAGAGGTTGTTACGTCATTTGTATCTCTCCATAAAAGAAGGGAATATTTGTCTTCTCGTTTGTAAGCTTTGATTAAATTTAATCTTTGAAACATTCTTTCCATTATATTTATTTGTTCTGGGTCTAGCCTCATTATAGTTCCTGTTAGATATACTTCCATGTCATATAGTGCTGATGCAACATTCAGATTGGTATAAAATCTGTCTCTGAACACATGGAGTCCCTCGATATTACCATATGATTGTAGAAGTCTATGTACGAGGTGTAAGACAATCCTGCTTGTGATTCCTAAGTCAGATCACACCGTATTATCGGTTGTCCCTCTCCTTAATTATAGTTCCAAGGCCAGCATGTATCCTGTCGATGATTCTGATGGTACGAAAATATTAATGTCCCATTTCGTCGTAGGCTTATCGTTGTTGTAAACTACTTTGCCTTTAAAGCCTATACTACTTTCATCAATACTAACTTTATGTGTAGTGACATAAAATTGCCTAATTCCGCTATCTAAATAAAGCACTACACTACACATTTTTGCAGAGCGTGACATTACACCTGATATGGGTCCAGTAGGTGGGGGACTTCCATGAAGGTTCCAGAATATTTGCTGAAATCTATCTTCTCATAAAACACTTTCAAAAAATCGTTTATCATTCATTTCTGGTTTCTTGTGAGTTGCCATATTGATTAAAACACCATGGAAGGCATTAAACTCAGTAAGAGTAACATTTTCCCAGGACAACCACACTAATTTCTAAGGAGTATTCGCTTAATTATTTTCAGCAGCACATCTATTAGTTTCTTTAACTATCTTTTCTAATAAATTATCAGTAAAAAATAACTGGAAAAAAAAATCAAACCACTGTAATTTGCCAATTAAATCTATGTAAACTTAAAACACCTTCTTTCAAATCCCTCCAGCCACTTTCTAAATACTAACTGACTTCTGCTGTTTTTAATTAATTTATTCTTTCTTATTTTCCCCATCCTCTTCACTTTCAATTGAATCTTTGTTAGTTCCACTATTTAATAAAATATCTAATTCACCAATTAAATCTGACTAACATCACTTTCGTCGTCTGAACCACTTTCAATAGAAAACTCATTATCTATTAAAACTCAACATCTTTAAATAAATCTCTAATATCATCCGACTTCATATATAAATCTTTATCACACATTTTACCGCACACCCTCGTACAACAATAACATTACTTCACTTGAGCTCTAGACTGAGATAGTAGTGTAGGTTTTATCAAATACAGTAAACAGCTGATGCATGTTATAGTTTTTCACTTTCAGAGCACAGCTGTGTATCATAAGGAAAAGACGTGATTATTACGCTGACCTAAGTCATACAAAGCAATAGCGTTATTTATTTAGACTTATAAACATAATGGAGTGCGTGTCAAACTAAAAATAAATTCATAACCTACCAAAACTAAGACATGGTACAGGACATCCGAGCTTTCAAGCAAGTAAACATTGTCCAACTGTGTTGGACATCCAAGCCGTGAGAAATGTAATGGGACACGACACTAAAAGCTAGCAGGTAATGGCAATGTCCAGTAAAACTGGACTTCCGACTTCAGAGATAAACTTTTTGATAAAAATGTTAATATCACAAAGAGTTAAACGTACGATGAAATGAGAAAAAAGTACATTATTATCTCGCAGTTTTTAAACAGATGCCATTATGCCGATGTCCATTATCAATCGGCGTCAATAACAAGTTCGTTTATGTTTATAATCGGTTATGGTTTATGTTTATAATCGGTTATGGTTTATCGGTTATGGTTGAAGCCGGTTGATTTCACTTTGTTAAAACAAGAATATCTTGACGTATGTATCTTACACAAAACGTCGGCCTATGATATATCAAATTATTCTTCAATTATAAGCACCAAAACTTCATTAATTTACATCTTCCTTCCACTAAACAACACAAAGACATAACTCCTTAACAGATTGCTGTTGACGCCACGATTTTTTTTTTCTTCAGAAATATTGAGACAGAATTTGGTATACAAATAGTGTGACACCTTCTACCAGAACAAGTCGTACATTTAAAAATGAAGGCCGTATAAATTTTCTAATGCCGAATATCTCGAAAACCACTATAAAAAAATATAAATGACTTGGGTGTACTCTTTTAATTACAAATAAAATTATAACTTCCTTTTTTATTTTAGGTCAAAGAATAACCTAGTTATTATAGCAAAATAATTTAAGGAATTGATTAAAGTAATCAGAAATTTATGATTTTTTACTTAGCGTAGGGAAAGTTATGTGGATGGTCAAAAAATCGATGTTAAGTTTTTGTTGACATATCAGTTTTGAGATACCCTGAGACAAAAAAAAAGTGTTTTAGAACGATGTACCGGTACTGTCTATATCGTATTTACAGCTAAAACGCGAGGTTCAATTTTAATCAAATTTGGTATATAAGCATATTTTGGCATTGTCTCGAGACGTTTGGTTGATAACTCAAAATTTGGGCCTTAACTAGAGGAAGAGTTATTTTTTGACCTTCAATCAAAATAAAAAATAACTGGTATCATAAACTTCTGGATATATTATCTTTTTAACCTTAACTAGAGGATATGAGTTATATTTTACCTTCAATCAAAATAACAAATAACTGATAACATAAACTTCTGGATATATTACCTTATTAACCCTAACTAGAGGATATGAGTTATTTTTTGACCTTCAATCTAAATAAAAAATAACTGGTATCATAAACTTCTGGATATATTATCTTATTAACCTTGACTAGAGGATATGAATTTTTTTTTTACCTTCATTTAAAATCAAAAATAACTGCTAACATAAACTTCTGGATGTGTTATTTTATTATCCTTAACTAGAGGATATGCGTTATTATTCAACCTTCAATAAAAATTAAGATATCTGTTTGTTTGATTAAAAAATGGAAAATATTTTTATTATTATTATTATTTATTTTTTTGTAGATTTATTATTCCGATTTAACAATGTTCAATGGCCGCTATATTGACTATACAGAATATAGTCTTGGTTTTTTGTATGATTATAAAAGGTTACATACACAATGTTTATACCAAATTATAAAGTAATATATTATCATAAATTTCTAAAGTTATATATTTGTTCAACAAAACATAATTAACTGGTGTAAAATATATATATATATATATATATATATATATATATATATATGTGTGTGTAAGGTCGAACTTGCTTCGCTTGCGTCCTCAGCGCATTTTATTAAAACCCTCCAAGTGCTAAGAGTCGCGATCGCGATCTATTTTGCCGCCGCCACAGTGCTAAAGTCGCGATCGCGATCTAATTAAACAAGGTTTGCTAAAATCGATATACAAACGGTAACTTTTATCCAAACTACATGTATTGTATATAGTAACTCTAAGTAAAAGACGCTCTATTCATTTTGCACAATTTTATCGATGGTTATAAGAAAAAATCAATGTTAGCAAGCCTGTAAAAGACAATTTGATGTTTACTGCTGCGTCCCGGCAGTGAATTGTTGTTTAGTGTTTTTGTCTATATTATTTTGGTAAATACAATTTATTTTATGCTTATTTAGTGTTACAGTAGTGTTTTTAGTGTTAGTATTACACATATAATAATGATTGAACTTGGCAATTCAAGTGATATTCATAACTCTTTGTGTGAAAGTGATGAAAGCGGTAACTCCGATGTAGGAATCAAAATGTTTGTTTCTGTTTTTTTCTTTTTGTGTGTGTATTACATATTTATAATAACTAATTTTAGTAAATACATGATATTCAAAGGTTAATTGCCAATACTTTCTAAAGACATAGTAATAGAGCACACTAATTTGCAATAGTTGGATGTAGGTGTCACACAGTGGGTGAAATTACTGGATTTGAAGTTTGTGTATGTAAGAATGTTTACAACGATGTTGACATTATGAAGAAAAGAAAGTGGTACTTGTTACATTTCTAGTTTTGTAACAAAATTTGCTACATTTTGTATATATTAGAAATTGGATTATCATAATTTAGTTATTACCTACGTTGTCACTAAATGGACAAAAGAAATTTTTATATTTTATTTTTTTGCGGATATGAGTTAAAGCCGACCTCAGTTTTAAAGTGGTATGTTTAAATTTTATTTCATTTTGTTCTATGGGTTTTCCTGAAAATATTGATGTATAAGTTAATGTGTCATATTTCAGCCAATAAAAGTGATTATTTCCTGTAATAATAAAGCCTTGCGACGAGCGTTGAATTAGCTTAGCACTGAGGACTAATATAATCAGCACTTGGAAGGTTTTAAAATCAAGCTTTAAATGAAGCGGTCGGGTTGGTTTTTCTTTTTCTCTAATTATTCCTGAACTGGCAATTTTCAATTGATTTTGGGTCATTAATTCTTTTATTTTATTTTTTAAATTACCTATAACTCACTAATTAGCATTTTAGGGTGATGGCGATGTTTAGTTTTGGGTTCTCAGAGGGTACGCTTGAGAAAAATTTCATCAAAATCGTTATACCCGATTTTGAAAAATTGTGTTTTTTTATGGGAGCTACCCCAGGTTTTAAAAGTTCTAAAAATGGAAAAAACCAATAAAAAGGGTTCCAGGCTATAACCAAAATATAACCCCGTACCAAATTTGATTAAAACCGTTTGATATGTAGATCACTGCACACACGACAGACAATATTCCAAAAACTACTTTTTTTAACTCAGGGGACATCAGTTATTTATCAACTTTTTATTTTAATTAAAACATTAATTCTAATAAACTTGTAGAGGTAACAAAACGATGCATTAACACATCTTTGGAACAGCATACTAGACAAAATCGAAGATTTAAAGCTGTGCAGACCTAAACGCCATTTTTTATTTAATACTCATAAGAACACTGTTAAACACGAGAACAGTTGTCTACAGTTATCTCTGATCGAAAAATTTATGTGTGACATGTTATTTTAAAGGTTAGACAACAGGTATACGGTGTAACTTTCAATTAACATATCTTTTTTTAATTTTTTGTACGTCAAAGCGAAAATTAGGTAAATTTGCGTTTTTCATTTATGTAATGAAGATGTCAGAAAGGTAAAAACTAAACCACCTTCTTCATTAAATTGCCTTTAAAAAAAAGTTAGTTTCAATAAAAATATGATAAAACGAACAAAAAAAGAGGAGAATGTTTGCCAAAAGATCGTTTTATGGTGTCGGGAAGGAAATAAAAACAAATAATTTTTCTGTTATAATAATGTCTGTGATATGAAAAGCAGGAGACAAATGGGATACACGAACATGGATTTCCAGGCGCTGTCGTTAACGCGCATGGCCGTTTCTGCGTAAGATTCTTTTTGTTACCGACATCGTTTTACTCTATCATAAGGGGTTTGAGGGGCACCACTGGATTCCTGTTAAGATATTTTTACCAAATCACATACGATTTCAGTATTTCGAATTGACTTTTCTACAAGTAGAATAAATGGACATTTTGTTGAAATTTGTTTATTTTCAACAACAACTCAACACAACTTGACCAGAATATCTTAAAACTAATATTGTATACTCTAGATTAGTCTTATTCAGATCAGAACTGTTGATTGAGACCACAACAAGCATCGTACCTTCACTCAGTCGGAAGTTATATTGCGTGAAAGTTTTCAGAGGCGGGGAGACGATCACAAAATGGCGAGGATCACAATCCCCCTAAATAAAATAAATTCTTTGATTCTTTAACTATCATATTGTATAATTTTATTTTTGATAGCTTTTGAGCTTCAACACGATACTGTATCCCCTGATGTGGTTAACATAGGGTTTTCTGTATAGGCGCAAATTTAAATTCACGTCAGAAAATCTGTTTTATTGTAGAAGCATGTCTTGATGGGAGAGCTTGTGTCAACTGAGAGAGTTCATGGTAGCGTGAAGGGTGAAAGGGATTTCTCCCATGTGTCCCATACCCTCTACAGAAACTTTTAATCTGGTTCCATTGATACACACACACACACACACACACACACACACAAACCACATACATATACATAAAATTTATAACATATGGAGCCTTAAACATATCCCCGCTTCTATAGAAAAAATTAGTACCGTAATGAACAAATTTGTGCATTCTTAAATTGCAAATGAAATGAGTTTAAATTTTCATTTATTTCAATATACATGCCCACATAAATTTCATAAACCTGTATAAACTAAGACCATGTTATTGTTTCATCATATTTTTATCATGTTTATAATTTTTGACAGATAATATCTTGTTGCTTACTACCAAGGACATAGTACCGGATCTTTCAAAAGTAAAGTTTAAAACTAAATTGACTATAGTTTAGTTGTTTTTCAACATAGGACAAAGTAACGTACCTTGGGAATTAAACGGGATTTAATTAATAATAATAATAATAATACTAATAATAGTAATAATAATAAATAAACCAAATTATTACTTATTTGGGTTGTTACCATTCTTAAGGAGAGAATCCTTAAATAAACGCTTTTGGAACCAGGAATGGTAATGTTTGAATGAAGAGTTTTAGCGATTTCGATTGACCTGTAATTTATTTAACCTTTTCTTTTAATTTACCATTTTTTGAGTTTTGAGTTAACCATTTGCAGAAAAGTTAATACATAACATTAATTAACAGTTTAAAAAAAAGAACAATTTGCAATGTAACAATTAATTGATAGTTTATCTATACTTAACTAATTGTATTTATACGCCCTTAAAAACAAAATTTACATAACATTAATCAACCCCCTCCCCATATAATTAAATTACAGAAAAAAATATTTAAAAAAAAGGAACATAGATATTGATAACAAATAATACAGATTTTTTAGATGTATATTAGTAAAAAAAAAGGAAAATTTTAATTTAATATTGACGTCAATGTGAATTTAGAAAATTAACCCCTTTGGGGTCGTGAGGTCCAAAAATGCATGGTTATCCCATCCAAATAAGAATTTTATTTTTAGTTTTGCATTTTACTGAGTAGAAAATAATTATGTTTTGCTTTACAGAAAATTATCTAAAACATCATTCATCAAATTCACTTCAAGTTCTCAATTAACTGAAATGCAGATTAAATTCTTGCTTTTGTTTTTCACTTTTGCCTTTTTTTTATTAGGTGAAATGTCCTTCGTTTTTGTGTGGACTTGAAGTGACAGCAGGGACTTAATCTTATACTTCTTGCATAAACATGAACCAGCAATAGCTGTTGAAAATACATGTTGCAATTAGTTAAAGAAGAGACACTTTTCCACAAGTTTAAACACTTCTGTTGTAGATTTATGAGCAATATATTTCTCTGTAACTTAAGCTTTAAAAATGCAATTTCCTTGAAAACAAAATGTTATATGTGCTCAAATAGGTTACTGAATGACTTTACTTTATAAAAGGTAGAAGCTTCTCTTTTCGTTTTTTAAAAGACTGTTTAAATTTAAACTCGTACAATTTACAGACAATTTAAAATTTAGTTGCAATTAAATTTAATGGTTTTTAATTGGTGATTTGACTTTATAATAACTAAAATAAAAAGAAATTCTATTGTTTTTTCTTTCAAAAGATTATTTAAATTATATACTTTAGAAATTTTACAGACAACCTAAAGTTAAGATATAATTGAAAACAGATTTCAAAATTTTAGATTTATAAATAGAGAACATATTTTAACATAGTTAACTCAATAAAATTTAAACAGCAATTTTTGCTTTACCTGGACCAGAGGTGATGTAGACTTGGAAAACTAACATGAAGATTGCCGATGCACATTATTTTAAATTTAGAAAGAATTTACGGCTCGCATTTCAGTGGCCTGAAATGAGTATTTGCACGTTTTTTTTTATTTAAGAACTAGAACTTAACATGATGAACGTTAAAGTTAAAATTTCTTTTAGGAGACTTCTCCCACGATATGAGTCCAATGCAAAACTTCAGAGCAAACTAAAATGGACTTTTATCGCTAAAAGTACCGTTATGGCCTACCTCAAGAAAGTTACCTGATTGCTGTATTTTCAGAGTTGCACGCTAGGGGCAGCACGTGACGGCCGCACTGTAAAAATTAAATCTGCAATGTCTGTGCAGATAGATTTAATAGACCGCTACAGTTCTCCCCCTACAAGAGACGGAGTCTCGGGTGAGAGCGCAAATGACAAGTCATCGTGCAAGGGAAGTCTCTTAAAACTAAACCTAAACAAATACCTAATTTATTACTAAAATGAACCCGACGACGACCGTAATCTGGTCCATACACCTTCACCACGAATATCATGAACAAGGTACAAACATACATGAGAAATATAAGATAAAATACAAAACGAATAACAATTTAAACACAATACAATTATACACACTAATGTTTTCGTGCAAGCTGGACTCGCTATGTCCAAAGGTTTGGAGGATATTGAAATCCTGTTAAATATATTCTCTAAGTAAGAGGTGATCAGTCTCTCATTAAAGAAAAAGAAATTCTCACGAGATGGCCAGTCTCGACCTAAAGACAAGTCCGATGGGTTTGCTTGCAAGCAGATGTCGGTAAGACATCAAGTATAACCACACAAGTGGTGAAATTTTTCAGCTGGAGTACCTTAGGTCATTGCGACCTAGTGGTTGGTTGAAGTAAATTACTGATGAAGTGTTTTCCTCAGGAGGAGTGTAATGTGGTTTGAGCTGTTCCACGTGAGCTTTTTTAATAAAATGATTAGAGTTTTTGAAAGAAAGGGCAACGGTGACAGGAGTGAGAAAATCAAGAATTCGAAAAGGACCAGACCATCGAGGCATCAGTTTGGCTGTCTTATTTGCAGCCGCGGAACTCAGATGGTGTGTTTTACACCAAACTATTTCACCTATCCTGAAAGTATGGGGTTTCCTATTTTTATTATAAGTTTTTTCGGACTTCTGATGGGCTCGAAGTAGGTGATGCTTTGCTTGACTCCAAATTTCTCTGGAGTCAGCGCTTTCCCGAGGTAGAAGATTATTGATGTTCCAGGATAAGCTTAACGGTGTACTAGTCAGAAAGTTGAACATGATTTTAAAAGGGTAGGTTTTTATTGACTCATTTTGGGTGAAATTGAATGCTAACTGTAGCCATGAAAGTGAAGTGTCCCAGGAGGTTTGGTCTTTGGAGTGATACGCTATTAATGCTGCCTTTAAGTTTCGGTTGAGTCGTTCTGCATTGGATGGTTGAGGATGATAAGGTGAAAGGGTGGCAGACTTGATTCCTCGTGCGAAGCAGAAGTTACGGAAAACGTGAGAAGTGAAACATGTGGCATTGTCCGAAATGATGATTTTTGGGAAGCCGAAGTGCTGAAAAATGTTTTGCTCGAGAGCTTTGATGGTGCTAGAAGTGGTGGCCTCTCGGACGGGGCACAACCATGTAAATTTGGAAAAATGGTCTACTGCCACTAGGATCATGGTGTTTCCTTTTTTGGTTCGTGGTAACTTTCCCACGTAATCAATATGTATCTTCTCCATGGGACGTGTTGGAACGATAGAAGATAGGTAACCTAATTTACTGGTTCTGGCCGGTTTGCTAATGGCACACGTAGAGCAACTCTTAACCTTGTTATACACATCTTTGTTCAAGGTGTGCCAAAAAAAGGATTCTCGTATTTTAAACTTGGTTCGGGAAATTCCCAAGAGTCCTCCCACAGGAGAATCATGATAATAAGATAAGATGAGGTTTATTAAGTCAGGCGTTCGAAGTGGCCGAGATTCTCTTCCTAGATATTATTAGCCGACTAATTCAAGGTTTTGTATAATTTTCATGACGCTACAGTCTCCGTATTCAGTGTCAATTTTAACCGAACATTTTTCTCATTTAGGCAACAACAGAAATTTTTCTCTTAAGGTTGAAGGTCTTTCTGGCCTCTTATTGTCTCCAACGGACCCAGTTGTTTCAAATTTATCAATAAGGATTTATACGCGACTACACTGCACGGTCCGTCCCTGAAACCGTTGCGAGTACGAAAATGTCTTAATCCGGCTGATAAAATCCATTCATAATGACACTGAATCAATGCTATGCGTGTTTGTAAAGCTAAAGTCATGATAGAATAAAACAGTATCAATTATTTAATTGAAAACTACTACAAGTTCAACACCTACAAGATTCCCGTGTTTGAAATTAATCAACAATGAGAAAACTCGTTGCTGTGGCAACATATAAATAGCAATAAAAATAAGAGGCGATGTTTTAATTAATCCCAATTAAAACTGTATAATAAAGAGTTTTTCTCGGGGATTGAACAACAAATAACGAAATCACGACCATTTAAAATTTTAACTTACTTTTGAAAGACCCTGTATTTATAACAAGAAACATTTAGGCTTACTTTATAATCACCTGATATAGAAAATCAAATAGTACGTTAATAAAAATAAGTTTAAGATATAAATCATAACATACCAGCTGTAACATGAGTTTTCTTTTATGTAGTCTTGGGGTACTCCTTCTTTTTCATATTTCCAATGAGGTTTCTCTTCACCAACTCTTGTTCTCATCCGACTTTGTATTAGATTATTCGAGGACGAGTGATCTTTTATTTTATGTTCTTTTCTTCCTTTAAAAAAAAAAAATCTTTACACAACAAGGAAAGAAAACGAAAACGAAAATACACCGGACATTGAAATTTGTCAAACATATCTTCATTTCCATGACTATATTTTAATATTCTCCATTTTCTATAGCCTTAATCCGGAACATGGAGGAGTCATCCAATCACGGGGCCCTATTCGAGCGCATACTGCGAATACATTTAAATCCCCTTCTGATTTAATGTATTTAATATGACAACTCAAATCGAGGTCATAGAGATTTCCCTCCCCTCCATGAACTTCCGCTATACTTATGACCACAGTAACTTCATTATGGAAATTTGCTAATGGCTTCATTTGCTATGGAAATTAACTAAAAACAAAGGATAATGAATAAATTAGACAATTTATGTGCTATGTTGAATGTAGGCTACGGTCGAGTAAACATTTTGTTAGTTACTGTGCTGAAATAAAGCATTGTGTAATAATTGTTAAAGAACGGCTGTGTCCAGGTACATTGTTTGCAATGGTAATTATAGTGCCACAACATAGAGCTAGTAACGTTAGGTTCTGTATTGTCGGCCATTGTTTTAAATTGAGTAATTTATAAATGCAGCAGAGAAAGGCGGTATCTGATAATGCAAGCAAACTCTGGGATTTTTCTAAATCGTTAAGAGTGATATATCACAGCACGACCAGGTTGTTTTATTTCAAGTCCTAAGATTGTGCTTCCATTTATTTGTTATTTTATTTTTAAGGTTATAATTCCAGTTTTATCTGTTTTAATGTTGCATCTTAATCTTTCACATTGTACCAACATCCCGTTTGAACCCATGTTTTATTTTCGCTGTTGAACGATAATTGGTAAACTAGTAAATTTTAGGAGATGGTGACTATAGGAGTCCTTTGAGGTTACATTTGAGTAAATTTTATTCAAAATCGTTAGAACCCTATTTTAATGTCCTAATGTACCCATATTCAAAATTTTATGAAAATACCGATTCTTTATAAAGACAACCTCACGGACGAAAAACAGACAGAGATCTTACCAAAACTTCTTTTTGGTTTCAAGTCATTTCAAAACTGAAATTACCACAACAATCTCAAAATCTATTTTTTTAACACAACATTGAACTTCTCTATACTACGTAAAATGGCGGCTGAGTTAACGTAGGTTACCACAAAGCTGTCAGCGTTTAGAATGAATTGACATTGTTCGTTCGAAGGTCATTTTTCCAAGAATTTAATGTATCGTTCTCAGAAGTTGTCAATGCACTCTTTGTTTTCGACAGCCCAGTAGAATTGACAACCAACAAAGAGTGCATTCTAATAGTTTGTTTGATGCTCAAATATTTTACAATATTGTAATTTTCATATTATTGAGAATAATGACGTATTTTTTCCATAAATTCCATAGAAAACTACAAATAAAATATTTCGACGGCTTGTCACTCTATAGGTGGTCTTATGACATCGTGTCTAACCCTACCCTAGTGGTAATAGGTGGGGTTACAACATAGTTGCCCACTCAACCTTAGTGATTATATGAGGCGTTACAACATAGTTTCTCAGCCACCATAATAGTAATAGATGGCTTTTTCAATATAGTTTGCACCCAACCCTAGTGTTATAGGTAGCTTAACATTGTTTCTAAGCCAACCTTATAGGCTATAGGTGGCGTTACAACATAGTTTCTAAACTAAACATATTTTCTATACGTGGCGTTACAACATAATTTCTAACCCATCTTAGTGGCTATAAGTGGAATTAAAAGATCGTCTGTAACCCAACCTTATTAAATATTAGTGGCGTTACAATAACGTTTCTAATCCAACCTTAGTGGTTATAGGTGGCTTTAAACGTCATTTCTAATCCAACCCTCGTGGCCACAGGTGGCGTTACAACATCATTTCTTACCCATTCCTAGTGCTTAAAGGTGGTATCACAGGATCGTTTCTAACTCAAACCTCGTGGGTATAGGTACCGTTAGAAGGTTGTTTGTTACCCAACCCTTGTGGCTATAGGTGGCTTTACAACATCGTTTCTTACCTATTCCTAGTGCTTAAAGGTGGTATCACAGGATCGTTTCTAACTCAAACCTCGTGGGTATAGGTACCGTTAGAAGGTTGTTTGTTACCCAACCCTTGTGGCTATAGGTGGCTTTACAACATCGTTTCTTACCCATTCCTAGTGCTTAAAGGTGGTATCACAGGATCGTTCTAACTCAAACCTCGTGGGTATAGGTACCGTTAGAAGGTTGTTTGTTACCCAACCCTTGTGGCTATAGGTGGCGTTACAACATCGTTTCTTACCTATTCCTAGTGTTTAAAGGTGGTATCACAGGATCGTTTCTAACTCAAACCTCGTGGGTATAGGTACCGTTAGAAGGTTGTTTGTTACCCAACCCTTGTGGCTATAGGTGGCTTTACAACATCGTTTCTTACCCATTCCTAGTGCTTAAAGGTGGTATCACAGGATCGTTTCTAACTCAAACCTCGTGGGTATAGGTACCGTTAGAAGGTTGTTTGTTACCCAACCCTTGTGGCTATAGGTGGCTTTACAACATCGTTTCTTACCCATTCCTAGTGCTTAAAGGTGGTATCACAGGATCGTTCTAACTCAAACGTCGTGGGTATAGGTACCGTTAGAAGGTTGTTTGTTACCCAACCCTTGTGGCTATAGGTGGCGTTACAACATCGTTTCTTACCTATTCCTAGTGTTTAAAGGTGGTATCACAGGATCGTTTCTAACTCAAACCTCGTGGGTATAGGTACCGTTAGAAGGTTGTTTGTTACCCAACCCTTGTGGCTATAGGTGGCTTTACAACATCGTTTCTTACCCATTCCTAGTGCTTAAAGGTGGTATCACAGGATCGTTCTAACTCAAACGTCGTGGGTATAGGTACCGTTAGAAGGTTGTTTGTTACCCAACCCTTGTGGCTATAGGTGGCTTTACAACATCGTTTCTTACCCATTCCTAGTGCTTAAAGGTGGTATCACAGGATCGTTCTAACTCAAACGTCGTGGGTATAGGTACCGTTAGAAGGTTGTTTGTTACCCAACCCTTGTGGCTATAGGTGGCTTTACAACATCGTTTCTTACCCATTCCTAGTGCTTAAAGGTGCTATCACAGGATCGTTCTAACTCAAACGTCGTGGGTATAGGTACCGTTAGAAGGTTGTTTGTTACCCAACCCTTGTGGCTATAGGTGGCTTTACAACATCGTTTCTTACCTATTCCTAGTGCTTAAAGGTGGTATCACAGGATCGTTCTAACTCAAACCTCGTGGGTATAGGTACCGTTAGAAGGTTGTTTGTTACCCAACCCTTGTGGCTATAGGTGGCTTTACAACGTCGTTTCAACTCAACCCTAGTGTCTACAGGTATGGCTATAATATTGTTTCTAACCCAAAATTATTACTTAAATATAAATATCATAACACATATCGAAAACCAAATTTCATCTTTAAAATTGGGATAATGGATAATTACGAAGAAACCTATATAGAAATAATTTTCAGGGGCAGACCATCAGACGCCCTTCAATTTCGAGTCTTCTATACACACCTAGACAATTCCCACCGTTTTATTTAATCTGGATCTCCTTCTAGTCCTCTCTTCCTACAGTAATATTGATTCATCTCATTTATGATTCAATACTATGTGAAAAACCCAGTTGTAACGCTGTATACTTAATGAAAGTACAAGACCAAAAAGTGACTGAAAAGTAATTGAGTTTAATGATAAAAATATTTAATGCACACAACAGTTAAACAAAAATTGATACAATTCAAATAGAAAATTTTGCTTACAGCCAAAATGATCAGGATTCATGATAACAAAATTTCATCGTGAATATTGAATTAGAACAGATAGATAGCATTTTAATTATCCACATCTATATTAAAAAAATAACTTACATATAACTAAATTTTGTAAAGCAAACATTAGTTCTATATAACCACAAGGGCTTTGACATAAATTAACTTAGTTTAATTATTTACAATAACTTTTAAATATAAATTTGTAAAATAAGGCTACCTTAGGAAAACCATGATTAGGATTTACCATTTTAAATATATTTACAGCCTCGACAAAAAAATTGCTCGAGATGTCATGCATTAACTGAAGTTATTATTATAAATTTTAAATAGGCAAAATAATAATAACAACTAAAAACAATACAAATTTATCTGTAATATGATTAGTTATGATTAGATTGAACTTCATTTGATAACCTATACACATCTATATTGGATGTTCAAAAAGTCCAGGAATGGGGTTTAATGACTTCTGAATCTAAAACAATATAAAAACAAGAATTGAGTACCGGTCAAATTGAATAACTTTCAGTTTACAGTCCAATTTCGCCTAAAAAGGGACTTCCTAAATATAGTTTTAAAGCTGTTAGATAAATTGAATTACTACAACTGCAATTTTTGAAAATTATTTTTAGTGGGTTCAGTATTACAATATTGTACAATATTCAATATTACTGATTTCACAAACAGAATTATTATTTTTCAAATTTGATTCCAGATTGACAGGACCAAACATTTTAGTGCTATTTTATTCTTTCAAATTTTTCTATTAGACGGTTAATATTGGTTCTGGGAATAACATTATATACTTTTAACAACTTTTGGAAGCCACTCTCTCCTAAATAGTTGCATATTTTACAATGTACCAAGAATAAAATAGTCTTAAAATGTTATTTTATATGGAATCCTGTTTATAAAATGTAGGTTTACAACAGCAAAATTTGACTTACGTCCTCTGTGAGACTCCTTTTTTCGCTTGCAAGTTATTTAACTTCGCAGGGATTTTTTGAACACCCAGTAAATCAATTACACATACACCAGATACATACATACATCCATAGACACACAAACACATACAAAATCTTAACTTATAACAAATATATATATATATATATATATATATATATATATTTATGTTTATATATCAATGAAAAACAAATACAAAGTTCTTATTCATTGTTGAACAGCTTTAGAACTACATATATTTCATTTTATACATACTTTTGTGTCAGTCAAATGTAGTCCTTGTTCCCAGAAAAACCCAGAAAAAATTTTAAATGAAAAATTGAATTTTGCTTCCAATTGCCTTTATGATCTGATATATTGCCAACAACATGAAATCAAGAAGACACAAGAAAATCTAATAGGGCACAAAGTACAAACTGATAAGCACTAAACAGAACTGCACATCATCTTTCCAAATCAGTTTTAAACGAAATACACCAGAAAGAGGTACCTCAAAAGTGTAACTATGTTAAACATAATTTATTTAAACTATTTAATATATGACGTGTACAGAAAATGTATAAAAATAATTGTTATAAGTGTTGTGTAAGTGTAAGTGTTTTGTGGACATAATAGTTGGCCTGAAGATGCTGCCTGTGGCAGCGAAACATGTAGCCACATAAAAGGAAATAACAAACAAGGACTACATTTGACTGACACAAAAGTATGTATAAAACAAAGTTTTTATTTTAAGAATGGTCAATATCATTTATCAGAAATTGACATTCTTTTATAGATTTTCAGTTCGGCGAATGTATGAGCTTGTGCCACATGTACACTCTTTAATCGCATAGGCTACGACTACAAACAAACCAAAACTAAACCGCTGGCGCTGTAATGGCACGTCAAATAAAATCGTAGATCTAACCACCGGCGTCTCTTGAATGTATGAGCTTGTGTCACATGTACACTCTTTAATCGCAATGGCTACGACTACAAACAAACCAAAACTAAACCGCTGGCGCTGTAATGGCACGTCAAATAGAATCGTAGGTCTAACCACTGGCGTCTCTTGAATGTATGAGATTGTGTCACATGTACACTCTTTAATCGCAATGGCTACGACTACAAACAAACCAAAACTAAACCGCTGGCGCTGTAATGGCACGTTAAATAAAATCGTAGATCTAACCACCGGCGTCTCTTGAATGTATGAGCTTGTGTCACATGTACACTCTTTAATCGCAATGGCTACGACTACAAACAAACCAAAACTAAACCGCTGGCGCTGTAATGGCACGTCAAATAGAATCGTAGGTCTAACCACCGGCGTCTCTTGAATGTATGAGCTTGTGTCACAAGTACACTCTTTAATCGCAATGGCTACGACTACAAACAAACCAAAACTAAACCGCTGACGCTGTAATGGCACGTCAAATAGAATCGTAGGTCTAACCACTGGCGTCTCTTGAATGTATGAACTTGTGTCACATGTACACTTTTTAATCGCATAGGCTACGACTACAAACAAACCAAAACTAAACCGCTGGAGCTGTAATGGCACGTCAAATACAATCGTAGGTCTAACCACTGGCGTCTCTTGAATGTATGAGCTTGTGTCACAAGTACACTCTTTAATCGCATAGGCTACGACTACAAACAAACCAAAACTAAACCGCTGGCGCTGTAATGGCACGTCAAATACAATCGTAGATCTAACCACTGGCGTCTCTTGAATGTATGAGCTTGTGTCACATGTACACTCTTTAATCGCATACGCTACGACTACAAACAAACCAAAACTAAACTGCTGTCGCTGTAATGGCAAGTAAAATAGAATCGTAGGTCTAACCACCGGCGTCTCTTGAATGTATGAGCTTGTATCACAAGTACACTCTTTAATCGCATAGATTACGACTACAAACAAACCAAAACTAAACCGCTGGCGCTGTAACGGCACGTCAAATAAAATCGTAGGTCTAACCACCGACGTTTCTTGAATGTATGTGAGCTTGCGCCACATGTACACTCTATAATCGCAATGGATACGACTATAAGCAAACCCCAAACTATACCGCTGGCGCTGTAATGGCAAGTCAAATAGAATCGTAAGCCTAATCCATCGTCGGCTGGCTTAAGTGATCTTGTGTCACACATAACCGCAATGAACAAACCAAAACTAAACAGCTATAATGACGACTCAAACGTAGGCCTAGTATGTGGCCTAATCCACCGTAGCCTAAAGAATGTGAGTTTGCAATTACACTCCAACATATTGTCATTTGGTACAAATATACTTTATGTACTGAACGGGCATTTTTGGGGCACGTTTTGTTCGAGTTCTTGTAAGATGTGTTAAATATATATTTTTGAGTCAATTTAAAAAATGGAAATTTTATATTTTAGATTCATGGTTCATGATATCTATAAATTTTGAGTTGTAAAACTTTTTGTTTAAATGTGTAGGTAGTATATCATCCAAGTAGTCCTAATAAGACGTTCAGACGTTTAGATTATAACTTCAATGCAAAGAAAGGCACACACGGGTCGCTCCTAAAATGTTGTCAAACTATTAATAATTTGATAATACCAGGTAACATACATGCTAAATAAAAATATTACTTTTCAGACAAATCTTTATATCACAAATTAGTTTCTATCTAGGATTTATTATTGGCCTAACTAGATGAAGTACTGATCTGGTAATCATAAAATTACCATTTGCTTGTTAATTAATTAATGATTTTATTGATGTTGAGTTTGATGAAGTTAATAAATTATAGTCTTGTAATTGATTATTAATCTCCAATTACCTTATAATTAGAAGTCATATTTTTAGTCTTCCTACAATAAATACTGTTGTCAGTATATACAGTGGGGTTAAGATATGGGCTGGGGGAGGGGTACAAATATTAATAGTAGTTTAAAAATTAGTATAGCCAACTTGTATTTTTCATAAACGTATTTTGCTTTCTCTGTATATTTACTTTATAGCATAGAGAAAACAGAACAATATGACGTGCTCGATAATATTTTTAAGCCTAGACGTCTTTTGAAAAATTTACTTTGCTAAATATATTTATTTTGTAATTAAATAGCGTATGTAAAGTAATATTTAGGCATAATCATTTTTTAACAATTTAACTGTAACAGCAGTAACTACTTGTTGAAACTCCATAATAAGGATAAAATAAGCACTAAGCTACAGTTTCAAATGTTACATTTGAAACTGTAGGTTAGTGCTTATTTTATCCTTATAATCATTTTTATTTTGTAATAGTATAAAGAAAAGTTTGTGATAGAGTAAAAAAAAAAAAAAAACTAGATACTGACCCCTCCTGAATCACAAAGGTGACTTAGAATAATGCCACTGTCACAGTCTACAATCCAATCGGTTATAGGCTAATTTTTTTAGGCTTACCAGATAGAAAGAAACCTGCCCAGAACAGTCATATCGAAAGTGGTTTGCGCACGCATGTAGGGGCGATGGCGTTGAGGGGACTGGAGCGGTGGTGGGGATAAATTGTCACATTTTTTGCCATACTATAAAGCAATTATAACCTATTTTTTTAATACCTTTTTACGTCTTTTACTTTGTATAATATTTAAATTTACTAATTGTAGTTAGTTGTCAGGAACATAAATGATACACATTCGCAGTTTTTCAGCGCTGTAGTAGGTTTGAAAAAGAAAATGTTAAGCCCTACGCAATGAAGCAGCAGCCGGGTATGTCTGGCCTAACTTGGGCTCTCTCTCCCACCACAGTTCTACTGTATAAGTATAATTTTTCAGTATCTCAAGTTTAAAAACTCAGTATTTTAAGGTACCTACCAACAGATCCAAAACACACATTTTTTCCTCACATGTTTTTCCTCATTTTTTCCTCTAAGTAATCGAACCTACCGTTTCAAAATCTTCCCAAAATCTTTCGCAAATGGTTATTGGTGAAAAAGTAAAGTGAAATATTCAAAATCGGCACAAACCAAAATTTGAGCACATTTGGCATGTGTCCAGCCTTAATCGAAGTCTTAGGACAGTTTTTTAACTAAAAAAACACACAAAATTTCAACGCACAGTTCGTCATCTCCCTTAAAACCCTGGTTCGGGGTTGATCTGATAAAAAGAGAAAATTAATCGTGGATTCATTCTGGATAATTATTATGGAACGTTCGTATGTCGACGACAAGAACCCGCGTTTAACATTTGGTGTTAGCTATTTTTTGTGTTAGTGTGCTGTTGTGTATACTTGGATAGTAAGGGGTGATTGAAACTGGTGTGACCGCTTTTTTATTCAACAACTACAAGAGTTTAAACTAGAGGTATTACCAAATTTTTTACATCACCCGCCATTTTCCAATATGGCGGTCAACTCTAAATTTTCTTATAAGAATCCGATTGTGATACTTTTAGATATCTCTAATCGTTTAGGAGCTATAAGCCCTCAAAGTTGTGAAGATTTAAGGCGTTTTTAGAATTCTATTTTCCGTACCTAAACACAAATTACCTTAATTCACAAATTGTAATACATTTAGTAATAATAAAAAGCTGGAGAAAGCCAATGGATGCTCTATAACTGTTATTCCACAACCTACACAACAAAAAAATAAATAAATAATAACTGTAGTGTTGTTAGATCTTTTACCTTATTTCTAGTTTAAATTTCACCTCAATTTGTCTTTGATAAATTAGAAAAATCGTCTTTGGAAATAGCTTAAATTTGCAATTTTTTAAATCACTTATGCACTAAACTTGTAGTTCGTAATCGGTTGGAGATATCGAAAAATAATGAGCTCTATTCACAATCGTAATAAAAATAGGGGTTCCTATAAGAAAATATAGAGTTGACAGCCATATTGGAAAAATAGCGGGTGATATGAAAAATTAGGTAATACCTTTAGTTTTAACTAAAAAAAAGAACTTTAATTTTATTTTTTTTAAATTTTGAACATAATGGAATAAAACAGCGGTGACATCTGAGTGATCGAAAATTTGCGCACATCGAAAGATAATAAAGTATATGTACACATTAATGTATTTTATAACCTTTTATTATAATACTTATTATTAACATTTACATGTTTTACAACATATGTTCAAAATGCTGCTTTGTGAATTAATGCATGCATGAACTCGTTTTACCACGCTTGTAGTCACTTTGTAAAGTACGCCTACACTGATATTGTTAATCTCCGTTGTTATGTTCAACTTCATTTCATCCCGTGTGTTTTTTTATCCGACTCTTTCAATTCCTACACACTATGAACAAGATATGGACGAACAATTTTTCCTCTGACAATGGAATGAACAATCGTTCCTCTCGGGAAAACGATACGTTTAAGAAGCTGTGAACTACGCAATACTACATGATATGACCAGTACACGATAATATCAGTGGTGTTATCTTTTGGTAGCAAATAGAAATAATTTTAATAACTACTACAGACATATTTATTTCGGTTTGCGCGACTTTTCGATCACTCTGTAGCCTATGATCGTTAGTTAGGAAACCTAACCTAACCTAACCTTAATTACTTCGACCACTCGGGCCTAGTTTCCACGCTATGTTGGTCCTTTTCATGTTTGTCATGACCTATATTTTACTTGATAACGAAGTTGATATTCCAGAAACGTCGTGTATATCTTTTTATATTAAAAAATGATGGCAAATGTTCGAATAAACTCTATCAATAATTACAACGATGAATGTCCTCAAAGAAAGTCAAATATCGCAAGTTCGATGGAAGCTAAATTGAAAAATACCAAAGTAAACTCTCACTGCCATCAAGTTTCCCAAAATACTCTCAAAATATAATAATTGTATTGTAGGTCTACGTGTTGTTAGAACACATAGGTTTGGATTATAACTCTTAGCCTAGAGTTTCTGAGTTATATCTCAAAGAGAATTCATGGTAATCTGTCCACAAATATCACTTCCTGTGGTATCTGTAAAAAAGTGTTAGTCGTAATCTCCCCATATACTCTAGTGTCTGAGTTATCGATCGAAACGTAATAGTCGCAATCCCCCCCCCCCAACCCGGTTTTTGAGCGATCGCTCTAAGAGAATTTGTCGCAATCACCACATAAATCCCAGTACTCAAGTTATCTGTTTAAAAATATTGGCCATACTCTCCCCAAAAGTCTGAGTTTTTGAGTCTAAAACGTTGCAATCTCCCCAAGAATCACAGTTATTGAGTCGCAATCTTACCAAACATTTCGTTTGAGAGTTATCTGTCATAATGTATTCGTAACAATCTTTGCAAAAATTTCTGTTCCTAAGTTATCTGCCATAATGTATCCGTAACAATCTTTGCAAAAACTTCTGTTCCTAAGTTATCTGTCATAATGTATTCGTAACAATCTTGGCAAAAATCCCTATTTCTGAGTTATCGGCGAAAAAAATATTTGTACTAACTTAAAAAAACAGGTTCTTGACTTACGTGTCAAAAATATTCAAGAATAACCGATAACTATGGATCGGTAATTTTGGGGACTAATATTTTTTGACTGTTAATTCAGGAACCGGGGTTTTTGGGAGATTACGATGAATACATTTAGACAGATAATTCTAAAACCAGAATTTTTTTAAGGAGATTGAGATGGATACATTTTGATTGATAGCTCTGAAACCGGGATTTTTGGGAGATATTCGACAAATACGTTTTCACTGATTTCTCAGGAACAGAATTTTTTTTAGAGATTGCGATAAATACTTTTTGACAGTTAAGTCTAGAACCAGAATTTTTGGGAAAATTACAACGAATATTTTTTGAGAATTAACTTAGGAACTGGAATTTGTAGTGAAATTGCTACGAACGTATTTCAACAGTTAACTTAGAAATCGCAATTTTTGGAGATATTGCAACAAATACCTACTGAAAGGTAACTCAAGAATCGAAATTATTGGGGAGAGTGTGACGAATTCTTTTTGACAGTTAATTCAGAAACTGGGATATCTCGAGGAGTTATCAGGAATGTGTTTTTGATTGGTTAGTATTTAATTTTATCTATGGGTGTTTAGAAACCCTATGCAATGTTTATAAAAACTCCAAAACCAACTTTTTTTCGTTATTTTGTTGTAAAAGGATATTTTTTTAGTCTCTACATTTAATAAGATACTCGACACTGTATATTTGTAGGTTTGTAAATTATCCATGCTGAAGGTTTTACCATTCCGACTTCAAAGAATGTTATTTCACGTTTTATCTGTTTCAAAGACGTTATCAGGGCTACACCAGTTACCGTATTGGAAATAACCAAAACAAATTTGTATAGATACTTTACAATGTTTCTGGTATGTGAATCGGACAAGCCTAATAATACGAGAACACTTTTTACCCGTGACTAATTTTGTAAGCAGTTGTATACGTGAATCATTCAGGCTTTCAAGGGTAACCTAGTACAAAAGAATTCAATAATGCGAACTTGCACAATGCCCTTCTTTTCACTCGGGATTATCAATTGAAAGAGCTGTAATGTTTAGAACCTAACATCTGTCTAATATCTCTTTCTGCTAAAAGACCTTAAAAGCTTCCGTTGAGGCGTACCGGTATCAAGCGGGCAGGTGGCCTGCGAGACTCATAGTGCATAGGATTTTGTATTATAGGCCCCTCATTTTGCAGCGCTGCTGTATTGATAAAAGTAATGCTAAAAATTAAATGAACATATCATCCTGTTCCTTATTAAATTCCCTGTATAACGATATATGTTTATGTTTTTAAAACATTTTGTTAAATGCAAAAATAACGATGAAAGTTTAAAAAAAAGGTTTTGCAGCAGTTTTTCATAAACACGCGTATTTGAATTTACGCAGTGCAAAAACTATGGGTGCTAAAAAATTTCCTGTTACGGGTTTATTAACAGTATTTTTGTTAACAACATACTCAATTTTCGTAATAAAATAATCACTACAACAATTGTTATTAACTTTTTGTGAATTATTGCTATCTCCATAACATATTGTTATAGATAATTGCATCTTTCACTGGCATTTTAAAAATATGTAAACTCCAATGGACTCCAATAAACTCCAATGGAGGAGTTGACATTGTAATTTGGATTACAAATATTTTAATGTACAATTTCAAACAAAACATGTTTTTGATCAGCCGGCTACGGTTAACAGCGAGGTATGTACAATCAGTTTATACTGTAATGGGTTCATTTTTTCCGAGCGTCAACAGATTCAAGTTTTATATTTAATACGGATTTAACTTAAGCTGTATAATCTTTTATATCTTAATAATAGATTTAATACAGATAATCCATACTGTCTGAGGCTAACTGACACTTCTTCTACCTTATAACTTTTATTTCTTTTTGCCACCTCATTTTTAACATAAGCCCAAATAAGTTCAATTGCATTTAATTCACAATGGGCCACAGGCAGCCAAACCATTTGAATGTCTTTATTGCTTCTTTTCACTATTTTGTCCAGTAACTTTTTTTTACATTGAAGTGTAATTAATAATACAGGCTTTGTTATTAATAGTAGCACTGGTTTGCTAAGATCTGCACAATGTGACACTCCCTCCTGTAATGGGATGTTTTTTCTTAACAGCCATACAATGATGTCTTTAAACAAAAGGGTTTTTTGTTTCCGGATTTATCATTGTATGGTAAGGAGCCTGATCTATTACAATAGCACATTTTTCAGGAATATTTTGTACGATGGCGCTAAACCACTCTTCGTAATGCTTTGCATTCATCTCATCGTGATAATCTGCAGTCTTATTTTTCTTCACAACAAACATTTTTTACCCCTTTCGAAAAATCCATTTTCGCTTCCTATGTGTAAAATTATTGCTCTTTTCCCAGCACCAGATGGTTTACATATACCTCCCCTCCATCCATTTGTCTGCTGGACAACCCTAAAAAAAAAAAAATCAAAATTTTGATGTTCTTCACCAGATAGAATTTGTTCTTGCCAGCCGTATTCATCGAGTGATTTTCGCTACACCACGTTTCATCTGTATAATAAACTGTATACCCTGACTCTCGCACCTTTTAATTTGCATTAGGTACTCTGCCCTGGCTCCTCTAATGGTCATCGTCTCCATAAGGATAGGTTTACTGCAAAATCTCTTAAATCGAAATTCCATTAGTTTAATTTGTTCTAGTAATGAAGACCTACTTATTTTTGGTGAATCGGCGATATTCTCTTCTAGATATTTATGTACATTTTCTACTGTTGGATAATCTTCCTCATATAATATTGATGGATTTTACGTCGAATTATGCCTTTTAAATATTTCATCTAATGTCATTTTTGGTCTTCCTTTTTTTCCTTTCTTGGAGATTCAAAACTTACATCCACTCCTATGGGTTGAACTTGTAACACGATTTACTGTTCTTTCAGAAATGATAAGGCACTCCGTAGTCCTTTTCACAGGTGCATAATATCATTTGCACAACCGGGCTGTTTTTTCGTTTTCGAACAACATTGCACTTGATATAAATTGTTTTTGTGATTTTCTAATATATGGGGATTTTGGCATTGTCTTGCTTTGCTATTAAGTAAAAAGAAATGAAAAATATGAAAGCTTATTAATTTTGTCACCACTATCTCCTTATTAATTTTGTCACCACTATCTCAACACTCACACAAACAAACTTTATAAACACTAAACAATTCTAAAAACGGACTCTTCTAGCCCGACAGGAATTAAATACTGTCAACTAACTCATAGACAACTAGAGGCCTCACAGCTTATTTACACACAGACTGCTATGTTTAGATAATTTTTGATAAGTCCAAATAAACGCCTTGGCTTTGGGAGCCTTTTGTTTGTTTGTGAAAGATATTGCAGCTATTGAAGTGATGGACGAGTTAAATTAAATACGCTGAATTAAAAATAATTAAGTAATGACTATAAATATTGACTTTGATGAGAAAACGTTGACAGAACGTGACTATAAATTAAACCTACTTTATTTATGGAAATAAATTTAAAACTACAAAATGCAATTGGTGCAAACCAAATTTATAGAAGAAAACAATTAATTATTGCTGCTATAATAAGTGAGCGTGTGCTCTATTTGCATTGGGCCCAGAGTATCACTAGCTGCACAAGTAGCAGAACGATTACATCACTTTTACACCTTTATAAAACACATTAAAAAATATAATTTCAAATTTTACTTCTATAAGTTGATTTTTTTGGAGTTCTATAGAATTATTAAGTTAGTTCCATAAAACCCCTTTTCCTGTATTCTTACCCAAAATTAAGATACTAGTAATTCACAAAAACGTTAATAACAATAATTGTTGTAGTGATTAGTTTATTACAAATCTTGAGTATGTAGTTAATAACAATACTGTTAATAAACCCATAACACGAAAATTTTTAGCACCCTCAGTTTTTACACTGCGTAAATTCAAAGACGCGTGTTTATGAAAAACGACTGCAAAACCATGTTTTTAAAACATCCCATCGTTATTTTTGCATTTCACAAAATGTTTTAAAATATAAACTATAAATGGTTATTCAGGGAATTTAATATTTAGCATTACTTTTGTCAGTACAGTAGCACCGCAAAGTGAGGGACCTATAATACAAAATCCTATACAGAGAACGACCACTACTACCAGCTATCGAAACAGGGGCGGCTCGGGGGGGGGGGGGTATAGACAGGTATGAAATTATAACCAGGAAAGCGGGGAGCTAAAAATATATACGTTTTCCTGTTCTCCTGAAAATAATATATACAATAAGAAACACTTTTTAATTATGCTGTATGGACCGATCATTTTAGGAATTAAGTTCAGAACAAATTCCACGAATAATATTCGTTATTGGCCGAGGGAAACGTACTTGTATACAAATTGTAAACTGTTGAAAAACTGCTGTGTTTCAAGTTGTATAACCTTTTAGAATCGCATTTTATGGAGAAATGTCTGAACAAGTTGCCGGGAATACAATTTTCTACGCAACCTCCAACTACTGCGAAATCGAGGAGTATAAATAAACGTTAATTATTATTATTATTCAAACTGATTTTTGCCACTTTCTTCTACTAAATAAATTAGATATAAAATATCATCCCGATATTTTTTTCCTTTTTTAAAAAACAGGTTCATTTTTTAAACATAAAATTTTGTATGAACTCTAATGTTTAAAAAAGATTTTTTTTTAAATACTAATTGTTTTGTGGGTTCCTACGAGCGAAAGCAATGTTATGAAGATAAAATTAACTTTAGAAAGTTTAAAAAATGTTTGATAATAATCAATTTCAATTATATTGTATAGTTCCCGATCGTTAAAAAATATGTGTCTTCAACGCACACACAAAAACCTTGAAATATAAAGATGCTTTTTTTTCTTTTTTTTTAACGAACGCCTTTTTAATAATAGTTTTCGAACACATTCTTCAACAGACATAACAGAATATTCAAAATATACGACATGAAAAAGGTAGGAAACCACTATACGAATCTATATTTACTACAGATTCTGTAGTAGAGAGTACTTCTTCCTTTCTCCTGCTATACTGTTCATGGAAATAATGAAATATACATCATGTCTCGGAAATGGCCATGACCTTTATTGTTCCACCCTGGAGGCGAATCTGCATCAAGAAGAGTAGTGCATTTTCTTCTGGTACCATTCGGTCGTGTAAATATGCAAATCATCGAAGGAAATTATTGTTCTGTTTATTCTGTTTTATTCTCTGCTTTTCCAGTCCACCGTAGTCAAAAGCCGTTGAGGGTATTTTGTGTACAGGTCTAGGCGTGTGAGAATATTTGTTTACAAACCAACAATTAAATTTGTGCAAAGCTGAAAATCCCTGTTGATATGAACTTTTACCAGAAGGATAGCAGTTATTGTAAGTGGTTTTTGAACTCGCCTCTAAACTTAGTCGTTCTTGTGGCTAGTGCTTAGTTGCGTGAGAACAATATTCATACGCCAAGAAGTAACAATAATACCACAGCTTCTGCACACTTGAACAAAACACCACTCAACGACAAATAAAAAAATTAAATGGTTTATGAGTTATTTGTTCCTTGTATGGGATTGTGCCATTTGTTAAGATTGATATCACAGTGGTAGAAAATATTATGCTGATCCCATCGATGCATACTCACAACACTATTGAAACTCGGCGGAGTGTGACCCAATACTTTTTAAATGTAAACGACCGACTATTGTTTATATTTTACTGTAATTCACATTGACAGGATATTTCATACTACCAGCCTAAATGTAAACGTTTTGAGCTGGAAACTTTACGTAAAGTTTGACCACAGTAATTTAAATTTGAAAATTATAGCGAAAATGATTTTCGAATATGGGGCCCTAAAGGGGCATATATTGTGCGATTAGGGCCTGTTTCTAGAGATTTTAAAATGAAAACATAGATCAAGTTATATCTCATTTTAAAACCATTATTTTACATAGACTATTTGTTCGCTTATAACCATTTTTTTTTTTTAGAATATGACAATTTTAAGTGTTATTCTACATATCTCGAATCAAATTGCCGAAAAATCTCAACAATTTATTAATGAATTGTTGAGATTTTTCCACAATTCCACAATAAAAAGTCCACAATTACAATAACTTTATTAAATAAATATTTCGGAAAGGTCCCATTATCTGATATTGGAGGCTACCGGTATACTAAGAAGTAAGTATTAAATAAATATACCAATACAGTAAATTTACAAAACGTAATGTAATAGCCTCTTTTCTGGACCCTTGAAACTAAAATTTCCGACAAATCTGAACAACAATTATGTTCACCATTACAATAACTTTATCTATTATATAAATATTTCGGATTGTTGCCATTACCTGATGTCGGAGGCTGTAATAAGAAGTTAGTATTAAATAAATATAGTAACACAGTAAATTTACAACACGTAACGTCGATGGTTATGCTTCAGTTTGGCGTCACGTGTGGAGTGCGGAATGCTGGTTGTAGGTTTGTGGTTTGATAAAACTTACCTTTGTTATTCGTTACTGGAAACCATCCAATTGTTCAAACAACCGGTTTTCGTTTACTGCGCTGAACGCAAGACGAGACAGATTGATGCAATGCTGCCAATCTTTTTACTATTGGGTCAGTTTATACCTTTCACTGCTAACAACTTGTTGATCTGATAGATGTTTAAATACAGTCATTTTAATCTTTATTTTGTCTCTATTATGATTAACTAAGAATCGGTTTTCTATCTTAAAACAATAAATATTAAGGTTTAATGTTTTCTTTTAAGGATTAGTTGATATATTGAAGGACATTAACAAGAAAGCACGTACAACATAGGCGTGAGGTATGAGATTGTTAGAGTCATCGACATGAATTACGACGGGTAGCCACATTTGCACTGTTGCCATATCTCTTTTACCAACACCGTGGAAGAAAAACAAGCTGGTAATCGATGGTGCATGTCGACAATACGAAAATACGACGTTATTGATAAGTAGAGAGTAAATTAAAAGAGCACCCGCTCGGCTTGCTGTAAATATAATATGAAACGCAGATCATAAAAGTCAAACTTGTATCAACTTAGAGAATGGCAATTTATCAATGACGTTTTGAAAAAATATATATGATATATATATATATATATGATATATATATACATATATATATCTATATATATATATATATATATATACAATGAATATTAATGTTCCTAACTTACCAAGAGTCCTTGGTAACTTAGGAACATAATATTCATTGTTTGGCCTCAATTAGAGATAATAATCTTGCCTGATTTTCCTCGAAACAAACATTTTAATATACTCCTATTAATCTGTTTTATATTATAGATATTGTCAGCTGAAAACAATTCAATAGGTAATGATTATTTTAAACAAATTTACTTAAAATATTACATACAAAACAATAAATAAATGGTTATGCATCGTGTATGTGACTTATTCATATTTTTAGATGTACATAAATAAATGGCCTATACATCGTGTCTATATATTGATTTTATGTTTCAAACCTACTGATTTTTTTTTATGCAAACATATAAATTAATTACTATGCATCGTGTATGTAGACTATTGATAATTTTAGATCCACACATATAAAAATAGGCTATGAATCGTGTATGTAGCTTACCGATATTTTAAATCCACACAAATAAATAAATAGCTATGAATCGTGTATGTAGCTTACTGATATTTTTAGGTCCACATAATTAAATAAATGGGTATGAATCGTGTATGTAGCTTACTGATATTTTTAGGTCCACATAATTAAATAAATGGGTATGAATCGTGTATGTAGCTTACTGATATTTTTAGGTCCACATAATTAAATAAATAGGTATAAATCTTGTATGTAGCTTACTGGTATTTTTAGATCCTCATAATTTAAAAAATGGGTATGAATCTTGTATGTAGTTTACTGATATTTTTAGATCCATACAAATAAATAAATGGGTATAAATCGTGTATTAGCTTACTGATATTTTTAGATCCACATAATTTAAAAAATGGGTATGAATCTTGTATGTAGCTTACTGATATTTTTAGAACCGCACAAATAAATAAATGGGTATGAATCGTGTATGTAACTTACTGGTATTTTTAGATCCACATAATTTAAAAAATGGGTATAAATCTTGTATGTAGCTTACTGATATTTTTAGAACCGCACAAATAAATAAATTGTGTGTATAGCTCTGAATTGTGTATATAGCGCACTGATATTTGTACATTCACACAAATAAATAAATGGCTATGAATCGTGTATGTAGTTTACTGATATTTTTAGACCTACACAGATAAGTAAATCACTATATATTGTGTATGTAGCTTATTGATATTTTTGGATGCGTATACCTCATTAGATATCAATTAATATTTTTTTCAAATTTACTGATATTATTAGATCCAAACAAATAAATAAGTGTCTAAGTATCGTGTTTTGATGCAAACCGCTAATATCAGTAACTTGGGACAATATTAGGCTATTCATAGCGTAATATTGTCCAAAGTTACTGATATTATTAGATACTAATAGAAAAATAAATGGCTATACATCGTGTATGTAGCTTATTGATATGTTAAATAGTTATGCATTACATACAGTATACTTTATTGATATTTTTAGATTCAAACAGATAAGTGAATGTATGTGCATTGTGCAATAGGTTATTATTATTTTTAGATACTAACAGATAAATAAAAAAATGGATATGCATCGTGTATATAGCTAATTGATATTTTTAGGTACAACGCAAAAATAATAGGTATGCGTTGTGAATTTGCCGTAATGATATTTTTGTATATAATACATAAATAAATTGTTATCCATCGTGTTTGTAGCTTATTGAAATGAATACATAAAAACTGATTAATAAATGGCTATGTATCTTTTATTTTGTTTATTGATATTTTTAGAAACAAATAGATAGTTAAATGTCTATGCATCGGGTTTATGATTTTATTAATTAATTTTTTTAGATACCAAGATATTAATAAAATATGTATATGCATAGCTTTTTATATTATTCATATTATTAGATACAGATAGATAATTAAAAATATATACCGGTATGCACGATGTTTGTGTTTTCAGCTTATTGATATTTTTAGAAAATAACAGAGTAATAAATGGCTCTGCATCTTATATTGAGATTATTCATGTTTTTAGATACAAATAGATAATTAAATATTTATTCATCGTGTTTGTAGATTATTGATATATTTAGAACAAAGAGATCAATAAATGACTATTAATCGTGTATTTAGCATTTTGATGTATTCGGATACAAACAGCGCATTAATTATTGATTATAATTGTCCTAAGTTATCTATTATTAGATGCATACATATAAATAAACAGTAATGGATCGTATGCTAGCTTTTGATATTTTTAAACGAAAATGGCTTAAAAGCTATTGAATAGACTAATATTATCTCATATTATCTGTATTATAAGATGCAAGCATGTATAAATGGCGATGTATCGTGTTCTAGCTTACTGATTTTTTTTTAATGTATCCTGCTCAATAGATTTGATGAATATTGTTTTAGCTTATTGATATTATCAATGGAATCCTGCTAAATAGATTTCGATGAATCTTGTACTAGGTTACTGTTATTATCAGATGCATCCAGATCAGTAGATGTAGATGAATCTTGCTCTAACTTATTGATATTCTAGATACAATTGGATCATTAAATCTCAACGAATCTTGTCCTAACTTATTTATATTCTCAGAAGCTACAGATCAATTATAAAAACCAGTTTCTATTTGTGAAGGGAAAACTTTTTTATTGAAAATAAATTCAATGCTATAAAATCAGTAGTTAGGGCAGTCTAATGAGACACATTACTTTGTGAAAGCGTCTGTATCGGTATGTATTTATGTACTTCTAATGAAGGGAGGCAAACTACATTTTCTGATGTACTGGAAACAGTAATTTATGTTCAACGACAAGACGTTAGGTAATTATTGACCAACTAAGTAAAGCTAGTAAGTGTTTGTGATATATATTATGCCATTTGTATTCTGGCACTATACGAAAATTCTGTTGTCAGTCGTTGTATTTTTACCTAATGCATTACATTTTATGAATTTCAGTTCCACTCTTGACCTATTCCAACCGTTCCTAAATACTGCAGAAAATTTTGAAATAGATACAAGCCTGTAGTTTGTTTACTATTTCCGGTATTAATGGTTATATTCAAAGTAAGGATCCTTCAAAGTACGTTAAATTTTGGAAAAATGTAACAGTTTTAATAAACTGTAAAGCACATGGTTTATATGCTGGAAACACAATACATGGTAATATTTGTATTACCCTATATTTTTTTATTAAACATTTTAATAGCACTTGCCAAAAATAAATTAGGCATATTATATGATGTATTATGTTATTTAAGGCATAAAATTATTTAATTTTTTTCCATACAATGGGCCATTTTTTTACCTTCGTGTTTACACCCGTGTAATAAATTAAAAAAATACAACATTTTAAATTTATTTAAGTTAGCTTACGTATTATATTTTACGTCCATATAATGAAATATATGTTATGTCTGTGTGTGTTATATTAATACATGAATGTATACAAAAAGAATTAACTGTATATTTTTACAATTTAGAGTGTTATTAATTTTTCAGTGTTAGCATTCGAGGTAACAATTTCCAAAGGTGATGAAATTATATTAAAAGGTCGCCGAGTAGATTCGTCAAGGAATTCATTCCTCATCACACGAGCAGTGAACATGGATTTACTTTATAATTAGGAAGTACAGATGGTAAGGTAAAAAGATCAGAGGAAGATGCATGGTGGATTCTTCACGGAGTATATTTCTCATTTCATCAGAAGTGAGCTCGGATTGATATACAATAGAAAATAATAGAAAAGGGTGGTAAACAGGTGAAGGAGTCTATTCCTCATTCCATAAGCAGTTAGCATAAATTTAAGTGACATGTAGGAAGAGGAGAATATAAAATAGAAGGATAGAAGAACGACGAAGATTAGATTTATCACGGAGTCCGATCCTCATTTCTTAAGCAGTTAGCACATATTCATTTGAAAAGTGGAAAGTGGGAAAAAAGATAGATGGATGGTGGACGTTAGGTTATGGTGACTTTTCCCTTGTGTTCCCTAGCGTAAAGTACAAAGTAAAAGGATAGGAGGGGAAGGGTAAGTTGCAGGATGGATTCACGATTATGGCTCATTTCCTTATCCCCCATAAGCATTGAGCACTGATTCAGTTGACATAAACGAAGGGTAAATGATCAGTTTTCTATGGGTTTTCTATGGCCAGTTGGAGGGCATCTGACTGTTATTTCCTACAATGTTATTTCCTTACCCCATAAAAAGTAAGCACGAATTCAGTTGATATAAACGAAACAGAAATGGTCAGTTTTTAAGTGTTTTATATGGTAAGTTGGAGGGTGGCTAGTTATTTTCTTATCCCATAAGCAGTAACCATGGATTCAGTTGACATAAACGAAGTGGAAATGATCAGCTTTTAAAGTGTTTTCTATGGGAAGTTGGAAGGTGGATTCCTTTAGTTATTTTCTTATGCCATAAGCAGTAACCATAGATTCAGTTGATATAAACGAAGTGGAAGTGATCAGCTTTTAAGGTGTTTTCTATGGAAAGTTGGAAGATGGATTCTCTTAGTTATTTTCTTATCCCATAAGCAGTGAGCTTATATATAATATATATTAAAATTCAGATAACCTTAAAAAATCTTTCTTTTTCGCTAGTAAAAGAAGTTGCGACAGGGAGCACAGGTACACCTATAGTTAGCAACTGAACTCATCTGACTCAAGGATTTCCGTTCTACTTAAACATGTCAAGTGAAACTTTCAGATAAGTCAGGATGCTTGTGACCATGTCTTCTCTACTCTGGATTGAAAGTGTCATAATCTACCAAGATATGACATTTTATATGACCAATCACTTCATATTACATTTGTAAGATAAACTTCATGATATTCATAATATTGTTAAAGTTGACTAATACAACCACATTGCACATTCATCAAATTGTTTCTCTAATCTGTAGATTTTACTATAAAAACAATAATTATTGAAATATAATAATGAATTTCAGTGTCGTGAATGCTTTAATATGGTGATAATAAATTTGTATTTAGAAATCATAATCATCTAATACGTGATGATAACGCTGCAACATACAAATTACAATATTGCCTATTGGAATATAGTGTATAATGGAGACAAATAAGATTATAACAGTAAGCAAAGCGTTGTAAATCACATATCCACTTTAAACAGATACACATAAAGTAATCTAAGTTTTATAAAACATATGTTCACTCGACTCACAGATGGACAAATATAGAGGCAGGTGGGTAATCACAACGTTTTAATCACAGAGACACAGAACTCAAATAGACACAATACTCAAACAAGTCATATAAAACAGGTATCCACTTTATAACAGATACACATAAAGTAAACAAAGTTGTATAAGACATATGTTCACTTGAGACAGATGGACAAATAGAAAGGCAGGCTGTAATCACGTTTAAATCACAGGCACACAGAGCTCAAATAGACACAATACTCAAACAAGTCATATAAAAGATATATCCAATTTATAACAGATACACATAAAGTAAACAAGGTTTTATAAGACATATATTTACTTGACACACAGATGTACAATTAGAGATTCAAGCGGAATCACAGCGTTTATATCAGACACACAGAGATCAAACAAGCCCTATAGAACATATATCCACTTTATAACAGATACACATAAGGTAAACAAAGTGTAATAAGACATGTGTTCACTTGACACACAGGTGGACAAATAGAAAGGCAGGCGGTAATCACAATGTTTAAATTACAGACACACAGAGCTCGAACAAGCCTTATAAAACATATTTCCTTTTTATAACATGTACACATAAAGTAAACTAACTTTTATATGACATATGTACACTTAACACACAGGTGGACAAATAGAGAGAGACAGACGGTAATCACAACGTTTAAATCACAAACACACAGAGCTCAAAGAAGGATTATAAAACATATATCCACAAAAACAGATACATAAAAGGAAACAAACTATTAAAAAATCTATGTTTATTTGACACATAGACGGAAAAAACAAACTGACAGGTATTAATCATAGTGTTATAATTTTACACACGGAGCTAAAAAAAACAAAAACTATAATAGACATATATCCACTTATAACAGATACGCAAAAGGTAAACAATGTGTTATAATAGTTACTTATGTTTACTTCACACACAGACCAGTGGTAGCTTTTAAGTCGCAGACACACAGAGTTCAAACAAAGCGTTATAAAACGTACATCCACTTTATATTGATATACAAGTCGTTATATTACATATTTTCACTTGAATACATATAGACAGTGGTCTTCAAAGAGTTTTGATGATATGTGTTCTCTAGAATACAAATACACAGACGCTGAATAAAGGTAAAAAAATCATTGTCTCTTGAAGAGAGACACAAAGGCGATAAAAAACGAGTTTACTTAAACACTGACAGACAGCGATCATCAAAGTGTTTTATAATATGTAACACGATGAGATATAATATGTTTACTTGAAGAGACACAAACACACAGGCGGTAAACAAAGCGTTATAAAACCAACGTCTCTTAAAGACAGACACAAAGGCGATAAACAACGAGTTTACTTGAACACTGACAAACAGCGGTCATCAAGGTGTTACATAATATGTTTACTTGAAGAGACACAAACACAGGCGGTAAACAAAACGTTATAAAACCAACGTCTGTTACACAGACACAAAGGCGGTAAACAACGAGTTTTAAGAAAGATATATTTACTTGACCAAAGACAAACCCGTGGTAAACAAAGTGTTTGTCTTATGTTTACCTTAAAGTAAATTGATACTAAACATTGAGTTATAAAAACATCTGTTCACTTTAACATAGACTGACGGCAACAAAAAATAATATATAAACTTTATGGGTGCAGCCACCAGGATAGCTGATTTAACTGAAGTTATAATTATTATAAATTAATTACTTATTTTCTCCATGTAAACAATCCTTATACAGATTACCAGTTTCTGTGAGATTAAACCACCACCATCAGATCATCACAAAAATTCGTCACAATTTTTACACATTCCAAGCATAAAAACAGTACAAATTATTAAAACTTTACACTTCACACACTCGGGCAAAATTGTTTTTTTATATTTTTTCCACGGTCTTTCTGAATAATCTAAATCACAATTGAATTTGGTTGTTCAATGTTTGTTTAGATTTGTCTGTATTTGTTTGCTGGTGGAGGGGGATAATTGTGTTGAATATTCTATTTGGTAAAAAATAATAGGTCACATGATCCTTTAACATCAGAGAGAAAGAAATGGTAAACCAAACGTTGGGACTTTGTTCACTTGAACACATATGGATCTCAAAATGTAGCAATATATAAATATATTTGTTCATTCTGTATTCTACATTGTATTATTTACGCAATATTCAAATGTTTTACAAGGTTTTAATGTAACGGCAATATAGTAACATAAAACAATTTCGGTTAAATTACTCTAACATATAATAATAATTCCTTTAATACGACTGAAGATTTTATTGTATGGATATAAAGATTAGATTGTCTTTATAGTTCACTCGACAAACCTCTAATCCAAGTACATTAAAACTTCATGGTGTAAATCAATTTAGATGTTATATAAAATATTTCAGGTAATGTTCATTCATACATTTAAGTATACATTTGTATATTGATATATACAAAAGTTTTGGAACCTGTCTTCTTAATGAGCGGGAACAACAATACAGAACAACCTTTCTCGTATAAAACTTGACGTTAAACTAAGTTACTAATTAAACAACCTAAAGTCCGCATATTTGTTCGTAGGTCATTTGTTTACTATGTTCAAAAGTCTACAAACAACTTCCCACTGATATTTACAAAAAAATATGAAATGGGTTTCTATCCGCTTCGTGACGTTAATATTGCCTCCAATTAACTCATAATATTGTGACCCAATTTGGTATGTACAGTATCCTCTCAAGCTAGGAATGTGTTTGGGGTTGAGAGGAAAAGACGGACCCCCACAATTTGTTTGTTTCGTTTACTTTCAGCGGTACAACCCCAATAAAAATATATAGACCTCAAATGCTTCTGTGTAAACGCGTACCCTACTTTAGTTTCTTTTATCGGTGTAAATAAGAATAAAACGTTTACAAAAGTCTGTCACGAGGTTGTAACTTTAGGAATTAAATGTAGCTTAACAGTAATTTGTGTAGGCTACCTAGTTTTCTTGGAATGGGTTGTACCGTCAAGTCAGGCTAGGGAAACAAGTAGAAGGGAAGACACGCCCCTTACAACACAATCCTAGTCTGAGGCTACTGTAAATTGTTTATGAGCTGCAGGAATACCGTATTGAAGAGTTGATTATATTGAACATGAAGAGAAGACTGTAGCCTATACATATCTAATCCAAGGCTACTTCCATCTAGTAACCCTAAGGGTAAATCACGATATTATTATAATGGGTGGTCAATTCGAGTGAAGACATTGAAATATCTCGAAAAATAAGCATCGTACGAAATAATGTCCCAGATAAAAAGTTAATATTTTTGATGAACCATTCACTCGTGTTAAAATTAGACCGCCCCGCCCTTCCTTTTGAGGAGCGCGGGCAACTTAAAAATCCTAAATAAGAACCCCATTTTTTATTGCAGATTCGGATTCTACGGTATAAGGTTCAGTCTGAAACTTTTTGATTCGTGATAGATGGCGCTGCAATGAGGAAAAATTAGTTAAATTTCGTTTTTGAAGGAAAATCCACGTGTTTTATTACAAAATGATGTAACAATGAAAAAAAGGTTTTATTTTAAGAATTATTTTCTGATCATCGTAGATAGCGCTGTAGTAGGGATGATTTTCCTAGAAATTCAATTACATTACACATCAAAGTTACGTGCAAAAAATGAAAATAATTGGCAAATCTTAACTGTCGTAACCTTTCAAATATTTTACTTTCAATCGAGAAAAGATGAAAGTGCTGATTTTATTTTTATGCCGAAAGGGTGGCGTTTGTTGATGCGGAAGTAACTGAAATTTATTTCACGCAATAATTGTTTGGCATAAAATCAAAACCGATATAATTAATCACAAATAAATCAATGCATTTGGTGTTTATTTTCATTTCGCAATCATTAAAACAAAAATTAAGAGCCAAATTGGAAAACATTCCATGATTTTTATTCAAAATTCTTAATTAAGTTTTCAAAATTATCTTCATTCACTTGATCGTCGGGTGTGGTAAATATCTAAATTAACTGAAACAAAACACTATTAAGTCCAAGTCGTTGTTCCTGGGTAACACTAAAAGTATTTTCTTGAAAAAATTTAACATTTTTCGATTGCAAGTGCATTTCGCGCAATAACAGAACAATTTTATTTTTGCGATTACAGCGTCATCTGTCACGAATCGAAAACAATGTTTAGACTTATATATTTTCCCCCTCAGAATCAGAATCTGTAATAAAAAAAGTTTTTAATATTTCAAAGTTACCCCCGAAGCTTAAAAAGGAAACGGGGGCGATCTAATCTAAGCACGAGTGAGTGTTCGTCTAAAAAATAAAAACATTTATTTGGGATATTTTGTTGTACCATGCTTATTTTTCGAGATATTTTTATGTCTTCACTTAAATCGACCACCCGGTATATATCGGGGTAAAAAAGGCCCGGGGAAATAAATAACTTTTCAACTTGTAAAGAACGAACGCTGAAACTTTAGACATTTTTTTTCTATAAAGAAAGAATTTTTTGACTTTATAAGACTAATTTAATTTTACCCCAAAAATGTTTTTCTTGGGATGCAACTCAACATTTTCAAATGTAAAGCCCAGAAAGTAAGTAGAGGCAGACATCGGAGTTTATACTTAAAATACATTAAAGGTTCGCGAGTTATTATATGAACCATTATACATATACCATTGTACCTCTTGCATCTCCCAGCCCTCTTATCTTTCCTCCATTTATCCAGGGTTCTTGAATGAGGGCTAAAAAAATGTCCTCAGCTATAAATCGCTTACAGAAGACTGCAGAAGCAGCCTTACTGCGATGGAAGTTGCACTGGATTATCCTCAGGGGGATTGATCTAATTGGTTTTAGTTCTTCTGGAGTATGGTAAAATGAATTTTACCAAAACCCAGTTAAGCTCTCATGTTTGCTGCCTTTTAGGCTGTCAAAGAGGTAGAGTCAGTCGATGCCACTATGATCTGGTAATTTTCGGTTTTATTAGAATCAATTACCTTCCAGTCCTCGGTTTTGAGGGATTTATTCTGCTTACTAAACACTTCAAGTATCTTGGCGGGATCTACCTTTGAGTAAATCTTGGGAGCTTTAAATATCACTTTGGTCACTCGCAGATTGTCCTTTCGGCCACCTATCAGTAGCTTAGCAGCATTCCAAGGTGTTATAATTGGGATTTTCCTCTCCAACCATCTGGTTTCTAAATTAGCGCAGACCATGATTAAGGCTCCAGCCTCTAGATAGGTATTGGTGAATTGAGGCAATTCTCCATGTTATAAAGTTTCAAACTCCATGACTAGGGATCCTCAATCTGACCTAGGTGTTCTTTGTTCAGTTTTTGGTTTGAATATTCTACTTGAACAATAGCCATCTTATATGACGATATCATTTCTTTGTAGTTGCTTTTAGAAGGCATATTTAATTCTGCCGTTTTAGGTATTTCCTTTCACTCTCTGAGGGCGTACTACCATCTGAGCGACTTCTTTTTGAGCCTCTAGATTTTAACCTACACTCCGTAGAGAGTTCTTTGTTTTCCATTTTGCCTCTTCTCCACAATTTAGGATTCCATTTAATTCCCTGTGAGTCTTTACAAGAGATTCTGTTCTTTTCTGCTCTGGTGTATTTTACTTTATCTGTCTTAATTTTTCAATTGTATCAGTCGATGTGGTATCTTGAGAGGAATCGTCTGCTTCTAGCATCATGTCCTCTTTATCTGATGAGTTTTCAGTTTTGGTATAGCTCATAGGCCTTCCCTCTACCTTATCACATGATCCCGAAGCAACTGAAGTCGTGTCTATTTCATTATCAATAGCAATGTCTGAGCACACTATAGTTGTAGTTTGTTTATTTTGTGTAAAATCCATAAATGTTCCCACGAGTTATAACATTTCTAAAAAGTGGCAATTTACTATTACGGGTCGCCTGGTCCTGCATAGGCTCCGTTTGATGCACAATAACCCTTGTACAATTTATCCATCGGCACGGAATTAACCTTAGGATTACCCTAAGGACAATTAACACCTTGGATTGGGGAATCTTTATCGACCGTCAAGTCTAGTTCCGCTGTGTTCAGTTAAAGCGGGGTCACCGTCAGGGGTCATGATGCGACTTTTCGCTCTCGCACAGCGGTCCTAAGGGTAGCTTCCTCGGATGTAGTTGTGGATAACCCCCCTGGGGTTTTGTCCTAAATCCCTAAACCCCGTAAATCCCGTCTTTTTACACCCGTTACAAACATATAATATATTTCAGATTTATATCTATTTTTGATTATTAATATGTCCCAGAACTTTTACACCCAATATAACTATTTCGAAAGTTTCAGATTTCTACCTGTTCTAGATTTAAAGTTATTTAATCCTCCCATGCCATTTTCCATCTTGTATAAATATTCCAAATGTGTCGGCTTCCTTTTCTAGTTTAAAAGTTATTTAACCGTCCCATGACTTATTACACTTGTTATAAATATTTATAAACTTTCAGTTTGCTACCTTTTCTAGTTTTAAAAACCGTCCCAGGACATTTTACCTCAGCTATAAACATTTCAAAAGTTTCAGTTCTCTAATTTTTTAGTATAAAAAAAGTTTCAGCTTTCTATCTTTCCTAGCTTAAAAACCGCCCCAGGACGTTATACGCTCGGTATAAACATTTCTAAACTTTCAGTTTTCTAATTTTTATAGTTAACAACAACGTTCCAGACATTTTCAAACCCGCTATAAACATTTTGAAAGTTTCAGCTTTCTACCTGTTCCAGTTTAAAAGTTATTTAACCGTCCGAGGACTTTTACACCCCCTATCAACATTTTTAAAGTTTAAGCTTTTTATCTTTTCTAGTTTAAAATTTAATTTATTTAACCGTCCCAGGACTTTTAATATCCGGTATAAACATTTCAAAAGTGACAGAAAAATTATTTAACCGTATCACTACTTTTTACACCTTTTATAAACATTTTTAAAGTTTCAGCTTTCTACCTTTTCGAGTTTAAAAAATCGTTTCAGGACATTGTACACCCGGTATTTACATTTCGACAGTTTAAGATATCTACCTTTTCTAGTTTAAAAGTTATTTAACTGTAGTCTATTAGAAATTTTTACACTTGTTTAAACATTACTAAAGTTTAAGATTTTTACCTTTTATAGTTTACACAACTGTTCCAGGACTTCATACACAGGGTATAAACATTTCCAAAGGACCAGCTTTTTACTTTTTTTAGTTTAAAAGTGATTTAACCTTTTTACACCCATTATAAGCATTTCGTAAGTTTCAACTTTCTATCTTTTATAGTTTTAAGTTATGTAACCGTCCCAGGACTTCTTATACTTGGAATAATTATTTATAAATTTTAGGTATGCTACCTTTTCTAGTTTAAAAACCGTCCTAGGACTTTTTACACCGATATAAACATTTCGAAAGTTTCAGCTTTCTACATTTTCAAGTTTAAAAGTTACTTAACCGTCCCAGCACTTTTTACACCCGGTATAAACATTTCGAAATTTTCAGCTGTCTACTTTTTTAGTTTAAAAACCCGTTCTAAGATATTTTACACCCAGTATAAACATTTCGAAACTGTCAGCTTACTACCCTTTCTAGTTTAAAAGTTATTTAACCGTCGCAATACTTTTTACCCCCGGTATAAATATTCCTTAAATGTCAGCTACCTTTTCTTGTTTAAAAGTTATTTAAACGTCTCAAGATTATTTACACCCGGTTTAAAAATAATAGGTTTCAAATTTCTAACTTTTTTGTTTAAAAAACCGTCCTAGGAGAGTTTACACCCATTATAAATATTTCGAAAGCTTCAGCTACTACTTTATCTAGTTTAAAAACCTATTCCTTATCTTTTCACATCCGGTATAAACATTTCGACAGTTTCAACCTTCAACTCTTTAAAAACCTATTCCAGGACTTCTTACACCCGTTATTTAGATTTCGACAGTTTAAGATACCTAATTTTTGTAGTTCAAAAGTTTTTTAACTGTACTAGAAATTTTTACACCATGTTTGAACATTACTAAAATTTAATCTTTCTACCTTTTATAGTTTTCAAAACTGTTCCAGAACTTTTTACAGCCGGCATTAACATTTCGAAAATTAAAATTTTCTACCTGTTATCATTTATAAAACCGTCCCAGCACTTTTTACACCCAGTATAAACATTTCATAAGTGTCAGCTTTCTATCTTTTCTAGTTTTAAAAGTTATTTAACCGTCCCAGGACATTTTACACCCAGTTAAACATTTCGAAAGTTTCAGAAAAATATTTTAACCGTACCACAACTTTTTACACTCATTAAAAATATTTTTCAGTTTCAGCTTTTTACTTTTTCAAGTTAAAAAAAAACCATTACACCCGGTCTAAACATTCTAAAAATGTCAGCTACCATTTCCAGTTAAAAAGTTATTTAACAGTCTCATCATTTACACCCGGTATACACATTTCCACAGTTTAAGATTTCTACCTTTTCTAGTTCAAAAGTTATTTAACTCAACATTTCTAAAGTTTAAGCTTTCTACTTTTTTTTAGTTTTTAAAACTGTCTTAGTACTTATTACATCCGATATAACATCGAATAAAATACGATATAACATACGATTTTTGAGTTGACATTTCAAAAATTTCAACTCTTTAATTTTTTAGTTTACAAAATCGTTCTAAAACATTTTGTACCCGGTATAAACATTTGAAAGGTTCAGCTTTCTACCATTTCAAGTTTAAAAAACCATCCCAGGACTATTTACACCCAGTACAAATATTCTTAAAATGTCAGCTACCTTTTCTAGTTTAAAAGTTATTTTAGCGTCTCTACATTTTTTACGCCCGGTATAAACATTTCGAAACTTTTGACTTTTTATCTTTCCTATTTTATAAGTTATTTGATCGTCCCAGGACTTATTACACTTAGTATAAATATTTATAAATTTTCAGCTTGCTACCTTTTCTAGTAAAAAACCGTCCCAGGACTTTTTACACCAGGTTTAAACATTTCTGTCGTTTCAGTTTTCTTTCTTTTCTAGTTTTCAAACAGTCGCGGGATGTTATACGCCCGGTATAAACATTTCAAAAGTTTCAGCTTTCTAGTTTTTTTAGTCTAATAAACGTCCCTGGACTTCTTACACTTGGCACAAACATTTCGAAATCTTTAGCATTCTACCTTTTCTTGTTTAAAAGTTATGTAACTTTCCCAGGAATTTGTACACCTGGTATAAACATTTCTGAAGTTTAAGCTCTCTACCTTTTATAGTTTAGAAAACCACCCCAACACTTTTTACATCCTGTATAAAAATTTCGAAATTTTTAGCTCTCTACTTTTTTAATTAAAAAAATCATTCCAGGACATTGTACACCCAGTATATAATTGTCAGCATTCTACCCTATCTAGTTTAAAAGTTATTTAACCATCCCAGAAGTAATTACAGCCTGTATACAATTTTTTAATTTTCAGCTTTCTACCTTATCTAGTTTAAAAAACCGTCGCAGGACTTTCTACACCGGGTATAAGCATTCCTAAAATATCAGCTACCTCTTGTAGTTTAAAATTTATTTAATCGTCCCAGGATTTTTACACCCGGTACATACATTTCGAACGTTTCAGCTTTCTATCTTTTCTAGTTTAAAAAACGTCCCGGGATGTTATACACCCGGTATTAAAATTTCGAAAGTTTCAGCTTTCTACTATTTTTTAGTCTAAAAATCCGTCCCTGGACTTCTTACACCCGGCACAAACGTTTCGAAATCTTTAGGTTTCTACCTTTTCTTGTTTAAAAGTTGTGTAACCTCTCTTAGTTATTACAATTGGTATAAACATTTATAACGTTTCAGCTTTCTACATTTTTAGTTAACAACACAGTTCCAGAATATTTACACCCACTATAAACATTTCAAAAGTTTCAGCCTTCTACCTTTTCAAGTTTAAAAGTAACTTAACCGTAAAACAGTAAATGCTGAAAGTTATTGTGAGACTCAGAAAAATGACTGCATGCCCACACAAGATCTGATCACGCAGTTTAGCTGGAAGGAGTGCGAGCATCCACCTTACAGTACAGCTCAGTCGTGGTGTAAGTGGTGTCGAGTGAATATCACTCTTTTCTGCATTCGAAGTAATACCTACAGCCGACATACGCTATGAAGATGATGACGACGTCAAAAATGCTGATAGACAATGGTTATCATCACAGGTAGGTATAGTATAGATTTCCCCCCTTGTTTAAAGGCGAAAAACCTCTCGGTCATCATCGCTTTATTAAAAAAGGTAGAAAAGAAGATCAAATAAAGACCCCTAGTGCTCGAATACTCTATTAGCGCCAGGGTCGAAAACGAACAAGAATTAGTCAAGAGAGGCCTCTTAAGAAAGATGAAAGAGTCATAGTCATAAAGTTTACATAGTCATAAACCATGACTATGTAATTAAATTGTAGATCCAGCTAGGATCCTTGGGATTGTCAAGCCCGTACTCACTATAATGAGCTCTTGAGGGGGAGAGTATAAAAAAAGCTACTAACCCGATATAACAAGTGTCTTAATAATGGTGGAAATTATGTAAAAAAGTAGTTGAAGGTCTGCCCTTTCTTGTAAAAATAAAATAAACTTAAAACAAATTGTACATAATTTTGTATACCAAAACGGTGTGATGTGATAAAAAAATGATGTGCACTATTCCCGGAAATATTTCTTTTGATGCTGCTTGAGTCTAAATCAGTGGATTTTGCCGATATGTCTGCCCTACGGCTCAAACATATGACCGATATTAATCAAATCGGGTTTCATGCATACACAGAGTGGAAATACAATCTCATACCCCCCCCCCCCCTACTTTTTTCCATAGTTTTTGTCATCGATTTCGCAATACAGTAAATTAAATTTGTGTATAATGACTTACACTACGTTTTGTGATTTGTTCAAATTTTCGGCCGCTATCTTGAATCCGCCTTTTGGATTTGAGTAAATTTTTTTAATGGTAACATGATATTTAGATACATGATTTACATCGTTGTGGAACTCTGAGTTCAGTCGTATAATTTTTTATTTATTTTTTATATCTCTCACCTAGCTCTAGTTATGTATTCACGAAAAGGCAAAGGAAATGTATAAAATTGACTTTTTCGAATACTGTAAATTTAATGTTTTAATTGTGCAAGACCTTTGTTACTGTTCTAGACTTTGATTTTCAATAGGTCAGTATAATTGTACAACTTGATTTATCATTACTAATGAGTGTCTTGGTTTCTTATTTAAAATGCAGTTTAAAACCATTTTTAAATTGTTTTATAATGTAATACAAGTTTTAAAATGTACCATTGAGGAAAAAGTAATTGTACTTTGCTTTACAAGTTAGCTCACATTATCAAATTGGTGGATAATACGTTGTTTTTTAGGTTGTCAGTCAAAAATTGTCACTTAAAATATAAAAATTTACGCTGGAAAAACAACTATAATATAATACAAAATTAAACTCAAGTCAGCGTTAATAAAAATTGGGAATATATCTGGCCAAATAGATATTTAGTCAGTACGACTTTACTTCCAACAGATAACTCAGTTGTAGTGTTTTAAAAATTACAAAATTAAAATTACACAGACTTAAAAACAACGTATTTTACAGCTTATAATATTTACCAAAATGAACCATAAAACCATCAATTTGGCGGTAATATCCATTAATTTGTGAATCCTAATTTTATTTCACGGGCTGTAATATGGCTGTAATTTTATTTTGTACTCTATTATAAATTCTACACCGCGGGGTGGGGGTTTACATTCCTCGTGGTACATACAAGGGTGGATCATTTAATACACCTTCTCTTGCATAAATACTTTTAATATCTACTTTTCACATCGACAAACAGGCTCACGTACACTTTTCATTCCTACATAGGATGGTTTGACCATACAGAGCTTTCAGACCAAAGCTAGAAATCTTTGAATCCGGTAAGCTGTTCTTATCTTGCTCGTTTCTGTTCAGTAGCCGACCATTTTGGTCCTTGGTAAGGGCGTGTTAGCTGTGGGGAAGGTTTCGGAAGTTCCTCCTTCGTTTGTTGTGGTCTAGGTTGATCTAAAACCTGTCGAGCTAATGAGAATTCTCTGGACCCCAGATTATTGAGGTATGAAAATGATTAAATGTGACCCTATGATGTACCCGTTACCAAAGTCACACCTCCGAATTCCTTACACGATGCGCTGGTATGGAATCATAGTTGTCAAAAACGGAACGTCAAAAGTGACAAATCTCGGTATCGTTCCTCTGCGAAATTCCTGGAAAGGAGCCAGGAACATGTTCGCAGATTTTGTATTGGTCGCAACATCGTTAACGAGTCAATTCTGTCTAAGATCTCATTTTTTGTATTTAAAAAAGCTGTTACTGATACTGCAGGAATTATTAATCCAGAAACGAAAACTTCAAAATAGAATTCTATTAATAGAGACTGATGCTGATAAACAAAGTTACTAATAAATATAAGGTTCTTTTTCAATATTGTCAACGTGTCTGTTGTAACGTGCTAACAATCAATCCCAAATGATTTCAATCAGAAAATTACGTTATTCTTAAGGTTAAAAATTCTAAATATTATAAAGAGGTTTTAATATTTAAACCTTACATTAAGTCAAATATTTCGTTGTTTAATTGAGATATTTTTCCAAACTATTTAAAGTGATATTTGCTTCTTACCATTGAATTTATATGTAAGTCCCGTAGCATACGATACAACACTTGGGTTGAACCGTTGTAGTTTTGTGGGTTCAGGTTCAGAATGCGATACTACGACAGGAGTCGTAGCATGCATACGGCATTTCATCCTTGAAGTTACCAGGATGGCAGCATTAGAGCTATAATTTTTGGGTTACATATACATACAGACTTTACTACGTTACAAAAACATGCCTACACACAACCTTGTCCACACACCGCATTTCAGATTGTACAATGAAACAAATTGTTTGTTGTAGATCTTGGCTATCATTTTTCTTACTTGATAAACCAAATCCAGTGTGTATTTCGTTTGATTTCTTTTTAATATGTGCACATAGTTTAGGAACAGTATTTTTGTAATATGCCTATAACTGTGACGTCACATTTTCACATTGTTCGTAGATGGTAGGCGCAGATATTTCCATCCTTGTATAATATAAACAATGTAGGATTAGATATAATATAAAATACAAAAATGGGATAAGATTTTACTATTGTCAGTTAACGGGAACTTGTTATTCGATAAAGGTAAAACGCATACTTCTGAACTGTAATCAGTTAACGTGAACTTATTATTTAATAGGGGTGAAGGAATACTTCTGAACTGTAATCAGTTAACGTGAACTTATTATTGAATAGGGGTGAAAGAATACTTCTGTACTGTAATCAGTTAACGTGAACTTATTATTGAATAGGGGTGAAAGAATATTTCTGAACTGTAATCAGTTGTCGTGAACTTATTATTGAATAGGGGTGAAATAATACTTCTGAACTGTAATCAGTTAACGTGAACTTATTATTGAATAGGGGTGAAATAATACTTCTGAACTGTAATCAGTTAACGTGAACTTATTATTGAATAGGGGTGAAATAATACTTCTGAACTGTAATCAGTTAACGTGAACTTATTATTGAATAGGGGTGAAAGAATACTTCTGAACTGTAATCAGTTAACGTGAACTTATTATTAATTAGGGGTGAAGGAATACTTCTGAACTGTTATCTGTTAACGTGAACTTATTATTAAATAGGGGTGAAAGAATACTTCTGAACTGTTATCTGTTAACGTCAACTTATTATTAAATAGGGGTTTATTTGTTTGTTTTTTTAAAATTATTATTTATACTACAACTAAGTAATAAAATTTATCTAGTAGCTTATATATAATATACAGTTCACTATTAGGCGGAAATTAGCCCACTGATTAAATCCACCTGATATCCACAGTAGAACTGCAGGAATTAAGTCTCCTTATTACACTGTTGGTATTCAAGAACTGGAGCACAACTGGATTTTCATGATTAGTGAGCTTCTTTGAATGCCTGATTGCCATGATTTAAATCTCCTCATTTACCGTGTTCATCTTTAAATCGCTGTGGATGTCATCATTCCTAATATACCAAGGGGCGTTAACAATTCCTCGTAGCACCTTGTTTTGGAAGTTTTGAATAATTTTAATATTGGACTTCTTGGTGCAACCCCAAAGTTGCAAACCATACCTCCAGATTGGTTGCAAAATTTGCTTACACAACAGTAATTTGTTTTGCATGTTAAGTTGGGAACTTCGTCCAATCAGCCAATACATTTTCCTATAACTTGATAGCTAGCTCATCTTTTTTCTTCTTAACATGCGCTTTCCATTTCAATTTAGCGTCGAGTGTCATACCAAGATACTTAGCCTCATTTGCATATGGGATTTCTTGTTTGTTTAAGTAAACTGTTATCTTCTTCATTTTCCTGTTTGTAAAATTTACATGAGTTGATTTTGTTTCATTTAATTTAATGCGCCACTTTTTTGTCCAAGCATTAACTTTGTTGACCGCATTTTGTAGCTTACCAGTTGCTTCTTCTACCGTATTACCTACAGCCAGAATAGTGGTATCGTCGGCAAAGGTGGCCGTTGTGGTGTTTTGATTTAGTGGTATGTCACTGGTATACAGTAAGTACAGTATTGGTCCAAGAACACTACCCTGGGGTACTCCAGCTGATATTTTTTTGAAGTCAGAGTATTCGCTTCCATGTTTAACTCTAAACAGTCTGTCAGATAAATAAGACTGTAGGATTTCACAGAACTGTTTTGGTAAGTCACGTCGCATCTTATAGTTTAACCCAGCGTGACAGACTTTATCAAATGCTTGAGTAACATCAAGAAATACGCTAGTGCATACTTTTTTTCTTTCTAGTGTGTCTTCTATTATTATAACTATCCTGTGTACTTGGTCAATTGTAGAATGTTTGTTTCTGAAGCCAAATTGGTGATTTGGGATCAGATTTCTTTCCTTTAGTATTGGGTTCAATCGGCGTAACAGCAGTCTCTCAAACACTTTGGATATTACTGGGAGCAGTGACATAGGCCGATAAGATTTTTTGTCATTAGGATCTTTTCCTGGCTTGAGAATCATTATAACTTCTGCCACTTTCCATTGTCTTGGTACATATTTTAGTCTAATAACAGCATTTATGACATGCAGAAGCTTCATTAATGCTATGTTAGGCAGCTCTTTTAGAATCTGACCTGTAATTAGGTCATAACCAGGGCTTTTTTGATTTTAGATTTTTTATTACTTGTTCAAGCTCTTTGAGTGTTATGGGTTCGATTTCCATTCCATTATTTTGATGATCTATTGTAATATTTTCCTCTGAAATGAGTCTAGGGAATGGTTTAAAAGTGTCTTCAAGGTGCTGTGCAAATGTATCTGCCTTGTCTTTATCACATTTTGCTCATTGGTCATCGTCTTTTCTAATAGGCGGTACTTGAGTAACTGGCCTTCTAAACCCTTTCGAAGCTTTCCAGAGTGAATAATCAGTATCCCTCTCTGCAGTCAATTCCTTGAGGTAACGGCTGATGGTTTCATTTTTTACTTCATCAATCATGATTTTAAGTTTACTGCCCAGTCGGTTTAATATAGTTTTGTCTTGAGAAGATCGACTATGTTGCCAAGTTTTCCGTGCTTTTCTTTTTGCATTTACTAGCTCCCTGACTTCAGCCGGATAGATGAAGTTAGTTTTACCATTCATAGTGGCTTTGGTGGTTGGTGTATTCCTCCAAGCTGCACTCTGTATGTTACCCACAAGCAGGTCAACTTCTTTCTCTATCTGCTCAAATGTTTTAAGTGGCACCTGTAGTACAGTGCGACTTTCTAATACACCCCTAAATCCATCCCAGTTGGTTTTGTAGTTAGTGAGCCTAGGTGGAATTTCGTTTTGGAGCATGGTTTCAATTATTGTTAAGACTAAAGGTGAACAATCTGATGAGAGGTCGTTGTTGTGTTCAACACTTGTAGAGTTTTGGAGAATCCCTTAGTTATGAAGAAATCTATAACATCTGGTACTTTCTTGGCATCAGCAGGCCAGTATGTAGGTATTCCTGTAGAATGGAAGTCGCATTTTACTTCCATGCCTGCTTCAAAGAGTACTTTTCCTTTAGTATTGGTCAGTTTTGAACTCCAATGTGCATTTTTGGCATTAAAGTGTTTGCCAATGACAAATTTGCTACCAAGAGATTTGAATAAGTCTAAGTAATTGCTTTTTTGTAATATATATCATGGATGACAGTAAATTGCTGTGATGTTAAATTTAAAGCTCTTAGTTTGGACAGTAACAGTAGTAGCCTGTATGGATTCAGATTCCATTTGTATATTTTCTGTGTGTTTTAATGACTCTTTAATAATTATAGCCGACCCTCCTCTTGCTTTGTTGAAAGGATGAATAGTGAGGTATATTCTATATCCTTTCATTTTAGTGTAGGATTGTTTAGTAAAATGAGTCTCTGAAATTAAACAAATGTCTATTTTTTCGGTCCAAAGGAATACCTCCAGCTCCTGAAATTTGTGCAAGAGCCCATTCGCATTCCATGTTGCAATTCTGAGACCACAGTTCATTTATTTTTTCTAGACTTATTTTTATCTTTGTATATCTCAAGTTTGTCCAATCTGCTGATTATCATTTTATTTGTTTCATTTTGTTCATCCAGTCTACTAAGGATGAGAGCAAGAGTTTCTGTAATATACTTCTCATTTTCACTAGGAATAGCTTGAGTTACTTGTGCAAATGTTTTTTGGTTAGAGCAACTGGGCTCATTTTCTTTGAATTCACTGTTTCTTGCCCTGTTATAAAAAACTCTGGGTGTCTGCTGAGTCCTTTGTCTTCGGGTTAGATTTTCGTTGCGTCTTTTTTGGAGCTCTTTGGCAACCTCGCATCCTCTATAGTTGGCTGGGTGTGCTCCCTTGCAATTGATGCACTTGGGGGCAATTTGTTTATTTTTATCACAGTTTATTGCCAGGTGCTTTCCAGCACATCTAACACAATATGGTTCTTTCTGGCAATATGCTTGAGTATGGTTATACCCTTGGCATCTCTTACATTGTGGTATGAGTTTGGAGTTTATCCTCAACGGTTCCATTTTTACAATTTGATTGAGAGTTAACCTGATTTCATAAATTCTCTTGATATTTTCTTTGTTTTCAAATGTTAGCATGAAAATTGGGAGTTCTCTCTTAACTACAGTTTGCTCACCTCTTGCGTTAGCTTGTTTTTCATTTCTGAGTATATTAACTGCATCGAGGATTTTATAACCTCTGTTTGCCAGGTCTTCCTTTATATCTTCCACTGCACATGACGCATGGGGATGCCTCTAGCAATAACACTTATTGGCCTATCATTTTTATTTTCATACGTGTACCATTGCAGGTTATTCTCCTTCAGTTTCTTCCCTAGGGCTCTATAAGTGTCTGAATCCCCCACATTGATTTTAAATACATCGTTATTCATTGTAGTAACCTTGTATTCTTTATCAGTGACCGATTTAAGTATTGATTGTAAATTCTTATAGTCTATTATTCCTGTCACGTTGATTGGTGGTGGTTGATGTTCTTTCAACTTCTTTGTTCTCACTTCATTTTATTTCTTCTGTCATAGTTGTTAGATCTACAACTTCAGGTGAGTATTCCGCTTTCCTTTTTTTGGGCGATCTTTTTCTTTTAAGGATCCAGTCTGTTTCTCTGCTTAATTCGTCTTCATCAGTCTGGTATTCCAAACCATCATCTGCAGTAGTCTCAGTGATCCCGGTTTGTTCTTTACTGGCACTTGGGCCTGGGTCACCTTTATTCCCTTTATAGAGTTCTGCGATTTCTTTCTTAAGTTCATCACAAAGTGCTATCATCTCACTAAGTTTGATCCAAAGCAAGGTGTTTTCTTCTTCATTATTTTTATCTCTTTCTGATCTCTTTGGAGGAGTTCTAGCTGTCGTTCGACTCCTTACAAACACACTATCATTGAACAATAGTTGCCCCCCCCCAGAATCCTTGGGACCGACCTCCTCAGAGGGTGGATTTTCCAGTTTTCCTGGCCTGCCACCTGGAGTATTATTTTCCATACGTTTATCCATTGCTCATGACTTTAATTTGGACTCTTCTGACAGGGTTACCATACCTAAAGAGAAGCTGATATAAGATCCTCAGCCCCCCAGCACAGATTTGCTCACTGACCCGGTTTCCCGCTGGGGTTTACACCCAACCTTCCACCGGGTTACTCAGCTTAACAGGGGCACCTCTTGTAGGTTAAGTGCTGGAGTTGGAGTGAGAGAGGCTAAGAGAACTCTCTTGGTGAGTTCTTATGTTAAGTTGCAAGGTTTTCAGCAACACGCATCATCACTCCCATTCGCTCCCTTTAAATAGGGGTGAAAGAATACTTCTGAACTGTAATCAGTTAACGTGAACTAATTATTGAATAGGGGTGAAAGAATACTTCTGAACTGTAATCAGTTAACGTGAACTTATTATTGAATAGGGGTGAAAGAATACTTCTGAACTGTAATCAGTTAACGTGAACTTATTATTGAATAGGGGTGAAAGAATACTAACTTCTGAACTGTTATCTGTTAACGTGAACTTATTATTAAATATGGGTGAAAGAATACTTCTGAACTGTAATCAGTTAACGTAAACTTATTATTAAAAAGGGGAGAAAGGAATACTTCTAAAATGTTATAAGTTAACGTAAACATATTATTGATTAGGGGTAAAAGGAATGCTTCTGAACTGTAGTCGGTAAACGCGATTCTGTTATTGTTAGGGGCAATTGGTTTTATTGTGTTAATTGTTTTCGATGAACTTTTTATTGTTTAACAAATCAAGCTACTCTTAGTTTAGACGAGACTCGTGAGTAACTCATAACCCATGCGGTAGAAATAAATTTAATTCAAACTCATTATTCTCGTTTATATGGGATTAACAGTACAATGGACAATCGATCTGGTTGTTATTTCAAGTTTGTTTATATTTTGTAGAACCAATCCTATATCAAGACATATTTATAATATACCAATTAATTGCAATTCGAATGATAACCGACGGTCATAATAAGGGCATTCATAAACGTTACCCACAAATTAAACAAGAATAATTTCTTTGTTTGCGGTTGTTGAGGTTGAAGGTTTAACTGTTAAGATAACAAAGGTCAGATAGTGTTAGCGGTTTGATTTTAAGTGTAAGAAGTTATGTACGGTGCGTAACACTCGTATATGGTTGTATGGTATATGTGAGACGGTATCTGAATCAATACTTGATGAAGGTAATTAATTTTCTAACTTATTTTGCCATGTATAACATTTTGATTTAAGACAATTATACAACATAAAAAAAAAAAAGTTTTAGTTACATCTATTAAGATAATCCTTTATAAGTTAAACAATATCAGTTTTCTTATAAGTAACTTTAATCTTTTATTAACTGTGAATTTTTAATTGTTAGTAGTTTTGTATGTTTTTTACTTTTTTATGTTTTTATTACTCAATGACTTTATAATATCCATCATATTGGATTATTACAATGGCCGTTTTGGAAAGACATAACTCGATCCATTCATATGTAACGACTACAGTAGTTGCATATTTGTCCTATATTCTTCAAATTCGTCACAGGAATTGGTGGACAAGTTAGTTAACAAAATTACAGTACTAATTCTCTCTCAAAACCGAACTCCTTATAAACAAATCCTCTCAAAAAGTGTTGGTTATGGAATTGTTTTGTCATCCTTTCCTCTCTCTATCTTTCTCTTCTATTTTTTTATCCAAAAATAGTTTTTAGTGAATTTTGTTTTTAGTATTCATTATTGTTTTGTTTTTATGGTTTATTTTGTAATATTAGTTTCATTTTATGTATATTTTGATTCTATTTATTGTATTTTAGTGTGTGGTTAAGTTATGAGACGACTTGATGGTCCTAATTTTGCCCCATTTCTCTCTCCCTCTTAACGAACGATGAAGCTACCCGTAAAGTAGTTTTTAAGAAAAACACTTTTTTATATATTTTTTTGCAAATATTTATATATATATATATATATATATATATATATATATATATAACCAACTTTATTGTTTTATATATTATATTTTCTGGTCCATATATTTTGGAGATAAACGATTATTCCCTATTTAAATTAAACCAGTCCATCTTGTCATAAAGCTAGAAGTACCCTAAAACCTCATCTTCTAAATTTTGTTTCCAGGTTATTATTATTTTTTTTTTTCATTTTTGTCATAACTAAATTTCGCTGTAAGAAAAAAAATCCAACAAAATTACGATTTTTTCAGTATCAGCTCTATCGATTTTGATCAAACTTTTCTCAAGTGTAGCCAACAAGGACCCAAAAAGTATTGGTTGTCATCTCTACAAAATTTTCGCTTCGTAAATTATCGTTAAAAACTCAAATAATCAGATGTTTTATAATACTTAATATTTCAAAATCGACTCTACCTATTTCGGTGAAATTTTAGTAAAATGTGAAGAATAAAAAGCCAAACCCGTACACAAAATCGCAAGCAATAAAATATTACGGTTCTGCAATAATTAGCAAAAGCTTTGACCTCCGTTAAGAAAAACTTGATTTTAATCAAATACAACTTACGCTGAGGATGTATTTATGGCACAATCGCAGCAAGTTTAGGGCGTTATTAAATATTTTTTGAAAACTATTGGATTATCTAAATTGGCCCTAATGGCTTATATTTGTAGTTAATTTAGGCTGCAATAATATGCACTCTAACAAAGTACACTTATCTCTTTATGTTTCACTTTAAAAAATGTTGAAAAAAGAAATAGGGTTTAAAAGCCTCATAGTATCTTAAAGCAATGACATAAACATACATTTTAAAAACACAAAATAGCAAAACCCGTATTAAGTCCTCCGCGCGATAGTATTAGGTAAGTAGAGCCAAAGTAAATTTAGTTCGTAGATACCTATTCTAACCTTGTGAATGTTGTAGAAAAAGGTTGATTGTGGGGAGCGTATTTCAGATAAGTTCAATAAGTTAAGTTTTAGTAACAATAGGTATTTAACAACTTCATAAACCTATTTGCAAGGAGGAGGCAAACACCTGATTGAGCCTCGTTATTTTTCCAACAAACAAACAGCTTGACCATTCATCCTCCTTTGATCCGTCTAGCCAGTTTTATTACAAATATCACAGCTCGTTACCCTCAAGGACAATTACTTGGTATTTTAGATTTCTTTCAGTTATACGAGGATTCATGTTGGGCTAAAAATATCAAATATTTGCCCTCGTAGGTTTTTCATTAGACCCTTTGTTTTATAATAACAAATAACTCCTGCACATAGACTAAGAAACTGTTCGAAAACATTGCACAAACGTTTTCACTCACCTAAAAAACTAATCATCACTAAAAATATCATTTCAGTATTCAAACATCTAATTATTTATATACAGGATTAGTAGAAAGTCGGGAACATCATTTTTATATTGGCTCCTAGATGACATAGAAACGCTATCTGGTCTAAAGCTATCTTCAGAGTGCTCCAACACTAAAATTCAAATATACAGTTTTCTAAAAATTATAAATTGCTTTTTTTTCTGAGAATTTTTAAATATAAGCTTAGTAATTATTTTCCCATCTTAGTTTTTCTCTCCACAAGGCGGATATTTTAGTTGAACAAAGTTTTTTTAACTGTTTTAGCTTTAGAGATATTATGAGATATGTAATTTTACATTCAAAATGTGAGTATTAAGCATGTATTTATTATCTAAAAATCTGGAGTAAAACTGTTATATCGACTCCTGGATGACATAGAATGGCGGAAAGATCGCTTTTGGGAAACTTTGACATAGGACAGGGTGCGCCGAAACTAAAATTAAAATATACAGGATGTTCCAAATTTGTAAAAAAACCTATTATTCTAAGAAGTTTTAAATATAAGCATATTAATATTTTTCAATATTCATTTACCATTATACAAGACGAAAATTGTGGTTGAAAACGAAATTCCAACACGTATTTAGTTTTTGAGAAATTTTGGGATATGTAAATTTCACATTGAAATTGAGACTGTCAAGCGTGTAATGGAATGGAAATATCAATCGACTTCTGAATGGTACTTTCATTCCTCAAAGGCACAGAAATGACACATTTCTGAAATATCTCGAATACTAAAATAGTTATAGGGTACAACTTTATTATTTTTTTCAGCATAAAATTCCGCCTCGTGGAGAGGAAAATGAATATATAAAAATAATAATATAGTCAGATTTAAAAATTACTGAAAAAGCATATTTTTTTTAAACACTGTATATTTGAATTTTAGTTTTGGATCACTCTGTAGATAGCTCTAGACCAGAGATTTCCAGCACTTTATTACCACCATTCTGCCATCTACGAGCTAGCTACTAACCCTAACGTTCTAAACGTGCTTTGTTTCTGCTACAAGTCCTCGTCATTAAAATTCATTTTGTTTTTTACACAATTATTTCTTCTGAACTTCGGTAATATTATTTTCCTCACGAGTTTGGGTCATTAATCTTCAAATATCACTAAAATTTGAACGAAATCTGTAGAGCCAATTTTGAGGCTGATATTTTTTTATCTGTACCTCGAGATATGACCAAAATATGTACACTGCAGAAACTAAATTTGATGAAAATTTGTTCATCCGTTTGAACTGTAAGACACTAGACTGACAGACATTATACTAAAAGCCACATTGAACTCGGAAAACTTGACGAATATTTTTGTGAAAAATTCTAAATCGATTATATTTAAGACGCTCGATTTATAAGATATTTAAGGCGTCGGTGTCGATCTGAAATAGCTATTACAGACATTTCGCTTTGAGATAATCGTACAAAGATCTGAATACGTTGTTTTTTAACCGAACAAAATTTTCAAACCATTACATTAAGATTTTATTTAATAATTCCATTTTTATCTTGAATTTATCAGTAGAGAAAGTACTGTGACAGTGAAAAAAAAATTGATGTTCAGATTTTTTCGGATATAACCGTTTTGGTCCACAATGATAATAGGAGTGGGAGGGGAGGTGGTGGGCGTCACAGAGATCAAAACGGTCCTTCAAATTACCTTTAACATTATTATTTTATAACACATTTTAAAGTTAATGTTTTATCTGTATTGTTTTATATCCAAATAAAGTTTGTCATATACCCTATTATGCCCCCCCCCCCTAAAAACGCCATTATAATGGTTTTCTCGTCTAGATATTTTCTTCTAAATTAACTTAAATATTTAATTTTAAAACACATTTTAATGTCAGTCTTTAATCTGTATTGTTTTATATAGAATTTTGTTTTTCATATATCTTCTACGCCCCTCCCCACTTAAACACTATGAATGGGTTTCCTTATATAGAAATTTCCTTCGAAATTACCTTAAACATTATATTTATAAACACATTTCAATGTCTTTTTTGATCTGGATTGTTTTAAAAAGAAAAAAAATTGTCCGTATAACCTCTAAGCCCCCCTCCCCCCTCTAAAAAGCAAAATGATAGTGAGTTTCCCTATCTAGACATTTTCTTCTAATTTCCCATAAACATTACATTTTAAAACACATTTTGATATCAGTGTTTGATCTGTATTATATCAATTCAAATAAATTTTTAAATATCCCCTCGGAGGCCTCTCCCCCCCCCAAACACAATGTAAATGGCTTTTTCCCATTTAGAAGTTTCAGTCTAAATTACCGTAAACATTATTTTTCAAAACCCATTTTAATGGCAATGTTTGATATGTATTGATTAAAGTACAAATACATTTTTTTTTAAATACCTCAGAGGCTCTTCTCCTCCCCCAAAGCACAATGATAATGGTTTTTCCCCACTAGAAATTTCTCTCTAAATAACCTTAAATATCACCTTCAAAAACACATTTTGATGTCAATATTTGATCATGGGTTTCCTTATATAGAAATTTCCTTCGATATTACCTTAAAATTATATTTATAAACACATTTTTATGTGTTTATTTATATTGTTTTAAGCCCCCCTCCCCTTAAGCATAATGAATATGGGTTTCCCCATCTAGATACTTTCCTCTAAATTATCTGAAAAACACATTTTGTTGTCAGTGTTTAATCTCTAATGTTTTAAGTAAAAATAATTTAAGTAGAACTTAACATTTTTGTGTAATTGATGAACGTAAGTAAGTTTTTATCTATTTCAACTTACTGAATCTTCGTTGACAGCTTACCACAGTAACTGGTTTAGTTATAAGAATATGAAGAGAAATCCACAGATTGGTGAAGAGATCTTTTCGGTAGGTTTTTTAAATAATTTGTAGAGCCTTTTTCAGTGTGACAGTGAAAACATAATTATGCTTTTCTTTTGATTCCTCATTTATTATTACGTTTATATGAAGAAGTTCACTGTACAAACCCTGCCCATTTATGTCTGATATACCGTTTACAGTAAGATGTTCTTGTAAATTTTTACGTTATTCTCCAAGTTCTTCTTTTTTTCGGTAGATACTTCAAGTCAAACAACAATCCCCACTTTGATTTATGGTTTGAAAATTGATCCATCCTGTCTTTCAAGGACGCAAGAATTGTGTCAATAAGGCGAAAGTACACATTCCTCTTAAGAAAAACTATACAGTATAACAAACACACAGAACACAATTCTCATAAAAAAATTCGCCTAAGTATCAGACGCGTTTCAACGACAAGGTCGTCCTCTTCAGTGATACACCAGCTACACCAACCAAACCACAACTCCTTTTAAATAAATCTTCAGGGCTTGGATTGTATCTTTCCTTGCTTTCGTAAAAGAACAGTTTAGTCTTTGTTCGACATTTTTTTTTATTGTTGAAAAACATCTTCAGTGCCAATTTCAGTATCTATCTCTTTGGTTTTCAATATTGAATACTTCGATCCACTATCTCGAAACCTCTCAATGAAATCAACACTTTTTGTAGTTGTTTAAACACCAAAGAATTATCTTCAGACTGACTTGAAGAGATTTGATCATGCTATACTACCAGGCACCAAAAATGAAAAATCTTCCATATGCATCTGCAGTACCTTCGGTTGTGATGAGATGGTTGAATCAGTCGTTGTTTCACTCGATTCATCAAGTGCCCTTAGAACACTAGCATACTGGTGAAGAACAGCGGATGCGAAATTTATCCTTGCTTCCCACAGTGTATCACAACGTGATCACTCACAATACACCATTGCTTTGGCGATGCCGCATTTTAACAATAGTGATCTAATGATAGATAAGCAGACTGCAAAACAATTCAGACTGAGCTGAAGTTGTATCTTGGCGGTTGTCCGGCGAAGGGGAGGGGGCGCAGGCGGTAGCGTACTGGTGAGTCACCCACTGTTAGGAATGACAACACAACATTACGATGAACTGTGAACATTTATTTATATTTTTGTTATAAGTATTTTAGATAATAGTTTTTACGGAGGGGGCCAATAATAAGAAAAATGTAGCTTGGGGTCTGTCTCGTGTAAAAGGTAATTAATTACATGGATATTTTTCAGTTTCAAAATTTAACTTATGTATATCGGCTGTGACAGTTCAAGACGCGGCCCCATGTCAGTTGACCCCTTTAGAGACGACAGTCTTCATATGTCCAACTGGAACTGTGCTATGGGAATACGAATTCCAAAACTAGATGGAACATATGAGGTATGTACTACAAAGTTCCTTGTATTGTAGGGACTTTATTTGCAATATTTGTCTATATTGGTTTCGTGATTATTCCATTTTTTTTTCTCCATTTTTTTATTCGTGTCAGTACTAGGAATTAATGTAATTTAATTAATTATTAATTTTTTATTTTAGTAACGATTCGTGCCCACGCACAACCTTTTGCCCGTGTGAGCGATCCCCACTCTGATTGTATTTTATTTTTGTTATTGTTTATTTTTAGGTTCATTGTTTGAAAATGGTTTATTGCATTTTTCGTTTTAATAATAGTGTATCATACTCTTCCCCCTATATATATATATATATATATATATATATATATATATATATATATATATATATATATATATATATATATGAGGGTGTTTCATGGGAACCCTGACAAACTTCGGGAAACGGTTCCATGGGTCAATACAAGAAAAAAATGTTATATAAAGATAGGTCCAAAACCTATTTGTTTCATATTTACAGCCAAAAATAGAGTTTTTTCAGTTTTGCTTGTAGTTAAGGCATTTTTTGACCTCTGGATCAAAAATTAGTGGTAATATTTTGATAAAACCTACATGGTTAGTTAGTAGAGAAAATTCTACAGATATATCATTAGTTTTGGGTACTAAAATGAGGACTTTTATTCGGCAACAGCACTTTCAAGATTAAAATTTACTAAAAAAATTAGTACTCAAAAATTATTTTCAATTTTTAAATGGCTTTCTCGAGTGATCCGATGGACCATTATGGCTGCAACTTTACCAAAAGTTGTAGAATTTCATGTACAATAAAGTTATTATGTTTAGTTTTACAATCAACTTTTATTGGTGTATTAATAAACTGTAAGCTAACACAAATTACAAATTACCTTTTAACTGGTGTATGATGCAACATGCATTATTGTTTGTATAATATGAATTCTACTAAATTTATGAGATAGTCATGTGACATGTCGATTAACACTGCCTTTTCCCCTCTGAAAACAATGGTGTAATTAAAACTCAAAAGGGTTGTACCGTTTTCAAGAAATCACTAGGTCAGTTTCAAAAAATATTATGGTTCAGGAATTACTGGAAAAACAAAAATTTATGTTGACAGCTGTCATTAAAAGCTCAATTTTAATCATAATATATTTAAATCTGAGGACGTGTTCATGGCACATATGAAACAAGTTAGGCCCTATTTAAATTATATATATATATATATATATATATATATATATATATGTATATATAATATTTATTTAATATGGAGTTCATTTTTACTTTTTGACCCAATATTTAGTGACGATTAATTTTGGTTCGTTTTAATTGGTTTTGAGGATGGGTGAACATGAAAGTTTGTTTAATGGTTTCATAGTCAAAGTAAACTAAACTAGAAAACAAAAAAATCGTGGTAATTTACATGTTAATATAAAGCCGTAGGCTATAAATTGTCACTACGCTATACAAAATTTAAAAAACACTTATGTTAAAAATACATGTTTACCTTCTCATATATTGCTGCAAAATGAATATCGGATACATTAATTTTAAAAAATAAATAAATAAACAATAGCCGATGAACATGGAAGAGATGGATATGTTTTTATCGCTAAGCTTGAAAGTAATTACCTACAATGATGGCATTTTATTATACATTTTATGTTGTGTTATTTCTTATTTTTTCTATTAACATTATTGTGTTAGTTTTATTTTATATTTACCTATGATCGGTAGAATTATAAAGATATAGTTTATGTGAACAACTCATTTCTAATAAGAAATTCCCACTCACTAACGCGTACATTGGAGAAAAAAAAGGAAAACAAAATGTGTTTAGACTTAACGTCGTGGTTATGTATGTACTGTCGATAGTAGTGTAATCAGCTCCTTCAAAGATAAGTAATGGACAGCGATTGCTTAAAATTGTTTGTTGTTTGGTATCATTTTTCTTAAAATTTTGGGCAGCATTCAAATTTTATCTTTAACTTCCACGGTAAAGAAATGATTTTTGCAATAAGGTGAGTCCAGTGGTGAATCACGCCAGCCGCAAAGGCTGGGGTCAGGTAAAAACATCCGTGTTTGTGTGAGTGAAAGCTGCATATGTGTGTTAGTGAGGCGACCCTTTCGCCAGACTGGTAGCCAGCCGTCTTTTACAAAACTCATATAATTACCCTATTGGACCATTTGCATAATACAGGGTGTTTAAAAAAGGACGTAATCCTTTTTTGATGACGTGAATTTATTACTTTAAATAATTAATATAACATATAATTATACAATATTCAAATTACGTTTAATGTTTTATAATAAATGTTCAAAATGACTTCCTCCGTTTGCAATTCAGGTTCGGTCACGTTTCATAACATTTGCAGCCACTTTTCGTAGTGTTTACTCAGTAATATTTGAAATCTCACTTTCAATGTTATCCTTCAATTCGTCAAGTGTATGAGGATTGTTTTGAAAAACCTTACTTTTTAAATACCCCCTAAGGAAAAGTCTGTAGGAGTAAGATCTGGGGATCTTGAAAGCCACAATCCTTTTGATATCACACGATGGCCAAAAATCCCGTAACATATCCAGCGTTTCATTAGAAGTATGACACGTTTCGTTATCCTGCTGGAACCAGCAATATCGTTCGTGTACATCTAACAAGGCTATAAATTGTTCAGTTAAGTTGCTATAAACCACACCATCTACAGATTTGTCAAAAAATAAAGGTCCTATAACACGACACCCGGAGATCGCACACCAAACACCGTGAAACAAGTGAGGATTTTAAGCACTCCATATTCGGTAGTTTTGGTTGTTAATGTAATCATCCAAGTAAAACCACTAAAAAAAGTGGTTAAGTGAAACCATGTCTCGTCACTAAAAAACAAAACAAAAAAACACTATCAAACATTTCAATACCCTTGTCATTAACAAGAGAACGTATCCAACGACAATATTGTAGACTTTACCGTGGTCAACTTCTTTCAGTTCATGAACGACACCGATGCGGTAAGCACGCAGTTTAAATTTTTTAGTAGCCCTAAAAGCTGTAGATAGTGAAAGTCCAGCGTGTGGAGATCACTTTCTAAGTGATTTGCTAGGTGAGCGATTCAAACGTTCATTCACATCGTCCAGAACTTCCACTGTTTACAGTGATGGTCGACCTGTGCTTTTCCGTTCATATACACTGCCAGTCTCACGAAGTTTATTAATCAGACGCGATTGTTGACTTATTATGTACTGAAGAATTCGGAAATTGTAACTGGAGTTCGTCTTTTACTGGTTTGTAACACTTATACGCGCAATAAGTCTCAATAATAAACACACGTTCATCCTTGGATAAAGACATAGTTGAAAATATATACACACACTTACAAAGTCAAATGAATTCTGGAATAGCACTAGTGTATTTCAGTAACACATGACGAGTCAACAATGAGAACAGTTTTGCCAACTGACACAATTTTCCTACGGGAAACACCTTCATAATCTTCGGCTTGCGTCCTTTTTGAAACACCCGTTATTGTGCAATTAACAAAAAATGTACAGTTTTAATTGTTCCGATGACTCGTATTCGTCCTGGGAACCGAAACATTTGTCGGGGAAGGAACAAATATACTCTACTGATGAGTGACACAGAATATGAAACTAATTCGTATTGTAAATGTCGTGATATTAGATATTTTAGTCTTTTAAATAACAATAATCAATCAATAGATACTGCCCTACATCGAACTTTAACTGTTTTGACTGTCAAAAGTGAAAGTAATGTCGTTAAACTTTAATCACAGTTAAAAATTTGATGTCTTTTAAATGTTTACAATCTTTTGTTTTCATTGTGTTAGCATCAATGTTCTGCACATTATGGCAGTTTATTTTCTCATTAGTTATCCCAGTTTCAATAGACATAATTTTTTTTTTTTATATTTGGAAAAGAATTATACGGTTTAAAACATTTTGATAGATATCTACACCGTGTCTACTTAGACGATAGTCTCTTACATCAACATATTGTTCTTTATTATCGAACGAAAGTTCACAAAATCTTTCAATACTTTTAAATCGGGAGATCATTTGCTGGAATCATAACTATTTGATAAGGTTTTCTGGAAAACTATAGGTCGTATGACAAATAACATTTTTGTAGAGATTTTTCTCTTACTTCGATCTTATAATGGTATTCATATTCGTAATATCATTATAAATTGGAGATATTTAGGAAAACCTTCTAGGTTAAGTACAACGATCGACGGGGACTTCCGAGAAATTACTTAGAACGACGAAATCAAAGTGTACACAACAAATTTAGTTCCCTTGGACTTTGTTATTTATTAACTACCTGGATCTACGCCTTCTTTTCATGTAGTCTTGAGTTAGATCCCTCTCTTTCATATTTCTAAATTTGTTCTCCTTCGATCAACTTTTCTTCTTATCCTACTCTGACGCTTATAGAGTATTCGAGGGCTAAGGGGTCTTTATTTCTTAATTTGTTCTTCTTTGATTAACTCTTCTTCTGATCCTAATCTGATACTAATAAAGTATTCGAGGGCTAGGGGTCTTTATTTCTTAATTTGTTCTCCTTTGATCAACTCTTCTTCTCATCCTACTCTGATGCTAATAGAGTATTCGAGGGCTATGGGGGGGGGGTCTTTATTTATTAATTTGTTCTCCTTCGATCAACTTTTCTTCTTATCCTACTCTGACGATTATAGAGTATTCGAGGGCTAAGGGGTCTTTATTTCTTAATTTGTTCTTATTTGATTAACTCTTCTTCTCATCCTACTCTGATGCTAATAGAGTATTCGAGGGCTATGGGGGGGGTCTTTATTTATTAATTTGTTCTCCTTCGATCAACTTTTCTTCTTATCCTACTCTGACGATTATAGAGTATTCGAGGGCTAAGGGGTCTTTATTTCTTAATTTGTTCTTATTTGATTAACTCTTCTTCTGATCCTACTCTGATGCTAATAGAGTATTCGAGGGCTGGGGGGGGGGGGGTCTTTATTTCTTAATTTGTTCTCCTTCTATCAACTTTTCTTCTCATCCTACTCTGGTGCTAATAAAGTATTCGAGGGCTAAGCGGTCTTTATTTTTTTATAAAGCAATGATGATTGACAGATAATATTTTTTTATCTATTTTTGTCTAATGGTTAACCTAATATACAGTATTCTCAGTAAGATGCATAATATTTCGTCTAAACAAAATACAAGGGAAATAAATCTGCGCAGTACAACGAACCACTCATCTCATTTTGATGAATCCTCTATGCATTATCCTCTTTCGTTATTTTCTAATTTACGTTAATGAATTGTGGCTAGTTGCAGCTATAACAACCTACACCACCGGAAGTATAGGCTCAACTGTACTAAGTTCATTAGCCCGAACTAAATGGAATCCCCTTTTTTTAATTTAAAAACTTTCCTATAATAATTGTATTTATTTTAAATTTAACAGACTAGCTCTAATTTATCTTCCCTTTAACTACATTTCTGGAGCGTAGAATCTTATTTACAACCTATCTGCAAATGTGTAATATCTATACTTCTAATAAAAGGTGTAGATTTTGATGAAATTTATTTTTAAATAATATTCTATTTTCTGTAAAATCTAGAAATTAATGATTTATGAATCTCTGCTCCTTCTGGATGTTATTGATTAAAATTGAATAAGTGTGAGAGTGAAATAAAAGAAATTGTATTTTCTTGAACAAAATATTAACCTATACAGACATAAAATTTCCTGAAACAAAACACGTAGAATATTTCCATAAAATTATTAATTTTAATTTTTCACGCTTGTTTTTTGTTTAACAAAAGAAATATTTTATAAAAAATAAAAATAAGAATTTCAAACTGATATCCAAAGCAGATCTGTTTTTATTTATTTATTTAATTTTATATTTGATCTTTTAATTCAGAGTAAACTAATCTAATTTTACAAATTTGATTTTACCCAACTCAAAAATTTTGGTTAACAACTTTTTCTGGGAGTGTAAGCCTTTGAGTTTTGTCAAACCTGTGTTTGATTGATGTCTGATCCTTTGAAGAAGTGGATGCCGATGCTCGCAAATACGATTCCTTCCCAAGTTGGATGATCTAATGTGGTCCGGCATGGATCTTCCCGAGACACTTCCCGTGAACTGATTTCTTTTCTCTTCAGCTTGTTTTCCGCTTTTTAATTTTATTGTAATGTCTATTAAACTGTTCGTCTCGATTTTTACAGAAACTACAACGCTTTATGATTTCGTACGAACTCACTATTTCAAAAATCTCTCTTCTTAAAACTTTGATAAATTTTAATTTTTAAATTATCTATATTTTAATATCATCCCTGCACTCCACTAGTCTCCGGATATTTCAGATTTCTTTCTAAATTCGTACTTACTTTACCCTGTAGATACTTTCTAACTGTCAGCGGATCTCAAGATCTAGCACGTGCTTCAGAATTTATTTGGACAGCGTATTACTTTGTTTTTAATCTTATTTTATAATTTTTATTTTATTTTATATCTAAGTATTTTTAATTAATTATGTTAATTTTTACTCCATGTTTGGTTTTGATATAGTTGGCTCCACTGTACGGTCCGCTATTTTTATCTGCCTAATTCTGATGCGCCGTGGATCTGAACTTTGTGTTTGTTCGGAAATTTGCCCTTTGTTTATAGTAAAAGCCCTATATCTTCCCTCAGGAACATGTGACTTTCTCCTACTAACGTTTTCCGATCTCCCCTCGCCACGGTTTATCTCTGGAACTTGCTTTGGAGGAGTCCAGTCTTCGCACTCAGCTCAAATGTAATTCCAACGAAAATATTTTAGTTTTTACACATCATTTTCTCTTATCTTATATTTATATAGTCTACTATTTATGAATTATATTTTTTACAATAGAATTATTTCAGCCATTATAGCGTGAATTTTCTCACCTTTTTTTACCCAAATGAATTTAGATATATTTTGGGATTTTCTTACCTCCCTGGTTCGTGTGAGCCACCTGTATATATTTATGTTGAGAAAATATTTTTAATTCATATTTTACAAGTTCCAGAAGTGGACGTGTTTTCATCAACAGCTTTAACTTGCGTTTTTTGAAAAAAGTTTATTCTTTATGTTATCTTTAGAATTGCCTAATTTTTAAGTAACAATGTTCAAAATTTGAATTTGAGGTTTATCGGGTTTCTTTCTTTAACGGGCTGTAACTCTTAAAAAATCAAAGATTAAAACACTTGTGATAAAATAACAGAAATTATGCTTCGAGAATCACATTCTGACAACTACAAAGTATGTTTCCCCCCCACCCCCAATTTAAATTTCAACTAGTTCCATTCGCTGCTAAATATCTTAAGTCCGAGAAACAGTTTTCGACAGATCTCCGAGTCGAAGGTTGAATCGATGATAAAAACCTACACCTCAGGACCCAAAAACACCTCCTTGCCTGGCTTTGGCCATGTACTATTTAGAAAAATTGTTGCATTTTTACAAAAGATAAATTTTTGCAAATTTGCACGGTGCACTAACCGTTCCACAAGTGATTGTATAAAACTCACGTGTACATTAAACAAACCACTAAAATTACAAAGGAAAAAAAATTATCTGCTTTGAGGTTTACAAGAATCGTTTCACTTTAACTACCTATACTCAATTTTGAAAATTTTGTAATGGGACCTCATGCCAAACTATAATTATATATAATGTTTCATTAATATATTAGTTCATTATTATTATTATATATATATATATATATATATATATATATATATATATATATATAATATATTGTAACGAAATATATATATATATATATATATATATATATATATATATATATATATATATATATCGTAACGAAATATATATATTGTAACGAAATAGAGGGCTCCCAAAAGGTCAGTGCTCGCGGTAGGCCGTAAATTGTGTTGAAAAAGAGTTGAAAGGGTTGACAGCTAGAAAAACGATTCTAACGTCAGTCACGGACCTCAAGGAGTCAAATAAACCATTCAAAAGTCAATGCCTTCAACCAAAATTATTTGAAAAGGACCAATGAGAGGAATTGCGTCAGTTCTGAAGTAACGTAAAAGATTTAAAATAAGCCAATGAAGGAAGAGGATCGGAATAAAGCATTTGAAAATAAAAATTATAAAAAAGGGTGGAAGAGAAGCGCAAAGGGTCTTTTTGGTTGTTAACTTATTGAAGAAGGGAGTTCCGGAGAAAGTGTTTCTTTGGTAGTAAAAAGAAAAATTGTTGTGAAAGATTTAGCCAAAATCAACCGTCGAAATTAAATAGTAACTGCGTCGTTTTGTACAAGTATTTAATAATAATCCTCGAAGTATAGTTAAAAGATAATCGCCGTTTATAAGTTTAAAAGAGTCGTCGTCTTAAAAGTGTGAGTAATAGCGTCGTTCTACAAGTGTTTGAACAGGAATAATCATCGAATAAATTAAAAAGTAATTGTCGTCGAAAAAGTGTGTGAAAATAAAAGTGTACGAAGAAAAGAAGATTCGTTGAAAAGATTAAGGCAAATCAATCCATCTACTGGCAGTCTACGCGGGAACCACGTTCAAGGAACCAGGAACATTGGAGCTGTAATAGAACTTCAGAGTCGATAAGTAAAAATTATTGGACAATCTCAATTAAACAAACTACCACCAAATTCTATTTTATATTAAGTAAATTATAGTCACCAAAGAACCTAACGAACCCGTAAAGAGAAAGTAAATTAAATTAATAAATTTCAGTTAGCCGGAGCATTTTATCAAAATAATTTAAAGTAAAAAATTAAAAGTAAAAAATTCTGATGCACTCTTATTTCTTTATTTTAGATTAAGACATTGTAGAATAAGTAACTTGAATTTAACTATGTACTTAGAATAAGTACTAGATTAAGATGTTAATTGTATAATTATTAAGTGCATCAAATTTGAACGATAATTGTTTTTTTATTGTAAATGATTTTTAAACTTTAATTTTTCAATTAAAGAAAGAGTTAGGCTATGTTCAGTGGGTTCTTGAATTAGTTTCTTTTTGTAAAGGTGAAAAAACTTCTCCGTCATATCGCTTTAAAAAGAAAAAAAAGAACATTGCATAGAGACGCTTAGTCTTCGATTACTGTAATAGCGTCAAGGTGGGAACAAGATCAAGAGAGATCCGATAGGAAAAATTGAGGAGAAGGATCCAACCCAAGACTATATGAAAAAATATGTAGATCCAGCCAGGATATCTTGGAACTACTACACCCGTACTCACTATAAGTGAGTCACTGAGGAGGTCTCATTTGATTTAAGGTAGAAACAGGCAGATATGAAACAAAAAAGTGATTGTTTTAATCTGAAACTCTTAGCTCTGTAGGAAATTTTGAAAAGTGAGACACAATGTGTTTAGTTCTCAGTAACCATCACAAAGCTTTCTCTATTCTTCAGATATGCGCGGATTTAAAACTTGCTCTTTTTATTAAATTCAAAATAAATTATATAGGTTTTCTGTATTTCTGATTCTGGTGGACACTTAGAAGCTAAAAAAAGCACAGTATAAATTATCTGTTATATTTAATTTGACTGCATTCCTGGCATTGTATTAATTTCTCCTTATGCGTTTCGAATGAACTCCATTTTCCCTGTTTATATAGTCCCAGACTAGTACTCCCAAAACCTGTTTACATACTCCTAGACCAATAATCTCACAACCTGTTTATATACTCCCAAAACCTGTTTACATACTCCCAGACCAATAATCTCACAACCCGTTTACATACTCCCACAACCTGTTTACCTACTCCCAGACCAATAATCCCAAACCTGTTTACATACTCCCACAACCTGTTTACCTACTCCCAGACCAATAATCCCACAACCTGTTTACATACTCCCAGACCAATAATCCCACAACCTGTTTACATACTCCCAGACCAATAATCCCACAACCTGTTTACATACTCCCACAACCTTTTTACCTACTCCCAGACCAATAATCCTACAACCTGTTTACATACTCCCAGACCAATAATCCCACAACCTGTTTACATACTCCCAGACCAATAATCCCACAACCTGTTTACATACTCCCACAACCTTTTTACCTACTCCCAGACCAATAATCCTACAACCTGTTTACATACTCCCAGACCAATAATCCCACAACCTGTTTACATACTCCCAGACCAATAATCCCACAACCTGTTTACGTACAGAGAGAAATAAAAATTATCATAATAATATCAGTGAATTTTTTAAAAAGAAAATTTATTTTTATTCATCATCATCATAATCTTCTATGGTTCTTGAGTTAGTCCTTGAAGTAGTGAGGGTTTAAGAAACCGAATAAATAAGGAACAAAACATGACAGGTGACCTTTTCCGATCAGTAACACTTTCGTTCAGTTTCACTTGGGATTACTGAAAAAGTAAATTAATTTTTGGTATTAGATAATTGAGTACTGGGTAATGACTAATACTACAGGACTCCATTCCTGGGTATTGACTAATACTAGAGGAGTCGCCTCTCCCCCCAGCAACGATAAATTGGTGGTTGAAGTTGCATTTGTTTTATTAAACTTGATGAAAAATAGTAAATTTGTTATTTTTCTCGTGTAAAACGTTAACGAATACATTTTTTTAAAAATTATAGGCCAAACAAAATGTAAAAACGTCCATGTTAGGTTATCTTGGCTTTAATGATTTTTCTTGGTTATAAAGTAGCAACTTTTACAAAATTACCACTTTGGAGGAAAACGTTTTGTTAAACAAAACAGCACAATTGTATCTCAATCCTTCTGAAAAGTCATTTTTTTACGGTGATAGCAAATGGGACACTAAATATCTCTGAAATACGTATAAGATTAACTACGTTGGATAATCGTGTGGTGATTTCAAATTCACCGTCCATTATTTCCGTCTGGGAAAATGGCTAGAGGGAAATAGCTTATTTTTGAATGTTCCGCGCGTGAACAGAGTCTGAACGCACTCTGACGAAAGGAGTGTCTCCAGCGATGAAGAAAGCAAGTTGTGTTTTCAGAGTTTTGTTTTTTCTGGGATTTTGTAGTTTCTACTCAAAATGGTCGGCTAACTTCGCTTTAGACAGGTCCAGCGACCCCGAGGTGCCGTCATTAAATAGCGTACATCCGAATTTGGCGAAGTATGACTTAGTAACGTGAATAGGCCAAATCATGACTTGATAACACCGTAACGCGTTCGACTGCTATTTTCTGCTAAATTATTAAGTAAAACGTGTAATGGTGTAACTTGTATTTTATATTATTGTTTATCAAAGCTGGCTAGTGTTATTTATTATGTTGATGTTTCGACAATACCTGTGAGTGACCATTTCGGCGAACCATTCAACCTCTGTGTGATGTAACACGTTTAACCTTACTATGAACACCCTTCTACGTTCTTTAAGTCTATGGTTTAATTAATTCCCTCTATATCAAGTTCCCTCTAAGATACCCTAACCAAATCATACCATTTCAATCGCAAGTGGCACAAAATTTTCAGGGATAAAACAGGTTTCTTACAGTTTACAAACTGTTGCTCTTTTAAACCATTTAATATTGTTATCCTTTGTTTCAGATGTCTTTTATGAATTAAAACTGTTGGAGAACAATTATTGTACAAGAATCATATTATAAATTATACAGAGGACGATATTAGTGCAATCATGACAGTAACAGCAAGAAGTACGTCAGCAGAAAGGCTGAAGACACCTGAAGAAGTGCCTTTAAAAGGGGTTGACGAGGTACAGACTGCTTCTGGCCAGGACGATGCCATCTGCCTCAAAGCAAAAATGAGCCTTTTAAATGGCATTACTGTTATAGTTGGAAGTATTATTGGCTCAGGTATATTTGTCTCGCCGACAGGAGTCTTAAAGTATACAGGCTCTGTTAACGCCTCTTTAATAGTGTGGACAATTTCTGGGATCTTTTCTATGGTAAGTATATATTTTTTAAACTCATTGTGTTTTTGTATCCATGTCACATATATGAATGTAACACTAGTGGTTCTGTAAGCAGTAGACCTCTTCTCGTGGAAGTTTTAATACATTTAATTTTTGAAATTCCAATTGAGAATAATGGCTACCGCCCGACGTGACGCAACAATATTCATAGATCAAGAAGTAACAGTAAATAATACCACAGATATTGTATATTTGATCAAAACAACACTCAGAAGAAATGTGGTTTGCTTATAGTAGTGTGGTTGTAGGATCACTCATTACGTTTAGGAGTAAATATTATACTCTCATCAATGTATATTACTTCTGAATTGCCGACTGCCTTAACCCCTGCTAGGTCTTGATGGCGGGTCGCCCACAATTCGTTTGAAGCTTAAACGATTCGACTACTGTCTGTATTTTACTCTGATATAGATATATACAAGTTACCAGAGGAAATCTCAGGAAACAAAACCGTGGAATTGTTATGTAAATAATAATTTATTATATATTTTTGTAACTCTATGAAATTCAAAAAGGTTTCAATTCGTACAACGTATAAAAAACGATAAATGGTGCGAAAGATAGTGTTTTAGTTTTTGGTCAGTTACCCATGAAACACTTTTAGAAAACAATTCAAATTTCATTTTTCCATGTTTGTAACAACATGGTATTCCAAGTCACGTATAAGACTGGGTTACATGTAACCAGACTCGTTTTGCAACATCATGGCACAATAAGTCACACATGTGACATAGTTACGTCTAATCGGCCACATTTTGTAACATCATCGTACAATATATGACTGGGTTACATGTAACCGGACTCGTTTTGCAACAACAAGGTACAATAAGTCACACGTATATCACAAACCTTCTATATACGTCTTTCGGCCTACTCCACTAATCGTCATTTAAAAAATATAATGAAAAAAAACCTTGTTTATACGTCATTCGACCTACTCCAGTGGTCCCCGTTAAACAAATAATTTAATAATAAAACTTTCTAGATATATATTTCGGCCTACTCCAGTAACGGTTGGTCGGCGTTAAAAAATAATTTATTAATGAAATCTTCTACATACGTCGTTCGCTCTACTCCACTAATTGTTGGTCGTCTTTAAAAAATAATTTAATAATAAAACTTTCTAGATATATATTTCGGCCTACTCCAGTAACGGTTGGTCGGCGTTAAAAAATAATTTATTAATGAAATCTTCTACATACGTCTTTCGAGCTACTCTAGTTGGACGCCGTTATTTATAATTTATTAATGAAATCTTCTACATACGTCTTTCGAGCTACTCTAGTTGGACGCCGTTATTTATAATTTATTAATGAAATCTTCTACATACGTCTTTCGAGCTACTCTAGTTGGACGCCGTTATTTATAATTTATTAATGAAATCTTCTACATACGTCTTTCGAGCTACTCTAGTTGGACGCCGTTATTTATAATTTATTAATGAAATCTTCTACATACGTCTTTTGGGCTACTCTAGTTGGACGCCGTTATTTATAATTTAATAATGAAACCTTCTACATACGTCTTTCGGGCTACTCTAGTAACGGTTTGTCACCACTTAAAATAAATAATGACAAAATCTTGTACATACGGCAAACATATACACAACACATAGACGAAATGTCAAATAATCGCGTTAAAAGAATTACCTTGTATCCGTTTTATTATTTTGGAGCCATCTTGTTACTTTGCATATCTACATGACTATTTATTGCATACGTGTACCTATTTGTTTGAAATTTCTTTAACAATGACCAAGTGCCTATGACTAGGCGAGGCAGCACAAAATTTAGAATTTGTCATCCTAAAAGTGATGGAGTCCCAACAAATTTCATAACAAAAGAATAAGAAAAATATATAACATAAATTCTAAAACAAAGAAATTAAATTTATTATAGTTGGTGGTATATTATACCACTAAGGAATATATTATACGTTTACAACAAACAAAATAAAATTATGAGAAATAGATACTTGCCCCCCCCCCTCCCATCACACAGAGCTGTATGACTGTATGAAAATACAGGTGAGGGAAATAGGAGAGGATAATGGAAAGGACGAGTCATGCCCACATCCTTGTTATTTTGTTTGCAATTCATTTTTAATGGTTAGTTTTTAATGGAAATAATAGTGTATCCTATGTATTGCCGGTTTTATCTTACACTTGTCGCCATGTTGGATGAAATGATAAAATCGAACATACATTTTTACCAACATTTTTGTTAGAAATAGACCTATCAAAAGAAGAATCACTCATACAGTAACATTGTAATGTTAATACCAAGATGGCGGCCAAATATTAAAATCACCTAAAACAGATTGTGGTTGATTTTACAACGGTATTAGGAGACCAACTCGTAGAAATTTTTGTTGTTTTTTAACTGAATGACACCAAAAACATTGCCTTCTAAATTTGATCTATCCATGAACAAAATGAGCAATAAAAAACGTAAAGGTAGAGGTTTTTACTAAATTCCTTTCTGGCTGAGTCTAACAAACCCTCCAAAAATCACCTCAGAGAGTCTTCTCACTCATTAGCACCTCACGTTTCAGTCGTAGAGGATGCTATGAAGTTGGACCCCGTGAACTATAAACTTAAAATTAAATCACTTGATGGTAATTCAAGCCAGGTAAGTGGAATAATTAATAAATTGCCGCATCCACTTTATCTATTTCCGCAAGAGACTCACATCCTTCAACCCTACTTACTTAATTAGAGAGGGTTTTCAGTTTTTAGAACTGATTATGTCACTGCAAACTGGGCTAAGGCGTAGTGGCAATACTCGTCCCAACGCCATCTATGACACGACTGTGAAGCTTAGAACTTTATAGCAAGCGGTAGCAATAAAGGTTACTTACTACTCCACACAAAATGACAATTTGCTTTGTGTACTTACCATCTATTTACAGGTTTCTTGAAGTCGAGTTGAGTGATGTGATCAGACAGTTGCCTACTACCGCCATTTCTATAGTCCACTGCACGAAATCGGGCGGGTGGCTAAAAATGCAGTGTTGCCACATGGCTCGTGAAACGGTCATAACAGCCCGTATTTTGTACTAGCTTACAAGTTTCATTCACAAGAAAATTATACATTGAGTGCTTTATATGATTGTTACTTTTAAAAAATGTCGATTGTAGAAGCCAATCGCAAAGGTAAATTTTACGTATTAAATTTATATAAACAATGGTAAATAATGTGTCACCAAGATTACAGGGGCGGTTGAACCTGTTATGTTAAGGTTTACAGGAACCTGCTGTATGAATGATAATTCATACAATTATCTATTATCACACCCGAGTTCGTTTCATGAAGCGTTTAATTGAGAGAAATATTTATTATTCTAACATTATAATTGGTGGAAATCGGATAATATTGTTGAGGGTATTCGAATCGAAAACCAACTGAGTTACATAGTTTAGTTGCCCGGAAAATGTATTAGATGTTTTAAAGGTTGTTAAATTAATACCTATATTTTCTTTTTCATTTTTAGGCAAACTCATTTCCGACATTAATAAAAAAACAACGTTTTTATAAAATCGTTGTTTTATATAATTTTATAAAAACATTGTTTTTTATTAATGTCGGAAATGAGTTTGCCAACAAATGAAAAAGAAAATGAACAACCAGGATCACACAGAAACAAAACCTATATTTTCAACAAAAAACCTATATTGCAAAACTAATAAATTTAAACAGTTGTGTGTGTGTGTGTGTGTGTGTGTGTGTGTGTGTGTGTGTGTGTGTGTGTGTGTGTGTGTGTGTGTGTGTGTGTGTGTGTGTGTGTGTGCTGTTGTTAACAAAATAATTACAATATTAACCACCAACCTGCTAATGTTGGAATATAAAATAAAATGGAAAAGTCTTTCAGTGGGTTAGTTCAGTCGTCTTCACTGGAATCATCACTTTCACTCTCTTCTGCCACGTTGATCACAATAGGGTCAATGGCATCGTCTCGAACAACTTCCTTCTCCCAGTCCTTGTCTTGAATTGTCTCTGCGTGATGAACACATTTTCCCCAATCAGATGTGGACAGGGACACTTCATCGATTGCCTCCGACGTCAAGATTTCAATGTCTTTCATCTTAAAAGTCTTATTTTTCTTTGCAACCGTGCCTTTTATTTGTGCCCAAACCAATTCAATTGGGTTATATTGACAATGGTATGGCGGGAATCTTACCACCTCATGTCCCCATTCCAAGGCCAACTCATCGATTTCGTATCTTTTTTGGGCTCTTTGTAAAGCAACCTTCTCCAAAAGTTCGTTTTTGGTTTCATCGGCAGAATAATTTATATTCTTTTCCGTACACCAAGCTTGGATATCACGCTTGAACCATTTTGTTGTGGGGGCTTTATCTATTTGTCCATTATTATGACTGATGGTTTTTCAAGGGACGGAAGCAACTGACCTTTAAACCAGTCTTTAAAAGATTCACCTTTCATTTCTGTATGGTAATCGGTCGTTGACTTCTTGGACTGGAAAATCCATTTACACTCAGGTACAAAGCCCTTGGCGCCTCCAGCGTGACACACAATGAGACGTCCTCCCTTCCCGGTAGATACTTTTAAGCCGCAGTTTTTGTCAGAATGCTGCCAAATATATTTTCTTGTATGGTTTTGGTTTACCCACGTTTCATCCAGATAAACCCTATCTCTTGGTTTGACTTCTCATTTTAATGCACGCATTTTCCTTAAGAATTTGATTCGTGCAAGAGCGATGTCATTCCTTTCAAAAAGAAACCTCCTTCCATCATTACATTTCTTGTAACGAAATTAAAACCTTTTTCAAAAGCCTCTGTACTGAAGTTGCACTACCATTATACCCAATTTTTTCTTTCAATACCTACCGCAGATTATCAGAATTCGGAAACTCGCTTTTGTCATAAAATTCAAGCACTGTTCGCCTAACAACATCACAGTTATAATCGTCTAGTTCAGTGAATTTTTTATTTCGTTTGTAAGTTTTTCTCGGTGATCTATAAACCTGTTTATTAGGCGGAGAGTTCTTATCTTCAGACACACACCGTTGAACTGATCTCAAGCTAACACCAGTCATCATTGACGCTATCATCTGACTGTCTTTAAAATTTACACTTTTTAAAAACTCCGGATCTACTAGTTTTTTAACAAACTTGTAAACATTGACAATAACTCCTTTCGTTTGGCATTGAATGTCGTTCTTACACAAACTTTTAAGCCGGCGTTGTTTCACAGAAAGCCGCGTTTACACTGGAGTTGCAGACATTTAGTCTGCAATTTTTTGTCTGCAACATTTTGTTGCCGACTTTTTATTGCAGACAAAATGCATTGTCCCTTCTGTTCCACTGCAACTTTTATCTGCAACAGAAAGGCAACACTCGTCCAGTCAGTGAAGATGGCGAGTGTTGACGTGGAGGATGCTGTTATTGCAGCAGCATGCTGTGTGATATTGGCAAAACAACGTGCACCCCGTAGGTACTGGTTAAGGCCTTCATTAAGAGCAAGATGCGTGTACAGTGGAAGTGACTTGTTGAAAGATGACTGTGACCCGTTGACAGGTGAACTGAGAACGGACGGAAGTGTGAAGAATTTTTTAAGGATGGCCAGCAGTGATTTTGAATACTTGAATAGCGTTAAACTGTATCCGCCTAGTGAGCGATACTGAATGCGGCATCGCCAGCGCCAGGACAGTCACGTGGTACTGGCTGGTGGAGCGGAGGGCTGAGGGGATGTCTGCAACTTTTGTTGCACCGTAATTGGTCACTGCAACTTTTGTCAACGACACATATTGCCAACATTTGTTGCAATTCTTTGATCTTTACTGACTCTCGGTGGAAAACAAATATTTAGTTGCAGACACCCCAAATCTGTCTGCAATATGTTTTGTTGCAGACAAAATTAGAGCTGTTTTCATTTACGCAACAAAAACGTCCACGTCAACACGTGTTTGCAACTCCAGTGTAAACGCGGCTTAACGGTCTGACGCTCGAACTAGGCAACACTGGACGCTCAAGGTTGTCAATTAGTGCGTAGGGGTAAGCGACTTTCGACCATCCCTCGCTAGGCCGGTTCCATATGTGACAACAGCGCTAAACAAGCCACCCGCCCGATTTCGTGCAGTGGACTATAATGGTTGGAGGTTTTTATGAAATAGTTAATACATAGTTAAATGTAGTATTGTAAATTTGTATGGTATTATAATTTAGTTTTTAGTTCCATTTGTTAGATTAATGTTAGAAGAAATTTATGCTCTGTTTTCTTAAGGTGATGATAAAACAGACCGCGGGGCTTTTTAAATCAATTAATTAAAAAATTATATTCAATGTTATAAGAAATTGTTTTTAAAACCCTCCAACTGTCAATGTTAATTTTCTTCGTTTGTTTAAAATTAATAAAAAATATATTTTTTATACAAAACCTAACTTATAAGACACCATTTTTCTCAGAAAGATGCATAGAATTCATCTATTTATTAATATATTTTTTTTTAAATGGTTTTGGAGTAAGTATGTTAGATGTCAAAAAATGAAGTTAACTTTTTTTCAGAAAAACCTGTATCATCCAAAATCAATAGCTTACCACCTTTTTCCAAGATATACAAAGTTTTGTGTAATATTTGTGAATATATTTAGAAAAAATAAAATTGTTAAATTTTCAAAATGAAAAAAAAAAAATTAAGAAAAAGATAATTTGTTACGCTTATTTTCAAATATTCACCAAAAATAGTTACATTTATGGAAAACACAACTTCTATAAATAATTATATTCAGAAAGGTGCATAGAATTTAGCTGTGTAGTGAAAAAAAAGTTAGATGTAAAAAATTTAGAGTTATAGCCAAAAATCGGAAAGTAACAGAGGAAAGAATTTCACAGAAATGGTAATGTACACCATACAAAAAGATTTTTTTTGGATTGTTTCAACTATTACTGGAGATTTGTAATATATTTGTGAATATATTTAGGGGGAAAAAATTATTACATTTTCAAAAATACAGATTTTGCTTTACGAAAAAAATGGAATTTGTTGAATGTATTTTCAAAAAATCGTATAAGTGGAAATCGACAAAAGTTGGGTTAGGTTTGTAACCTCGACAAGCTAGGCCTAACTAGTAACTTTCTAATGCCAGGCCTAAGACAAAATCACTAGATTTCACTAAAACAATAAACTTTACAAAGAATATCACACATATACACTTGTATAATCAAATAAAAACACTCCATATAAGAAAATTTGCTTTTAGGCCTAGGCTTGTAACTTTTCTAGAGGTTAGCCCAAATATAAACCATTCAAAAACTAGAACTTCACTCAAAAAAATAAACTTTAGAAATAAAAACACATATATTGTAACTTGTATACACAAACCTTCATAATAACAAAAATATATAATCCCAAAACAATATGCGCCACGCCTTTCCATTTCAATTTATGTCACAAACTTTAGCTACATTCCAAGTTGAAAACAAAAACGTCAAAATAACCCTAGGATATATTGAATAATATCAACTTGTAGAATGAAATCTTCTCTTCAACATAATATAAAGATCGGTTACAAAATATCGATTGAATAATCGATTATCTTATTTAGTAAAAATCACAGAATGCCAGGTGAAATTACTTCCGTTTGGTACTTCTTTGGTTAGACAGAAATATCTCGCGATCTATGACACACAGAACAATTTATAAACCACGGATAGAAACAGAAAGATGTGATCTACAGAACAGTGTTTTGTTCGACCTGTTTGACAGAAAAATAGATTTGTGATCATATGACAAAAAATGGCGTCGCTTTTACTAAAAACCGCACAGTTCAAATCGTTGATTTTACGCATAAAAACTATGCGAACTTCAGCAATTTTTGGAATACTATTTATAACGTTTTGTGGTATTTTTTGCATGATTATGCATCTACGGAACATTTGCTTACCAACGGTATTTTATTTATTGCGATAGGACGATTCTAAGTGGGCGAAATGTTGAATTGCAAAATACGTGCACAATATGTTGAATTGCAACGATGGATGGGTCGTATCGGGTCAGTTGACGTGTGGAGGGTTAAAAAAGTAAATTTTTATTTTCAATCTAATTGTGGCCGAAAGCAAAAAATAATATACAATAGCAGTAATAATAATAAATACATAATATCACTTTATAATTAATTTAAAATTGTTGAAGTGTATTATCCAATTCGGTTAGTGGTTGATATCTTGATAACAAATAAAGGGATAATAAAAATGGGTTTGAAAACAAAAAGCCGGTTAAAACCATATGTCACATAACGCCAATCCAGAAAATTGTTAAAACAGTTTCAAAATGGCACCAAAAATAAAAAGTTAAAAAAATAAAAATTACTATCCTATTTACAGTTACATTTCGGTTGTTTTAATGGAATTGGTCAATAACACCTCAGACTATAAACTGTAATAAAAAGTAACATGTAGATTCAAATTTAAGGGTGTCGATAAAGAAAACTATTTACTTTCATATCGGTTGTAATATTGGAATTGGTCGATAACTTTGCAGACTTAGAAACCGTAATATAATGCAACATGTAGGTTCAAATTTAATGGTGTCCATAAAGAAAACTATTTACTTTCATTTCGGTTGTAATAATGGAATTGGTCGATAACATTAAGGACTAAGAGACTGTAATAGGATGTAACCTATAGTTTGAAATTTAATGTTGTCTATAAGAAAACTATGTACTTTCATTTCAGTTGTAATAATGGAAATGGTCGATAACACCTCACACTATAAACTGTGATAAAATGTAACATGTAAATTCAAATTTAATGGTGTCGATAAAGAAAACTATTTACTTTCATTTCGGTTGTAATAATGGAATTGGTCGATAACATTGAGGACTAAGAGACTGTAATAGGATGTAACCTATAGTTTGAAATTTAATGGTGTCGATAAAGAAAACTATTTACTTTCATTTCGGTTGTAATAATGGAATTGGTCGATAACATTGAGGACTAAGAGACTGTAATAGGATGTAACCTATAGTTTGAAATTTAATGGTGTCGATAAAGAAAACTATTTACTTTCATTTCGGTTGTAATAATGGAATTGGTCGATAACATTGAGGACTAAGAGACTGTAATAGGATGTAACCTATAGTTTGAAATTTAATGTTGTCGATAAGGAAACTATTTACTTTCATTTCGGTTGTAATAATGGAATTGGTCGATAACATTGAGGACTAAGAGACTGTAATAGGATGTAACCTATAGTTTGAAATTTAATGTTGTCGATAAGAAAACTATTTACTTTCATTTCGGTTGTAATAATGGAATTGGTCGATAACATTGAGGACTAAGAGACTGTAATAGGATGTAACCTATAGTTTGAAATTTAATGTTGTCGATAAGGAAACTGTTAACACGTTCATTTTGGTTATAATAATAGAATTGGTCGATAACGTTGCAGACTTAGAAATTGTAATAGGATGCAACATGTTGGTTCAAATTTAATTTTGTTAATAAGGAAAACTATTAACACGTTCATTTTTGGTATAATAATAGAATTGGTTGATAACGTTGCAGACTAGAAACTGTATAGGATGTAACATATAAGTTCAAATTGAATGTTGACGATAATGAAAACTATTTACAGTTTCATTTTGGTTGTAATAACGGAATTGGTCAATAACGTTGCAGGCTATAATAGGATGGAACATATAGGATAAAATTTAATGTTGTTGATAAGGAAAACTATTTACAGGCTCATTTTGGTTGTAATAATAGAATTGGTTGATAACTTTAGCTGTTTTATAAATGATCACACTGTTGAACTTATAAACTATAATAGGATGTTACATGAGGATTGTTTTATTAATGTTGATAAGGAAAACCATTTATAGGTTAATTTTTATTGTAATAATGGAATTGGTCGATAACTTTGGTGGTTTTATAAATGGTCACACTGTAGAACTTATAAACTGTAATAGGATGCAACATGCAGATTCGGTTTTATTATTTTTGATAAGGAAAACTATTTATAGGTTAATTTTGGTTGTAATAATTGAATTGGTCGATAACGTGGCAGTTTTATAAATGGCCACACTGTAGAACTTTAAACGGCAATAAGATCATACATGCAGATTCGGTTATATTATTGTTGATAAGGAAAACTATTTATAGGTTAATTTTGTTTGTAATGATGGAATTAATTTGTCGATAACGTTGCCTTTTTTTAATAAATGATCATCCAGTTTGACTTAGAAACTGCATTAGGATGGAAAATGAGGTTATGGTGTAATGTTGTTGATAAGGAAAATTATTTATAATTTCATTTCAGTTGTAATAATGAAAATAATTCGACGGTTTTATACGTGCTTTGTTTATACGTACTTTGAAGTTATTTATTAAATTATTTCGGGTTTTATTTAGTATTCCGAATTTATTAGTTAGCTATCAACAGAACACGAAATTTACGAATAAAATAAATGGGAATACCATGTTGGGAACGATAAGACTATGGTTATCTGTTACGTTATCTACTATTTAATACTTTTGATTAAATCAATAAAAGATTTATTTCGACTTGATTGCGCTCTCAAGAGTTAATATTGTACCTTAGTTATACATAACTTCATAAACTTAGAGGGACTTTTTGAGTGGGTAATTTGTAAATAATTGATTTTTTTTTTTTTAAATCAGGGGAAAAGGGCATGTTTCTCTCTTTACTAAGGGTATGCCATACCTCTACCACCTTTCACATATCTGTTATTTAATCTAAAATCATAATCTGGAAAATTAAATTAAATGGAGCGTAGTAGGTGCCGATGAAAGCTATTGGTTTTCCTCTAATGAGAAAATACCAACGCACATGTAGAATATTATGAGAGTATTCATTACCAAGAAATGGCAATATTGACTGTCAACTCTTAATAACGAGAAAGTCATTTATGCCTAATCATATAAAATGTCGTTTCAGCAATAGCTGGTTGAATCTGTTTAGAGGCACGGAATGGTATTTGTCTGGCTGGGAACAGATAAACAGATAAGGTTTAAATTTGATAGAACCCTCAGAAATTCATCTATAGTGAGAATGAGTGTGTCAAACCCGAGGAAACCAAGACTACATCTTTCTTCATGTAGTCTTGGGTTGAATCCTTCTCTTCCATCTTTCCTATTAGGTCTCTCTTGACCAACTCTTGTTCTCTTCCAGCCCTAGAATATTCAAAGGGCAAGGGATCTTCATTTTATGCTAGTTTCGTCTTTTATTATTATTTTTTAATTTTAACTTCGCCTTTAAGCAACAGGGGGGAAAATTGGTACAATTTAAACTTAATTAATTGATTGCCAAAATTAATATAATGGCTACCCACCTTTATGAGGTCAGATTATGGGTCTGGAGGACGGGGTTTAAAAATGCGTTCATCAAACCATTATTCTGCAATTTGTGTTTGTAGTATGTAGGCAAATATATGTATCTAAAAGTTATTCTTAATAGGTTAAGTCGATTTCTGTATAATTCATATGTAAAATATAGAATTAAAAATTGTTATTAGCATTTAAAAAAATAAAGGAAGTGTTTCCGGAACTTATAAAAACGGTTCATATGTGCATACACATATAATAACTGAACATTATGTGTGTGTGATGTAATATGGTATTTTTTTCTGGTTTTAAAGTTATTTGATAATGATGGATTATTGATATTATTAGTATAGTTTAATCGGATATTTGCCATCATTTTTGTTTATTAAAACTAATACCGACGTTTCGATTTTATAAATCAACTCCCCGTAATCAAGGGATAAACCTAATGCATAAAAGTGAAAAATACTGAAGACAACAGAGGAAACTAAAACTAAATGTAGGCTATAACCTAAGAAAGGAACCCAGGCCTAAGCCTGTGCAGTCAGTTTTTATATACATAAATGATGACAAAATGTCCTTATAAAATAAGGCATCTTAGCTTTGCTCCTCCGTGGTTGATCCATTGGCGGTTATTTAAAAAACATATTGTTAAAACTATTCTTTAGAACAAAACAAGGTATTCAATCGATTTATTAGTTCTGAATATTAGAAACTTCACCAGAAATTTTTTTTTCTTCAAAATATACAAAATACAAATAAAACTAATAAAAAAAATTGTTTGCGTTTATCTGTACCTACATTAACTAATAGCTGAGAGAGTAGAAATTCTTCTTACCTGGCTCATATCGTATTTTGAAACATTCAATTATAATTTATGAAAATACGTAAGTACGCTATTGGGTGAAACAGTATAATTGTTGGTACAGTAAAAGGTACAGAGCCATCTGTAAAGAATGAAAAACAATTGTTTGATTGAAACTTTTTTTCACGCAGAAACTGAATTTGCATTAAAGAAAGGGATACTCATTTGAAAGTTCAATTTTCCACAAACACCCCCACTCCCGGGAGCGAGATAGCTTTAAATTCAGAACCATTGGCTCTCTTTTGTGAAATTAATAAATACTGGTGATAAAGGGGAAGTTGGGTAGGGCTGGGTGGTGGGAGGGGCGTGGGGTGGTTGGTAGGTGAAAAAGGGTCAAAATATTGAAGGATTGGCGCATGAACCCACCCTATCCCAGGACCGGCCTTTTCCATCTACTCAATATACGTTTAGTGGCTACACTTAACTAAAAAATTATTCAAAACGTTACAACAGTTTTTTTTTAAATCGTAATTTTCTGTTTTATTGTTATGGCAGTTACTCCCATAATTTTGAGTTATCAATAAAAACTAAAGATATCCCTATATACCTCAATATGGCCACATATCAATTAATATCAAAGTTGATTAAAATCGGTTGACGCGTTTGGGCTGTACAGCACTTCACATAGGATAGACTACAAATAGAAGACATTTCTTGAACTCTTTTTTTTTTTTTTTGGCGCAGGTGGCCTCAAAACAGATATACGCCAAAAACTCGATATCGTTATTTACCCATCACATAATATTCAGTATATGTATGTATAGAAAGCAAAATTATAGTTTCATATACAGGAGTTTGTAACAAAATGACTTTTTATTACATCATTTAATAACAGGAATGTTTCATAAAGTGAAATTCTCTGTAGGATTTCTCTCGTTAATACAGTAAATTAAGGATTTATTGTTTCACAAAAGTCTTAGGCTACTGCAGTAAATCATGAATTACTCTTTTTATGGTCCATAAAAATACTACAATAAAACAGATTACTACGGTACACTTCATCCACTACAGAACACTTTAAGCTAGTAATATACACTTAATCTTGTTTATCTAACATAAACCAAACTATTTTTTTGTCTCATAGTGACAGGTAAAAATCTTAATTTCGTTTTTAGTTCATCATTTCAGAATTTTTCTGATAATTTCTAGCAATCAAACTATTGTGTCGTGTTTCACAATTCTCTTCAGGCTATTGTTTCGAGATTAAAAGAAATACTTTTTATTGCATGTCTGTCTGTTCTTCAAATACATTTCAAAGATTTAACTCAAGAACTATTAAACTTATGTTGATAGAACTTTATTTATAATTGTTTTAAAGATATTCTCATTTAAAATTTAACAAAACCGGTGATTTTTGAGTCTAGTTATCTTGATATAATGTTTGAACAACGGAAAAGTAAATTATATCACAAAATATGTAATTATCAAATCGTTTCGTTTGAATAAAATACACAATTAGTAATGATCAAAATTTTTCCTCTAATTTAAATACATATAATTTGTAATGAGCAAAACGTTTCCTTGGAATCAAATAGAGAAAATTTGTATTGATTAAACGTTTCCTCTGAATGAAATATAAATAATTTTTTAATGATCAAAATTAATTCGGAATACATTACAGATCTTCTGAATGAAATAGAGAGAATGTGTATTATATAAATAAATATTGAGTTTGACTTGTAAGATAATATTACATAGAATAAAACTCGAACACAAGATCTCACGAAAATTATGTTTACTTATTCAAACTAAACAGTTAGAGTTTAGTTATTGTAGTTCATGTATCACTGAGAATGGCGACTTTGTCGTTGAAACGCGTGTGATTAAGTAAACGTAATTTTTGTGAAATCTTGTGTTCGAGTTTTATTCTATATAATGTAAATTGATTAAACTTTTTTTCTGAATAAAGTACAGATAATTTGTAATAAATCAAATATTTTCTCTGAATTAAATACAGAGAATTTATAGTGATTAAAACGTTTTCTCTTAATGAAATAGAGATAATTTGTAGTAACCGTTTCCTCTGAATACAATACAGAAAATTTATAGTGTAGACACGTTTCTTCTGAATGAAATACAAACAATTTTTATTGATTAAACTTTTCCTCTGAATGAAATACAGATAATTTGAAATGTCAAAGCGTTTCTTCTGAATCAAATTTATGTTTAGTTATGACTCAAGTCACCTCCACAAGCTTTATTTATTTATAATTTACAAAAAAAAATTTGTTTCCTCGCATATCAGATGAATAGAGACATTTTGTGTTCGAGAACTAAATAAATGTGCTTTTGTTTCAGATTTCAAAATTTTTTAAGCTTAAGTTTTGTTTCTGGTAAAAATAAACATTTTGTTTCATGTCATGTCTATTTATCTGTGTGTTGTTTGATATCTAAATTCTTTCCACACAACTCTAGTTTAGCCGATTGATTTAAGAAAGATTGCATCAAATTTAGTATATATAATATCGGTTAGGCGTGCACATGGCACTCTTTGAGATTTGCAAAAATCGAGCAATAATTTGGCTAGTTAATCTGAAACAATTCAGAAAAATTGGTTAATAGTATCTGACAGTCATGGAAGAGTGAGTCGTCAAAAACTGGAAGACTATTTTGGAGCTACATATAATATTTACTAGTATTTTGTAACCGGATGCCGCTCTTAAACTGGTTGTACAGAAATTAGGTTTTATGACAATCCAGTTTAATCAAAATGACTGCATAATGATACTTGAGGGAACAAATAAAATTGACAACTTGCATCCTTATCAATTGTTCTCGAGTAAGGCTTTAGATACAATCAAACTCGTTTCGTTGAAAGCTCGAGCAATTGTGTGTTCTCTACCATGGAGATATGATAACTATGTTTACATTGCTACATTTTATTGTATAGTGGTGAAGATAAAACTTCAAATAATTCCTGGTTGACATAAAGAATCTCCTAAATAGATCTCACTACACAGGGCAGGATTCGCATATGAATAATAAAGGGAAAAGGGTTATTTGCGATGCTCTTAGTGATACTTTGAAGACTTTTCGGCTTGTGATGACTCCTGACTGCTTTGATGATGTTTTTGGCTCCTTCATTACAGTCGACGAAACATCCTGCAACTCTTCAACATCAGATGAGGATAATATTGAAGTGTCGAGTAGAGATTTTATGTGTCCGAGTCCGGGCAGACTGGTTCATGTTACAATGAGAAGAAATAGAGGCAGGATTCGTTCTAGTAGAGTAACAGAGAGAACTACTTGCCTTTGGAAGATTCTTTCGCGCAGTTTACACCTTCTATAGCAAATAAGGACATTACAAAAAACTGTAAATCTTTTGAGGGATGTAATTTCTTAAATAGAGATTAGAATTTGGTGCTTGGTCAGGGAATGGGCGGGAGACCACATCCAGAATTTCCCGTGAGGCGAGGAATCAATTCAGTATTGTGCATTAAAATGCACAATTTGGTACCAGCAAAATCATTGAGTTAAACTTATTTTGATCAGAAATCAAGTCTGATGTTTTTGTGTTGTCTGAACATGGTTTTAACAATATTAATATTGATTGTTTTCATATTAAATGGTATGTATATTGTGGATGGATGTTTTTCTAGAACAGTTTCATAAGGGTGGGGGTGTAGTTGTTTTTGTTAAATATATATATATACAGTATATAAATTTTGAGCCGTGTGTGTGTGTGTGTGTGTAAATTTTGATCAGGTATGTGTAGAAAAAATTGTGAGATCACTAGGGCTAAAATAAAAGATAGGGGTGATGAAGTGATTGTTGTGGGTGTATATCGTACCCCAAATGGAAATTTGGACTTATTTTGTTATCACTTTGATTTTCTTCTATAAAATCTGTACTAAAAGAACAATAGATTTGTGATTTGTGGTAATTTTAACGACCTTGTAAATTCTGTGCCCACGGAGATTCTGAGGGTTTTGTTGGCCACATATGATCTTAAGTGATGTGTAGACTCTCCCACTAGAGTGTTTGGGTCCTCTGCAACATCAATCGATAATGTAGTTTCAAATATTGCATGTGAAAACTTGTCGGTTGAGGTTATACAGTCAGGGATTGTGGACCACTAAGCACAGGTGATAGATATTTATAATTTTTCACACAAAATAAAGAAATTAATTTTTAAGCAAATCAGGCACTATCAGCTTGGAAATTTAAATCTTCTTAAATACCTTTTGAGAAATTAAAATTGGGACAGTATCTATAAGATTAATGATATAAATAACAAATTTGATTATTTTTACGACGCTTTTATATTTTTCCTTAACATTGCCTGCCCTTAAAAAAAAATAGGAGTAGGAGGAAATTATAATGGGAAATATATCAGGATTATCAAAGAAATTCTTGTTTCAACGAATAAATTAAAGTTTTACTATAAAGTTTACAAACCACAAACAGTGAACAATTTTTAAATTTTATAAAAAATATAAATTAATTTATAGACGTGTAATTCTTGCACCCAAAACCTACGATGTGTCCAACCTGATTGTAGGACGGACAATGTTAGTAGGTCCTCATAGGCAATTATAAATAATGTTTGTAAGAAAAAGAATGATAGTAGACATCAATGTTGTTACTTACGAAGAGCCATCAGCTGCAGCAAATTTATTTAATGGCTTCTTTATTAGAGACTTCGCAAACCAAGGTATATCTCTTAAATCGGTGACGTATAAAGAAACGAATAGAGAGGGATTTATGTTTCTATTCCCTGTGTGTGGGAATGATATTTCCATGGTGGTCAGCATACTAAAAAATAAAAATAAAACAGTGATAATGATGAAGTCTAGCCTTGGGCTCATCAAACAGTGTTCTAAACTCGTCAAACCACTTCAAATTTTAATAAAATTTTCTTTTTCTGGAGAAGATTTCCCCTCTATATTGAAATATGCTAAAGTTCTTCCTTTTTTTAAAGGGAAAATGAAGTGATATCAATAATTAAGCCTATTTCCAATCTACCAAGGTATAGTAAGGTATTTGAAAAACTTTATCTGGTACAACTGTTGAATTATCTAGAGAGATTTAATATCCTTTGTGGTTCACATTTTGGGTTTCGGAAGGTTAAATCTACAACAGATGCCATAGTTGATATTATGGACTTCTTAATGAAAGGTCTTTAAAGTAAAAGAAAGTTTTTTGTATTATTCTGGACCTCAGGAAACCCTTCGATTTTGTGGATTATGATTTATTATTAAACATGTGTGAGCAATTGGTATTAGAGGAATTCCACTTCTGTAGTTAAAATCTTTCCTTTATAACAGAACACAGCGTGTTAATGTTGCAGGGAGGCTGTCAAAACTAACCCAGCTGAGATATGGCGTCCCTCAAGGATCAGTTCTTGGGTCGGTGTTGTTTTTAATTTATATTAATGACCTATCATCTTCAGTGTATACAGACAGCATAATTTAATTTGCTGATGACACAACTTTGAATGTCCAAGCAGACTCGGTTCAAAATTTAGAGTATAAGGCTTTTCTACAAGTCAATGTTACAAGCCAATACTTTGCTGAAAATAATTTGACCATAAATTCAAATAAGACAATGTACATGTTTTTTACACTTGAAATATAGCTCAAACCAGACACGAAGTGTCATGCTAAATGAGAGTGTACCTGAAGAGGTCAATAGTGTAAAGTTTTTAGGGTTTTGAATTTTCAACAAGTTGACATGGGTTGATCACATATCAAATATCTGTGCTAGAGTCGGTAAGGGAATATATGTACTTAGAAAATTGAGTTTGTATTGCAACCATGGGATTCTACTAACAACTTACTATGGTCTTGTATATCCGCATCTGAAAAATGGAATCCTCCTTTGGGTAGATTTGTCAGGTCGGAATATGCAAAGGGTTTTTGTCCTGCAAAAAATGCTATAAGGCTTATAGCAGATCTTACAAAAGCTGAGTCATATAGGGTTGTGTTTAAAGGGTTTGGAGATCTTACAATCCAGAGTATATATATATATATATATATATATATATATATATATATATATATATACTTGAGGTGATACTCTACTACAGGTTCAAATGTGAGCATATCCAAAATAATGAACCAGACAAGCTAGTAATTATAGTGCTGAACAGTACAGATTGAATTCATATAGCAAACTTCCTTCCCAGGCTGGTGCTAGAATGTTAAATAAGCTCCCACAGAGCATTATAAACCATCAGGATTTTTTACCATTTAAAAACCGCCTTAGACAACTACTAGTCTAGATCCTTTAACTCTGTGGACGAGTTTGTGCCTCTATGACGGGCCCTTGACATGGTAGATGTGGTCTATTTCTCTCCTTTGTATCTAAAGTTTATATATAGGACTGATTATACTGTTGTAATTATATTTAAATGTGTCTGTAATATGTATGTTAATATTAATTTACATTTTTCAGTCACTATTTTTTCCGGTTAATTGATTAATGGAATTATTGTGTTAAATGTTGTTTTGTGTTGTGTATTTTGTTGCTTTATTTGTGTAATATTTTAAACTGACTATGACTATGCATTTTTGTTTTTGTTTTTTAAGTAGCTATAAAAAATATAAACAAATAAGAATTGGTCGAAACTATCTCTTCATATAAAATCCAATTTCGTAATCCCAAAAAGTTGCCTCCCAGAACATGTAAGTCAATATTTTGAAAAGTAAACCTATATATTTTTTATGAAAAATTCCATACAAATTGTTGTAAAACTTGTACCATTCGTAGGGGAAAATTTTAACAATAAACGAAGGTACGCTTTGGAACCAAAGGAATGGTCATGTCAAGTAGAGAAATTTAGTTATTTAGTTCGCTTGATGATTGTGGCCTTTTTTAAATCTAGCAGTATCTGAGTTAACCATTTACAGAAAAACAAAATTAACACATAACATTAGTTTCGTCTTTTAAAATAAAGAACAATTTGTAAAGAAACAATTGATTATTTATGCATACTTATATATATATATATATATATATATATATATATATATATATATATATATATATATATATATATCCATACATCTGTAAAAATTGATACGCCCTTAAAACAAAATAATTACATAACGTTAAACAAATCCCCCCCCCATATGTTATAAATTACAAAATATTTTAATGAACATAGATAATGGTAACAATTTTTTAATAATACTTAAGTTACAAAAATGATTCTAAGATTAAATTATTAGAAAATTTAAAAAAAGAATTAACTAATTACATATATTTATTATCTGAGTTGGCCAACTATAAAAAAAGGTTTATTATATATAAAAAAAAAAGAAAATTTAACTAGTAATTGACGTCAATATTTAATAATTTAGAAAATTAACCCCTTTGGGGTCGTGAGGTCCGAAATTGCAAGCTTGTCCCTTCCAATTAATTTTTTTTTTTTTTTGCATTTTAAAAAGAAAAATATAGTTATTATTGTTAAAAAAAAAAAATTCCTTAAAGCATCATCTAAACAAATCTCACAACAAGTCCTCAATTAATGAAATACATAATTCAAGTTCTTTGCTTATTTTTTTTAGTTTTCACTTTTGCATATTAAACAAGCTGAAATGTCCTTCGGATGAATTGTCTGGACTTGTATTTTGAACTTGAAGTTATAGCTTGCAATACCAGCTTGAACCAGCGTAAGCTGAGAAATATACATTTTGAAATTAGTAAATGAACAGAGACCTTTTACAAGTTTAAACACTTCTGCTCTAGATTAATAAGTAATATATTTCTCTGTAACTAAGCTCTGAAACTACAATTTCTTTGAAAATAAAATGTTATATATGTCAAATAAGTCAATTGATGATTTCACTCCATAATAGATAGAAATTTTAAAAATTGCAATTCGTTTTTTTAAAAGGACTGTTTGAATTTATACTCTTATAATTTACTGACAAACTAAAATTTAGTTATAATTAAATTTAATGATTTTCAACTGATGATTTCACTTTATAATAACTAGAAATAAAATGAATTGCTATTCGTTTTAAAAAGGCTGTTTGAATTTATACTCTTATAATTTACTCACAAGTTAAATCATAGGTTAACCTCTATTTTTACAGTTATTGTAATGATTCAATTATTATGAAGTTTGTAAAATTGTTATGGAAACGAATGTTGAAATTATTTAGAAATAGACTTTCATGAAACGAACATCTGATTTGTAATTTCCTATAGGCTTAGTCTATTTAAATTTTCAGTCAAACAGAAATTTTAATTCAGGTCAAAAATTAAAATTCCGCTTTCATTACGTTGAAGTATTAAAATTGCCTGTGGCCACTGGTGGAAAACTGCTACAGGAGACTCTATGAGTGGCAGGATAGACTGGACAGTTTATATATGTGGCTACAGACTATTTTATAATTAATATGTATAAGGAAGATCTCAACACGGATTATCTTCAAGTTTCCAATGTTTATGTTTCGTGTTTGTATATGTGTTAGTACTGTGCCTGACATCACCGAAACCGATTAAACTAAAGTAACTAAAAATTGTTTATAGTCCGATTCACGTATGCAGACAAAGATTCTTCCCGGAAAACAGAAAATTAAAAATGATATAGAAAATAGAACCACCAAAGTAAACGTTGTTCTAATTAAAAATAACTTATTACAAAATAAACTCTGCTATGAAAAGAATGTTACAGAAACCCCTACACATAAACCTGCATACAAAACCTGTCACTCAATGTTACAGAAACCCCTACACATAAACCTGCATACAAAACCTGTCACTCCTGTAGGCAAAGCATGTAATAGAGATAACAAAAAATTAACATAATAATATTTTTGACTTTAACAGACTGCAATAAAACTCAACATATTCGAAGAGAGTGTGATAGGTTTCAATTAACTGACAATTAATATGGGATCAATTAATATATAGAAACAATATCCCAAGAAATTTCAAGTTTTAAAATTGTCTAATTAATTTCACGCTATAACAACGATGTAAACAATTTCAAGTATTCAGATTTCTGAAAGTAGTTAGTTTTCTGTTATGGTCAAACATAATTTGCCTTTTATATTAAGAGCTGATCAAACAATAACCATACTACTTACTAAGCTGTTTTCACACATAACTTTACATACATAATCCTGCTTTCATTTGGTACGTCCGTGTCAATTGTACTCTGGTGATTGTCATAATATACAAATATTAGGGATTACGGTTTTAAATTGTATTTTTTATCTTAATGTTTTATTTTCGAAGGATAAAGTTCGGGTTAGTTTAGAATAAAAATCTGAAAAGATCGAACTACTAAAAGTATGAACAAACAACTTTTTAAATGGGTGGCAATTTAGAAACTTTCTTTTGGATTTTTCTGGGTTTCATATGGGAAGTTTAAGAGACACAAATACGAAATTTTAAATCTGTTATTTTGTACCAAAGCTCTCGTCCTTAAGTACGTGTTAACGTAATATAATCCGATCTATGTAGTTTGTATAAAGTAGTGTTGGCGGAATGTTTGCGGTATCTTTTTAATGTTTTCTTAAGAAAAGGAATGGAACGTAAGCATATCAGTATAAACTAAATTCATGCATTTTATCTTCTTTTTTTCGAGTGTTATTAAACAATGCGAATATCAACACAAAGGATTTTCAAAGTGGTGGGATAGAGTTCTAACTTTATTTTACACACAAACGACGAGAATGTCACGTGCACAAGCATAATCAAAAATACCGTTTTTTAAGTAAACACGTTAGACGTTTAAAGTTTTTAAAATTTCACAAACTATATGAATATCAACACAAACTTACATACAGGTAATACGTGCTTGTATTTTTGAAAAATGGATGGTATAGACGTTTAACGTTTAATATTTTCCCCCTCCATGAAAAAGAAAATGCGCAACAGAAACGATGAAAATGTCAACAGAAACGATGAAAATATCAACACAAACGATGAAAATATCAACACAAAAGATGAAAATATCAACACAAACGTTCATAAACGATATACGTGCTATGCAGAGTGATTCTTTTATCGTGGTATATCGTAAACTTCAATCGGATTAAAAAATTTAAATGGGGGACCGTTGCTACTTTTTCATGTAACTTAACAATGTGTTTTGTGAAATCTGAAAAATGGCAACCATTTTCCAATATGGCTGACGACTTTTTAATTTCTTATGGGGACCGTTCGTTATTTATTATGATGTTTTCGGATTCTGTACAAAATTTAAAAACTTTTTTATTCTTGGTTATTAAGCGTTTAGGAGTAAATAGGCGCTTGAAGTTTTGAACATGAGATGTTAGCAGCATTTTCAGGAGGTGATTTTCTATGCTTAACATTGTTGAATCAAGATAAAAATGTAAGTGGGTATAGTCTAGGATGTGTAAAACTACAAATAAAATAAATAATTTGTGCAACAAATAAAAACAACTTGCTAGAATTTAAGTAAGGTAGTTAGTATAAAATAAGCTAAGTAAGGAATTAAATAGCCTATAAAATTATTTGTTTTATTTGTAGTCCTACATTGGTATTTACACATCCTAGCCTATTTACATTTTATTCTTGATTCAACAAAGGGAAGTATGGAAAATGACCTCCTTAAAATGCTTTGAAGGTCAAATGTTCGAAACTTTAAGCGATTATCACACCTGCACGAGTAGGTTTATCAAAATAATAAAATAAATAAAAAAATAACCAAGAATAAAAAAATCTTAATATTTTATACAGAATCTGAAAATACCTCAAAAAAGCCCCCATCTAGAAATGAAATGGTTGGCACCCATGTTGGAAAATGGCGACCATTTTTCAGAGTTTACAAAACAAATTTCTAAGTTATATGAAAAAATAACAACGGTAATCCATTTAAAGTTTTTCATCAGGTTAATAGTTTACAATATATATCAATAGTACCCATGATAACAGAATTGCCCTCTATATATAGTTGGTAAACATACTGTTTATTTATCAAATTGGGATATATGTGTATATTTTTTTGTCCATAGAAAGGAGAGCAGTACATTCAATAGAATGTCATCACAAACAATATACACGCTACATACACTCTAAAAATACTTTTTTACTGTACAATGACTGGGCTAGAAGTTTAACCTTTAAAATTGTTTTCCTAGAAAGGGCGTACAACACATACGATATACGTGCTATATATGTGAAAAATATACTTTTTTAAATGATCAGGCTTTAAAGTTGATTTTTTTTTTCACAAAAAACGATAATATATATTTACAGAAACATCACAAGATAAAAATACTTTTTTTTTAAAGTAGCTTGGCTAGACGTATAGTGCCACAACACAAACTATAGGAATGTTAACACAAACTGTATATGTTATATACTTGATAAAATTTTTTTTTTAAAGTAGCTTGGCTAGACGTATAATGCCACAACACAAACTATAGGAATGTTAACACAAACTGTATATGTTATATACTTGATAAAAATACTTTTATTAAAGTAGCTTGGCTAGACGTATAATGCCACAACACAAACTATAGGAATGTTAACACAAACTGTATATGTTATATAGTTGATAAAAATACTATTTTTTAAAGTAGCTTGGCTAGACGTATAATGCCACAACACAAACTATAGGAATGTTAACACAAACTGTATATGTTATATACTTGATAAAAATAATTTTTTTTTAAGTAGCTTGGCTAGACGTATAATGCCACAACACAAACTATAGGAATGTTAACACAAACTGTATATGTTATATACTTGATAAAAATACTTTTTTTAAAGTAGCTTGGTTGGCTAGACGTATAATATTGGCACAACACAAACAATGTTAGTGGTAACATAAACTATATATGTTATATAAATGATAAAAATCATTTTTTCAACGTGTCCGGGCTAGATGTATACAGTTTTTATTTATTAGTTATTGTAATGATTTTTTTCATAAAATAGAGCTTAAAACAAACGATGGAATGTTAACCCATACTATATATGATAAAAAATACTTTATTTTTCAATGTGGCTGGGTTAGAGTAAACAGAATTTTTATATTTTACAAGGAAGAACCGAAAAATACTAACGATATTTGTCAAAAGTAGCGTCAAATGCGTCCACAAACATTGGAAATATGAACGCAAACAACTTCCATTATAAAAAGTGATCGAGTCAGGTACACCGGCAGGTTGGTCTTTTTATAGGAGTGGGAGTTGTCAACATCCCTATTTAAATAATTTGTCATTTTTTATAGTTATCTTTGGAAATATGAAAATTAGAATGGATGTTATTCTGTCATGTGGCCACAGAAAAAGTGACTGACGGCCATATGTTAATGCAATTGTCAAATCTATGATGAAACTGAGCGACGTTGACACGATAATGTTAATCATGTCGAAGACACAGATTTATTCGATGTCTTCTGAATATATACATTTAGGAGATTTCATTTAAAATTTGAGGTTGTTTCACGAAAATAGAATAAAATTACAAGGAGTCTTGATATAAAATCAACAACTAAAGGCGCAACAAAGAATTTCTACAGTTCGTAATTTTACAATCCCGAGATCCTAGCTGGATGTGCACCTTTGTTCTTGTAGTCTTGTGTTAGATCCCTCTCTTTTATCTTTCCTATCAATTCTCTTCTGACCAACAATTCTTCTTTCCCGATCCTGATGCTATTAGAGTATTCGAGGGCTAGGGGATTTATGTTGTTTTCTTCCTTATACTGTATATACAGGATATCTTTTTTAACTGTGCTACCATTCGTACTTTGAAAACAGTAAGATATACAGGAAACTTTAAATAGGGGACTTCACCTTATTTTTCATGCCCATTAAAAATATGAATTTATAATTTTTAAATTCTTATTTTTCATTCCCATTAAAAATATGAATTTATAATTTTTAAATTCGGCCGCTATTTTCCAATATGGTGGCCAGCTTTGAAATTTGTTATGGAACACCCTATATTGTATGGGTTTTTCAGGTGTAAAACAATATTTTAAGAATGTTTTATTCTTGTGTATTTAAAAAAATCTTTAACCGTTTAGGAAATATAGGCAATTCAATTTCAGAAAAATAAACATTTGATAGTACTACAAATTATTAACTCCCACCTAAAATGTTACAATAGTTAACTTTTGAACCGTTGGTGGTACAAATAAGTTTTGAAAAAAGTGCTAAATTTCGTTAAAAATAGGGATTTGATTTTAAAAATCTTATTTCTGTATGTTATTCACAAGGTCTAATACATACAGTAATAATTACAATTATTACTGGCTGTTGTAAGCCAAGTAGGTGTTTTATAGAATTACCAGAAAATTTCGATTCTTGTTTTCTGTCAAAAATTTTGTTAAAAACTAGGACGTCACATGAATACTAACTTTAAATTGTTTCTTATAATAACGTGATTAGACTTTCGAGAACAGTTAAAATTACCTATACATGGTGCCTAAACATTGGCAAAACGTGGCATTTTTCAAAATTTGCAGGCTCTGGCTCCTAAACCATTGAGTTAAAAAAAGTCAAGAATAAAAAAATATTGAAAAATTGTATACTATTCATATATGCAAAAAAAAATATAGGATGTACCATAACAAATTTCAAAGTTGGCTGCCATATTGATCCCCTACTTAGTTTCCTGTAAATCTTAACGTTTCCAAAGTACCAATGGTGGCACAGTTTAAAAATACACCCTGTATACACACACACACACACACACGTCTACGCCCGGGCAGACAGTCACTGAAAATTAATGAGGGGAATGCCGTCAACTGGACCCCCACCCCACATATATTTGGAAAGTATCACATATATATATATTTTTTAATCACTCATACAGTATATTATTATTGGTCATTTTCGATTATATATATGTCATATATATTGCAAAAATAATAACTTTATTTTGGTAAAAATTTATATTATGCTAAGCCAGTCACCCGTCGCTTTTGCCGGGAGGGCCAATCACGAATATTTTGCACTAGGTAGCCAGTCAGTTGCACCCTCAAATATTTTTATACATTATTAGCTTTTACTAGCGGCTTCACCTGCAAAATGTTGTAGGCTATCTATATTTTAAAACGATAATGCATATAATCAAATAGAAAATATACCAATTAACCTTTTTTATTCTCTTTGTTTCACTCCCTAATATCTATTTATAAAAATCGTGTACATTATAGATTGTTTTAAGGTCATATTATTAAAAATTTTTTTCGGTATTTTAATAGGAAAACCTTAGTATAAATAAATTTTGGAAATACACATGGAGAGAACTTGTAATGCGTATGACAAAAAAAAAGGAAAACCGATGTCCTTCGGGTCTTATCAGTTAACTTTATTTACCTTACAAAATTAAAATGAAATATAATATAACTAGGAATACAGGTATTTTATATAAATTAATCTAATACAAGAAATCTAAAAATACCAAAGTTTTAACTAATGTATAAATACTGGGTGATTGAAGTATGCCAGTTGTTTTACTTAAAAACCATGAGAGCTATTAAAAAAAGCTAAATAACAACTTTCCTGGATTTTTTGCTCTGTATAATATAGTTATTTTAAAATTTTGATTCTATCCTCCTTTTTTTTCAATATGTTCTTTCATAACATTACTTCCTTCACCTAATTTCAATTTTTATCAATTTGCCAATACGGCTGAAAATTATAAGAATTTATCAATATTGCCTCTTTTTATAATAGAAACGTAAATGAAGTGTGATTTTACATTTTCATACTTGGTTATTTTTTATTCAACCGAATGATATTAGAGACATTGGCTGTGAAAGTATCTCGTATGCAATTCTAAAGGGGAAAACAAGAACCTTACTCTGTCCTTACTCTTTAATAATCTCAATAACCGTTAAGTTTCGGAAATATACCAAAGATTAAAATGGCATTAAAATTACGGTTATATTCTAAAAACACCATAAAAAGTGGGGGTTTGTTAAAGAAATCTTGAAGTTAACTACCACATTGCAAAAATGGCTGATAGAATAAAAATTTCCAAGAACCATATTATACGGGGGAAAAAAATCCAAGTAAGTTGTAATTTCACTTTTATAATATTTATTAAAGCTCTAACAGTTGTCAAGTAGATTAGCTGAAGCACGTATATCAACGACCCTGTCCATAAATGAAGAATTGAAATAAGATTCGTTATTGATATCTCAACATTTAAAACTAAACAACATATTATATTAATACAGAATTCTTAGTGGTTTTATGAATTACAAAATTTAAGTTGGACATTGACCAGAGAATTATATTTCATCTACGAGTTTTTTCCGGCTTGAAGAGAACCAAACAATTAAACCACGTATACTTATAATAAGTAAATATTTAGCAATATTCATAACAGAAGTGGCATAATATTTAAAACCAAGCACAAACATAAAACATAATGTTGCCCACAAATACAGAAGTACTGGTGGTTTTTGTGAGTAAAAGAAAATTACATTTGTTGGCAATATTCATAAAAGAAATAACAAATACTTAAAACTGAACATCATGTAGAAATATAGAAGTTCTACTTGTTTCTATAAGTTAATACACTTTATACTTGTAGATCTTTTACCTTTAGTTGTAAATAAAATTAAATATATAAAGAACTTACAACGTTTTAAATATATCTGAAAATGTCCCACGTCAAAAATCCTTAATTCTCCTTCAAATGTTTAAAATTTGATGGTAGTTTAAGTTTTCCCTTATTGATATTGTCTATGAAAGTATTAATCTGTTGGGGAGTACGGCTTTTAAGTAAGGTACCAGATGTTGTTATAAGTTCTCTTGACTTACAAATTCCGGGGTTAATTCCAGTCTGTATATATTTCGAGAAATGATTAATTACAGCGCTTTTCTCTTCATTTGTCCAACGACGTTTTTCACGAGTTTGCTTGTTAGATACCCTCTTATGTTATGCTTTGGAATATCCTCTTCATCGTCCGTACTTGTTCCAATACTGTAGTCTGTGTCAGGTGATCTGGGAACACGAGTATTCGTCTCTGATTGTAGATCAACTATTTCTGCTGAGGGATTATGTATTTTTATTAAATTTCATTGCTTACTATATTTTTCATACATACATTTTTTTTCTACATTTTCAAACGTAGTCCCTTCTAGTGATGTCAAATAGTTTCCGATAACTCCTTTATGAATAATATTTATCGGTGCAACATAGTACTTATCATGCACAGATTGGATATGCACATTAACTGGCTAAGTTTGCTCGTAAACACAGGGCCCTTGACGTGTCCTACCGTAGCGACATGATGTCTTATACCAGTTGCTGTCAGATGCTTCGGATTCTTAAGTCCTCGGCACAGGGATTTCATGTCACGCAGTACTTTTGAGCCATCAAAAGGTGTTTTAAGCCCTGGTCGTTGAAACAAATACATACTATCTGTCATATTAAATACCTCACGAGCTTTTATGATTATGTCTATACTTTTTTCCATTTGTTTTGTAAGTAAAATTGTGGCTATTGCCTCTACTCCTTTGGCAGGGACAATGTAGGAAGACAACTCGTTAAGAGATATTCTTTCCTCATCAGCTAAAGTATTAATGGCATCCTTTGGGTAATCATCATTGCTGCTAATTTTCTTTAAGTAGAATTCGATTTCTGAATGCGTGGCCTCAAATGGGCGTCGTCGGTTAAGTGTTATTATGTGACAAATTGTTATTTGACAGAGGGTTTCGTAGTCTTTCTTTGTTATGTTTGGCATATCGTTCGCTATATACCTTTTCCATTTCTCTCAGCATGGATACAAACATTTTAATATCATCGTCCAATAGCATTACTAAATCTTTGGTAATTATTTTACGTCGTCTTTTTTTCTCTAAGTTTGTTGAAATTGCATATTTCCAGCGTCTACGAAGGCATTCATGAAAATATTTAACCTCTCTCTTTTTTTCTTGTTTTCGCTCTTGTGTCAAATTATCAATAATATCAATAAGATAATTAATGTCATCAATAAATTTCTTACAGCCTTCTTCAAGAATCCACGATAACCTACCATTCATGCCAACTATAGCTAGTTTATTAGAGCTTTGTTCTATGCCTAGATTGCAAAGACTTTTGCAAGCTTCGATAACAACATTTACTTTAGTTGGTTGAAACAAATCTGAAAAAACATTCATTTCTGGCGTCATGTGGCATTGGTGTATACATTTACACCAGAAATTCCCTGAGTATGCAATTCAATAACAGTAAGACGATAATAACGTCTTTCCTCCGGAAAAATTCGCTTAAAAAAATATTTAAAAATTACCATCTTTACATTTACTCAAAAACTTTTGTATCTACAGCAAAACATGTAATGAAATTTATTTGAAAACCAAAGAGTGTAGACATAAAATAAAGACTTCCTCCTTATCTCTGCGAATACAATCCCAAAAAGGTGTGGTCCGGAATTAAATACTACGTAAAGGATCGAAACGGTACAGTACTTTTAACATAGGCAACGTTAAAAGTGATTTCGAAGGGATAAACAACTTTACACCTAAGTTGTGGGCTTAGTATGTCTTACAAAATAACAAGTTTGTAAAAATTCGTGGTAAGTATTGCCATCGCCCTTTACATTGGAACTAATTTACCCGGCTCACTCAATCCAACACTTCTCAGCGTTTGGTCACACCAATCACTGAGAACACTTCCCCGCACATCTCCCGGACCTCTGTGCCGGAAACCCTGGGCCAACCAAACATCTACATCTCCCTTACTATCGAACAGTAAAGGGCAGCTCGTGATTGGTCCAGACTCAACTCGCGAGGGGCCGCGGACGGTCTCTCGCCGAACATCAAAACTTCAGATTGTACGACCCAATCACAGCACGCTAAGCCACCCACGCCTCTAGCCGGCCTGTGATTGGATCGCATAATAGTCAAAGTCGAACAATGGCTTCTCCATTTTCGGAGTGTTTTCGTTGTTCGACACTCCGAAAAACATATAAAACCAGACGTTTTTCTAACCAAATCAACTACTCTTCTTCTAGCTCTCCTCGGAGACTAGACCTAGAACATCTACTCTTCCATCTCCCTCCTCAGGGACGAGATACAGCTACTCTTCTGACTCTCTCCACAGAGACGTCACCTAGATCACTCTTCTCTTCACTGAGACTAGAACACTCACATCATTCTCTTCTCTCCTCAGAGAAACTCTTCACTCTGCTCTCCCTGGACAGTGGAACTGTTCAGGCACCAGATCACCTACCGCACACCTAACACTACCAGCAGCAAGGGTGCCTAAAGGAACAAAGGGACTACAATTCACTGTAAATTGTTGTACTGCGCCTCATTTCACTTACTCCATTCTCCAAACTCGCCTCCCGACAGGGAAACAGCTAAATAGGGGAAACCCGGCGAGCAACCACTACACCGCCTCCCGATAGGGAAAAATAATAGGGTAGTGGTTACCCTGCGGACCCCTGGCTTAATGTCGGGGAGGCGACGAAACCAACAGAGGAGAGCTGTGAGACGGATACAGCGCCGCATAAGCAGAGAACAACGCCAGCAGCTAACCAAGGCCATCACACTAGCGAAAGGCCTTTCTAAGGGCCAAGAGAGCACCTCACCTGTGTGGCGACAACTCATTCCTCTCACTCCGCCACCTCGCCCCTACACCTATTCCGTCCCCGATCTCCCCTTCTATGACCCGAGAGCGGCATATCATATAACCTTTTAAAATACCCCGTCACCATTCCTCGCACCAAACAATCGTCCCCGGCCAGACAGCCGATATCACCAACACACACTATCTTCTCGAGCTCCCACCGGGACCCTACGTCAGTATAACCTAGATGATGAAGTTATGAAATAAATAAATATACGCATATAATTAAGTAAACGTTTTATTAAATATACTTACTTAAACGATTACTCGTCTGTTCAGAAGGCACTGTAGGCACACGTGGAACTAAATGATCCTCACAACATGCACTGCAAACTCCTCCTGACTGAGGCAGACTGAAACTGTGGCTTGTGGCTTCTGCAACTGGAGGCCTAGTTGGAGGGAAAGGGCTTAGGCAGGATACGTGAAAATGGCATCGCATCCTACTGGTTAAAAATGGGCGGGCTTTTCAGACAACACACATCGCAACTAACCATAGCTTAATTTCTATCGCGATTCGCTGTTAGTACGTAAGATATTATTCTCAGGAAATCTATTTAAATTGTGTGCTTTGTATTTTGTATGATAAGAATAGAGAAAAATATAAAACGGAGTTATGAATTAGGAATATTCAGTTTACTCATTGAAAACAAAACAATAACACAAAAACTGATCGTATATATGTTTAAGACTTCATAATAATACACCTATTTGATCACTTTAGTTTTACTCTCCTTACTAATACGACGTTTTTTTATTTATAAATGGGATATTATAAGAAGTTAAACCTATTTTTATTTAATGAAATCATTCTAATTTTAAACAACAGACAATTGTTTTGAAGTTTTACGTCCTTTTGTAATAAGTACCATAAGTGTGAATTTAACGTTTTGCTGAATATGGCTTACCTCCACACAGTTTAATTTCACGATGAAAAGGGTTGAAAATTTAAATTTTATAAAAGTGTCTAATTTGTACTGACATATTTTCGATGACGATTAACCGGAGATAAATTTAATAAAAATGTTTCTTTTCAAATTTGTTGATTTAAACTTGATTTTATATGTTCTCAGTTAATTTTAAAATAAAATAAATTTAAATTATTGAAACGTTTTACACCCAAGAGTAGGTAAACAAAATTTAACCTAACGGTATAAGAATAAGCAAATTTTGCAACAAAACAGCAGCACCATCAAGCCGATATATTATGTATAGAATGCACGGCATGCCTTCCTGACTGCCTTTCGGGAGGACTGACTGGCTTTCGAGCTGATGACTGCCACACCGAGTAAAATATCAGAGTGGTGACTGACTGACCGGGTGCAGATAAATGTAAGGGATATATATATATATATATATATATATATATATATATATATATATATATATAAGGCGACGATGACTGAAAGGTTTTTCGCACTTAAACAACAAGAAAGAAATGTTCGTTCGAAAATGAACATTATCTGTGGATATGTGATATGAGGATTTATGACCTAATCCAATGTAATAGACTGCTTGTAAAATAAAACTACATGTATAATATGGCTGCTGAATTGTTTTTGATCTCGAAATTTACAGATAAAATTTGTGACGAATCTCGTTTGTTTATGATTTTTTGAACGAATGAGTAGAAAAGTTGGTGCAATGTGTGTGTGTTGTTTCTTTGCCATCGGATTATCCGGGTCAATGTATGAATAGAAATCCTAATAAACTGCAGTTTGTAACATCAACTCGGCTGTCGTCTCGAGGAAATGAAAGTGGGACACGCTATCGTTTACATTATATAAATCCAGCTGATTTTACCCACTCTCGGTTTAATGGTAAAGTTGTTGTATACGACGAACTCTCCTTACAAACTACGGTGTATTGTTCCTTGGGTAAAAAGAATCCAAAAACTTATTTCAACCCGGGTTTCGTTTCGTTGTCCGTCGGTCCATATATATATATATTACAACAAAAATTGTTTTTGAAAAGCGGCTGAACAAAATTGAACCAAATTTGAGTGTATTGTTGCTACTGTTAGTTTCAAATAGTATGTTAAGTTTCATTGCTGTAACTCTAAACGTTTCAAAATGGCGGCAATTTTTAATTGAAATAACTCCAAAACTAGCAATTTTACAAAAAATTACAATAACAACTTTTTTTAGTAAATATTTATTATGATAAATCCATAGTTGTTTTTATTTTTAGAATTGGGTGAAAAATAAATGACATTTGAAATTTCTTGTCCGGTCTCGAAATTTCTTGAAATATGTTGTCCTGCAAAGTGTTTGTTTCAAACTGTTGATTGTTTTACTGTAAATAATAGCCGGTTTCATTGTTGATAAATTAACAACAGATAAGTCACCTGATCTATTATTTGTAGTAATAATAACTGATTTGTTGAATTACTATCATCAATAAATAACTATATCAATTCTCTACTTAATTAATTTCATTAAAGACATTTTTTTACAACTACTAAAATTTCAGGTAATAAACAGTTACTGTTAATAGGTTAATAGGCAAATTTGAATAAAACTCAAATAAAAATGTATATAAAAAAACTTCATTTTTTCATTCTAATCTTGTTTCATTGGCCTATTCTGAAGAGAACAAGAACATGGCCGTGGACGGCCGGATAAAAAAAATTCCAAATCTCATTTATTTTTTGCCCAATTAAAAAAAAACGACAGCTATTGATTTGACATAAAATTTACTGTAAACAAGTTTATATATATTTATTTAATGGCTGGTTTAGAGTTATTTCAATTTAAAATCTTTCAATACTCACCAATTTGAAACGAAATAGGTTACAATAATAAAACTAAACATACTAACTGAAACTAACAATAGCAACAGTGAACCCAAATTTGGTTCAGTTACGTACCTAGAGCTGTTTTTTAAAAAACAATTTATTTTTGTAACACGTACGGGACGGACTAATGGACAACGAAACGAAATGTACACTCTGGTTGTACTAAGTTCTTGGCTTCTTTTTATCCAAAAAACAATACAACGAAGTTTGTAACGAGAGTTCTGACGCTGTTTCTCGTTGTTTGCTTCAGGTTTACGTGTAAACCATTGGTTATTCATAGCCTTTTACAGGTGGTTAAAATAGGATTTGTGAACATCTTATGCAAGGGTCTTCACTCCTCCTAACGTTATTATCTGAAATCCCCCAAATTCCTAATATTTAGATTATAATTATATTTTCACGTATAAGTGTTTCCCACGTTTTGATTTAGAATTAATTATATCTATGTTTTTTTTCTGGAAATGAAGTCAAATATATATACTGTATACAAACTCTTATATGACTCACTTGCTCATTTGTACAAGTTTTAACCTACTCCAGAATAACCCGAAACATTTCAAAATGGCGGACTCAACTTAAAAGTCGGTGTAAACCTTTTTTGGAGGTCTGCTGTGGCTAAACCTATAAAAAAACGAGATTTGGCGAGATCTTCAAGATTGATTCTATGACTTTTTCAGATAGAGCTAGATAGGTAAATTTTGTACATTTTCCAAAAAATATTTAATCTTTTGACACACATTATAGGACAGCTAGAATCATCAAATTTGGCACGCTTATGGCAGTTGGGTGTCCCAAAAACATAACATAAAGACCACCTAGCCGTCGAATACTTTAATAGTTTCAGGCTCAGGAAGAACTAGTCTAGATGTACGAGAGGAATTTAACCCAAGACTATATGAAAAAGGTGTAAATCCAGCTAGGTTCCCTCTGGTTGCTAAATCCTTACTCACTAAAATGAACCCATGAGGGTAAATTCTTTGACCTTTCTTCTTGTTGTTTAATGTCAAAAAACCTCTCGGTCATCATCGTCTTAATAATAAACGAAGAAAAGAGCAGAAAATAAAGACATATATATCCGTTGAATACTCCAATAGCTTCAGGGTCGAAAATGAACAAGAGTTGGTCAAGACAAACCTGATAGGAAAGTTGAAAAAAAGGGTTTAAACTACATGAAAAAATATATAGATCCAACTAGGTTCCCGCGTGATTGCCAAGCTCTTAACCATTAAATGAACCCCCTGTGGGTGAATTCTTCTTCCTCACTTGCAATAAATAATTCCCCTATTCCCCAACATCATTCTGTCGAGTATTGAATGAAGAGAAGGTTTGTTCAATTATTATTGTGTGTTATATTTTAATTTTCACTCTATGAATTTATGTGATGATCTAAAAAATCACCGAACTGATATTTTTTGTTGTTTTTTTTTTTTTTTTTTTTTTAATTTTACGATTAAATTTGATTCGTTTTTATTTGGCTAAGAGGATGGTTGCATGAGAAGGTTTCTGCACTCACTAAACTAGACTTCATCAAAACAAAAACTACAATAAATTTATAAGTAAAATTAAAAGATAAGTTTATGGGAAAAAAATTCCTTTTAAACACGGTAAATAAAATAGGTATACCGGGTGTCCATTTTAACCGAACCACTATTGTGATCTCTGAAACTAGAAGATTTACAGCGAACTCTAAATGGGGAGTTCACTTACTTTTTAGTGACCATTAAAAATATGCAATTTTATTGGAATTTGAAATTTATCCACATACTAATATGACGGCCAACTTCATATTTCTTTTATAAAACTTCAATGGTGTTTTCAGATTATACACAACATTTTAAAACATTTTTATTCTTGACATAATTTTCGTAAACCCAACCTGTTAGGAGGTAGAGCCCTCAAACATTGTATCATTGAATGTTTCGCTCATGTACAACACATAAAACATGGGAATGTTTGTTTAAAAAAAAATCCATCATAGCTGATTAGAGGATCATCTGATACGATGTATTTTGTACCGTTAGTTAGCAGTCAGGTTCCGCAATGTTGATCATCCATTGTGACTTGGTTCTCCTTTGATAACACATTAGTGTCAGATTTCTTTATGTGTTTGTTTTGACAATTACGAAAGGAATAAAATTGTTTTATTAGGCCTAATTTACAATTGTTTGACAACTTGTCGATTTCACAATAATGTCATTTAATTATAAATACAATTTTAAATAATTATAAAATGGCGCTTAAACATAACCAAATCATTCAATTTTTCAATCTTCTGAGATCTCTAGCTCATAAACGGTTAGGTTTATGAATATTATGTCAAGAATATAATAGTGTTAAAATGTTGTGTAGAATCCGCCATAAAATGTTGGGAATTCTATAATAAATAAACAAGTTGACCACCATATTGGATTTCGAAATTCAAATTTCATTTTTTTAATTATCACTGAAAATCAAGCGAAGTTCCCCATTTAAAGTTTGTTGTAATTTCAGAAATCACAATGGTGGCCCGGTTAAAATGGACAACTCCATATATTCAGTGATTCTTTTATCTTGATTGGTAGCTATATCGTAATCCATTATTCTGATGAAAACAAATCATTTGTGCAAAAAATAATAACTTGCTAGAATCAAGTCTAATCTAAGTAAGGAATTAAATAGCCTATTTATTTATTTGTAGCTCTACATTAGTATTTACACATCCTAGACTACGCTTACATTTTTATCTTGATTCAACAATGGGAAGTATTGAAGTATAGAAAATCGCCTCCTGAAAATACTTCAAACGTCAAATGTTCCAAACTTGAAGCATCTAAACGAATAAGTTTATCAATCAATAACCAAGAATAAAAAGTCTTAAAATGTGGTAAAGAATCCGGAAACACCATAAAAATAGGACCCCCCCCTCAGAGGAATTAAAAAGTTGGCAGCCATATTGATATTGGAAAACAATTTTCAAAACAGATTTTTAAGGTATATGAAAAAGTAACAACGGTCCCCCATTTAAACTTTTTCATCCGATTAATAGTTATTACCATTGTTAAGGATAACTATTCCTTAGATAGATGCTTCTGGAACCAGGAATGGTAAATGTTTAAAAGAAGAGATCTAGATAATTTCGATTGACCTGTAATTTATTTAACTTTTTTTTTTTAGCGATTCTGAGTGTTGAGTTAACTATTTACATAAAAAAATTAACATATAACATAGATTAGTAGTTTTTTTTATAAAAAGAACAATTTGCAAGGTAACAATTGATACTTCATATATAGCTAGTGATTTACATTATTATACGTCCTTAATAAAAGATTTAGATAATATTAATCAACCCCCCCCCCATATAATTAATTACAAAATAAAGTTTAAAAAAAGAGAGAAAGACAATTTATTAAAGTATGTAATGTTACAAAGAATTTAATTTTTAAATTATATATATATTAAAATTAACAAAATTTAATTAATTAATCACACATTTGTATATACATAAATATAAGTTGGCCAACTGTAAAAAAAAGATTTTTAAATATATATTTTAGCAAAAAAATTAATTAGTTAGTTATTGACGTCAATATAAAAATTTAGAAAATTAACCCCTTTGGGGTCGTGAGATCGAAAAGTGCATGCATATCCCTTCCAAAGAATTTTTATTTTTGGTTTTACATTTTTCAAAAAAATTAATTATATATTTTTTTTTTTTACAAAGACATTCAAAATATCATTCCACAATTTCACTTTCAAGTTTTCCACTAAATGAAAGTCACAGGTTGAATTGTTCTTTTGTTTTTCACTTTTGCTTTTTTTTACGTTATTTGAAAAAGTCCTTAGGTCTTATCCTGGACTTGGAATTCACAGCAAGATCTTAAAATTTTATAGCCTGCTGGAACCAGCTTATAGCTGTACAAAAAAAACATGTCGAATTACACAAAGAACAGACATTTCTTGACAGGTTAAAACATTTCTTTTGTAGCTTTATGAGCAACATATTTCTCTGTAACTAAGTTTAATAAAAAGCAATTTCTTTCAAAACAAAATGTTATATATGTTGAAATAAATTACTGAATGACTTTATTTTATTTTAAAAAAAGGAAACGAGAAGAGAGGCTTTTCGTTTTAAAAGATTTTTTGAATTTAAGCTGGTATGATTTATAGGCAATTTAAAATTTAGTTGAAATTAAATTTAAAGATTTCTTTAATTGGTGATTTGACTTTACAATAACTAAAATAAAAGGAAAACCTATTGGTTTTTCTTTCAAAAGATTATATCAAGTTATATTCTCAAAAAAAAATACAGATAACCTAAGGTGTAATTATAATTAAAAACAAATTTCAAATTTTAGTTTTATGAACAGTAAACATATTTTAATATAGTTAACTCAATAAAGTTTAAAATGAAATTTTGTTTTACCTGGATTTTTGATCACGAAATCCTGGAAAACTTTGAAGAAAATGTTTGCGAAGAGAGATTGATTCTACTAAAACTTATCATGGTTACATTTTTTAATTTAGAAAAATTAAGACGGCCATTTCAGTATTGAAACGAATTTTTGCACGCCTTTAATTAAGAAATAGCTTCATTTTGAAGTTGACTCTTATTTTTAATTTAGAAAACTTGCGACGTACATTGTACAAAAAACTAGAGTGACTGACTAAAACTGGATCTTATCGATAAGAGTCCCGTTACGGGCTACCTCAAGAAAGTCGCATGATACTGTATTCTCAGAGTTGCTACGCTAGGGGCGCCACGTGACGGCCACTCAGTAGAATATTAATCCTGCACAGTTAAATTTAATCTGTAAGTTGGCACAGTTCTCCCCCTACAAAAGACGGAGTCCCTGGGTTAGAGAGCAAGTGACAAGGCTTTCTGCAAGGGATATCCCTTTAAACTTAACCTAAACAAGTACCTAACTTATGACTAAGATGAACCCAACGAGGACCGTAATCTGGTCAATACACCTTCACCAAGAATATCATAAACAAGTAAAACATACATGAGAAATATAAGACAAAATACAAAGCGAATAACAATTTAAACACAATACAATAATATACGCTAAAGTTTTCATGCAAGCTGGACTCACTATGTCTAAAGTTTTGGAGGATATTGAATCCTGTTAAATAATTCTCTAAGTAAGAGGTGATCAGTCTCTCAATAAAGAAAAAAAATAAGATGCTCACGAGATGGTCAGTCTCGGGCTAAAGACAAGTCCGGTGGGTTTGCTTGCAAGCGTATGTCGGTATGACACCGAGTATAACCACACAAGTGGAGAAGGATTTCAGCTGGGGTTCCTTAGCTCATGGCGACCTAAAGGTTGATTGAAGTTAATCACTGATGAAGTGTTTTCCTCAGGAGGAGTGTAGTGTGGTTTGAGCTGCTCCACATGGGCCTTTTTGATGAATCGGTTAGAATTTTTGAAAGAAAGAGCAACTGTGACGGGAGTGAGAAAATCAAGTATTCGAAAGGGGCCAGACCATCGAGGCATCAGTTTGGCTGTCTTCTTAGCAGCCGCGGAACTCAGATGATGTGTTTTACACCAAACTATTTCGCCTATCCTGAAGGTATGGGGTTTCCTATTTTTATTGTACGTTTTTTCGGACTTCTGATGTGCTCGAAGTAGGTGATGTTTTGCTTGACTCCAAAATTCTTTAGAGTCAGCGCTTTCCCGAGGTAAAATGTCGTTGATGTTCCAGGATAAGCTCAGCGGTGTATTAGGTAGAAAGTTGAACATGATTTTGAATGGATAAGTTTTTATTGACTCACTTTGGGCGAAATTGAAAGCTAACTGTAGCCAAGAAAGTGAAGTGTCTAAGGAGGTTCGGTCTTTTAAGTGATACGCGATTAATGCTGCCTTTAAGTTTCGGTTCGGTCGTTCTGCATTGGATGGCTGATGATGATAGGGTGAAAGGGTGGCAGACTTGATTCCTCGATCGAAGCAGAAGTTACGGAGGACGTGGGAAGTGAAACACGTGGCATTGTCCGAAATGATGATTTTCGGGAAGCCGAAGTGCTAAAAGATGTTTTGCTCGAGAGCTTTGATGGTGCTAGAAGTTGTGGCTTCTCGGACGGGGCACAACCATGTAAATTTAGAAAATTGGTCTACTGCCACTAGGATCATGGTGTTTCCTTTTTTGGTTCGTGGTAACTTTCCCACGTAATCAATATGTATCTTCTCCATGGGACGTGTTGGAACGATGGAAGATAGGTAACCTAATTTACTGGTTCTGGCCGGTTTGCTAATGGCACACGTAGAACAACTCTTAACCTTGTTTTATACATCTTTGTTCAAGGTAGGCCAAAAGAAAGATTCTTGAATTTTAAACCCGGTTCGGGAAATTCCCAAGTGTCCTCCCACAGGAGAATCATGATAGTAATATAAGATGAGATCGACCAAAGATTGAGGGGCATAACTTTTTATGGGTAAACCTTTTCGGTTTTTTAAACATAGATCTCCTTTATTGAGACAATAACGCTCAGAAGTATTTCCTGATTCAAGGTCAGAAATGATCGGACTTAGAATTTTATCTGCTCGTTGCTTGGCTCCAATATCATGGAAGGCAAGAGGAAAAGATGTAAGTAAACTATTGCACTTGATTTCGAGTGGAGAGACAGAGTCTCGAGTCAAATTCTTCTCTGGTTCAAACATCCTAGAGAGAGAATCGGCTGTGATATTTTGTGTACCACGGATATGAGAAACTTTGAATTTGAAAGAAGTAAGCTTGGCGATCCAGCGTCTCATTTTTCCTAGCTGTCGAGGACGAGCCAGAAGCCATGACAAGGCTTGGTTGCCCGTCTCCAACAGAAACTCCCTGTGTTCTAGATATTGGCGAAACTTCTCTATTCCAAAGACGACTGCTAGGCATTCGGACTCATAGGCCGAAGAGGCCTTTCGTTCCGCAGGTGTTAAGGTGCGGGAGGCATAGGCGATGGGTTGTCTATAGCCGTCAACTTCCTGGAGTAGGACTCCTCCCAACGCGCACGAACCTGCGTCCGTTTGCAGGACAAAGGGTTTTTTTGAAATCTGCCATTCGAAGGACTGGTGGTTGTGCGATGGCAGTTCGCAGATGTTCAAAGGCCTTTTGCTGTTCTTGTTTCCAGCAGAACTTTTGTCCTTTGCGTCGGAGCAGATTCAAGGGAGCTGCGCGCTATGCAAAATTTGGTATAAATTTTGAAAAAAAATTAACCATCCCTATAAACCGTGACACGGCCTTAGGATTGGTAGGAGTCGGAAAATTTCGGATTGCCTTGGTCCTTTCAGGATCTATCTGCACGCCTTTGGAAGAAACCAGATGGCCTAGGAAACTTATCTCCTCCACAGCAAAACGAACCTTTTCGGGGTTAACCGTCAGGTTCGCTTGTCGCAAACGAGAAAGTACCTCCTTTAGATGCGCGACATTCTCATCCCAAGTCTTGGAGTAAATGACTAGGTCATCCAAATAATTGAAAACGTATTTAAATTTGATGTCAGAAAAGACTTGGTCCAAGAGTCGGGTGAGGGCTTGGGCACCTGTACTGAGTCCAAAAGGAACTCGCGTAAACTGGTAGAGCAACCAGGGGGTGCAAAAGCTAGTTAGGTGTTTGGACCTAGAAGTGAGGGGTATCTGGTGATAGGCTTAGAATTTAAACGAAAGAATGTAAAATATTTAGCACCTACGAACCAATTGAAAGACTGATGTAGATTGGGAAGGGGAGCCGCTTCAATTTATATGCGTTGATTTAACTTGCGATAATCAACGACCATGCGAGGTTTCTTCTCTGGATGCTGAACCAGGAAGACCGGAGAAGAATAATTAGAAATGCTTCTTTCTACAACTCCTTTATCTAAGAGATCCTGTACATGTTCTTTTAGATATTCCATTTTAGGTGGTGCTAACTGATATGGTTGACTTTTGACAAGGGTTTGGTCTTTGAGAATTATATCATACTGGATCAAGCCAGTTAGCCCTAAATCTTTAGTTAAAACCTCAGGAAACTGTATAATATAAACCAAAAATAAACAAAAAATAAATTTTCCTCTGCGTATTTGAGGAATTTTATGGAGTCAATTTAATATATGTACCGGTACTTATTTATTTTCATTTTGATTTTTCATCTCTAATACATCTAAAAACACATTGTAATTCATAATATATTTCATATATAGTGTCTGAGAATAATTTAATTTATATTTCAAAATCCAAAGAACTAATACAAAATGTAAGGGCAGGTATGTGGTGGTAACAGAAAAACTAATTTTTATTATTACAATAGTTTAGATGTTCATGATATCGTTTTTTCCCTTAACTTATTTTCTTCTCCTCTTCACCTTTTAACTTATATTTAACCTTAATATCAAATCCAAAAAAAATATTCTATTACGCGAATGTAATTTTGTATTTTATATATTCATGGCCCTCACTTTTTTCCATTTCTTTTTTTCTTCTTCTTCTAACTTATGTTAAACCTTAATCTCAAATTCAAAAAAGATTCAATTCCGCTAATGTAATATTTATTTTAGATGTTAGTGGACGTCATTTTTGTTCTTTTCCTTTTTTATCATTTCTTCTTCTTTTATCTTATATTAAACATCAATCTCAATTTTTAAAAAAAGATTCCGTTACGCGAATGTAATTTTATATTTTAGATGATCATGGACCTCATTTATTTTTCTTTCTTTTCTTCTTCTTTTAACTTATGTTAAACCTTAATACCAAATTCAAAAAATATTTCATTACGCGAATGTAATTTTGCATTTTATATCTTCATGGACATCATTTATTTTTCTTCTTCTTCTTCTTCTTCTTCTTCTTCTTCTTCTTCTTCTTTTTCTTCTTCTTCTTCTTCTTCTTATTATTATTCTTCTTCTTCTTCTTCTTCTTCTTCTTCTTCTTCTTCTTATTATTCTTCTTCTTCTTCTTTTTCTTCTTCTTCTTCTAACTTAAATTAAACCTTATTCTCAAATTCAAGAATCCATTACTCGAATTTGACTGAATTTTTCTTGAATATTTGAATTGGTTGATGTGTGTTAATAACAATCAGGGTCCCCCCCAAATATAAATTAAAAATTAGTTTTTGTAGTTTATCAGGAAACATTTAAACGTTTTCCGAGTTCATTGTTTTAATTATCTTAATTAGCCTACATATTGTTATAATGTAAAATAATTGATAAAAAAGTTGAGATAGAACAATTTTAATTATAAATATCACAGAATATTTAATTAACAATTACTAAATATATTATTTTTATTTGTGCATAGCCGTTTCATAGATGAAACTCTTCTTCTGAAATATGTGAGGTATTGTAGTCCAGTTATTTTAGGTGAGAAAGGTTAGGTTAGATTGTGTATTTTCTTTCATTTATGCGAACAGAACTAATGCATACCCTGTTTTTATGATCAAGAAATAAGTGCTTTTCTTCCAAAATGTCCAACGTATTATATAGTCTAGTTATTTTAGACAAGAAAGGTTAGGTTATATTGTGTGTTGTCTTTCATTTGTGGAAACAGTACTAATAGGTAGCTTGTTTTTGTGATAAAAAATAAGGGCTTTTCTTCCATATGCCTAACGTAACGAGAAAGGAAGTGAAGTAGGAAGTACATATCATGAGTTGTTTTCTTTGTATATACGTGTTTTGACTATTAGTGTAATACGTTCGTAACTAGGCAATTAGAACTTGCTAACGATTGCATTTCTATCGGAAAATGTTTGTGTGAAATTTGTGGGGAATAAAATTTTTTATAACCTTCAACTATTGCAAAATTGATTTTTATTAATTTGTTGATCCAACATGTTGAATAAACTTTGTGTAATAGAGAATATAAATAAATATTATTAACCGACAAATTTTTGACACTGTTCATGAAACGTGTATTTTTTCATCGAAAAACAATACAAAGAAAATTTCAACCCGATATTTTTTACATTTAGTGTTTGATTAAAAAATTTATTTGTAAAAAAATCATAACATTTTGAATCAACAATAAACTGGTGGGTTTCTGTTGATGACTAAAATCGAAGCCAACGTTAAGATTCATTTTTAATAATTCATAAAATCGCCCGTCCACGAACGGATAATAATTCTATCAGTCATAACACGTGTATTGCAAATAAATAAACAGCTGATATAATTTTCCAAATTTATCCTACAATAACTACTCTATTCTTTTGTAAGCTGTATATATTGACACAACTAGTCACGGAACTGCAGTGTACCGGTATGCTTATTATTTAAACTTGCGTCACAATGTATTTATTCAGCTGTAATTTCTCCAAGCCTATGAAAGATGGAGCACAATGTTTAACCTTAGAATTGTACTGATGTATCATATGGATAACAATATCTGTCCTTGCTCCAAAGCAGGAAACGGAATTTCTATTGAAATAAAACACTATTTTGTTTTTTAGAATAATAATTCTAAGAATTCACTTTAAAACTCCTATTGTGTTTATACCGGTTTTTAATCGGGCACTAATTTTAAACCGATAAGAAAAGTAATCAGGTAGTTTAATAAAAAATAGTTTACATCTACACGAAAGTTTCTCACTAGCCTATATGTCAGTTCTGTAGTTGTCAATCAAAAAGTGAATATTTACCTTTGGACAAATAGTATTTGGAAACAAATTTAATAAGGGACGAAATAAAATAGGTTTTATTAGTTCGGTTTCCATCATATCTGTCTGTCTGTCTGTCTGTCTATCTGTCTGTCCTAGTGATGAGCAAAAGGAGTCTTGGTCTTGCAGTCTTGGTCTTGGTCTTGCATAATATACAAGACCAAGACCGCCTTTCTAATGCAAGACCAAGACCAAGACTGGAGTGTGCAAGACCAAGACTCTTGCAGCATGTGTCTCGCAAGTCTCGCGAGACTCTTGCAAGTCTTGCAGGTATCGTGTTCTATTCTGGCCGGATATCAGACTCTGTGCGGCATTTGATATCAGAGAACGCCGGCAACGTTTTTAATTTAAAAAAAACAAACAAACAAAACAAAACCAACTGCATTTCCCATCTGGTCACTTCTTGGAATTAGAGTTGAATTTTCCCACGAACGGTACATTAAAAAGTGCCGAATCTTATTTCCTCAAAACCTTTGAGAACGGAATTATTATAACGTCGCTTCCGTCGTACTTTACTGTAAACAAATTATATAAGAGAAATGAAAAGTAGTTAGTTGATTTTTAACTTTCAACGTGAAACTACAAGGTGTTAGCTGTCGACCTGTGAATAACAAGTACATTTGGTTGTTTTTGTTCTTTATTGTTAGTACAATTTGTTTCTTTTTCTTTAAAAATTTTACTATATTTGATTTTATGTTGTGAGGTTTTATTTTTAGTCATTATTCATAAATAGTAACAATTTCGTTTTTGTTTTCTATTGTTATTATTTTTAATTTTTTAATTTTATGTTGTAAATACGGGATTTTATTTTTAGTCGTTATTATAATTTAAAATAATTTAATTATCTTAAATACTGTGAATTGTGCTTGGTTAATTAAAAAAGAAAAAATGAGTGAGAGTGCGTGTGGCGCGGGCGTGCGTACGAGAGAGAGAGAGAGAGAGAGAGAGAGAGAGAGAGAGAGAGAGAGAGAGAGAGAGAGAGAGAGAGAGAGAGAGAGAGAGAGAGGACTTTCATTTAAAAACTCCTTTTTTCTATTTTGACAAATGATGTAGTAGTTGTTTAAAGTATGATATTAATGTAAACCCTAAATATTTTACCGTTTAAGACCTTTTTTTATGGTTTTAACTAAGAGATATTAAAATTTGCATATGCATTTAATAATTTTTTCATTTTAAAATAAATATATGAATTCGATTTTGTGTTTCATTAATAATGCATTCTGTAACTTTAAAAAAATATGTAACTTTTTTTCTAAATTTATGCTGATAACTATACATGAGTGTGCGTTTTGTGAATGTATGTGTTTTTTGTAAACATTAATTCCCCCCCCCAAATTTTGTAAAGTACATAGATTTAAAACATATGATATAGATTTTTTAATTATTTGATTTTTCCGCTTATACGTTTTTACTAGCAAATATTGAATTTACAATAATATTTCAAGTCTAGGTCGTATATTTTTCACTTGAAATATGATTGTAAATATGATATAGGCCTACTGATGCAAAATACATACATTTTAACTTTATAAACAATTCTTTTGCAGTTTTATTTTAAATAAGGGACATTGATGTAATGTGTCAGTTTAAAAACATATTTTTTCAAGTATTGTAAAATGAATAATAATATTTTAAATCTACTAAAAAATATATTTTTTGCAAATTTTTAATAGTTATTTTAAATATAATATGAACAGTGTGTATGTTTATTTTAGTGGAAATGTATTTTTAGTTCATTTTGTAAAATAGGACTATTTTTTAATGTGAGATGTAATTAGTAGTGTGCTTTAAAGAAATATATTTTAATTCATTTTTGCAAACATTTCAATTTTGTTAAAAAATATGTATGTATATGTGAGTCCTTTTATTGAAAAGATGTGATTTTTAATTTCAAGGCAAGAGTCTCGCAAGACTTGCAGCAAGAACAAGACCAAGACCAAGACTCACTATGCAAGACCAAGACCAAGACCAAGACCGTAAGACCAATGCAAGACCAAGACCAAGACTTGGTGTGCAAGAACAAGACCAAGACCAAGACTTGGGAGTCTTGGTCTTGGTCTTGCATTTGCTCATCACTAGTCTGTCCGCCCGGGTGGAATTTTGCAATCGAGTTTAAACTAACTTCCCGATAAGCTAGAGACCTAAAATTTTGAACATATGACAGAATTGTATGACAATACAATAATCAGTTGGTTTCTTGTCTCTACATTTGTTTAAACAATAGTTGTTTAAAAAAATAAAAATTGGCCAATGAGATATAGACTTGAAATTTTAAACATGGGTCGAGGATGGATAACAATGCAGTATTCACTCTGTTCCTTGTCTGCAAGATTGTTTAAACAATATTTGATGAGAGCAGCGTTTGTTTTGCGCGCTTTTCATATTCTACAGTGTAGTATACAGCATCAGCATTGTCGTTTCTGCTCTTTCGCGTTGCTGTAACAGCGGAACTTGTGTTTCAAGTGTGTACATTTACCTATATGCTGTATGAGCGTGTCACGTTTCGCCCCCCTAGTTTAAAGTGTAATTGCATTTTCCAGTAGAAACATCCCGTTTCACATGTAAATAAAATAAATTTTGCTTACTTCTTTAGTTTGATTTTATGAGCTACAATACTAATAGAACTAGTATATTATAGGTAATAAAGAGGTAATATTTTGAATTTCAGACATTTGCAACTAAACAGGATGTGAAATGTATTGGGAATTTCCTATATATGTCCCTGTCAGAGTCTCGTCAATATATACAAAACCGATTGAAATCTTTCACCAGGACATAAGACTAAAAAACAGAAAATAATAAATCAAATAAATTTTTTTTTAACATAGGTACCACGTTTTTAAAATGGACTAAAAAGTATAAAATAATTTTTCATGACCCTTCTACAATTTTGAGGGAGGATTGTTAGTGGCTATGGATATATTTGGAATACTTGGAGAGATAAACGTTAATAATCTCTCAGCCAGTAAATAATTAATACTAGTAAACAGTCCGGATAAATTCACAGCTATTTCAGTGAATCGGAAATGAGATTCACTGTAATTTAATTTATTTACTCCTCCTTAACTATCATAGATTGCCTGCGCCCCACGTTTATTGATAGCCACTAACAATCCTCCCTCAAAATTGTAGAAGGGTCATGAAAAATTATTTTATACTTTTTAGTCCGTTTTAAAAACGGGGTATGTTAAAAAAATTATTTGATTTATTTTTTTTCTGCTGAAGAGTAGAACATTCACTATTTTAGACACATTTTTGACTATCTCTCTTAAAATTTTCAATGACTACATAATATATATATTATTTGAATGCTAACTGGAAGTGAAAGCTTTTTGAAATAGTTTCAGAGTTATAACCTTTTTTCTGCTGAAGAGTAGAACATTAACTATTTTAGACCCATTTTTGACTATATCTCTTAAAATTTTCAGTGACAACATACAGTATGTATATCATTGAGAAAATTTTTATATTATTTGAATGATATCTGCACCTGAAAACGTTTTTGAAATAGTTTCAGAGTTATAACCTTTTTTTTTCGCTGAAAAGTAGATAATTAACTTTTTTAAACACATTTGACTATCTCTCTTAAAATTTTCAATGTCAACATGTATGTATGTCATTGACAAAATTCGTATATTATTTTAATTTTAACTGGAACTGCAAACTTTTTTGAAATAGTTTCCTAGTTATACTCATTATTTTCTGCTGAAAAGTTTTACATTTTTTCTGAAAATATTCAGTGACAACATATGTAGGCTATATTTTTATGTCTAAATAACAAATATTATTCATAATTTTTTTAATGATTGCAATGGCTTTAAAGTTTACAAAGTTATAACTGGTTTTAGTTTCAAAGCTGCCATGAGACGTGACTTTTGTGTATGAAGATTTTACTTTTTTCACAAAAAAGAGCAAAAAGTGCATTAATTATTCAGTTAACCGCTGCTACAGATGTACGTGTTTACCACTAGAGCTCAAATGTTTTCTTAGGAATGTATTTTTTAAAAAAATGTATTCTTTTATCGGGTTTATAGGGTGCCATCTGTTCGTATTTAGGTTCAGAAACGGTAAAGGGGAAATATCTTAGTAAATGTTTATAATCTTCTTTATAGATTTGAAGTGTAATTTACCCTGATTTGGCCAACATTTGTAAAACATTTTTACAGTAGAAGTAAAAATATCTCATCCATTTTCAAACTGTTATTTGTTTAGTGTTAATTTCATTTTATTTGGGAAATAAAATTGCCATGAAATTATTTAAAAATGTGTTTTTTGTCTTCTTTCAGATGGTCGAATCAAAATTTTAAAAAGGTAAGCGTGGTACGATGTTTTAAAGATTTTAATCAGCGCCATTTCGAACTTATGAACTGAATTTATTGATTATCGAATTTAAATTACACCTTTAGGAGATCTTTGAGGAAAATTGGAAACTTTGTGAGGAGTCGAATTCATTTTGGTATTTTACAACTTATTTCATATATATATATATATATATATATATATATATATATATATATATATATATATATTAAATAAACTCCCAACTAGTTTATTGGAGAGATATAACGACTTGAGTTAGGGTTTTATTAGTCCTATCTATGTGTCTGATTTTAGCAATAATTGATCAAAATAGGTAAATGTGGTTTTGAGAAAATCGAAAATTATGTTTCGGTCTTATGACAGGTATCTCAAAAAAATTAAAATATTAAGCATTGAAGGGATAAAAATGCTTGGGACATGGTCAATATATATTATATATGCTTATATACCAAATTTTATGAAAATCTCTCAATGCGTTTACACTGCGGCATGTCGTATGGACGATACACAGAAAAAAAGTCTCCGGACCTCGAAATAGACTTTTCTGCAAAAACTCAACGTCAATTTTATTTACCCTCACTGAATTTCACCAAATTTTCACTTCCGGTCAACTCCCTACAATTCCCAGTTAAGGTGTATTCTAAATGACAGAATCACTTTGTTTGTTTAAAACTAGCATTATTTAATAAATCACACAGATTACGACAAATAACAAAACTTTAGTTATGGTAAAAATCTTATCGAATTCATATTGTCAGTCAGATAAGAACATGAGCTCACCTCGGAGTTTAACAATAGATTTATTTTAGAATCTAAGAGATTGTGACACATTTTTGTTATAATCTATTTTTGGTAATTGTTTGGTTCAAATAACATAACATTGATTTGCCAAGCTTCGTCATATTTAAATTAGCGTTGTATTTGTGAATTAGTATATTATTTGTAAAATGGCATAGTATTTGTAAATTGACACAGTATTTGTGAATTTACATCGTATTTTTAAATTGACAGTATTTGTGAATTTACATCGTATTTTTAAATTGACATAGTATTTGTGAAGTATGATCGTATTTTTAAATTGGGATAGCATTTGTGAATTTACATCGTATTTTTTAATTGACATAGTATTTGTAAATTGACAAAGATTTTTGAATTGACGTAGTATTTGTAAATTGACATAGTATTTGTGAATTGACATCGTATTTTTAAGTTGGGATTATTATTTGTGAATTTACATCGTATTTTTAAATTGGCACAGTATTTGTAAATTGACATACTCTTTATGTATTGACATCGTATTTTTAAATTGTGATAACATTGTAAAGATTGACATCATATTTTTAAATTCATCTCAACATCGTTTCTGTGCAAGTTTTATGTTGGCGGAGACTCTTACGTGACGACCATTTGCCTTGACATAGTTTTTGTTCAGTTTTTATGTTGTTGATATTGTCATGTGATGGCATTTCGTCTCGCATCATTTTTGTCCTTATGCAGTGTAAACGGCAGGACTCATTCTTATGTTTTACAAATTCACTCTCGAAAATAGCCTACTTTGTTTTTTACTTACGGTTTGGTATATTAGTTAAGATCAATCCTTCGCATTTCATTAATGTTTGGACGAAAACGTTGGGTCGATTTTAAGATATTTGTTTTTTACAGCGGCGTCCAGGGTTTAATTTCATTATAACCGATAATTAGACTTTGGTGGAAGTGGAATTTATACTTTTGAGCAAATATTATTAAAAAATTTAGAACCGATTTTGAGAAAATCTAACTTTTGTACTTTGGTCTTATAAAACATTTTTCCAAACTTTTAGTTATTTAAAATTAAAAAAAAAAAAAAAACAATATCCAAATATACGATTAAAATAAGAAAACTTAAAAAAAATTGATCAACATTGATTTACTAATTTAGTTTGTAGAGGTGTACAACATCAAACCAAGAAATTACTTTTTTGAATTGGGAAGCTTAAAACGGATTTGTCCACCAAAAACGTAACATTGATTTTGTTGACTCGTCACAAATATGCCTTAATGTAATGTGAGAAACATAAAGAACATTTATTGTTGGCAAGTTGTTATCAGTTTTTTTTATATCATCGTTATCTTATCCTTTTCACAAAATGGGTCGAGATCATATCGCAATGAGATATTCCAAGAACACCAGGACAAGTGTTCTTGTCACAATATATCGTGAGGAAACGTTTTGTAATATATACATATTTTGTATACTTGTATGGAAAAATATATGTTTATTCTGTGACGCAAAATCCGCTAAATAGATTATTCAGTTTAAAAAAAATTACTTAAACAAGTTTTGGCTGTTCCAAAACTTCAAGTTTAAGCTAGTTCCCACTAGCCTACTATTTCCAGGTGTATTTTGGACTTCTAGAAGCAACGGAAAATGAGAAAATGCGGCGTATCTTAGTTTGGAAAAGGTGGGACGCTTATCTCGCTGCAGTTTTGCGTAGTGAATCGTACTAGCAATAAAGCTAGATAGGCTAAGGGTAGACAAAGATCAAATTTATATTTTATAACGTCGAAGAAAAAGTTAATGAGACTTGAGACCATGTCATCGACATTATACTAATGTTTTGGATTTGTAATATTTCAAGGCGAATAGTGAAAAGAGAGCACACCAATTGGGGGGAAGAAAGGGGAGAACGGACAGACAAATTAAGTCATTGTAAATGGATACAGGTTATTTAAAACAATCAGAGGAAGATGGGTAGGACGCGGATTGGTATATCGGAAGACCCTACAGTAACAGAAAGAAAATAAAGACATCATCTTAAAGACCAGATCTTATTATAACAGTTATTTCAAATAATATTACAGACAGTACAAATAATATTTGATATCTAATACATATTAGGTTAGGCTTCTCCTGATTTAATGAATATATAGATGTAAAACTAATACTTGACATGTTAAAAATAATAGGTTAGGTTAGGTTAGTTTGATCGAGTTTAAAACATAATAAAGAGCTATTTTATTTATTATGCAACTCATAATTGTCATTTAACATATATTGGAATAGTTTGTTTTTGGGTTTAAAATATAAGGAACAGTTTTTATTTACTATACAACTCATATTTGTCATTTAACGCATATTATAATAGTTTGTTTTTAGTTTAAAATATAATAAACATTTTTTTTTATTTACTATACAACTCTTATTTGGCATTTAACACATATTGGAAAAATTTGTTTATGGTTTAACATGTAATAAACAATTTTTCTGTATTTACGATACCACTCATATTGGCATTTAACACATATTGGAATAGTTTGTTTTGAATTTAAAATATAATAAACCTTCTTTTATTTACTATACAACTCTTATTTTTTGTCATTTAAAACATATTAGAATAGTTTGTTCATGGTTTAATATGTAATAAATAGTTTTTTTTTTAATATTTACGATACTACTCATATTGGCATTTAACACATATTGCAAAAGTTTTTTTCAGTTTGAAATATAATAAACAGTTTTTTATTTACTATACAACTCATATTTGGCATTTAAGACATATTGGAACATTTTGTTTTGGGTTTACGTCGTGCACATAATAAATTGTTATTTTAATAGATATACTATTAATATAAAGTATCCAACACATATTATGATAATTCACAACCTACCCTAGCATGCCCTAAACCTTGGTTATTATTTTTGCATCCAGTAAATGATAGTTTGTTATGTATTACTGTTATTATATTATCTATTTAGAATGTATACTTTTTGTAACTATACATTCGAACATAGAGGATGGATATATGAGAAAGTAAAATTATAGCTATTAATTTGTTTTAGACGTGTTTTACTTCTAATTGTATATATAATTTTTGTTTGTGTGTGTTTTTTTATAAATTGAAAGATAACAGTTCGTCATAGAATGTTTTTTATATCAAATCTTATTTTGTATACAGTATAACAAACACACAATTCGCATAAAAAATACGCCTAAGTATCAGATGCGTTTCAACGACAAGGTCGTCCTCTTCAGTGATACACGAGCTACACCAATCAAACTATAACTAGTGTTATACTGTAGCTCGTGTATCACTGAAGAGGACAACCTTGTCGTTGAAACGCGTCTGATACTTAGGCGTATTTTTTACTTATTTTGTATGTTTTCAGATTGGAGCCTATTGTTATGCTGAGCTTGGATGTATGATCTCCAAATCCGGGGCAGACTACGCCTACATAATGGAAACTTTTGGACCATTTCTAGCTTTTATTAGGTTATGGATAGAATGTATGATAGTTCGTCCATGTTCTCAGGCTATAGTTGCACTTACGTTTAGTGTATATGTTTTAAAACCATTTTTTCCTGAATGCCAACCTCCGGATGAAAGCGTTAGACTTCTCGCTGTGTGTTGTATAAGTGAGTATATAGTTAATTTATTTATTGGTCTTTGTATTTGTATTGTGATGGTTGTAATTTTTTTTTTGTTCCTTGGTGTTTTTAACTTGTAGGAACATATCTACGCCGTTCTCAAATATGTATATGCAAAGGTATAAACTATAAAAATAATATGCACAATCCATCATTATTCAATAACTTTAAAATCAGAATTACCTCAACAATTTCATTGTTTGTCTTTTATGAAATTTATAATATTTAGGTCTTTAAGGTGATGGTTTCGAATCTAACATCAGGTAAATTACATAATAATTGAAAAGTCGTATGCTGATCAAGTGTTGACCAATTATGGAGGTTGGCCAAAAGTCCCGGATATATATTGCAATATCTCAACTTCTAGTTAGCGTAGGAAGGTGAGAGATACAATGGAAAGCTCGTGATTTGGGGCTATCTACAGGATGTGCTAAAGCTCAGGTTCCATATAGAGGTGTTCCGAAAAAATATATAACTTATTTTCCCCTTCTTATTTAAATGTAAGCATATTAATATTCCCCCTCCCGATAATTCCTAAAAAAGGTCCCTTTATTTTGATGAAAACAAAAACTTTTTAATGTATATATATTTTACTTAGAAACTAAGTTATGAGTAATAAAATTTCAGTCTTATTTCATTTTTACTCAGCCATAACGCAAGAAAAGTATTTAAGTGACAACTCTTTGACAAGTTATTTACATTTGCTATCTGATAATGTAACTAAATATTATATTTCTGCACAGGATGTTCCAAAAATAATTTTATAAATTCAATAAAATTATTTTATTTTATGTCGTGTACAATACAAAACTAAAGACAAACAAAAACTATAAACTGTACTAAATCAGTTTACCGAACAACACAAACCCTAGAAGATTTCGGAGAGTCCATGTTTATCATGTTCAAAATGTCCACCAAACGAGTATAAAACGGATGTATAACTTTACTTTTTAATTTTGTCACTAATTTGCTGTATTGCTAGTCATATTTTTATCTTTCAGGTCATTCAGATTTGTAGGTCTATCTTCATAACCTTCCATTTTCATATAACCTTAAAGGAAATAAACTAAATTTCAATCTTGGAGACCTAGTCAGTCTAATCAATTCAGTGACGCCTTTTCGTCCAATCTATCTGTTGGGAAAACCCTGATGTAATTTCTCACTTCTAGTTAATAATGAATGAGAATGGGGACAACCTAAAAGTGTAAAGACTAAGAGTTAAAAACCATTTTTTCTACGATATTGTTAGTTAAGCCGTTGTTTTCTTTGTAAACGTAAAATAATTATATTTAAAAATATATATTTTGGGAATACCCTGAGCAGAAAAATATGATTTAGTTACATTATCAGATAGCAAATATAAACATCAATCTAAAGAGTCGTTACGTTACAATAAATGTTTTTCTTGTGTTATGGCGAATAATAATGAAATAAGACTGTGACATTTGATTTCTCATAATTTAATATCTAAGTAAAATAAAAATATTATGTTTTCACCGATAATAGGGGGGGGGGGGTACATTGATATGCTTAGATTTAGAAAAGGAGGAAAATAAGTTTTATATTTTTTCTAGAACACTGTATATGGAACATAAGTTTCAGAACACCCCAATCACGGACGTTCCATTGAAGTGAGATACGCCAATTAGAAGCTGAGATATTGCAATATATGCGGGACTTTTGCCCAACTCTGTATATACGAAATAAAAACGACAGGGCAAAAATTGTAAATTGAGTATATATAGACTGATTATTTTATAGTGACCACTATTGGTATATCGTAAACTTTATATTTAAAAAAAAAACTTTATATCTGATGAAGAAGTTTAAATGGGGGACAGTTGTTAATTTTTCACATAACAAAAAATATTCCAATAAGACTCCCAATTTTTTTCTTTTTTGTAGGGACACTGTGGATAACTATATTAAATACTAATATTTCTAGTGAATTTTTTATTGCATAAAGGACAAAAACATTCCAGTAAAAACATACTGAGAGACAAATTAGAAAATGTATTAGAATATGGGATTTTGTAAAAAAAACCCAATAACTTTATATTCTGATATCTTTGAATTGACAATATTTAGTTATAGATTAATTTTTAATTAAACCGGGTAAAATGTAAGAGATCAAATGAGTTACACCATTATTTTACATATTTTTGTTACTTAATTCTTATTTATTGAAACAGACGTCCAGCTTCAAATTCCTATATCCCGATGTCAAAATAAACCGCCTCTTTCAGTATTCAAACTCAAAATAATAGTTAGATCTCTTTCAGCGACCTTATGGGGTCTCTTGCAGGGTTTTGCGAAGAATACTTTAGTAGGTGTTGCGGCGTTTCTCTATCTCTATTTGGGATATTTTTGTTACTTATTTTTTATTTATTTTATGGAAGAAGAAGTCTAGCTCCAAGTGCTGACAGCTGATGTTACGATACACCGCCTCTGTCAGTGTTCAACTTACCCGTCAAAAGAATTGTTAGATCTCTTTAAGCGACCTTATGGAGTCTCTTAAAGGTCTCCAGCGTTTTTCGAAGAATACTTTAATGGTCTGTGTTCCTGGCATTCTGTTTCTACCTTTTCTTTTTGAATGAATATGTATTTATTAGTTTTTTTTTTTGTTTTTTACAAAATAAAAATATTTGTTTCTTTTTTTACAAAAAATATAGAAAACAAACCTACACTACAAACAAATAAATAGCCCGATGTTATGAACCTGTCCGGGGCTATATGTGTATTTCCTATAATCTAATTAATACTAAACTACAGACTAAAACATAAAATACACATAAATGTAAAGATTATAAAATTAATTCGATTTTAATAAAGAAGACAAAAACTGCATCCTACCGAACCCAGCTAAATAAACAATAATTTTTATACATAAGGTTACAAAATTAAAAACAAAAAAATCGAACTTCCTATCTTAATTGCTTTAAACAAAATATTTAAAACAATGTTCATTACTAATTTAAATTAATCAGAAACCAATCAAATTCCTAACCTAATTAAAAACTAAATATACACTCTAAACACTTTTTCATCTATCACTCGCACATATAAATTATACAATACAATACAATAATACAATGTACATAATTACAAATTGTCTATACCAAGTTATAGACTACAATTTAATTTTCAGAACTAATTTGGTACCAACATATCACCAAACTCAAGCCAAGCATATCTCCCCTCCTCCCCCCTACATACACATATACTCACTTGCTCACACATAACATCTTCGTACAACACACATACACCATCCCTCACCAACACAAACACACAAAATCAGTTTTTCTGTTTTTCACACACACACACACACACACACGCACACACACACACACACACACGCACGCGCGCACACACACACACACACACACACACACACACACACACACACACACACACACACACACACACACACACACTGCCGCGTATGCGCTCGCTAACTTTGGATCGTCCCCCGTGCTCGTACCCTCCGACGCCTTTCGCACACCCTTGTGCTCACGCGACTCGAACCTCGCTTTACAACGTCCTCCGTCAGGAGTTCTTGTCTCTATACAAACGCGGACAAGACCAAGATGCTCACTTTTACCTTTTTACTAATCAAAGCTATTGCAATACTTGGCTTTTGTAAGTATGAGCTTGTCCTCATTTACTTACAATCTTTTAATTTACCCAAAATTCCCTGAATTTTATTTCAACGCTCACTGAATTTACTACTTTCCTTTTTACACTCTCTTTCTCTGGGGAAGTGCCTTTTGGAAGAAATCGGTTCCTAAGTTCTGATAATAATTTCTTCAAAATTTTATATTATATTTTACCAGAGCACAATTATAACAATTATCATAAACAAAGCAATGTTAATACACAGAATGGTTAATGAAAAGAATCAAACTCGAGAATAGAATTGTATGTATTATTTCTCTTTAAGACAAATCAGAACAATTTAAAATTTTTATGACACAACAAATAAACAAACAAAATATGACACAAATAATCTAATAGGAATCTCTTATATACTAACACAAATTGAAAAAAGCTAGACTATTTCAGCTAGGACTACAGATAGCTTTTCCTGCACTGAAATAGTCGTATTTAATTTTGAAATATTTGTTACACAAAAGCAGAGTGAATTTATTTTACCGAAGTTAATTTTTCTAAATTTCCCCAATGAATTTATTATTAAAAATAATTTACTAGTTACGAAATATTCCTTAGATATAGTGTACCTTCACACTTAACATGAAGCTCTCGTAGATTTGAAGTTATTTGTTGAAATCGTTTCTGATGTCTCTGAGTTGTTTTCTCTCCAAGTCCTGGATATTTCTAAGTTGTTGAATGCTGGTATTAATCTCGAATCCCTGCTAAGTCGTCTTCAATGTTTATGAATCTTCTTGCAGATCGAAGTTCGAAATTAGTTGAAATTTTTCTAAGTTACTTTTAATTACTGATTGAAATATTAAGGTTACAAATTTTCTAAGTTGAATTTAGAATAGTTTAGTAGAGTGACTAAAGCAACGTCTTCCCTGCTCGGAGTCTGGTACTAGAGTATCCGTCTTACGACGAACAATTTTGGTTCTCCCTTTCTGTGGGAATCTTCCCTCAAAAGGTAACCACTTTTTCTCCCTTTTGTGAAGAAATGTCTCTTCGTTGTTTTTGGTATTTTCAGGCCGTTTTGGTCTGAAATTTGTATACTACAAACTGTACTAGGTATAGTTTTTACCTATTGAATAATTTTTATTCACTATTTACTATTAAAAATCCTTTTAATAGATATTTTGATTGATGTATTATTTTTCGTTCTCTGTGATGACGGTTGGTCATGCAAAATCCAATTGCTGTACTGTGACGTAGATCCACTCGCGCCACTTTTCTTGTTAAATCTTGCAAATTGTGATTTTGAACATTTTTACGAAGAACTTGCTGTAAATTCTGAACGGCTGGTCCGATCGTCGATTTATCTTCGGATTCCTCTTCTGTCCGATCTTGTGAAACTCGATTGGTCGTTTTCGCACGCTTTGTTTACGAGTTATCGCACTTTTACCGAATGTCTGTTTTTCACTTTTCAACTTTCGATTTAAGTCCTTTTTCACAATTCTTTCGTATACAAGTCCTTCTTCTGCTCCTATGACGGAAATATCTTCTTAGATTTTTATCGTAGCTCGCTTGGCTCTCGAGTTATTGGTCCTCGAAGTTCTGAGTTTTTGATCGTCGTGTTATTTGATTATAAACCCCCCCCCCCATTATCAATTTTCACCTCTGCTCTGTTGTATAACATTTTTACACACCTAATATATATTATTACATCCTTTTATTTCCCCTTTAACCTTTATTTTGACCGCTTTTGGGCTTTAAAGTTTTACTTTTTGCTATTATTATAACTCCCCCATTTTAACTTTAAATCTGATTCTAATTGCTTCTTATTGTTCCCTACGGTTGTCTCTTCAATTGTTATTATTATTATTTTTTAGTTTATCCCCCCTTCACCTTTTAAAACTCTCCAAGAATGACTTTCTAAGTCCATTCTCTCCTGTTTATTAGTATTATTATTTATTTTTTATTTCTGATTATTATTACTTCCTCTCTTGGTTATGACTCTATGATTTTTGATTTTTGAATTTCCCCTTTTTTCAAATTTTAGGTTTTTGAGCCCTTCTAATTTCTCGAATAACTTTTTTGTTTTAGGTGCTTTTAAATTTATTTCTTGATATTATTAGTCGGTTGACTCTACTGAATAATTATTTAAGTTATTATTTTAGTTTTTTTTAATAAAATAAGAACTACGATAATTCGGTTTTGGCGTCTGTGCATGCAAAATTCCCTCTTGCCTTGCGTATTTTATTTTATTTAAAAGAAACAAAAATAAATTTTTCTCAATAACAAAGAACAAAATTATTTAAAAAAGAAAGTTACTCAAATTATTTAGTTTTTGTCACAGAAAATATTCTCATACATTTTATTACGTTATTATTTTTATCTATAGGTAGCAGATAGGCAATTATTTTATTTCGGAGGGAAATTTTATACTTTATACTATTCTGTTAACAAAGTATCTCTTATTAATCTCTGAACACTAATTTCTAAGTTTATAATTTAATTAGTTGTTCAGGATTATTATATTAACATCTTATTAATTATGAAAAAAGAAATATCCCCACACAAGTAATATATCTTAATCTACACAATTTTTCATCGATTATATTAAATTTATATCCCAGCAAAATCAGTTTTGACTCCTGATTTTAAATTTAGTTTTTGGCCAATTTTGCCTTAACAAGAAAAAGGATAATTTGAATAGCTTTTCAGACCTTTACCGCTATCTGGAAGATCCTGGTCTCGATGCTCCTGGATGGTGGGATGATTTTAATTCTCTGGTGTCCGGTTGTTGTTGAAGTTTACAGTTGATCCATATGTCCTTAGCGAAGTTCCTGTGGCGTGTTAATTTTCATTAACTCTGGATGTTTAAGATTTTCCACTCTTTTGGAACTCACTGCTGATTCGCTAATTTAACATTTCACTTCTCACTTCAACTTATTTTCTTTAAGGTTTGATCTTTAGCACTGATACTTGAACATTTTAACTTTTTTATCACTTTTTCGAAATAGCTTCGGGCATAGTAACACCCTACACTTGTTTTAAGAAATTTTTATAAGAGCGCAATCGGGCATAGTAACCCCTTACACCTGCTTTTACTGATTTTATAAGAGAGAGCCCTGAAGTCTGGTGCAACTGTATTTATAGACTAAAACTATCGTGTTCCCATACCAATTTCTTTCTCTCGCAGGGATAATACGATAGTTCTTTATTTTCTTATTTCTTACGTAATTCTTGCGTTAATTTTCAGTTCTAATATTTTGTTTGTTTACCTATGAGTGAATTACGGCCCTCTCGTTCACCTGCAATTCGTTATGCAATAATCGGCGTAATTTTCGGTTTTTGTTTTTCACACCCGTTACTTTAGAGTTTTGAAACTTCACCATTTTGTTTAGTTCCTTTAATAAACGCACTGGCCACAGCGAAGATTCTTTCCGACATTCAGGTCTTACATATTTTCACACTTCTTTGTTTGGGGGTTATTATTTACTGATCACCCTGGGACTCACAGATTCTTTAGTATATTTGATTCTAATCAGGTTTTCTTAATTTTGACTTTATCCATTTCCACACAAAGGTGTGAAAACCATATCTTTTCTATTTTACTCAACTTTTTTATTTTTTACTTTAATTACTTGTTAAACTTTACTCTATTAATTATCCCTATAATTGTATTTCTCAAAATTTACATTTGTTTACATTTTATTTATCTTTCAAATTATATCATTTCTCTTAACTTTTTCAAAATTTGTCCAAGAATCATTTATTCTTAGAATTATTTACCAATCACAGAAATAAAAAGGTTTTTGATTTTGAGTAATTAATTCTTCATTTAAATCTGCTGCAGAGCATGTTAATTTTTATGAAATAACCGTAACTGATCTGTATTGCATACAACTTGTACTACAATTACACATCCTTTAACATTATTATTTCATATTTTCATAATTCATCAAATACGACTTTTTTATTCCAAATCTACCGTCATATTTTTACTGTCAAAACGGGTAGGCGAAAGTTGACTTTAGAACGAGTCATAGGTCAGTTTCAGCGAAAATATAATCCCATACAACGAATATCCGTTGTAACACATACAAATTTTTTAACGGAAGAATATTCAAACGTCTAAAAGGAGGTGATGTATGCTCTCTTTTAAATTTATTTGAAAAGATACGAATAAAATTCTTCTGCAGTATTATTACTAGTTTTACTGATGTGAAGTATGCTCCTCCCCAAATTGTAAGTCTATATTCTAAATTAGAATTTATAAGTGAATAATAAATCGTCTTAAGTAACTTGCTATTGCATACATATCTAAGCATATAAACATAACATAACATAACAACTTTATTGCTTTAAAGTACAGTGTACATAAGCAAGATGGTGACCATTTACAAAAATAACATATTTTATGACATTGTTCGTTTTTACCCTTAGTTTTTTCTAATTAAATTTTGGTGTATTTATAATACTTACAACAATATTTTAATACAATTATAACACGTAACACAATTTTAGGTATCGAAGTAAGACCAAATCATACGAACTACAATTATATCAGTACGTTTCGGGAATAAGATTCAATTCCCGTTATCAAGTGACTAAAAACTAAAGAAACATGAAACTAGAAACTAAGCCTATGTAAGAAGTAAAATTAAATAAGAATACCACCAACCTTAATATCTAAGTATGCATCTCAGAGCTAAAACTGAGAAGTCACGTTAGCTAAAACTTGGAACTAACACGTATCGGGCAGGATTTAAGTTCTAACGGATATCCTCTATCCATTCTTTCCAAATGTAAAAGATCGAAAAATAATAAAAATAATGAGTCTAAAGATGAAAATAAACCACTTATGTGCCTTATGTGCCGGGATTATCGGAAAGAGTCAGACGCGTAGCCAGAAAATATAAAATTTGTAGGCCTACCGCTTTTAAAACACTAAACACCATTAGGCAACATCTCGTCCAAACTAAACCTAAAAATGGCACGCAGGATACTAAAAACTGTATTTACAGTATCAAATGTGAGTGTGATAAACAATAAATTGGCGAGACAAAAAGACCATTAAACATTAGAATAAAATAACATAAAAACAATATGCGGTTAGGCCTAGTCGATAAATCGAAAATTGCAGAACATATATGGTCCGAAAATCACAAATTTAATTGGGAAGAGGCAAAAATCATACACCGGGAAAGTAACTTATACAAACGTCAAATAATTGAAGCCTCATATATAAAACTAACGGACAATCCTATCAGCCAATCAAGTATAGAATTAAGGCCATTATGGCTCCCATTATTAAAAAAAGAACTAAAATTTGATTATATTACCCCTACAAGTAAAAAATAAGCTGAAATTTTACCTTCTAAATCGCCACAAGGGGTTGTAACCCGCTCTCGGGCTAGGAAGCTTAATATAACTAACAATAGGCCACTCCCCTAATAGTTTGTCACGCCTTCTGGACCACGTCACTTGTTGCTGTATCTTTGACACAACACGTATTTGACGTTAGTTGTGTGTTACCGTGATTGTGTTTTTTGACTTCTCAGTTTTAGCTCTGAGATGCATGCTTAAATATTAAGGTTGGTGGTATTCTTATTTAATTTTACTTTGTTACCAGGGGACTTAAATTTAAGAAAAGGCGGAACCAAAATGGTAACAATGTTTGAAAAAGAAAAGTAAAAAAAGACAAAGACAAATTTAGTAATTAACAAGGCTCAAGTTTATAGAACAGAAAAAAGAAATTTCGACGGTTCAGATTTTATCATTTACAACTTAGAAAGACATCCTGAGACAAATCATCATAAACAGCTTATGATTAACAATATTATAATTAATAAAAGTTATACGCCCTTAATGTAACATATAATAATTTAAATAAAAAAAATTAATCAATAGATTCTGAAAATTTATCCCCCCTTTTAGTTTATATATAATTATAGTTACAAAATTTAACAATAAAAAAAAAGACAATGAGCACAGCTTAATAATTAACAGGATTATAATTAATCCAAAAAAAAAAGATTATACGCCCTTAATGTAAAAATTACAAAATAAAAAAAAGATGAAAAGATACTGATATTTATCCCCCCCTTTTACTTTATGAGATGATAGTTTTTAAAACAGTTACAGAATTTAACAATAAAAAAAATATATAAATGAGTTTAATGTTTTAAATTCAAAAAATTCGTATCAATTGAAAACAGGTTGATGACTAGACTAAAAGTTACATAATATTACATATTTGGTAAATTTCTTAAATGCTATATTGGCCAATAAATTTATATATTTTAAATAAAGAATTTATTATACAATGAGAAGTTTATTTAAAAAAAAAAAGAAATGAAATTTTGAAAATTGAAATTTTATTAATTGACGTCAATTTTTTGTTAATTTAGAAAATAACCTCTTGGAGGTTGTTAGGACCGAAAGTTTGCATGCAGGCTCCACCCAAAGATTTTTTATATAATTTATAAATAACTACACAAGTCTACATGTAAAAGATAGCTTTAAGAAACACATATTCGCTGAAGCAATTTAGGCACATGTACAATATAAGTTTAGTTAAAGTTCTGTAAAGTCAGTTCTAAGGAAAACATCACTTTTGTGCACTTGAAAGTTTGTAGATATATTAAACAAAACGTGTTTTGTTAACAGGCAGAAACATGTTAAGAGCTTTGCTGGTGTATGCAATATGAGGCAAAAATTGCTAGATTTCTCCAACCAGCGTATTAGCTGAAGCAAAAAACACGTTTTTTTAGCGTCTGTGCAAAATCAGACATGTTGTAGCATTAAATTTCTTTATTACAGAAAATATCTGGTTATTTGTCAAAATTAAAGAAAATTGATTGCATCACAGAAATTCGTTAAGATTATAATTAAAAGCTTCTTAGATGATTATAAAGCTATTTATATATATATAGTTTTGTTTAAAACAAAGCTTGTATAAGACTTGCAAAAATCTGCAAAAGTCTGTAAAACGAAATTTTCTGATTTAGAAGAGATTTTTCTAATTGTTTTATATTTGACATGTTCAATAAGATGTTCTGATTGTTTAATGTTCAACATTAGTTTGCACTAATTTCACATAATTGCTCGAAACTTAAAATGTGCCTGTTCAAGGTTTTTTGTAAAGTATGTTTTAAGAAATGAAAATTTTTATAATCATTTAGTTTCAAAAGAACATTGAATATTAAATAAAACATGAAATACATATTTTAATGAATACATGATAATTAACAAATTATTTTAAAACATTAACAAAATTTAAGATATGATAAAATCTGTAAAGCTGAATACCTGGAAAATCCTGTCGCAGTTCACGTGAGCTTGTGCCGTGAAATAAAAAATTTATTTAACATTTTCGAACACTAAAGCGCACAAAACAGTAGACTGACATATCATTTAAAGACTGAGATGTAAATTTTGAGACAAGATAAAAAAAAAAATTATATCTAACGGAGCTATGAAAGAATGTAGAACATAGTGAGTAATTACAGGTAGACTGACAACGGGTTGTAGAACAGGTAGGCTAACCAGCCGTTGTACTTTGTACTTAGATGTCATGCGATGCTTAGTTTTGGAGAAGGTCGCCAGGTGCCAGCATCTGTCAAGGGACGGAAGTTGAATTTATGGAAGAACGAGTGAATGAATTTATTTACGAATTTGATTATTGGATTTGGATGTTACAACTTCTTACATAGTTTCTAGTTTCATGTTTCTTTAGTTTTTAGTCACTTGATAACGGGAATTGATTCTTAATTCCCGAAACGTCCTGTTTTGATTTTTAACACACAAATGATGGCAAATGTCCGAAAAATGTATAATAATAAAAAAGTTTAAAATAGATTTTCTAAATTTTAGGCTATACATAACAAAAAGGTAGATATTTTTCATGGCCTGTACTGAGTTTGAGGTTAAGATTGTCTCCATATTATATAAATATTGCACAAAATTGTGATTGTTAAAATATTTACATCTAAAAAGATTATACGCTTCACATTCCAACAAAAGGTGAATTATAGTGTCATTTCCTGTTACACAGATTGGGCAGATTTCACTAGGGTTAAAGCTATAGTTGTCTTTCTGCAATATTAATCTATTATATTTCTTGCCAGCAAGGCGTAATTGAGCAGTAATTCTTAGTATGTATTGCAATGAAGTTTAAACTAGGTTTTTAACTTTTACTTTTTTCTAGTTACGCTTTTTCAGCAAACAAAAACAAAGTTCCAATTTTAACTTTGTATGAATTATTTTTAATTTTACGAAACTCTTATGTCTGCAAGTAGCAGGTTCTTTCACCAACTATTCACCATAAAACAATTTTTACACACCCTGATATTAAGGTGATTTTTATTTACAAGTGGCTATAGGTAGATAAATTATAACAAGTTTATTTTCTGTTGATTTAATTTAGTTCTTTTCTTTATTCAAGAGAAAATTCAGGTAGACTACTCATATATATATATATATATGTCTATCCTAAAACATCTTAATCTAACCAACAATATATATTCTTAACTCTAAAGCAGAAATATTATTCTTTTACAAAAGCACAAATTTTAAAGAATTTAATAATCTAGTTGATAATATTTATTTAAATTAATTGTATATCCACTTATGAAATGATTTACAAGTTGTACGAAGTTGGAATATATTTAATTCTACAGCCCAATCCAAATATTTTAAATATAAAAAAAAAGATTTTAGTAAAATATAAAAAAACTTTGTTTTACTAAACCAAAATTCAAAAGGGTGAAAACCTGACCTTCCTCTATTATGGGAAAGTCTTCAGATGATCTTGAAGCAGTTTCAACTGGATGGCTGGAATTCCCTGATGTGTATGTTGACTTGGAGTCTTTTTGGCCAAAGAAAGCGTCTTGCTTGTAGTGTAGTCGTATCAGGATGTTACCAGGCGACTTAAATTAACGAAAGGTGGAACCAACTGGTAACAATGTTTAATAAAAAAAAGACAAAGACAAATTATATAATCAACAAGGCCAAAATTTATTGAATTAAAAAAAAAGAAGAAATTTCGACGGATCAGATTTTACCATTTACAGTTATGAAAATATCACCTTAAGATTACTTGACATGACCAAAAGCTTAATAATAATAAAAAAATTACAAATTGAATCTTCAAAAAGTTTACATGCCCTTAATAAGTAAAAAAAAAATAAAAAAATTATCAATAATTAAACTCTGACATTTATCTCCCCCCCCCTTGTTTATATAAACTGTTACAAAGAAATTAACAATAAAAAAAAGATTCTATAATCAAATTAATATTTTAGTTTCAAAAGTTATATTAATTCTAACAAGTTCATCATTAAATTACTTATTAAATATCATGATTTTGTTTATTAAATTTCTTACATTCTAAGTTGGCCAACATATATATAATAAAAAAGAAATTTGCTTGTAATATAAGTAAATTTTTAAATAGTGAAATTTTTAAATACTGAAAATTTTTTAAATATTGAAATTTTTTAAAAGTGAAATTTTTAGATATGAAATTGTTAAATAATAATAAAAAAAAAAATATTTAAAGATTGACGTCAATTTTATTAATTTTGAAATAACCCCTTTGGGGCTGTTAGGACCGAAAAAGTTTGCATGCAGCACCACCCAAATATATATATATATATTAAATTATAAATAATTACACATTCTCACATATAGACAGTAAAGGACATATTGTTAAACAGAGTTCAGTCGCAAAACAGAAATATATATATAAACAGTTTCTCAAAAGTCAGTATTCTAGATGAAAATCATTTTATAGTGCACACAACGATGTTTTAGAGTTTTTTTTGTTACGAACATGTTTCAAACAGTTAAACAGTCTTTTAAACAGGCATCCTATCTTTGCTGCTTTGACTTGCAAAATCCTGCATACAAAATTCCACCAAGCTGGGACCAGCTTTAGCTGTTGGAAAGAAACACAGGTCTAATAGAGATTTATGCAATTTTATACATGTAACAGCACAAATTTTCTTTTATACAAAATGCTTAGTTACTTCATCAAAATCAAGAAAATTATCATAATTATAGAAATCCAGAAAAGGTTATAATTAAGTCCTTTTAGTTGTTAATTTTAATAGTATATGGATATCTTGATTTCTGTTTGAAACAAAGACTTATAACAAGAGTCAGAAATTTTCTAAATACAAAAACTCTGCTTCAGAAAAACCTTTTTGCTAGTTTTTTTGATATGACCAAAATTTAATATTTTAACTGTTCAAGATTCAACATAACTGCTCAATACTCAAAGTGTGACTGTTTAAGGTTTACATTTAGCTTCTGTAAATTATGTTTTAAAGAAAGGAAATGCCTTTATAAGTTATTAAACTGCAGTGAAATTTTGAATACTAAAATAAAACATCAAACACATATCTTAATAAACAAAGCCTAAAATATCTGTAAATTATGTTTTAAAGAAAGGAAATGCTTTTATAAGTTATTAAACTTCAGTAAAATTTTGCATACTAAAATAAAACATCAAACACATATCTTAATAAACAAAGCCTAAAATATTAACTAGTCCTATAGTAGTAGAGTGTGCGCCAGTTGAGCACAAAAATGGTGGGGGTACCCCCACCCTCCCCCTCCCCCCTTGGCCCCTCCCCCTTTGCCCCCACCCCTCCCCCCTCCCACCTTGGCCCCTCCCCCTTTGCCCCACCCCTCCCCCTCCCCCCCTTAGGCCCCTTCCCTTCCCCCATTGGTCCCCCCACCCCTCCCCCTGCCCCTCCCCTGTAGGCCCCTCCCCTTTAGGCCCCTTCCCTTCCCCCATTGGTCCCCCCACCTCCTCCCACCCCTCCCCTGCCCCTCCCCTGTAGGCCCCTCCCCTTCCCCCATTGGTCCCCCCACCTGTGACGTATTGTTGTCGAGACACACACACAAGACGCCATACACACATGACGTCATACACCTAACTTTTTTAATACCAGCGGGATTCGAACCTGTGAAGTTTGGATTTGAAGGCGGACACGCTACCGACTGAGCTATCGTGCATAGTATTACCAGTCGGATATTTAACGCAGTATATAAGCCGCCATGTTGTAACCGCAATAATGTGTTATATATATATATATATAATGTGTTAAGATAGTTAACCTAACCTATAAGTGTCCTACTTTTGCCCATCCACAGCCTATCAGCTGTTACAATAATGTGTTATTATATAATGTGTTAAGATAGTTAACCTAACCTATAAGTGTCCTACTTTTGCCCATCCACAGCCTATCAGCTGTTACAATAATGTGTTATATAATTATATAATGTGTTAAGATAGTTAACCTAAAGTTTCCCACCTTTGCCCATCCACAGCCAATCAGCTGTTACAATAATGTGTTATATATATATATATATATATATAATGTGTTATATACTTATATAATGTGTTAAGATAGTTAACCTAACCTCATAGTATTACAAGTCGGATATTTAACGCAGTGCCGCCAACGCCAGAACATTTCGTAGAAGTTCGGACACGAACCCCTTACCGTAAGACTTACCGAGTTTTTCGCGGTCGCGAAAAACTCGGTAAGTCTTACGGTATGGGTTCTGAGTCGTACCTCTAGGTTACTCTGACAACAAATAGTAGTGTCCAAATTGTAATGTGCTTGTGTTAACCTAACCTATAAGTTTCCTACTTTTGCCTACCACAGCCTATCAGCTGTTACAATAATGTGTTATATATGTATATAATGTGTTAAGATAGTTAACCTAACCTATAAGTGTCCTACTTTTACCCATCCACAGCCTATCAGCTGTTACAATAATGTGTTATTATATAATGAGTTAAGATAGTTAACCTAACCTATAAGGTTCCTACCTTTGCCCATCCACAGCCAATCAGCTGGTACAATTAATGTGTTATATATATATAATGTGTTATATATTTATATAATGTGTTAAGATAGTTAACCTAACCTATAAGTTTCCTACTTTTACCCATCCACAGCCAATCAGCTGGTACAATAATGTGTTATATATTTATATAATGTGTTATATATGTATATAATGTGTTAAGATAGTTAACCTAACCTATGTATGAAAAGTTTTTACCTATGTTCACCACAGCCTACTTGTAACAGTTGGTACAATCAATGTGTATTTATATAATGTGTTATATATTTATATAATGTGTTGAGATAGTTAACCTAACCTATAAGTTTCCTACTTTTGCCTATGTTCACCACAGCCTACTTGAATCAGCTGGTACAATAATGTGTTATATATTTATATAATGTGTTATATATGTATATAATGTGTTAAGATAGTTAATCTAACTAATGTATGGAAAGTTTTTACCTATGTTCACCACAGCCTACTTGTAACAGTTGGTACAATCAATGTGTATTTATATAATGTGTTATATATTAATATAATGTGTTGAGATAGTTAACCTAACCTATAAGTTTCCTACTTTTGCCTATGTTCACCACAGCCAATCAGCTGGTACAATTAATGTGTTATATATTTATATAATGTGTTATATATGTATATAATGTGTTAAGATAGTTAACCTAACCTATAAGTTTCCCACTTTTGCCTATGTTCACCACAGCCTACTTGTATCAGCTGGTACAATTAATGTGTATTTATATAATGTGTTATATATTTATATAATGTGATAAGATAGTTAACCTAACCTATAAGTTTCCTACTTTTGCCTATGTTCACCACAGCCAATCAGCTGGTACAATTAATGTGTTATATATTTACATATGTGTTATATATGTATATAATGTGTTAAGATAGTTAACCTAACCTATAAGTTTCCTACTATTGCCTATGTTCACCACAGCCTACTTGTAACAGCTGGTACAATAATGTGTTATATATTTATATAATGTGTTATATATGTATATAATGTGTTAAGATAGTTAACCTAACCTATGTATGAAAAGTTTTTACCTATGTTCACCACAGCCTACTTGTAACAGTTGGTACAATCAATGTGTATTTATATAATGTGTTATATATTTATATAATGTGTTGAGATAGTTAACCCAACCTATAAGTTTCCTACTTTTGCCTATGTTCACCACAGCCAATCAGCTGGTACAATTAATGTGTTATATATTTATATAATGTGTTATATATGTATATAATGTGTTAAGATAGTTAACCTAACCTATAAGTTTCCCACTTTTGCCTATGTTCACCACAGCCTACTTGTAACAGCTGGTACAATGTGTTATATATTTATATAATGTGTTATATATGTATATAATGTGTTAAGATAGTTAATCTAACCTATGTATGAAAAGTTTTTACCTATGTTCACCACAGCCTACTTGTAACAGTTGGTACAATCAATGTGTATTTATATAATGTGTTATATATTTATATAATGTGTTAATATATAACGCCTACCATCCTCCACCCCACCCCTACCATCTCCCGGGCGTGTGGCAACCATTCTCCTAAAAACCTAACCTAACCTAACCTAACCTATCCTAACCTAACCTAACCTAACATAACCTATCCTAACCTAACCTAACCTATCCTAACCTAACCTAACCTAACCTAACAACCATTCTCCTAAAAACCTAACCTAACCTAACCTAACCTATCCTAATCTAACCTAACCTCACCTAACATAACCTATCCTAACCTAACCTAACCTATCCTAACCTAACCTAACCTAACCTATCCTATCCTAACCTAACCTAACATAACCTAATCTATCCTAACCTAACCTAACCTATCCTAACCTATCCTAACCAGACCAGACCTAACCTAACCTAACCTATCCTAACCTAACCTAACCTCACCTAACATAACCTATCCTAACCTAACCTATCCTAACCTAACCTAACCTAACCTATCCTATCCTAACCTAACCTAACATAACCTAACCTATCCTAACCAGACCTAACCTAACCTATCCTAACCTAACCTAACCTAACCTAACCTATCCTATCCCAACTTAACCTAACAACCATTCTCCTAAAAACCTAACCTAACCTAACCTATCCTAACCTAACCTAACCTCACCTAACATAACCTATCCTAACCTAACCTAACCTATCCTAACCTAACCTAACCTATCCTATCCTAACCTAACCTAACATAACCTAACCTATCCTAACCTATCCTAACCAGACCTAACCTAACCTATCCTAACCTATCCTAACCAGACCTAACCTAACCTAACCAATACCAACCGATTTACCAACCGAAATATACTTTTTGCAACCAATTTACCAACCAAATCTTGGTAATTTTATCTACGGTTTGGTAAATCGGTTCCTAACAAACGTTACGACGTTATAATATATTTAAAAAGGAAAAATGGGGGTTGGGGGGTCGTGTCGTTTTCGGCTACAATTCCAAGGTCACATCAAATATCTTCCTCTCTACTAAAAAGAGTTTTGGTGGAATGGAGGTAACAAATTACAAAGAATATTATTTTAAAACATTTATTTATTTATTTTTAATGACGTACTAAATGCTCACACATCTCTCGCTTGTTAAAGATCCCCACAAAATCTTGTGTAATGTCCAAATCCATAAGGTAGAAGTCGTGGGTTTGCAGCTCCAATAGTATTTCGGGCATTTTTTCCTGTAGAGTAGCCAACTCAACATCCGCTAACTCTACCTTGTAGGGGATTGCAATGGGATTTTTAAATTTCTTTGCAATGGCTTGCATCCCATCTGCTCCAATAATATTGCATACACGTTTCGCCATAGGTCTCTTTCCATTCAAAGGGAATGGTAATTTTACTTTTACGCCATGTCTTGCGGAAACAAAATCCGTAAATTTCCCACGAAGATAACTGTTAAATACTCCACATATATTCTTCTTTACGAGGCTCTTCCCTTGTTCGCAATCCGAACTGTCGGTTATTTTAACAAGCATTATGTTGTCGCGGAATGGTTTTGTAAGCGGAGTTAGTGGTTTTATATTAACTCCAGACAGTAAATCGGTTGGTTTTGGTTGGTAAATCGGTTGGTTTTGGTTGGTAAATCGGTTGGTTTTGGTTGGTAAATCGGTTGGTAAAAGTATATTGTGGTTGGTAAATCGGTTGGTAAACGTATATTTCGGTTGGTAAATCGGTTGGTTTTGGTTGGTAAATCGGCTGGATTTGGTTGGTAAATCGGTTGGTAAATCGGTTGGTAATTTCGGTTCGGTTAAATAGTGGCCAGACTAACACCCGTGTGGGCTGTGGTAAGCAAAGGTTTAGGCAGGAATTAAGTCTAGGTTAACAATGTCTTAACACGATACATAAAAACATGTGCTACACCCTGGTAGACAACGGAGGAAACTACGTTTAACACATTATACACATTAAATGTACCTAGGCCGTGGTGGGCAAAAGTAGGAAACTCTAATAGGTTAACTATCTTAACACATTATATAACACATTATATAAATATATAACACATTATATATATATATAACACATTATTGTAACAGCTGATTGGCTGTGGATGGGCAAAAGTAGGAAACTTATAGGTTAGGTTAACTATCTTAACACATTATATATAACACATTAATTGTACCAGCTGATAGGCTGTGGATGGGCAAATGTAGGAAACTTATAGGTTAGGTTAACTATCTTAACACATTATATCTTAACACATTATATAAAATATATAACACATTAATTGTACCAGCTGATTGGCTGTGGATGGGCAAAAGTAGGAAACTTATAGGTTAGGTTAACTATCTTAACACATTATATAATTATATAACACATTATTGTAACAGCTGATAGGCTGTGGATGGGTAAAAGTAGGACACTTATAGGTTAGGTTAACTATCTTAACACATTATATAAATATATAACACATTGTATATATATATATATATATATATATATATATATATATATATATATATATATATATATATATATATATATATAACACATTATTGTAACAGCTGATTGGCTGTGGATGGGTAAAAGTAGGAAACTTATAGGTTAGGTTAACTATCTTAACACATTATATAATTATATAACACATTATTGTAACAGCTGATAGGCTGTGGATGGGTAAAAGTAGGACACTTATAGGTTAGGTTAACTATCTTAACACATTATATAAATATATAACACATTATATATATATATATATAACACATTATTGTAACAGCTGATTGGCTGTGGATGGGTAAAAGTAGGAAACTTATAGGTTAGGTTAACTATCTTAACACATTATATAAATATATAACACATTATATATATATATATATATATAACACATTATTGTAACAGCTGATTGGCTGTGGATGGGTAAAAGTAGGAAACTTATAGGTTAGGTTAACTATCTTAACACATTATATAACACATTATATAAATATATAACACATTATATAAATATATAACACATTATATATATATATATATATAACACATTAATTGTACCAGCTGATTGGCTGTGGATGAGCAAAGGTAGGAAACTTTAGGTTAACTATCTTAACACATTATATAATTATATAACACATTATTGTAACAGCTGATTGGCTGTGGATGGGTAAAAGTAGGACACTTATAGGTTAGGTTAATAGGCAAAAGTAGGAATTAAGTCTAGGTTAACAATATTTTAACACGATACATAAACACATGTGCTACACCCTGGTAGACAACGGAGGAAACTACGTTTAACACATTATACACATTAAATGTACCTAGGCCGTGGTGGGCAAAAGTAGGAAACTCTAATAGGTTAGGTTAACTATCTTAACACATTATATAAATATATAACACATTATATATATATAACACATTATTGTAACAGCTGATTGGCTGTGGATGGGCAAAAGTAGGAAACTTGTGGTAAACATAGGCAAAAGTAGGAAACTTTAGGTTAGGTTAACTATCTTAACACATTATATAAATATATAACACATTACATATATAACACATTATTGTACCAGCTGTTACAAGTAGGCTGTGGTGAACATAGGCAAAAGTGGGAAACTTATAGGTTAGGTTAACTATCTTAACACATTATATACATATATAACACATTATATAAATATATAACACATTAATTGTACCAGCTGATTCAAGTAGGCTGTGGTGAACATAGGCAAAAGTAGGAAACTTATAGGTTAGGTTAACTATCTCAACACATTATATAAATATATAACACATTATATAAATACACATTGATTGTACCAACTGTTACAAGTAGGCTGTGGTGAACATAGGTAAAAACTTTTCATACATAGGTTAGATTAACTATCTTAACACATTATATACATATATAACACATTATATAAATATATAACACATTGTACCAGCTGTTACAAGTAGGCTGTGGTGAACATAGGCAAAAGTGGGAAACTTATAGGTTAGGTTAACTATCTTAACACATTATATACATATATAACACATTATATAAATATATAACACATTAATTGTACCAGCTGATTGGCTGTGGTGAACATAGGCAAAAGTAGGAAACTTATAGGTTGGGTTAACTATCTCAACACATTATATAAATATATAACACATTATATAAATACACATTGATTGTACCAACTGTTACAAGTAGGCTGTGGTGAACATAGGTAAAAACTTTTCATACATAGGTTAGGTTAACTATCTTAACACATTATATACATATATAACACATTATATAAATATATAACACATTATTGTACCAGCTGTTACAAGTAGGCTGTGGTGAACATAGGCAATAGTAGGAAACTTATAGGTTAGGTTAACTATCTTAACACATTATATACATATATAACACATATGTAAATATATAACACATTAATTGTACCAGCTGATTGGCTGTGGTGAACATAGGCAAAAGTAGGAAACTTATAGGTTAGGTTAACTATCTTATCACATTATATAAATATATAACACATTATATAAATACACATTAATTGTACCAGCTGATACAAGTAGGCTGTGGTGAACATAGGCAAAAGTGGGAAACTTATAGGTTAGGTTAACTATCTTAACACATTATATACATATATAACACATTATATAAATATATAACACATTAATTGTACCAGCTGATTGGCTGTGGTGAACATAGGCAAAAGTAGGAAACTTATAGGTTAGGTTAACTATCTCAACACATTATATTAATATATAACACATTATATAAATACACATTGATTGTACCAACTGTTACAAGTAGGCTGTGGTGAACATAGGTAAAAACTTTTCATACATTAGTTAGATTAACTATCTTAACACATTATATACATATATAACACATTATATAAATATATAACACATTATTGTACCAGCTGATTGGCTGTGGATGGGTAAAAGTAGGAAACTTATAGGTTAGGTTAACTATCTTAACACATTATATAAATATATAACACATTATATATATATAACACATTAATTGTACCAGCTGATTGGCTGTGGATGGGCAAAGGTAGGAACCTTATAGGTTAGGTTAACTATCTTAACACATTATATAATAACACATTATTGTAACAGCTGATAGGCTGTGGATGGGTAAAAGTAGGACACTTATAGGTTAGGTTAACTATCTTAACACATTATATACATATATAACACATTATTGTAACAGCTGATAGGCTGTGGTAGGCAAAAGTAGGAAACTTATAGGTTAGGTTAACACAAGCACATTACAATTTGGACACTACTATTTGTTGTCAGAGTAACCTAGAGGTACGACTCAGAACCCATACCGTAAGACTTACCGAGTTTTTCGCGGTCGCGAAAAACTCGGTAAGTCTTACGGTAAGGGGTTCGTGTCCGAACTTCTACGAAATGTTCTGGCGTTGGCGGCACTGCGTTAAATATCCGACTTGTAATACTATGAGGTTAGGTTAACTATCTTAACACATTATATAAGTATATAACACATTATATATATATATATATATATATATATATATATATATAACACATTATTGTAACAGCTGATTGGCTGTGGATGGGCAAAGGTGGGAAACTTTAGGTTAACTATCTTAACACATTATATAATTATATAACACATTATTGTAACAGCTGATAGGCTGTGGATGGGCAAAAGTAGGACACTTATAGGTTAGGTTAACTATCTTAACACATTATATAATAACACATTATTGTAACAGCTGATAGGCTGTGGATGGGCAAAAGTAGGACACTTATAGGTTAGGTTAACTATCTTAACACATTATATATATATATATATAACACATTATTGCGGTTACAACATGGCGGCTTATATACTGCGTTAAATATCCGACTGGTAATACTATGCACGATAGCTCAGTCGGTAGCGTGTCCGCCTTCAAATCCAAACTTCACAGGTTCGAATCCCGCTGGTATTAAAAAAGTTAGGTGTATGACGTCATGTGTGTATGGCGTCTTGTGTGTGTGTCTCGACAACAATACGTCACAGGTGGGGGGACCAATGGGGGAAGGGGAGGGGCCTACAGGGGAGGGGCAGGGGAGGGGTGGGAGGAGGTGGGGGGACCAATGGGGGAAGGGAAGGGGCCTAAAGGGGAGGGGCCTACAGGGGAGGGGCAGGGGGAGGGGTGGGGGGACCAATGGGGGAAGGGAAGGGGCCTAAGGGGGGGAGGGGGGAGGGATGGGGCAAAGGGGGAGGGGCCAAGGGGGGAGGGGGAGGGTGGGGGCAAAGGGGGAGGGGCCAAGGGGGGAGGGGGGAGGGGTGGGGGTACCCCCACCATTTTTGTGCTCAACTGGCGCACACTCTACTTATAGTATAGCAAAATCTGAGAAATAGGTTACCTGGACAGGTAGTGAAGTGCAGAGAAAATTTTGAATGGAGTATACGCCGTATTTTATAAAAAACAGAGCTCACTGACACTTTAACTGTACACCTCAAAACACCGCCACTCGTAGAAATACATATTGCATCGTAAACAGTTGTTAGAAAATTGTAAAAGGAATAGAATGAATATTTCAGACCATTGTGCAGAAAGGAGTCCGGTGAGATTTTGGTGCGACTACATATTCTAGTAGGTTGAACTGAACTGACTTGAAAGAGATAACGGTATATTCGGTTGGACTTCATCCGGTGAGAAAGAGACAGAGATAGCTCGGACGATAGTTTTCAGTGCAGCCCGCAGTGCTACGCCACTTATCAGGAACAGGTGGATGGACTGGGAGAGGTAGACGGTTGATAACTTTAGTACAGATTTATTTAGTACGGAAGAATTAAATTGTTTTGATTACTGAATAATGCTACAAGGATACCCTGTATTTCCTCAAGTATTTATGATGATATGTAGAGAGACCTTCTCTGGACGAATCGGAAAACACCAGTCCTGAGGCTTCCCCGAAGTTTCTCTTTTATAGTCTCCGGCCGGCTGACCCCTTCCTTTCACCCTTTTTGAATACTTATTAGCTATTGTTTTATACAAAACCGCCGTAATTCCACTTCCAGATCTGTTATTGAATTTTCCAAGGTGTTGTTTTGAAGCCCGTGATGCCTTTTATCTCCACGACTTCGAATGAAATCCATACGAGCTTTGGTTCTCATATAAACGGCATTCGAAAAATCGCGAAGGTACGCCTAAAAAACTTCCGGAGTTTCTGAGCCGCCATATTGAAACTTTTTGAAAATGTTGCTCATTATCCAAAAGTTTCATACCCGCAGCACAAAATCGCTCCGTCATTTCTTCCGCGTTTTTTCCCACCTTGAAAGATTCTAGTCTCGAAATGTCATTCCTTTGGCTTTACAATTTAAAATTCTTTGAATTGAGCTTTTTACAATTTTAAATTTTATTCTAATTTACCACATATCTCTTTATGTTTATTATTTAACTGCATTTATTTGACTTTACTTTTGAAAACCTCTTATGTTTTCAGAATTTAATTTTAATTTAAATTGTAATTATTTTTCCTGATTGTTCTAAGCAAGTTGTCGAAAGTGTACAGTTCGATTTTGTTAAGTTGGTGGATTTTTATCACCTTCCAGGCATCGAACATAACACTTGCCACTAACTTTTTAGTTATGGATTTTATCGAAAGTTTTCCCTTTTGATATTTGATTTAGTTTTCATTCTTATTTCTAGAAATGTTAACAATTTCCAGTTTTGATCATTTTTGGAATTTTGTATTAACTTTAATCTTAATCTTAAATATCTACGTGAGAAATCCAAAATATGATCTGATTCGATATTTATAAGAATGCACGCTTTTAGGACTATAAATTTCAGCCTCAAATTCATATTTTCAAATTTTTAATTAATTTTAGAATAAATTCAAATTAAAGAATAATTTTGAGTCGATGCAAATTCTTTCAACAAACCAATCCCTTTTTTTAACGGGTTCTTGGTCTTTGCATTCAATTTACAAAAGATCTGACGACAGTCAAGGTCCACTTTCACTAGGCTAAAGTACAAGTTGGCTTGGTAACAAGAAAATTTAATTTCTTTGTCCAGTAAAACTAGACTCAACCTTTGAAACGGATTTAACCGTTTCAGTATAAAGGACAATTCTCTTCAAAGTATGGTTCACAGGGGGTTAAGCCACGTATATGTCTGTAGTAATCACTGTATCTTGAATTTAAAACGGTATCAATGTCTGAGCATATTAAATTTGTTCTTGAATTGTTCAACTAAATCTTTTATAGACTTGATTACATCCCAATGGGTTTGACTCTTCCAGATATTTTCTGCTCCAATCCTTCCCAGCATACATCGAAGCCAGGTAACCCAGTTGTATGGGACATCCTGTGTGGAGATAGAAGCAAGCTTGAGGTAGCACATCCTTGGCAACCTGCCATCATCCAATTGAAGCAGTGCAGTCCACCAGTTCAACATTTGCTTAAACACCCTGAGTTCCAAATGCACTCTACCAGTCTCAATTCTCACAAAAGCATGAGGTGTATTTCGAGGAAGTTGTAACAATCGTTTTAGGAATGTCAGCTGTACTCAATCCAGGATGTTTACATATGATGGTGCCCATGTTTCGCTGCAGTATTGTAGAATGCTGACTACCAGTGAGTCAAAAAGTTTACAGTTGGCTCTCCAGGAATCCGGCTGTCCTTTGAATATTACATTATTTAGTTCTGGAAGTGCAGCAAGGCCTTTTGATGAAATGTGAATTGCTGCTTTTCTGAATTTGCCGGAGGAGGAAAAGGTTATGCCCAAATATTTCTGTTCATTAACAAAAAAGCTGTTTTAGTTATCCAGGGATTTTTCCTTTATGAAAAATCAGCGCTTTTGTTTTCAAAGGATTAACCTCCAAGCAATTATCATCAAAGTATTCTTTTAAAACAGCCAGTTTACGTTGCGCATCAGACCAGGAATGAGACAATTTGATGATCATCGGCATAAAGAAACATCAATACTTCCCTCTTTTCATTAATACTGATTCTCGTTAAGCTACGAGACTGGAAAAAGCTTATTATACTATACAAAAACAAAATAAACAATGTCTAGCTGAGAACCTCCCCCTGCAACACTCCAGACGTTACTTTAGAGCTATTGGATAATGTTCCTTCTTGGTCGATTGAGACAGCAGCAGTTTCATAAAGGTTTTGTATAATTCTTGTCAACTTACCACCCAGCCCCAATTTGTGTATCTTAGACCACAGTTTATTGTGAGGAACGCTATCAAATGCTCTCCGCAAGTCCACGAATATACCATACACTTTTCTTCTTTTTATTCTGAGATGAATGTTGATAACAGACGACAGACAAAATACTCCATCCCTGCAACCTCTTCCACTTCTGAATCCTAACTGTTCTTCAGGGAGTAACTTAAGTTCTTCGATAAATTTCACAAGTCTATTAGAAAGTATTTTGGTGAATATTTTGACTATGGAGTTTACAAAGGCTATTGGGCGATAGTTATTGGGGTCATTGGCGTCACCTTGTTTCAATATCATTTTTAGTTTGATTTTACCCCATTTTTCAGGTATATCTTCATTCTCCCAGACTACATTGAACAGATTGAGTATATAATGGATCCATTTATATGGTAGATACTTGAAACATTCGTTAACAATAACATCACCGCCGGGCGTTTTGTTGTTTTTTGTTGTTCTGATACTGTCCAGCAACTCATCCAATGTGATATTCGAATCAAGTATTGGGTGGGTTAAATCAAGAAAATGCTTTTCTACAACAAGGTCACTTCTGTATATGGAATCCAGCATTGTTTCCCATTTTGCAATGAGTATTGGACATTGTACAAAACGCTTCCTCCTTAATGAATTTATAGTTGTCCAAAAGTTCTTACTGGAGTTAACTAGGCGCATTTTTTGTTTTATATTTTCATAGAATAATTGCTTAATTAAATGTTTATATATTTTTTTAGATTGAAGATATAAGTTTAGAGATCTACGTGTAAAGTCTAGGTTTTTACAAGTTTTAAAAGCTGTTTTCAATTCTATCTTAGCCATTTTACAATTTGTATCATACCATGGGTTGTTTGGTGGAACCAGGGCTAAAGATTTTATTTTAGTTTCAACAGTCATTCCACTATATAACATTCCCGTTCTTAATGCAGATAAAAGATTGTCATTAAGTTGGTTTGCATCATTACAGTTAGTATATGTGGTCCAGATTTCCCAAGATAGCACTATACGAAGACAAATATACATCATTACGATTTATTTTTTGAATTATTTTATTATGAGCATATCTAAGCATTATGCTATCTACGCATATCTAAGCATATCAAAATTTCGAATATATTTCATCTATTTATCTCTTACGAAATGAATGTGCTATTTTCAAGTGAGCCTAGAGTCAACAATCAACACCTAATATTTAATTTGGTCCACCTGCTCAATGGAAACCCACTGGGAAATAGATAAATTGCAATTTCATTCATGATATTTTAACAATACGGGAAGAACACAATTTTCCGTCATATTAATAATGAAGTATTTTGTTTTAGGGTTCATGACCATATAATTTACCGTAAACCACCATCGGAGTGTAGATACGTCACTCTGCATATCCTATTAGACCTAAGTCAGCACTATAAAATAATGCCGTGTCATCGACAAGATAACCTTTGAGACGTGCATTGCAAAGGCTGTATTAAAAATAAAGATCCTGAAAGAACTGAGCCCTGAGGGATTCCGTATTTTATATTCCCTAGCTTACTAGTAACGTAGTTGACTTTGGTTTGCTGCGTCCTATCTGTTAGAAATTGATGCTTGATCCCTCCGACTGCATCATGCAGCCTGGACCACAAGATCGTATGATCCTCTGTATCAAAGGCTTTCATGACGTCCACATACCAGCGTAGTATTTTTTAAAAATATTTTTATTTATTTATTTAAAAAAAAATTTTTTATGCCATTGTAGACCTTACACATAAAGTTTAGGAGAGCGTTAGTATTTAATTTTTCTCTGAAACCGAACTAAAATAGTTATTTTTATTAAGAAAGTTTACTAATCTATGTTTTACGAGCTTTTCCAATATTTTTGAAAATATTGAAAGTAAGGATATGGGCCTATAATTGCCATGATCCCTCTTGTCATTTTTCTGAAGAGTGGTTTAAAAATTGCTTTTTTAAAAACATAAGGAAATTCCCCCTCAGCCAACCTGTAATTGATTAATAAACAAGGACATCTATAATATTATTAGCAATTATTTTAATGATTTCTGGAGTAATAGTATCAAAACCAGGAGCTTTTCATTGTCTAATGAATTTGTTATTGCCAGTAACTCAATTTTCGTTATTGGGTAGAAATACAAAGACCTAGTACTAGTGCTTTGCCAAAATATTTGATTACCAGTTGATATTCGTTTCTTTTCCAACTCAATATTAACCCGAATATCAGAAGCTACTGCATACAAAAAAAATGAATCAACAACCTTTGAAGGATCAGAAACGTTCTGGTTGATTATCTCTTTTAGTGAGATATTTTCGCTCTGGTATTTTCTCTCTCCAATTAAATACTCTATTGCTTTCCATTGTTGCCTCGGATTCAGTTTATAGCGCTAAAAAAAAATCAGTAAAATACTTATTTTTTGTTTCAAGAGTAATATTTTATCAATTGGTTTAAAAAAAAAGATATTATTACGCTGTAAGACAACATTATTAGGATACTTTATGCACAATTTGTCAAATGATTTTTTTTTTTTACTAATCTGTGTTAAAACCGATTCATCCAAGCTTTAACTGTTTCTACGACCTAACTCCCACCTCAATAAGTTTACAAGAATTTGAAATAACAGTCTGAATTGAGGTAAGATATATGTCAAAAAGCAGCCTAGACGGACTGAGCCTGATAAACCGAAACCCAATTTATATTCTTTGAAAGTACTACCAGTTTATCATAATCAATTCTCCGTCTAAAAATCATAGATTCCGTCCTATCTACGCTCCGATCACACTTAAGACACACTACAGTCATTCTGTGGTCACTCACACCTGATTTAATCACACAACTCTCATACTTTATAATTACAATACTTCTAGCAAATATATGATCTTTGCATGAACTCGAGTCGGCTGATATTCTAGTTGGACTGTTAATCAGTGAATTAGACCGCCACTTGCCACACCAATACGATAACTGTCCACATACCGTGAAGTTTGAGTTTTTAATAAGTCAATATTTATGTCACAGCTTATAATGAGATTATTATTAATTATTAAATAATGATTAATAATTAATAATTAATAATAATAGTTAATATTAAAAATAATATTAACTATTTGCCATATTTTTGTTACTTATATCTTATTTGTGGAAGCAGACGTCCAGCTCCAAGTGTCGATAGCCCGATGTCACGATACACCGTGTCTCCGTCAGCGTTCAATTACCACTGTTAGACTTTATGGGGTCTAATGCAGAGTTTTGCGAAGAACACTTTAGTAACATGTATTCCGGCGTTTCTATCTCCATTAGGCATTAGGCATATTTTTGTTCTATATACAAACTCGTTTATTTGAGGAATTTTTTAGGAGTTTTACTTTCAACTCATTATACTTTTTTGAAGGAGAGTTAAAGATTAAATTAATGAACGATTTAAAAACCCCTAAATAATAATTTATTGAAATAACTTTTTAGAAAAGAGAATAAATCAAATGTTTATAGGCGTATGTTTTATGTGTTTTATAAACTTTCGATATGTGTATCCGATTTGGACAATTATTTTTTTGTCCATAAGACGCACGTTTTTAGCAGATTTTCTATCTGTCGCTTTTTATCACGACTTAAACGAGCCTCGACCCTTGTATCCTAAGTTTTGATAAATCGTACTTTCAACTTTTAGAACATTTTAAATAAGCTTCGATTCCACCAAAACTTTTTAATTTCATCATCTAAAAGAACGTTAAAAGCACGTATAGATCACTTTGAAGTAAATTTCTAGGATTTATATTTATTAAATTTAAACTAGGAATTTTTATATTATTTTGCAACTGCGTATGATATATAATGGAATATTAACTATGTCGTGAATTCAGTAGTACGGTGTGGTTAATAGGCCCTATATGTATTTTTAAATTAGTAGGGATTAGGGCATTACCTGTGCGTAATGTAGAGAAATTTTTCTGACGACGCAAACAAATTTATGTTGAGGGTTTCACTGAAATATCATTTTTCAGTTTCATTGTGACGAGAAAGTAGTTTTTCAAAAAATATGCGTTTCCTTGTAGTGTATATAGCGCAAATCATTGGACCTATTTTGTTCAAATTAAGTATGCATGTAGATTTTGACATGATCTCCAGGTGTTTTTCCGTTGTTTTGGTAATTCTAAATTAGGAGAGGAGGGGAGTGTTAAGATTTACTTAAAGTAGTTCTAATCATTTTTTATAAATTACCCCTAAGAACCAAAAGAAAACTTATTATTTGCATTCTTTCATAAAATGTGTTTTCTGGTGTTATCGATCAAAAAGTAAAGAAATACCACTCATCCCGCATTACGGAGTGTCTATGCAACTTAGAATACATTTTTGTGGAAGTTGATGCTTTTTGTTAAACTGTTACAGTCCTTATTTTTGTCCGTTTGACTACCTGTTTCGGAGAATTCTTCTCTCCATTATAAAGTCACATAAAAATACACGTAAAACACCAAACATATTTTAAGTTTATATAAATAGCTGCGAAATATCGTCTAGTCATAATAAAGTTGATAATATTAAATTTAAAAAAAATCATAATACGCAGATTTAAACGAAGAAATACTTAAGCTAGCCAGAAGACGGAATTCAATTAAATGAAATGAGATGAGTTGAATACCGTCTGTTAGCCAGCTTGCATTTTTCTTCGTTTAAATGTGCGTATTGTGATAATAAATTTTAATGTTTATCAACTTCATTATGACTACACGGTTTTCCGTTGCTATTTATATAAACTTAAAACATGTTTAGTGTGTCATGTGACTTGATAATGGAGGGAAGAGTTCTCCGAATTCTCGGTAGTCCATCGAGACAAAAATAAGATCTGTGACGGCTAACAGTACATAAATCTATTAGTATATAACAGTTTTTGGAGGCATTTCAATATGATTAATAATAATAATGACTGGCGAGCGCTTTCCAGTTATTGTTAGTTAAATAGCTGACATCTACATAAATACAAAAGATATGAATATGCAAATTCCATAAGAATTGATTATTGTCTACAATAAAGTGTTGCCTATGCTAAATGCATTGTGTTTTGAATGTACCTGTGGATCAAATTTCAACATATGCTAGAAATAAATAAACAGGGATATCGCCACTAATATACCAGAGAAATACTTTAACTCTGTGTGTCCCGTGTCACATTAATTTGAGTAAATCTTAGTCGATAATTATGAAACTTGGTACCGACATCTGTCAAGGCCAAAGTACTGGTCGAGTAATTCCTGAAATCATGCTGAGTTATACCAATGGTCAGGAGGAATTCGTCTAACCAATGTTCAGGCCGAGTTCATCATACCAATGGTCCAGCCAAGTTATTTAACAGTTCAAGCTAAGTTATACCAATTTTCAAGCTCAGTTCGTGATAGCAATGCTCAGGCCAACTCGTTCAAGAGTTCAAGCTGGGTTCTACACATTTTCAAGGAAGTCATTCAAGAAATCAGGCTGAGTTATACAAATGTTCAGATTGAATAATACGCTGAGTTCATCATAGTAATGTTCTGGCCGAGTCATTCATACAAGAGCTCACTTTGAGTCTGAACTCAATTTTTAGAGCGAGTTTGTCATATCGATATTCATATTGAGTTCGTCATAACAATAATCAGGCGTAGTTCACCATGCAAATGTTCAGGCGAAGTTCGTCACACAAATGTTCAGATTTAGTCATATCAATGTTCAGGCTGTGTCATGCAAATGTTCAAGATGAGTTCGTCTTGCTAATGTTCAGACTGAGTTCGTAATAAAAATTTTCAGGCCGAGGTCGTCATGCAAATGTTTAATATAAGTTTGGTATTCCAATTTTCAGGCTGTCATACCATTGTTTTCCGCTATATAAGAATCGTTTGGTTTTTAAGGTTGAGTTATATCTGAAGAAATTTGAATTGTACTTAAACTAGTGAGCTTTGTTGAATTAACTTAAAACATTTGTATAAGTCAAATAAATAAATGAAACCAAGTACCGTTTAGAAAAAATGATCCATAACAGGTTCTTTCAATGAAGGTATCACTGTATATAATATTTTTTAAATATTTATTTTATTAAAAATAAAAAAATGAACAGTACAATTCGATAGTTTTACATAACATATATTTGTTTCACATAAAAATAAACTTCAACAAAAAAGAAACTAATTCAAATTAATATTATAAAATTGCTATAAAATATCTGTTTTTTATTCGTTTAATTATTCTACTGTAGTTGTAGTAAATATAAGTAATTAAAGAATTATTTAGCAAGTGTTAATTTTTATTAATAAAGTGAGAAATGTGTAATAATTTTAGTTATAAAGTAGCTTACAATATTTTTTTACAATGGTTTGAAGTATAATTATTTTACTGTAATATATGTTTTGCTAACCCAGCGGTCAGTCAGGTGGTGTTTTTTAAAGAGGATGTGGAAAAACTATTTATAGGCATAAAAAAGGACTCCTTGTTAGTGTGAGACCCTCTCGTTCTGTACCAAGACGAGTCTACTTGCTACAAAATACCTCAAACATTTATCCTTCATTTCTCCGCAGGACTGCCACTAGGTATTGTTTGGTGAGAGAGTGAGGGGGTCTTAGCCAGGGCTCTTCCTCAATTCATACAAGGTTAGGAATACTTTCGGTACTTCGGAGGTCCTTTGGTAGCGTAGATTTAGTAGTAACAGTCCCATTTCAGAACGTTTATGAGTCCACCATCCGTGTTCTCGGGCTCTCCAGTGTCACAGGCTTTTAAAGCACTTCTTTCATCATCTTACGACCTTCATTAAAGCTAAGACAATGACAAACACATGTTCCACGTCCCGACCGGGGGGGGGGCAGGAATTTCCCAACTTTGCTGCAAGTCCTCATTAACTAACTTTTCGATGGTTGCCAGGGTTGTCTCTTGCCTCTAGTTTTGTAAAGTGTCGTATTCACGTTCCAAATGTTCGAGGAACAATTTTTTCAATAGAGCCGGCTGGAAGCGGCATTTGGATTTGCGTGTTTTATGAGTTTATTATTATTACTGTTTAGTACATGGTAATTTAGTTTGTTTAATTTACTGTAACTAGATAGTCTGTCAATAAACTAAAACACTGTTTCTTCTTCTCCTTATTCCATGTGAGAAAGTAAAAGTAGGCACAAACTAACTTTCACTTTTAAAAGGAAATATTTTTGCTTTGTTTTGTTATATTTTGTTATTCTTTCATGATACATCCCGTTATATAAGTTTTATTTATTTTAAGCAATGTTTTAGGCGAGTAATAGCGCAGCCTCACTCCATTAAATACACACTGCCAATTAAACGTGATACTGATAATGATATCAATGGTGCCGACTTGAAAACACTTAGTTGATCTGTATTGTAGACTCAACCGATATTCTTTTTATGAATTTCGCTAGTATGCACTAATAGCTCACAGATGTTATCCATAAGTCTATTACAATCTCCATAATCTATTATGGAGTGTGGAGAGGACAAATCATTCGATTCCCATTAATCATAGTACTGTGCTATTTCGTTACTATGATATGGCTTTATTAAAAAACATACCTACTTTTTTATTTTTAATATCATTTTTCAATCAAAGACGACAAAATGACATATTATTATAATGACCATAGATATTAACATGCGTAACAGCTCTAGTGAAGGGACAGGTATTTCCGAAGGTTAAATTCTAGGAGTAAATTGTCAGGAAGATAATGTGGTCGGAAATATAGAAATGCTCTGAAAATACCTACACATATTAGTCCCCTGGATTTACTTCATCATGTTCATAATATACAGGAAGTTATGAAACAAGTAAAAAAAAATCGATGATACTGAAAAGTTCATTAAGTTCTCCTGAGTAAAAACAAATTTTTTTAGGATGATTTTTTTGTCAGACTCCCATATACATAGTCAAACTAATAATCATTGTAAAAATCTTGTCAAACTTTCTCACTTATACATACACAATAAAACTAAAAATCTACGAAAAATATTGTACTAACTTTTTCAGACTTCCATACATAGTCAAACTAATAATCAAAGTGAAAATATTGGACAAACTTTCTCACATGCCCATAATTATTAAAACTAAAAATCTACGAAAAATATTGCCTTAACTTCATAGACTCTCATATATAGTCAAACTAATAATCAATGCGAAAATATTGCTCAAACTTTCACACATGCCCATACATATTAAAAGTAAAAATATACAAAAAATATTGCATTAACTTCCATAGACTCCCATACATAGTCAAACTAAAAATCAATGTAAAAATGTTGTCAAACTTTCTCACTTATACCAATGACTACATAAATACTATTTATGTAGTCATTGCTTATACATACATATTAAAACTAAATACCTTCTAAAAATAATTCCACTAACTTTCTCAGACTCACATACATTTAAAAAATAATAGTTAAAGTTTTCACTTCTGTCTACCTTCCCGCGACGGTATATTTTTTTTATGTATTGTAGACTCAAATATTATTCATCTGTAGTATGGGCACACAATTGTTGCTCTCTACTGTAGACACAAAACCTGCTTTTCTGTAGTTTAGACACAAATATTGTTGTTCTATAGGGTAGGCACAAAAACGTGTTCTGTAGATATAGGCAAAATTTTTGTCTCTCTGTAATTTAAACACTATTACTGGTGCTCTATAATATAAAGACAAAAACTGTTGCTTTATAGTATAAAAATGTCTGCTCTGTACTGTAATATCATAAAATTGCATTTTAATATTAAAAACAAAATCACCTTAACTATATTACAATCGTAATATTAATTGTGTACTATTATTTCACTTTAATGGATAGTTTAAAAAGTCGTCACTTGGGTTGTCGTCTCATAACCTTCAAACAGACCTGATGGAATGAAAGTAGGGTTCTTTTAACAAACATTTGGTAAACAATGTAATCCCCACAAGGGTTTACGAGGTCACCCGTTTGTACAATATTGTGTATTTTTAAATAGTTCATTCAAATTTCAAAATATTCCCACATACAAAATTTATATCGATTTTTAAAACATCACATAACATTCTCTATAATACGTATAAGTGAGAAAGTAAAATGAGACAATGAACCAAAAGAAACTATTTAAACATAATTACCTTTATTACTTCAAGGATTTTGAAAGGTGGGTGACTACAAGAGGTAAAATATTTTTTTATTGATGAAGTATTGAGTGGACATGCTGTGATAGGGTAATATAATTGGTTTGGTTACTGATAGCTTATTCAACCCTTCAACCCCCTTCCAATCCCAACGATCTCAGGAGCAGATGTGGCGTGTAGGGTGAGAAAGGGGAACTTGTCCAATTAATTATATCAATTGTTTTCTCTATACACTATACAATCGATAGAGAAGGCTTAGTATCGTGATTTCTTTTCTTTTTCTTAACGAACTTCCGATTCATCAACCAAAAAATTATAAACGAATTTCACTTCCAAGAAACAAATGGATACAGTGTGTCATCAACATTGTTTGAGGCTCAGCTTAATTATATTTTTTAAATTAGAGATATGAATCTAACATTAATAATCTATATTTCTGCTAAGGCCTTCAAAATTATATTGAGTACAATTTTCAGCCATTCCTAGCCAGGTCTCCTTATTATTACTAGTTATAGTGGGCCTATTTCAGAATACTTCCACCTTTAAGAAACTACTTATGTACTCCGAAATACATAATTAATTTTTTGTAGATTATTTTTATGCTGAGTACAATTTTCAGACATTCCTAGCCATGTCACCTTATTATTACTAGTTGAAGTGTTTCAATTTGTACACGAGTTAAGCTATTACTATAATATCCGATCATTTTGAAAACGAACTTATAATTTACTCAGTTTTAACCATTCGTCCATATGCCACACCATTACTGGTAGACTGGATCATGCAGAATAAGAAATTAAAGCCTAACCATCTGTAACAATTTGTACACGAGTTAAACTATTACTATAATATCAGATCATTTTGAAAACGAATTTATAGTCTACTCAGTTTTAACAATTCGTCCATATGCCACACCATTACTGGTAGACTGGATCATGTAGAAAAGGAAATTAAAGCCTAACCATCTGTAACAATTTGTACAAGAGTTAAACTATTACTGGAATAACAGATAATTTCGTGGAAGCGAACTTATACCCTACTCAGTTTTAACAATTCGTCCATATGCCACACCATTACTGGTAGACTGGATCATGTAGAAAAGGAAATTAAAGCCTAACCATTTGTAACAATTTGTACATGAGTTAAACTATTACTGGAATAACAGATAATTTCGTGGAAGCGAACTTATACCCTACTCAGTTTTAACAATTTGTCCATATTCAACACCATAAGGCTACTGTCTGACAACTATGTAGCTCGATATTATTATTCGTTTTTTGATGTAATAATACATGTAATTGTTAGTATAGAATACAGTATTAATAATTCGCATTTAAACTAAAACTGTATTTGTTTGATGCAGTGGTGTTAACCTTCATCAACTGTTGGGATGTGAAGTGGGCTACTAGAGTTCAGGATACATTTACTTATGCTAAACTTCTAGCTCTATTCGTGATCATCCTGGCCGGAGTCTATCAACTTTGCACAGGTAATACTAGATTTTTCCTAACTACATAGAATTCAAAAGTTTGGTTTATTTATTAGCTTTGTATTAAGTGCAGTTTATTAAATAATGTTGAATACCGTGTATTTTAATATAAAATTCTAATTAGAAACTAACAAATAATTTAATTAAACTACGTAATAATACTACAAATTATACTTCATTTAGAGAATTCAAGTATCCATGCGTTCTTTGCAAGTCACAAAAGTAAAATTGTAATAACAGCGATTATTTTCATACTGGTGTTTTGCTGTATATTCCCAAAAATAATGTATTTTACTTTATGTTAAGATGCATTCCATCTTCGAATTTTACATTTCATAAACATTTGATCGATGGCTTTTATATAGTAATCTTTTTTTAAATTGTTATTTATTTTGTACTTGTATATTATACGCCCCCCCCCTTTTATACATCAAACAATAACTAATTATAATAATACTGCAATTTTAGTATATAGTATAAACCTCACCTATTTGTGGCGATTCTTGTTACCACAAACCTGATATACATTTGTGTTTACCGAAAACTTGAATATGTTAGGTTAGGCCAGGTTATGTTATATATTCAAATACACTTATGAAATTATTCGATTTAAAACCAAAATAAGTGAATAAATCAACATAATAACAACACGAACAAATACATAGAACTACAAATTTAATTACAGAATTAAATACAAAGAATGATTCTCGTAAGAGTATTGCAGTCGGTCTAGACTGGATGAAGGACCGAACTTGGAAGGATTGCAGCGGGACGAATGTAAGTCGCAGTTATGTTATTTTTGTTTGTTATGGGAGTAGACAGATGACAGAACCTGAAAGTATTCGCAAAAAGATGTTTCGAGTTTTGAACTTACAAAAAGGAGGGGGGGCGTATAGTACACAAATACCACTTATTTATACAGTTGTCAAAGTCGGAAGGGATACAATGAGAGTCGCCCAAATAACATTAATATACATAATCTTACGAAATAATAAATCATAATATATACTTGAAATATCAACAATTATAACAAGAAATAAATCATTAACACTTGAAAATGAAACCATCTAAATTGAAAATTTCCACAGCCTTGAATTAAAAAAAATAAAAAAATCTATAATTGAAAAATAACATAAATAAGAGTTTTTAAAAAATATATATAAATATATTTCAATTGGTACTTACAATACAAATCATTTTTATATGCTACTTCTAAAGTAAAATAGTTTGTTAACAAAAATTAATTACACAAAAATATTAATAATTCAAATGATAAATAGCCTCTTAACACTATTTTACAATAATGAAATAAATAGACATAATTTCCAAAAACATTTTACCATGAGCGAAACCTTCAAAAGGCTATGCCTGTGATGAGGTTAAAAAACAAAAAAAAATCATTGAAAAAATTTCGAATATTTTCGCAAAAACAAACAATTTTACCTTACATATATTATTATTATTATTTTAAATCTAAAAACAGTAGCTGTCCCGAGCATTTTGCACACCCGGAACCTTAAAAACCCACACACTCACATTTAAAAACACGTGTATTATAGACCATAAACACAAATTCATTCTTATTTCAACCTCACTTCATTTTAATCAAATTTACAACAATAGCTTACTTTAAAATACCCATTAGATGCTCCACGTTATTCAAGCTACAACCACACTTTCATATATTTTAATGTGACAATAGTCGGTGCTTGGTGGAATTCCATTTAATGGAAATAATGCAACAATTATTTAATTCCACAAAAGATCTTTATTGAGCGACATATGTTTCGCCGTTAGCCATTTTCAAGCTACAAATTGAAAACAAAACAAGTCTAAATAACGAAAATTGGAAGAGAAAGGAAAGGGTAGAGTAGAAAGGGTTTAGAAATAGTTAAGAGTTAACCATAAACATGCCGCCTTCAATAGCACGATTCACAGAAGTAGTACAGAGAATGGGGTTTCTGGCGAACTCGGCGGACTTTCTGCGGTCATATTCGGCCAACCCTGATTTGAAATCTCCCGTGAACGTGTGACGTCACAGCGCTGTGACGTTTGGTGCAGTACTTTCTATCTACATTTCTTGAAAAACAGTTTTAACACACACACAAAATATTTTTACAATTTAATAGAATATATAAGATATTTATGAGAACAATGATATAATATTTACATGGTTATGAAAACAACAGTTTTGTTTCTTAAACATCTTTAATTGTATTGTTTATAATATCATACAATATTTTCCATGGGATACAATTACAACATTAACCACCATATCAGCTTCGGTAGGCTTAGAAAAGTCGACTTGAAGCATAATATTATTCCTCAATTTTGATATGTTGGTTCTCTGTTTAGTCGTATCGATAACGTAAACACAATTTTCATAATAGAATGAGAACGGCGTTTCCATCATATCCAGCTCATCAATGTACACACGTTTGAACATCTTTGTACATATCGTACGCGATCGCATAACTACCATTCACAATATCTAAATTCATTAAATGGTCGTGATAATGATTATCCTCATTTATTCGAATACGAATATTTTTCACTTGCGCTGAATTCCAAATAGAGCGATCTATCGTTTGTGCGGATGAGACTATTTTTTGGAAACTAATCAAAAGAATGTTGGATTTTCTATATTCCAATAAATATTAGTTATATTGAAGTGTAAAAATTGGCTCCTTCAGACATAAATTTTGTACACATTGCCATTTTCTAAATTCGAACGGGATAGTATTCACATCAGTTAAATTTTTTCACCAACATAATTTTAGATTCTGATTTGAATTCTATCAATGGCGCTCGTATATATATAATTCCGTTATCACAACTTTGCCTTTTTCTGTTAGCGTTGTATCATCATATGATCCATCCGCTTTGGTATCTTTCCAACGATACAGTGCATCATCACTAGATCGAATAAACGTAATTGTAAATCTTTTTTTTATAGATCGGTGTTTTCTCATCATCGAAGAACCCCAAACCGAATTGTGCCAAGTCCCCAACAAGATAGAATTTATTTTACCTCCCTCAAAATCCGATTTGTATCCACAGTTTCGTAGTGAATTCATTTCTGAGTTCTTGTGCGAAACGAGGGCTCTAACAGTACTAGTGATCCCGGGTTGATCGACTTCCTCTAGTGATTATGTTCCTTTACTTCTATCTTTGAAAATAGTTATGGAATAAAAATGTCAACAAGTTTAACATTAGAGCCTGCAGGGAATTTCGTTCCATCAGACTTTTAAAAAACGATCCTGCAATGAAAAACTGATATCTCGACATTAAAAACGTGTCACCATAATCAGTCATAAATTCACCTTTTTTTTATTTGGTGCATTGAAATTTAACGTGCTAATTGGATAAAATGATTTAAATTCAGATCGAAGAATATCATCCATATACTTTCCGTACACACTTTCCATTTTATACTCTCATATATGTAACAAAAATATTACATATATTACTGCTGCTATTACTACTACTACTACATCTAATGCTATTACTACAACTACATCTTACATAATATGATTTAACAAACCAAGGGAATTTGACAAATGTATCTATAACATTCAATATATAATTATAAACATCATTTAAATCTGGATACTCTCTCATTAATATTAAATAAGCAGACTATAGATCATTGATCCCTAATGTAACGATTTGCCTTTTATTAAACTTCTTCCTAATAGGTTTGTGAAGTTGTTTTTTATTTAAGTCGATTTCAGGTTTGATGTTTCGATGTTCTTTCACTTTAACAGTGTTATTTTCTACGATCTCTTTTGACTTTATAAATTTACTTTTTTTTAATTTAACAAATTTTTCAAAATGAAGCGATTCTCCAAAGATCGTTTCAAGTTTGTATGTATATTCTTCGTTTATGTTTGCCGATTTCATTTTAGATTTACATCAATGTACCGTCTCTACTTCTTTCCTCCTTTTTGTTTTCGTCTTGTAAACTTAAATAAATATAGATCTTATTTTTGATAACTGGAAACTTTCCGCTGTTAGCGTGTTTAATTTCTATACTAATATCTTGTTTTTTTTTTATACTCTTATTCAATGAAACATATAATATCGGAGACGCCCATATTACTGTTCTTGACGTTTGGTGTGTGTTAATCGGGAATATGTATAGGATATCGTCTTCTTGATGAGAATGAGGATCACTTTCATGAATACTAAATGCCGGTTCAACTACATTACAATAAACTTCTACGATCAACATATTATTCATTGGATCGGGCTATGATATATCGATACATACCATTCCAATGCTATGTTTTTTGTTGGATCTAAGTACATAGGATTATCTAATCGTAAATTGAGAACGGTAACGTTTTCAGCACCAATCATTTTTATTAACTACATTGTTAGAAATCTCTCTCTCTCTCTCTCTCTCTCCTCTCTCTCTCTCCCTCCCTCTCTCTCTCTCTCTCTCTCTCTCTCTCTCTCTCTCTCTCTCTCTCCCCCTCTCTCTCCCTCTCTCTCCCTCCTCTCTCTCTCTCTCTCTCTCTCTCTCTCTCTCTCTCTCTCTCTCTCTCTCTCTCTCTCTCTCTCTCTCTCTCTCTCTCTCTCCCCCCTCTCTCTCTCTCTCTCTTGTATTAAACATATAACGCTTTCGTTTATAAATATAATCTGCGGCTTCCAATTTGATGGAGTGGGGGAATCCCAGGGTTCAGAATTTCAGGGTTCCAAATTTCAGTAGTTCCGAATTGCGAGGTTCCGATATGGTCTTGATACTGTAATGTCCCCAAGGCAACGTATATATTTTGTTCTCTACAATGAACCGTTTATCATCGTTTGAGTTGAGTGCGAGTTTTGTCTGTTTCATTGAATATATTTTATGTCTAGTGCTTCTGATTAAATTTTGATTTCGATAATCGTTTGTCTCTTCAAACAACACGTTTTAAATTCTCGAGATGGATCGATTTCTTTCAACATTACGTTTAACACCTTTACATTTCACAAAATCTCTTTCTGTATAAGCGTAAGGCGTATAATTTGGAACCTAACCCCCAGAACTCTTGTGCCGGCGATCCATTCAACTCGTCATTAAGTACATAAATTGTATTCTGTAATTCATAAATTGGTCAATTTGAGATGAACGTGAATGTCCTCTGTTTTTTTTTCATACCCTAAAACAAATTTTTGAAATGCTAAGATAGCTTTAATGTGATATCACTTTTTTCCATTTTTGTATAAGTGTTATTGACAAGGGTTATTTTTTTTAAATATACGCTCGTTATTGAAAATATATAAAAAAAAGAAAAATGTGTATAATAACAATAAAATAAAAACATGTATATATTCGTTTATTTACTTATGTACATCTTCAGATGGGGATATACGAAGGGTAATCGATTTTTAGACAGTCCTTTGGCTATTTGTGTTCAGTGGGGTACGCAGGAGGGGGGGGGGGTCAAGAGGGTATATCACCCCCAGAAATTTCCGAAGAATAGTATATTCTTCTCTCAGTGTAGCTCGATTGAAATTTTTCATATTCAGTAATTATTTACGATCCAGAGATGCGGTTGTGAAGCCGCGTGAGGTGCCGTCAGTCGATGAACTCCGAAGACACCCGAACATTAGCGACCAGCTACCCACAATGCACTACACCTACGCTATTTTGCTTATTCCTTTTGTCTAGACTTCAGTATTGATTGAGTGTTTGACATCTTTATGTGAGTGTTGTTTAATGTGATTTATATAATATAAAATTTCTAAGAAGAGACAGATGGACTTGTTTGGGTTTTTTACAAACAGTTCACAGAGTGTAGAAAATCTAAAAGAAGATAAGTGTCAAGAGACTGTTGAGAACGAAAAAAGTGTTGTTACAACACAGCATTCAACTTCTTCTGAACTTGCCGTTGCTGATGTAAGTGTCACCAATACGATATTGGATTATTTCCCACATCCACTGTCACATACTCAGATGAGGATAAATATAATTTTATAAAGAAAACATGGGCTCCAAGTGTAAGATACAATTTTCCTCCTGTGGATAGAAACTTAAAATTTCAATTCACGTGGTTTTCAGAATGCCAATGGTTAAAATATTCTGACTTAAATAAAGGTACTTATTGTAAAGTTTGCGAGGTATGTGCTTGTCAGTTGAATCAGAAAAAGACTCTCATGTTAAATTAGGATTCCTAGTCAATAGCCCCTATACAAAATGGTAAATGTAAGAGGAAATTTTAAAGAACACGAAAAAAATGATATCACATTAAGGCTAGCTTAGCATTACACAAATTTGTTTTGGGGTATAAAAAGAAAACAGAGGACATTCACATTCATCTCCAATTTAAAAAAACAAATAAGTGAAAGTAGAGAAAAACTGACCCCCGTTATAAACACAGTTTTATTTTGTGGAAGAGAGAGATTGGCCTTAAGGGGGCGTAGAGATCATGGTTCAGTTTTACTAGATGTTGGAGCAACTGCTTATAACGGTAACTTCAGAGATCTAGGCTACTTAGATTCAGAGTACTCTACATTTGGAAAAAAATAATTTAGAAATAGCAGGGGCAAACGCAACCTACACAAGTCCACGCATACATAACGAAATAATTGAAATAACGGGTAGCTTAGCAACAAATAAACTGATCGTCAAAATTAAGAGATCAGAAATGTTCGGCGTTTTGGCAGTTGAAAGAACGGACATTTCTGGAATTGATCAAATGACATTGTGTGCCCAATACATTGACACATATGAAGACAAATTCGTAATTCGTGAAGATTTTCTGATGTTTATAGTGTATGACCTTCAGAACTCTCCTTTAGCGAATATTGTAAGAGAAATCATACGTCAACTTGGATTAGATGAAACCAAGTTTCCTGGGTTAGGTTTTGATGGTACGGCCAATATGAGCGGGATTTTTAATGGATGTGAGGCTAAAACATAAGAATCTATGTTTTAAATTCACCATATGCTAACTATATTCACTGTGCTAATCATTCATTGAATTTAGCTATAAGTAACACTCGCACATTTTCTCAAATAAAAAACTGCCTAGGAAATTTGAACAAAGTTATTAGGTACCTATTTTTGTTCGATCATCAGGAAAAGGATAAGAACCAAGTCGTTCAACAAGACAATGTCAAAAATTCCAACTGTACTGTGAACATAAGTTTAACGTGGTAGGATCAATTTCGAATGAAGTATACATAGCCCTTTTTTAAAATTTAAATATTCTCTTGTGTACTCTAAATTTTTTTAATCAGATAGCTTAAAATTATATTCAAAATTCTCCATACCCTCCCCGGTAGTTAGCGCCCATATCGGTCTATCCACCGCCCTCTTGGGGGAGCCAGCACGCATCTAGTCGGTCTAAGAAATATCATGGTTTTGGAACAACCTCAATGGTACCACATAGTTCTTGCGACACGCATGTGAAGCAGATTATGTTTTTTTCCTTTTTATTTAAAGGCGAAAAACCTCTCGATCCTCATCGCCTTATAAAAAGAAAAGAACGTAGAACTAAGTCCATCTAATCTCTCTCTCTCTCTCTCTCTCTCTCTCTCTCTCTCTCTCTCTCTCTCTCTCTCTCTCTCTCTCTCTCTCTCTCTCTCTCTCTCTCCTGAACGGGTTGCAATGAAACTTTGAATATAGCTTCCTTATAAGTAATAGGTGCTCACTTAGAAATCTTTTGAAAAACTTTTGCGTTTAAGCATATTAAAAAAAAAATCGAAATTAAAAATAATCTGAGATTAAAAGTTCTCCTGACAGCTTGGTAATCCTTCAGCCTGAGAGGAAAACCAGGAATTTAGTTTACAGAGAGGTCCTAACAATTGAGTAGGGGGGAAGAATCTGAGGGATAAATTAGATAAAAAAAAGCCTTGGCTGTTGATAAAGCGGAAGTTGAAACCTACCAAAATATCCTACATGCTCTTAACATGCCAATGTAATTAAGTGAAAGTCAAACTTAGTAAAAACTTTAAATTAAAACTATTTATTTAAAGCTTTTTCATGTTTGATAGTAGTTTACAGGAATAAAATTTTCAGTGGTTTCCTAAATAGCGTAGTCTTTTTTTTTCATGACCACAGTAGGATACGCACGGGTATTCAACAAACACTTAAAAAGCATACAATTACGTTGAAAAGACTGAAAATACCAACCATAAAAAACTAATGGTGTCTGTGTGTGTGTGTGTGTGTTGCAACGCACCCCCCGCACAGTTGGTGTGGATAGATATCGGTTGAGGGCTTGCAAGACTTAATATGTTCATTAAGGTAGAGTATTTGCTTCTTCGGTGCCTTTACCCTAACTCCCTTATTAAGTTCTTAATTATACAGGATGTCCCGGAACTCTCTGGAACATTTCATAAAAAAATGTCCCTTAGGTCGAGACAAACATATTTCACAATATAAACAGGGGTCACTGGTGACTAGTTTTCCGTCTGTCGGTCTGTATGTGTTTTTTATTACAAAGGATTTTATAACTCAAGATTTAAGATAGAAACTTAAATAAAATTTGGTATAAATATGTACCTTAATACATAAGTAGAATAAGTGTATAAAATTTCGTTGCTGGAACTAAATCCATTTCAAAATGGCGGTCGTTTAAATGTTTTAGTGTCAAATTCCATGAACACCGTTAGCTATAAAACATTATTAAGATAGAGGTAAAAGATGCACAATTAAAAATATGTGCATGTTAAACAATGATTTAGGTATGTATTGTGGTAGTATGGAAATTACATTGATTTGCAATAATTGTCACAACTTGGTTGTTTATTATTCGATTTTAGTAAATAAGGTGTCTTTCGATTTGTCTTTTAATTGTGCATCTTTTACCTATCTTAATAATGTTTATAGCTAACGGTGTTCGTGGAATTTGACACTAAAACATTTAAACGACCGCCATTTTGAAATGGATTTAGTTCCAGCAACGAAATTTTATACACTTATTTTACTTATGTATTAAGGTACATATTTATACCAAATTTTAAGTTTCTATCTTAAATAAATCTTGAGTTATAAAATCCTTTGTAAAAAACACATACAGACCGACAGACGGAAAACTAGTCACCGGAGACCCATGTTTATATTGTGAAATATTTTTGTCTCGACCTAAGGAACATTTTTTTATGAAATGTTCCAGAGAGTTCCGGGACACCCTGTATATATCACACAAGATCTAACACTAATATTTCAATTAAATCTTATGCTAACATATTACATATATCAATTTCAATTTCTATTACTACCTTACCTTATTATTCTTTACCCCTATGGAGCGAATTTACCTCATCAAATTAAAATTATTTTCTTTTCTTTTGAAAATTATCTTTGTGAGCACTTACGTTCTTTTTGACTATTATTTGGAATTTAATTATTAAGGATATTTATAAAACAAAGTACAAAGTTGTGATATTACAAATTTATTTTATCTGGCACAATTTCAATCAACATGTGAAAACTCCTAGATTTAAGTATTAAATCTTTACAACAAATTTTTAGTCGCCTTTTTCTGACATATGATTTCAAAAGTTACTTTTCTAAACAAATTGATATACACTTATTCCTATGTTAATTATAATATTCCTTAATTCTACACAATTATATTCTTATACTATTAAATTTTACAAATCTAAACCCTATTATTATTTATTGTTTTGACCAATCTGTTACTTTTTTATTCATTTGAAAATTTATTACTGATAATGACTCTAATTGGCTTTAATAATTTCTTTCCTTTCTTTATTTAAAAAATGTTATTTAATTTTGATTAAGTTTAAATTTTGGACTTTTAGTTTTTCAAGTTTAATAAAGATTCTATTTATTAAAATGCTTGATTTATGCAGTACCTTTTTTATGTGGATATTGCATGTCCTTTCGTCCTTCTTTTTGGATTGTAGTGGTCCCTGAAGATCTCACCCAGTGCTGTCTTCTTCCTGGAATCTTCAGAAGTCCTGTTCTTGATGAATCTTCTTTTCTTCGGCGAGGACGACAAGTATTAGTTGAATATTTGCCGGAGTTCGTAGTAAAGATGTCTTCTTGAAGGCCGACCCTGCTTTTGGTTATCGTAATTATACTTGAGAAGTACTGAACATTGACAAATTTTTCTATGCGACGATTTCCTCTTCAGACTTACGAAAAGCATGTGATCTTTCTGGATGTTAATACGAGACTGTCGAACTGACCTGCTGGAAATCAGTTCGTCACAATTTGTGCTATACACGATAGCCAACTTTTACATGTTTGGTTCTTCTTTCACTTATCAATTTATTTCGGTTTTTCTATTTTAATTAATTTTTTGTCGAACTCCTTAGGGCTTATTTAATTATTACGCCGCTATCTCCATTGCTTTTGATGATTTTTTCCTTTTATTTTAGTTACTTTTAGCAATGACTACATAAATACTATAAGACACGACATTGCCATGTTAAATATTCTACGCTTATTCTTGAGTTGTCCATTACCCGCTAGGGTGTGGAGCTGTCGCTCTGCTAGAGAATCTGAAGTTGACGTGACTGGCGCTAGGTGGCTCTACGGTCAAACAATGTTTCAGTTGCGTTGCGACGTTAAGTAAATAAATAATAATCTAACCTACTGCACTGGTAATTTCTCTGCGCCCGGACTCGTCACTACTAACAGCACAAATACATCCGCTTTTGCTGAAAACATTTTCTAAATACTCATACTATCATGCAATTCTATTTAAAAGAACAAAAACGTTAAAATAATACTTTCCCCAAGACGATCGTAATTATGAGTAAAATATCCATGTGATCTTATACATTTTTAAAATCTTTAAAAAAAAATTGTTACGGAAACACTGTTATAGTTTTAGAAATATTTTGAAATATATTGAAAATATTGTAATGAAATATTTTATAAACCTTTTCTCAACATTTTTCTAATATACGCCGGAAAATATTTTTTAAGAAGTTAAAAACATATTTGATTTTGGTTTATGGGAAAATGTTTTGCAATACTGTTTAATGTTTCGAAAATATTAATAAAATATTGTTTGGATACTATTGAAAACGTTTATAAAAAATGTTTTAATAATATTTGTTATAATATTTTACAAAAGAGATTTGAAAACTTTGTTTACATACGTAACAACATAAAATAACAACCTTAAGAAAAGCTTGATAAATTTATGGGGGGGGGGAAGTAAAGACAATTTATAAAGTCACCGTAGAATTAAAACATAGTAAAATTTTAAAATATATTCTTACATAAAAATATGACAAGAAATAACAGCATAGGACTAAGAAAATTATTTAAATTGTAAAAATCATAAATATTACAGATAAAATTCATTTGTAGTCAAAATAATAAAATAAAAACCTTAATAATAGCTTGATAAATTTGTGAAAAAAAGTGAAACTAATAACTAAATACAAATTTATAAAGTCAACATAGAACTAAAATATCGCAAAATTATAAAATATATTATTACATAAAAATATGACAAGAAATAACATCATAGGACTAAGCAGTAAGAATATTTGTGTTCAATTTTCTAAGTTTGTTTTTTTTTCTAACTGCTGCCCTGTCGTTATCTGTTTCTGGCTATAAAACAATTTGGCAGGATAAAAATAAACGTTTATAATTGTTGGTAATAAATAATTAAATTAGATTCTCAAAACGTAATATTCTATTATGTTAGCCATTATATACTTGCAACATACAATGAATTTATAATGGGATGTACTAATATTACATTAACCCTTAACTGGTACCACTAGTTTTTCAAACGCAAATGATAAAATGGGTGAAAACGCAATTATGACTGATTTCACAATCAAAAACATGTTTGCATAACAAATTTTACAACTCATGTTTAAAATTTTCAAACAACTCACAAAGTAGTTATAAACGTTTACACTGACCAAACACTCCTTACTTCACTACATCAACATTGAAATAAAGCAAAAAAACCTAAAAACAGATAGAAGAAAAGCAGTTAACAGAAAAGCATTAGCAGCTTCAATTTAACACCTCACGGCATTGTTACAGTAAGATGTGGGTATGGTATTGGGGTTTCCCACTATCCTTTCCTTTTTTAACAAATCATAAATTAATTTGTTTTCAAACGATAATTTTACACACAACAGATTAAGAAATACGATAACGGAAGTAATTTAAAAAAAATTATACTAGGCCTAATTATTTTGAGCTCAATTATTCAAGTTTATTATTATAACCAATGTAGGCATTTTCACATTATTATAACCAATATAGGCCATCGCAAAATAACTAAACCGCCCGATTCCGTGGCCCCAACTATAGACAAGTCGCGACAAAAACATATTTTTGTCCGACAAAAACATATACAGAAAAGTCGCGGGAAAAATAATTTTACAGATTTGTGTTCACAAGTGAATTACTAAAATTTTGTACATCTTGAAAATAATTATAAAAATTATTCTGCTATGTTATATAACTTTGTTAATCAAAAAGTTTTGTAACGGTAAGACATATTTTTGTGTTCATGGCTTTCTTTCCCCAAAATATATTACTATACCATTTTTTTTCAAGCTTATAGTTCATAACGCTGCTTCTTTTTGTATGATGTGGTATATTTGAAATTAATTTTAGGGTAAGGATTTTTTTTAATTTTTATATATTTTTTATATTTCTATTTAGACTAAATTACTAAACTTTTAAATATCTTTTATAAAATTATAAAAATGTTGTAGTATTTTTTAAGTACCCATAAACATTGACAATTTTTGAGAAATTTAGATTTTTTTCAGTTTTTAGGGGTTTTGGGGGAGGCCATAAACCCCTAAAATATAAATATAAACTAACGTCTGGAATTGTGGTGAAATTGTCAATTAAATATTGGTTTTCAATTGAATAGATACAAAATTTCATCTGAATCTGAAGCTGGATATTTCTGACACACACAGACATACATAACCGTGAAACCAATTTTTTATATTCAGAGAGTAAGAAAACGATTTTTTATTTTTTTAAAAAGGCATACTATAGGCTACATACATGTAGAGGGATGCATCAAAACCATGTCTGTGCATTAGGCCTATAAATACTAAATTATATGTGCAAATTAAAAATTATCTTATCAAAATAAAAACATGTACAAGCTCAAGACTATAGAAATAATAATAAACCTCCAATCTACACAGCTTTGGGCGAAGCCGGGTAAAACAACTAGTAAGACGGAAGTAAGTGAGAAGGTTTGAGAGAGAGAGAGGTCAACAGTTGTACAGTCTCAACCAAGTGGGATGCGTACAGTCAAGCACCTGCTGCTAGCGCTTTCTGATAGCTGTGAGTCAAACTTGTGATGAACAGCACCCGTAAAGCGTAGACTATTTCCCTATCCTATGTCGTGTCTTATAGTATTTATGTAGTCATTGCTTTTAGTTATTAGTTTTATTGGCAATTTGTACTAGGGTTGGTACGCTTCCCTCTCTACTGTACTTGCGACTGACGATCTGGTGCGCGACCTTGAAGTTCGCGTTTGGACCTGAAAACTTTGTTTTTTGCTGTTGATTTCTTCAATTCGTCATAACTCTCGTTCGCTTCGTTCGATCTTCTTTCTGATGGTCTCATTTTGAAGCCCATTTCTTCCTGGTTCCTTTCAAACTTTATTTGAAACTGTGCGACCTTTATTTCTCCTGTTATGAAGACTTGAAGATTTCGTAACTTTTCCCAATTTACTTTTTGTGATTTTGGAATAAATTTTAATTTTCTTTTTGATTAGTGTTCCTCCTATGTTGAAAGTCTCAAAACTGTTCCTCTTCTTCCTGGCATCTCTGGTTCACTAGTTATGGCACTTTCTGCATGATTGGTTTTTATTAGCTTGTTATTTTATTATGTATAATTAAATTTTGATTTTGGTTCATATTTATTATTTATTGGTCTTATGATCATATAATTCTATTATTAGATTTTTAATTACTTTAGTTTTATGAAAGTTTTTCGTTTTATCCCGTTTTATTTTACCTATAACTTTTTAATTATTTACTTTACAAGTTTATTTTATTATTATTTATTATTATATTTTACTTGCTCTACGAGATGACATTATTTTTATTTTTGATTTTGAAATTTTAACATGTGTTTTAATGGGACGTTTTCATGTTTAAACTATTTAAACGTTTTCAGGAAAGTTTGTCTATTCCTGCTCGGACAATCTGACCTTGACTCCGTTTAGCCGAGTTACATTAACTTTTACTACACTAAATTGAATTATTTTCCTATCTTCTACAATTTTTGGCGGATTTTAGTGAAATTTTGAAATTTTGCAATTTTCAAAATTATTTATTGAGATCGGTTCAATTAAACCGTAGCAGAGTGTGTGTCTGTGTGTGTGTGTGTGTGTGTGTGTGTGTGTGTGTGTGTGTGTGTGTGTGTTACTCAATCACGTAAAAACTACTGGACCCATTGAGCTGAAATTGTACTTAGACATTCTTAGGGTCCCTGGTTAAAACATAGGCTATTTTTATTTAGAAATTCCACCAGTGCACCGCCCGACTGGCCTTGAAACTCCCTTAATACTCAATTATCTATACGTTAACCACGAACGAAGGTTAGTACTCTACTAGTAAACTAATAAAGTCAAGAATCGGAAAAGAACAAGAGTTGGTCAAGGGAGACCTGATAGGAAAGATTAAAGATAGGAATCTAACCCACGGCTACATGAAAAATGGGGTAGATCCAGCCTACCAAAACCTACCATTTTAAATTTCTTCAAGACTGTAGTCGCAATATTTCTTCACAATTGCAATTTTCTTTTAGTGATTACGTAAGGAAGTAGAGTCAATAAACAAAATTAGTATTTCGTAACATTCAAATTGTAAACTGTTTTTTTAAAGACCAAATGGAGCTGACAAAATTGACAGGAAAAATTAGTGAAGACAGTCAATGATTGAATTAGGAAGTGGTTATTTTCCAGAATTGAGTTGAAATACATCTTGGTAATTTCTAAGCCTACATTTATCAGCATACAGGATGCAGTAGGAGTTGTCTGAGGTCTTAATCAAAAACAGCATCACGTAATGGCATTGCGTGGAATCAAAGCTAATAAAAATATATAGATTTTTATTTTCTCATTTATAGAAAATATTGTGGACGAACATTTTTTCGGACATATCCACATTGAGAGCCCTTGACTCCACAAATATATTTTTAAGCTGTTGTCATCTGTAAATGTATAAGTAAACGCTTGATTTAGATTTTTTGTATACTACTTAAAAAAAAAAAAAAAAATATTTCTCCGTTAACTCAAAATTTGAGAGTAGCTGCCACAATATTAAAATTCAAAATATATAAATAACTCTATATCATTTCAATATATAAATTGAAATTTGTAGTACTTTAGGTGTGTACGTGCGATTTTTTTTTGCCGTTATTGTAAACTCGCTACGGCGACAAACAAATATCAAACTACATTTAAGTACAGACTTGGATTTCGAAACCACTCATGTGCTAGCTGTGTTAGGTGTTACTCCACATTAGAGTTAGAAAATGGGACAAAAACAATTATTAGGTGCGTCCAATTTTAAGTCAGAGATTGATAAAAGTTCAATTTTACAAAATGCTCGAGAACATCCTAATACAGTTTTCATTACCGGTAATATCGAATAAGAAAAATAAAAGTATATTCTGTCTGAGGAATAATTCTGTCTTATTATAATTCATTAAAAAATGATTAATTAATTACCCATTATTTAAATAATTAATTTTAATTCTAGATAAATTGTGCAATTGTAAAATGTATGGAAACTTATTATTATATTATATGGTCTTTTTCCGATCTTCTATTGTACAGGATCTTTAAAAAGGACTTTCCAACGTTAAAAGCATTTATAAATTTATTCAGATCACTGACATAATCGGTGTCATTTTAAAGCAAACTATTTTTTTCAATAAACAGTCATTTTGGTTAGATGTGATTACCATTTGTAATATGGCAAATATCCTGCCTGAAGTCAATTTCCTGCCAAACTCGAGAAGTTTTAATTGCAAGGCATTACTTCTGCAGTTACAGTGTCACGACCAATCCGCCGAACTGGTAATTCCTAATTAAGGAATTTTCTAACTTCTGTGAAAAAGTGAGGCGGATTTGGTGTCTTGCTGGTTGTGGAGGTCATCTAGGTCATCTTCGTCTAATGAGAAAATGTTCGACCTTCTTATATGAAATGGTGACTACTCGCTAAAACTTACGTTGTCCACTTCGATTCAACATTTCTGTACCGAATTAATGACGACCAACCTTACATGCGTCAGAAATTTGTTGTACCATGGTAAATTTGTAAGGCTTCGAGTGCAAACTTTGACGTAGTATGCGCCAAACAGTAGTGTGTGGAGTACCAGTCCCACGAGACGCATGTGGCTTAGATTTCTTTGGGCCACGGGCAAAGCTCTGCCCGACTTGTTAGACGGCAGCATCAGGAGGTCGCGGGCGACCTGGTAATTCGTCATGTACAGAACAACTAGTCTCAACACAATCTTGGATTCAAGAGTAAAATTTTAGCCTATTTGGAGAATCTTTACCTTACCGGGAACGAAAATTGCGTTGAACTGTAATAGCGAAGTTTTTCGTGAAACCAAAATGCACAGCACCAGTGAAAGTAGTAATTTGTAACCGCAACTGAGGTGGCGTTTCTGGTGACTGCAGTATTACCTGAGTCAAACTTGAGTTTTGCTTTTAAAGTTGTAAAGTCCATATTAAAACACTCTGTACCGGGAAGACCGACCATTGCCCGGAAAGGGAGGAAAGCGTAACAATTTATTAAGTTTAAATCACCAAGATTAATAACGTAAGAAGAATTGTAGGCACATTAATTAAGAACCAGTATCAAGACAAAATGAATAAATTTTGTGTATACGTATTAGAGTAAGAAATTTTGAAAGAAAATATTACTCTCTTCTGAAGATATAACAAAATTATTGTGCTCGGTTTCTTGTATTTATTATTACATTTCTGTGCTAACGACACAATTTAGAACGTCATCTCTGACATCAGGAGTCTTGTTCTTATCACTTGTCAGACAATTTATTAATATTGGTAATAAAATAACAGATCACAGTTAATGTCGAATATGCATAAAAGTATGTTTATGTTACGATGATTTAATTAATTCAACAACAATCGAATCGCAGGTGAAATAGGATTAATTAGTCGTATAAGCGGATATGTGTTTCAGTTTTGCGACAGAACAAGCGCTTGACAGATTATCGGAAGTGCGACCCTGGCCTTGGGGAAATAATGTGTCATGAGGATTAAATCTGGATTTGCTATTACTGTACTATCTTTTGCGTTTTGAGCGAAGTGCATGAAATGAACACATTCACAGCGTGACCGTGGCCATCCGTCTGTCACCCTATATATCTCGACTAGCATCTCCCGTCGCGGCTTTGCCCGCGAATCATTCAAGTTGTAATCTATACGTTTATTAAATCGCATGTTTTGATAAAAAAGTTTAATATTACTTTAATCCGGCTAATTTTAACGTAGTGTGTAATATTTAAGAATACAGAATTTGTGAATTGAATGATAGAGTAATTTCAGAAAAAGAATATTTGTTTTCTAAATCTGTTATTTTCATCATGTTTACTCATCAATAACTTAAAGTTACTAAAGTTGAAAAATATCAAAAGGCAAAGTAAACAACAACAAAAATTCGTAATTATTCTAGTTATAGGTACATTATATTATACTATTTAAGAATTCATATTATAAAATACTAAAGAAAAATTTAATTATTTCACAATTCAAATAAAAAAATTGAACTAAAAAGTACTTATTTAGTATTTAGGACCTCTTTGTAAACTACATTTGTTGTCTTACCTTTAGGTGCTAAAATCACTAAATTATTAGAAGAACTGACCCTAGAAGCACCAACGTACAATTGACCATGAGAAAAACAGTCTTCTCTTAAATCAACTCCTGCAAATTTTAATGTTTGTCCTTGAGATTTATTAATAGACATAGCAAAGCATATCTTCAGAGGAAATTGAACTCTTTTAAACTGGAAAGGGTACTCCGACGGGATTAGTGGTATTCTAGGTATAAAAACAGATTCACCTCGAGCACAACCAGTAAATATTGTAGCTAGCGCAATCTTCTAGTAGGATTGATACTATTTCCAAAAACTTCATAAAGTGCACTATTGCGGTATACTTCAAAGCGATAAGGAAATAATTCTCCAGCTGCTGTTAGTTCGATTAATCCTGCATAACTTGGATGCAGAGACATGTTTAGGGCTGGGCTTGTACAATGATGTGTCTTGACGTTTATTTCTATCACCTTCATAATATGTATAAAGACCGATGATCACGGCCTATATCGAAAGACAAATGATTTTCTTCGTTTCGAGTGACCGATGATCACGGTGAAAAATCGGGCTGGGCTTGTACAATGATGTCTTTTGACGTTTATTTCTATCACCTTCATATGTATAAAGACCGATGATCACGGCCTATATCGAAAAAACAACGATTTTCTTCGTTTCGAGTGACCGATGATCACGGTGAAAATCGGGCTGGGCTCGTACAATGATGTCTTTTGACGTTTACACAGCATAGTATATTATACATTTGGTTTAGAATCGAGAAACAACTTGACCTATTCTAAGATAATAAACTTTATAATCAGCCTAGTTGCTTAATAAAATTTGTTTTTCTTTTTGTATTTAATACCCTTTAAAATTAAAATTTCACAAAATCCTTTCTTAGTGAGCGTCTATGACCTCATGCAAATATGCCTTTAAATTTTGGTATCAATATCTTTGTTGGTTTTTGCTCTACGTTGATTCTCTGTCAGTCATTCATTCATTCAATCAGTCAGGACAAAGCCGTTTATATATATATAGTGATGATATATATATATATATATAATAAATATATATATACAATTTCTATTCATATCGGCGAAGAAAGTCCCGCGATATTCTTCTCCAATCACAAACTTCTGTGGGCGTGTATTTTATAACTAACGTCTTGCTTCTAATGGTCACCATCTTAATTCCAGATTTTCGTTCATATTTCGACAGATTATGTCTTTGTTATTAAATATTTATATGAACTCAGGTGATGTTTTATATTTAGAAATATCTACTTCGTATTTCTGTATATCTCATTTTGTCTCTAGGTCTTCTGTATTTTTATAATTGGCGAAAGATCGGAGTTACATTTTCAATTCGGTTATTTTTCAAGTTGACCTTTCACGTCTAGATAAAAACAAATTATTTAAGTTTTCTTGTCTTTAACTGTGTGTTGTTATTTTTTATGGATTAATCAAATTCTTAGGCGCAATTTTAATATAGGTTTTGATTTGTTTTAGATTGACAATTTTCTGGATGAGTTATAATTGGGTCGGAAAATATTAGATTTAGAATTTGTTTTGATTCGAGTCTTATCTTTTTGCCGATAGGCGCGTGTATGTTGACGTTTAAAATTAAATGAATGAAATTGACTTGTTTTTCTTTTTGTATTTAATACCCTTTAAAATTAAAATTTCGCAAAATCCTTTCTTAGTGAGCGTCTATGACCTCATACAAATATGCCTTTAAATTTTGGTATCAATATCTTTGTTGGTTTTTGCTCTACGTTGATTCTCTGTCAGTCATTCATTCAGTCAGTCAGTCAGGACAAAGCCGTTTATATATATAGTGATGAACTCCTAATCGATTTTGACGAAATTATTCATGGAAAAATATTTTAGAGACATTGTTGACTCATTATTTCAAAATTTTATCACAATTTAACGGCCTTTATTTGAATAAAACCGGGTTTGCCTTCAATTTAATTTGGTTGGCTTTAGGTCTAGTCAATATACAGAGTGTTAGAAAGTATGGAAATAACTTAATATGTCAAAAACTGCTTTGATAGAAAGATGTTCGACTTCTAATTTAAAGCCTTAAGCTGAACTATCTACAGGATGGCATAAAAGGATATACAGAGTGTTCCAAAAAGTAACAAAACATGACTTCCCTTAACTTTTTTTTAATGTAATGCTATTTTATTTTCATATTCAAATAAGTTAATTGAAGGTACTTAAGACGCATTTTTAATTTATCTTTAATAACAACCCATTTACGGCATTTTGTAATTCCCCATTTTGAAAACACAATAGTTCTCTGTAGGGCAGAGTAAATAATTATTTATTATTTGGTTATTGTGATGTAAAGTAAGCCAAGATGTATTGAAAATTACGAATCCGGTACAGGATGTTCAAAAAATAAAAAGTAAACCTACATAGGTCCTATTTCAACAACAGAGCAATATATAGACTAAAGAAATTTCTAAATAAACAATGCAAGGTGTAATTCTAATTTTTCAGTAAATAAAAAACAATAAAACGAAAATAAATATATCAAAACAATTTAAAAAAAAAATACTATCAAACAACAACCTGTTGAAAATTTAATTAATTAATAGTTTTCATGTTAATACCTTATAAATAAGACATGCATCATCTCTTACAAAAAACCAAACAATTACAAACTCAAACAGTCCGTACTGAGTGAAATAGGAATTTCATAGATTACCATTTATGGCTATTAAGTAAGACTTGGAGTGAGGCTGGACAACTTTTAAATAGTTTGTTACTATTTCCCAACAGTCGAATAAACTCTGAAAATTTCGTCAATAAGAGCAATCTTGATTTCTTTCTAAAAAAATTAATAGTATGCTGTTTATACAAAAACATATCAGTCTTCTGGTATTGTGATTATAAATAGTTTTATTATATACGGCTTTACATTTCATCAAAATGGTATCTTACTTATATAAGTTTTAAAATTTTAATACTAGTAGGTCTTTAAATGCCTCTCTGAAGGATTTTATTTTAATTTTTTTAAATCAGTAAATTGTAATAGCTCTTTTTCGCAAGCGTAATAATAATAATAATTTATTCCCATTCTTGCCATACAATTTTTTTTTCCAATATATTTTTTGATTTAGGAATATTTACTGACCACTTTTTCCAATATCGTGATCAGTTTTTAAAATAAACAAAATACAACTACAGAATGTATACTCCAGTTAATCAAAAAATAACACTTTCTCTGATTAACAGATTAAAAGTACCGTTCACTGATTAACACTTTAAAATAAGTAAATAAACAACAATAACACATAAAAGCTACCACACTACTGACAAGAACCAACCCGCTAACTAGTTACAAAAATAAAATAAAAAATTATATAAAAAAAAAACTTAGCGCCCAACCTAACACATAACAATATTCAAGTAGCTTATGTCCTTTATGGAAAACAACCAAGATTTAACACTGGTACAGGATGATCTTAGAGTTTGCAATTCTTTAAGATTGTCACACAATTGATTATAGTATTTCAAACACTTACAGAGGCGTAGGCAGGATTTTATTTCGGGGAGGGATATTCAAAGGATCTGAGGGTCCTTCTCCCGCGAAAATAAGGAAAAAATCGATCCTTAAAACAGCACTTTGACACGTCTAGTTTAAGCAATGACTACATAAATACTGTGTGTGTCAGAAATATCCAGCTTCAGATTCAGATGAAATTTTGTATCTATTCAATTGAAAACCAATATTTGATTGACAATTTTACCACAATTCCAGACGTTAGTTTATATTTATATTTTAGGGGTTTATGGCCTCACCCAAAACCCCTAAAAACTGAAAAAATATAAATTTCTCAAAAATTGTCAATGTTTATGGGTACTTAAAAAATACTACAACATTTTTATAATTTTTTAAAAGATATTTAAAAGTTTAGTAATTTAGTCTAAATAGAAATATAAAAAATATATAAAAGTAAAAAAAAATCCTTACCCTAAAATTAATTTCAAATATACCACATCATACAAAAAGAAGCAGCGTTATGAACTATAAGCTTGAAAAAAATGGTATAGTAATATATTTTGGGGAAAGAAAGCCATGAACACAAAAATACGTCTTACCGTTACAAAACTTTTTGATTAACAAAGTTATATAACATAGCAGAATAATTTTTATAATTATTTTCAAGATGTACAAAATTTTAGTAATTCACTTGTGAACACAAATCTGTAAAATTATTTTTCCCGCGACTTTTCTGTATATGTTTTTGTCTGACAAAAATATGTTTTTGTCGCGACTTGTCTATAGTTGGGGCCACGGAATCGGGCGGTTTAGTGATTTTGAGATGGCCTATATTGGTTATAATAATGTGAAAATGCCTACATTGGTTATAATAATGTGAAAATGCCTACATTGGTTATAATAATAAACTTGAAAAATTGAGCTCAAAATAATTAGGCCTAGTATAATTTTTTTTAAATTACTTCCGTTATCGTATTTCTTAATCTGTTGTGTGTAAAATTATCGTTTGAAAACAAATTAATTTATGATTTGTTAAAAAAGGAAAGGATAGTGGGAAACCCCAATACCATACCCACATCTTACTGTAACAATGTCGTGAGGTGTTAAATTGAAGCTGCTAATGCTTTTCTGTTAACTGCTTTTCTTCTATCTGTTTTTAGGTTTTTTTTGGCTTTATTTCAATGTTGATGTAGTGAAGTAAGGAGTGTTTGGTCAGTGTAAACGTTTATATCTACTTTGTGAGTTGTTTGAAAATGAGTTAAACATAATCTCAATGTTTCGCAGGTCTTAAAACTACAATTAATGCTGTACTATCGCTAAGTGAAGATCTTAAAGCCGAGGGAAATGAGTTCTTGTTAACCTCAAGAAATTAACCACAAATTTATCAAGCTATTATTAAGGTTTTTTTTTTTTTTGACTACAAATGAATTTTATCTGTAATATTTATGATTTTTACAATTTAAATAATTTTCTTAGTCCTATGCTGTTATTTCTTGTCATATTTTTATGTAAGAATATATTTTAAAATTTTACTATGTTTTAATTCTACGGTGACTTTATAAATTGTCTTTACTTCCCCCCCCCCATAAATTTATCAAGCTTTTCTTAAGGTTGTTATTTTATGTTGTTACGTATGTAAACAAAGTTTTCAAATCTCTTTTGTAAAATATTATAACAAATATTATTAAAACATTTTTTATAAACGTTTTCAATAGTATCCAAACAATATTTTATTAATATTTTCGAAACATTAAACAGTATTGCAAAACATTTTCCCATAAACCAAAATCAAATATGTTTTTAACTTCTTAAAAAATATTTTCCGGCGTATATTAGAAAAATGTTGAGAAAAGGTTTATAAAATATTTCATTACAATATTTTCAATATATTTCAAAATATTTCTAAAACTATAACAGTGTTTCCGTAACAATTTTTTTTTAAAGATTTTAAAAATGTATAAGATCACATGGATATTTTACTCATAATTACGATCGTCTTGGGGAAAGTATTATTTTAACGTTTTTGTTCTTTTAAATAGAATTGCATGATAGTATGAGTATTTAGAAAATGTTTTCAGCAAAAGCGGATGTATTTGTGCTGTTAGTAGTGACGAGTCCGGGCGCAGAGAAATTACCAGTGCAGTAGGTTAGATTATTATTTATTTACTTAACGTCGCAACGCAACTGAAACATTGTTTGACCGTAGAGCCACCTAGCGCCAGTCACGTCAACTTCAGATTCTCTAGCAGAGCGACAGCTCCACACCCTAGCGGGTAATGGACAACTCAAGAATAAGCGTAGAATTTTTAACATGGCAATGTCGTGTCTTATAGTATTTATGTAGTCATTGGTTTAAGTCTTAAAAGTCAGTACCATTCACTTAGCTAAGAAATAGGTCATGGTAGTTTAATAATATTACTTAGATATATATTATAAAGCTAATGATTAAAAAAAAAAATAAATTAATAAATAAGATTTTACAATTCAATCAATTTTAGGGGTTAGATATTGTTACAAAGTTGAAATTTTTTTTAACTTAACAAAAATCGTCTAAATTTCTTAGACATTTATTCCAAAATTGAATCACTATTAATAAAAATATCTGTGTGAATATACATAAGAGCTAGTCCATTAAGTCTTCGTTCTCCTGTGGAACTTCTTAAATGATTCTTCAGTACTCGTAAAGTCGAAAAACACCGTTCAGGAGTTGCCACTGTTACAGGAATTGTACTAAATATTTTCAATGCTTTATGGACAGATGGAAACAATGGAAACACTATAAAAAAGGACGGTGGTGAGTGTGCGTGTGTGGGTCGGGTCCCTCGCAGGTAGATCCGAGCTCAGCCGCACTCCCATCCCATAACAATCGCACTATAATTTGCTGCATCCATTAATTTCTGAAATGAAACATGCTTGAGTTTTATCCAGTTCCTTCTTGTTTAATCCAAGAAAATTCCTTTTCCACACCTTCACTTCAACATAGGATCAAGCATTAAGCGTAAATCTTCATCTGAAGTTTGGACCATCTTCTGAGGCAGAAGTATTTGTATTTTACACAGTAATTCTCTGTGATTTAAGAATCTTTCATCCAGTTGACTAATATAGTAGTCAATAAATGGAAGAAAAACCGTTACTTAGTAGTAATCTTCTGGTTTCTTTGAATCTGTATTGGACCTACAGGTTTGCTTCCCAACAACTCTGGGAATATCGATTTTATTCCTAATTGTTTCAGCTGTTGTTTTAAAGACATCTGAAAATTTGTCGCTAAAATCACAAAGCTACTTCTTTATGTCTTCACAATATTCAATACAGCGTTTCAAGTCAGTTTGCTTAGCCTGTAAAAGGTTGGCCAGCCCAAAAGATAGATTAAAAACTCTATGAACTACTACCATGGAAGCCATGAATACAGGTTTTTCTAAAACAGCAAGAAATTAAAATGCCTGGCTTGATTTTTGAACATCATTGAGTACTTGCATTTCTTGCAGGAAGTCAACAATCAAAGGGAAAAGCTTATAAAACAGCATCGACCTCTCGATCCAACGTGTCACATAACTTCATAATCCGTTCTTCTGGCCGTTTTAACATTTATTTCAAAACGCAAGATGAGTAAGTTCAAATTTTTCTTACGAAACATGGGTCATTCTAAATTTACGCGTCATAGAACAGCATTAAATATAGAGAAAGGTGAAAAATAATTAACATCACGAATTTCGTTGCTATAATAAGTATATCCAATGTTTTTTTAAAACTTACATCTTAATTTATTAAAAACCTAAAAGAGACAAAAACATGCGTTTTTAGCTAAAAGTTTTTTTTTTTAATAATAATACTTATAATCAATAATTTATTTTATATTTTTATAATCATACGAATCGACAAGGTTTTATTTTATATTAAAACAATAAAAATATTCAAGTGCGAAATTTAAAAATTTCAGGTTTTGTCCTTGGGAAAATTTAGAAAACAGTTCAAATTTCATTTCTCAATTGAAGTTTGTTTATTTTGTTTTTTACACACCTGCACTTTAGAATCGTGCATGAACTATTTCGAGTGATCGTCATTAAATGAAAAGTAAAATTAAAAAACCTTGTACATGCATCGTTCGCCCTAGTTGCAAAGGATCTTATTTATTTATTGTACAGTGATTGGTAGGCCTACACCCATTTGGCTGTAACATACAAACGGTTATTCGCTTCGCTCGGTTAAAATGAATTTTTTATAATTTTTCATTATTATTATTATTATTATTAAACCCCACATATGAGCCTAAAGTGTTTCTTATGATAAGACATAGGCTAAGTTTCCTTCAGAGCATGTTTAACTAAATTAAGACCGTACTAGTCAAGATTTAATGTTATTATGTCAAATTTCACCACCGCAATGCTTTCTTTTGTTCACATTCAAAATAAAATCACTACTCTTGTCAAGATTTGAAGATATTGAGCTACCCCCACCATCTGGCCAAGGTTCACGAGGTCAAGGATATTCTAGGATGGGTACCAGTCGACAACATGTTAATCTCTCATTTCAAATGTTGAAATTGTCAATTTTTATCAGGAAATAAATTAAATTCATGTGAGTGACTTCTGGTTCATCATATACAGAGTGTTACAAAAATATGTCTTAACTTCGGGTAATAATTTGGAGCATGAAAATAAAAAAAAAGTTTTCTCAACATATGTATGAAAACGTTTCGTTATCCGTCGTGGACCATTTTGTGTTTTAAATAAATAATTATAATTTTATAAATTCTTAAAATTTCACGTCGAAATTTAGTATATACATTTGGTAAAACGTAACATGAAAAATGTGTATTCCAAATTTCGACTTCTTAATATTTTTTTAAGTTATTATTTTTCGAAAAAAACAACATAAAATGACCGACAGACGGAGCGTTTTCGTACATATGTTTATTCGAATTTTTGTCTTTAATTCGACGCCATAAATCACTTCCCGAAGTCAGGATACATATTTTAGAAACAACCTGTATAACGGTATATTTATTTCGTTTATAATAATAATGTCTTCATCAAAGAAAAATATTATTACATCATATGTTTGTCTTTCACGAATTGCATACATTATAATTACCTTGATTTGTTGAAAGTCTTTGCTGTTCATTGTTTCGTTGCTCAATGACAGCTTCCTCAGATGTAAAACACTTAACTTAAATTGACACATATATTAAATTTACACAATTACACAAACTTTAAAGTATACACAAACATTTAAAAATACATATAACATTATAAAAACATTCCGTGTAGAACTCACCGTTAAAATACATTTATTGTTCTTATAATATGTGACTATATTATCAACATCTATTGATCGCCTACAGTGAATAACTGAAGTTTCTAGTAGTCTACAGGACGCTGATTAGAAGTTATCGCCGTGATTCATCCCGTCTTGGTTTTTTCCCTTAAATATTCATTGAAATATTATAGATAGAGTTGGAGTTGAAATAAGTTTTTCATTGAGTAGCGTGCCTGGTTCAATTTTAATTGTATATTCTTCCAAGATATTAAGTTATTGTTCTTTTTTGCTGTATCAAGTACTGTAAGGTTCTTGATAATATCAATATAAGCGTGGTCCTCACCGATCAAGTGTTCTGCAAATTTAGAACTCTGTTTTGTTGTATTGGTTATTTTATGGCTTGGTACTTTCAGTGGCTGACTTTTGCGAGTACAAGCTAGGGAATCCCAGGGGATCTAGCCGGATCTTCACTTTTTTCATGTAGTCTTGTGTTCACTCTCTTTTATCTTTCCTATTCGGCCTCTCATGACCAATTTTTGTGCTTTTCCGACACTGACGCTATTCAAGGGCTAGGGGTCTTTATTTGATGTTCTTTTCTCCTTTTTTTTTTCTTAAAAAAGGCGATTATGACCAGGAGGTTTTCGCCATTAGGCCTACACAACAAATAAAAAAAAGAAGAAAATGCGTGGCTTGTTAGAAGTTCCTAAATTGTCGGGCAAATGACCATCCTGTTTGGCCTATGTATTGTTCATTGCAATCATTGGAGTTAAATATACGAGGGGCAGTCAAAAAGTTAATTGCATTTATGTTTTTACTATAGCTATTCGAAACATTGTTTATGCTTCTGTAAAATTTGTATGATCTCATTGTTGATAAATACGAGTAATAATTTCGCGTCACTTGGAAGTTGCACCCAAATTAGAAATACGTGGTGTTACACATTTCCTATAGGCTGAAGAGTGAAATCCGAATTTCATCGGCAGTTAAGTGAAGTTTACGGTGAAAAAGCTTTTTCTCGCCAGGCCATTTCAAAATAGTGCTAGTTGTTTGAAAATGGCCGCTGTGAAATTGAGGATAAGTGTAAGCTGGAAGGCCATCGACCTCGGTCACGGATGGGAGTGTTCAACAATTGATTCTTCTAAACATAAGAATCGTGGAAGACTAAATCACAACTGGATGAATAGAAACGTGAAACGCTCATAGAAGTGTGCACAGTATCATCTCTTAGCATCTGTAGTTTCGAAAAGTGTGCACTCGTTGGGTGCCTCTCTTACTGCAGAACACAGAGAGAAGCGTTTTCAATCGGCTCTGCAGTTCTTGATTCTTTTTGATAGGGAAGCAGGCCCGATTCTATAACTGGGCACTTGCCCAGGGGCGCAAGCGTACTAGGGGCGCAAGGGGTTTAGGCCATAAAAAAATTTTTTTAATTGAAAAAATTTCAACCACATTAAGGCAGTATATGTCGATAAAAGTTTATAAATTTAAAAAAACTATAAAAAATTATAGAGCTGAAAAATCAAAATTTTATGTTAGCACAACCATTCTTCAGATCTTTCAGAACATTTTGGTAACATTTCCATTCTTATCGGTTAGAAAATAGCATCCGAAACAGAAAACTCGTTTTGCCCTCTCTACACCCGCGCATCGCAAAAATCATCTCGTTTCGTATAAATTCATTCATAAAATCATTCTACAATAAAAGACGAAAAGCTGAATAGCTTAATGCTGTTATGTACGCAGAATGATATTACACTGAAGCTTGACTTCAAAGATATAATTGATAGTTTTGCTACATCAAAGATCAGTAGAAAAAAAAGTAATAATGTAAATAGGATATAAGGAGAAAGTATGAGGGAAATATGTATAAATATATATATATATATATATATATATATATATATATATATATAAAGTATAGTAATAAGAGAAAGAAAGTATAAAGGAAATAAGAGATATTATGGTTGAAGTATTAAAGTTGTTTTACAAGACTCAATTAAAAAGTGAACATACAGTTGAAATAAAATGAGCTATGGTTATGTAGGCCTATAGAAATAAACGTTTGAAATAATTAAGAACTATTTTTTAGGGTGGGTGGGTGGTCCGTGATACTGTAAAATACAAGGTTGTTATGTTGTGTCGTCAATCATAGCACCTACGCCTGTAATTGCAGTGGCCTAATAATACTTGCAAGTTTTTACAGTAGCCGGTTGCCAGTCCGGGACACGGCGAGTCCATAGGTGTTGGATAATGGAAAGACTTACCGACTCACCAAATAAAAGGAGTTCGGTGGAGTTAAAGGAGAAATCCCTCCCGAACCAAAACTGGCAAAGATGAATTAATCGGGGGGGGGGGCGCATCTCTTTAATTTGCCCAGGGGCGCTACAAGGGTTAAAAACGGGCCTGTAGGGAAGCCAATTTTTTTTTTTTTTTTTTTTTGACAATCAAGGTGCGTGCATACTGAGTTCATACCTCGGGGAACAACAATTAATGCAGTAGATTACTGTAAACCTTGGGCAGACTAAGAGAGACAATTAAAGACCGCCGCCCAGCGTATAAGTGAACCGTCACGCTCGGGTCGTTTACGCTGAATCTGGTTTACTCGAGCGCTCGGGTCAATTCAAGCTCTCGAATTCAAGGGCGCTCGGGTCGGCCACACACTGAATCGTCTATACTCGGCTCTATTCTTCATCAGTCACGGTTACTGTCCGACAGGAAGTGCATCGTTCTAATATTGTATACGATTAGTGCAATATATTTAAAGCGTTAACAATTTTTGCTGCATTTTATTAATAGTAAAAAATTGATTTTAGATGTTTAAATAAATTTGAATCTAAAGCATTTATAACATATTTCAGCTTCCATAAACCTATTGTTTCATTATTAGAATTTAATTAATTTACAAATACGATTGTATATCTTGTAACTAATATTACTTTATGAGTACAGACATAAGAATAAATAATTTTATATGACAATATTAATATCACCATGTTTTTGATTACCTAACTGAACTAATTCCACACTAATCCTACATACAGTGTGAGTCAAAAGTATGGATACACCCTGTTCAATTTTAAATGGATAAAGATAGAAAAATGAAACTCAGAACACCTTTCTAGGAAATAAAAGTGAACTTTTTAGCCACTATTGCAACTTTGCCCATTTCCCCTAAATGGGATTTTGGGGGGGGGGCAGCTCAAATTTTTTAAATATAAAGACCCATTAAGTGACACCTCATTTTAAAGTCCTTGATTAAAGAAGAAGGACAGTGGAAACCAGAGATTTCTATCTCAACCCAGTACAAAATGGCAGCTCATTGGTTGTCTATTGGGGTTATTCATATTTTGCCTCAATGAAGTTTTACCTAATTTCAATGAGCTGCCATTTTGTACTGGGTTGAGATAGAAAGCTCTGGTTTCTACTGTTCTTCTTCTTTAATCAAGGACTTTAAAATGAGGTGTCCCTTAATGGGTCTTTAAATTTAAAAATTTTGAGCTGCCCCCCAAAAATCCCATTTTGGGGAAATGAGCAAAGTTGTAATAGTGACTAAAAAGTTCACTTTTATTTCCTAGAAAGGCGTTCTAAGTTTCATTTTTCTATCTTTATCCATTTAAAATTTAACAGGGTGTATCCATACTTTTGACTCACACTGTATATATATATATATATATATATATATATATATATATATATATATATATATAACATAAATTTTATATATATTAAAATTGGAAAATTGAAAGTTTTCACTTCTATCGTGTGGTCATAAGCACACACCCAGATTTTTTTTTTTTTTTTATTCGATGTCCTTACATTTAAACTATATTCTGCATGCTTTGCAATTCAATTGAGGTATCTAAATATTTTGCTAAATAAAATGATAAATAAAAAGATTTATTTTTATAACGATTGAAGGAATTTAATTCAGAGATAGAAAATTTAGTGGCTACAAATTTTGGTATCAATGAGGTTATTAAGAAACTAAACGATAAACCTAAGTATAAATCAGAGATGGAAAATAGTTAGTATCGTTTGCTATACAGGGCACAAAATTATGGCATAGGCTACAAAGGAAGTAGTGTGGACTGACATCTAATTAACTGAATGTTCAAAGCAAGAACTGAACTTATTTGTCTAAATAAATATTATTTTACTTCTGCTTTGGGGTTGTGTTCATTGTACAACAAAGAGGACGAAGATGTAATGCATTTTATTCACATGTATTCTATTTTAAAAGAAACGGAGGACACGTTTGAAGTTTTTAGAAAAGGGCATTAAGTTCATTAAAGGTCAGACATGTTGATTGGTAAAGACTGGACTTCTCTTTACAGAGCCTGACAATTTAGATTTTATTTAATTGAGGAATTGAACCACCAACTAAACATTTTGTATTTATTTAAAAAAACTGCAACTCCTCTGAATATCGTGTGACCACGAGAAAACTTCTTTTACCTTAATCAAAGGAATTCAGTTTCTTTCTTTTTAAAGGAATTATTGTATTTTTGTATTAGCTGATATGTTGTCTGTTTATTTTAATAAAGCTCTCTTATTATCATTATAACAGTCGAACGTACAGATAACATTGGTATAACTAATGTTTTATAAAGTCTTAACGATATTGTTATTTAATTCCCTAAATAAGTTTTCTTAAAGGTGAGACCTAAACTAAATCACTTTCTTGCACCACAAAACAGTAGATTCACCTTGGTCGTTTACTAATACATTATTTAATTTATCGGAGCTTCTGAGAAAATGTATTTATACAAAGAAAATACTTGCATTATATATTTCTTCTAATATGACTTCTTGTAATCCATCAAGGATAATTTTACTTAGTATACGTAGTATGGATAAGTTTATATAATAGCAGAAATTTTGACATTTTTTGAGTTTTCTTCACTTTTCATGACCTCAGGAAACTGAAAATGTAATTTTCAAAGTCTGTTGTTGTTGTTAATGTTCAAACATTGAGGTGGGAACATGAAAATTGGTATAGGGGACTATAGTGTGTGCATGTAGCATCCTATTGAAATTCATAAAATTTGAATTAAAAATCTCAAAATGGCGGCTATTTTAACCCATTTTTACTTTATACCTTGTGTGTTATTCAATTTATATCACACTAAATTAGATACAAATTTGTAGATTTTAATTCTGCGTCTAATGTTAATAATTACAATGAGAAAATATGTATTATCAAAAATGTAATTTCGAACCCTAACCTCACAAGAAAATGTGATATTCATACCCTATAGTTATGAGCTTCGTAAGGACCGAGTCACTGACATGAGTATAGCGAATAAAGGCTATACAGGATCAGATATGTACAGGATCGAGACCCGTCAGGGTCAAGACACTGACACTAGTGAAGCGAGTAGAGACAATTCAATATATTCACATCTACGAGACCTGTTAGATCCTAGCTGATGTCAATAAAGTAGTGATATATGTGTAGAAAACTTCAGAAAACCTGTGTAACAACTGTTTTCCTCTCTCTTGTTGTTTAAAGGCGAAAAATGTCTCTGTCATAATCGGCTTTAAAAAAAACAACAAAAAAAACAAACAAACAAAAAAGAGTATAAAATAAAGACTCCCTAGCCTCGAAAGCGCCGGGTTGAAAAAGAAAAAGAGTTACAAGTGCTATACACCATTACAAGGTTCAGAAAACCTTGATCTACCAATACAATTTAACATTTCCTACAAGACACAAGAGACCAACTTTTGAGCAGTAATTTAGAGGGTCGGCTTGTATTATATGATGGGGTTAGGGAAGTACCATAATGATTCCCAAAAATTTATATTGAGAGAAGACAGTAACCCGTTTAAAACTTTTTTTGATCCTAAATAACTTTTCCTAAAGTCGAGCCTCTATATAGCACATCTTCCCAGTTGATTATTTCATTAAACCTAATTTGAATGTTTCAACTAGTGTGCAGGACTTGTACTTTTGTTATCCAATTTGCTCAATAACTATTGTACAAGCACAAGGCGTCTCATCCTATGTGACTGAGGTCATTTGTCAATTGGTATTTTAAGAACACTTTTTATTTGTGTGAAGTTTTTAATACCATAGGCGAGACTAGCTCGGAAATGATGGTATAGAACATCTTAAGACCAAACGCTGGTGCTCCTCTAACATCTATTAAGAGTTGCTTCATAATTACTTGGTGACAATTTTTGTTTTGTTTGTATTTATTTCCCCAATTGTAATATAGAATTGTCTCTCAACGTCCATAGCTTGTTTTCATTTTTTCACTCACATTTTCCAAAAAAACGGTGACTAAATTCGTCTGCTCTGGTCCCAACAGTCTACATTTGAGTCAAGTTTAATCAAAATATTTGATTTTGAGATAATTTAAATGATTTGTTGTTTTGTTTTATTAAAGATATGTTCAAGTTTCAAATTACAATTTTGAAACTTATGTTCACCTATCTCATCCCCAAAATATCAAAAGTCACATGAAAGACAGACTTCCTTACAAAATACTTTTTGTATTCTAATGGCCTACAAAGTATATAGTAAACTGTAAATTAATATTTTCACTATTATAAAACTTTCCTTATTATTGACTATATTTGCAAAATTAAGAGTTACATATAGTGGTAATAATAACAAAATGACAACCATAGGCATCTTGACACATAAGACTAAGGAAGTACTGTAGCAGCAACTTTTAGGAATATATTGTGTATACATTTCTCAGAACTCATCAGCAGATTATGTAATTTCCATATACAGTGTGACCAAGATGTCCTGTACATTAGACTTTCTAGGATTACAGGGTTGTACTATATTTCATTAACTTAACTCCCATTACAACATTCATTTATATAATGACCATTAATAATAGCTACCAGTATAATATGAATAATATAATCACAATTAAAAGATTCCAATAATATAACTATAGTTATGAGATTTAATGTCTATATTGAGCATTATAGCATTTCATTATTATAATGTCCATTATGGTGTCTGCGGTTTCACTTAGTAGGTGATGAATGGTGCCTGTGCTCTTGCTTATTACTACAGTAATAATATTATATTATATTCCAATATATATCACAGTTTAAGTTTACAAATGTTAAGTAAATTTAAAACAAATACTTTATTATGTCTAAAAAGACAATATGCAAATATCTCAAAATTTATTCATGATTTTCAATATTTTGGTCTTAAGTATCAAGATTAGTGATTACCATATATATATATATATATATATATATATATATATATATATATATATATGAAAATCAGAGTTCTTGCAAAATCTAGAAAAGACTAAATAACATATTAATGACAGAGGCATTACAAGCAGTCAAAGTTTATTTTCATATTATTTTACAAATTGCTCGTGGACCATCAGAGTAATATTAAACTGGAAGTTTAGTATATTGGTTTTAGTAATTAACTATTACATCCCACCAAAATTGACCAGTTGAGAGAAATATGACTTTTATGCCTATATCCATGATCTATTTTTGCTTTTTTACTGATTGAATGATTTGTTTTATTGCTCTCGTTACCAATAATACTACACATCCATGTAGACTAACAAGAATTTTTAGTAAGATATTATTTTATCTTTTGGCTAAAGTACATGCCTTTTGATAAGATACAATTCCAAACTTACATCCATCCGATCCAGCCCATTGTACCAAACTTACATCTAGCCATACATCCATCCAATCCAGCCCTATGTACTAAACTTACATCCATCAAATCCAGCCCTATGTACCAAACTTACATCCATCCAATCTAGCCATACATACCAAACTTACATCCATCCAATCCAGCCATACATACCAAACTTACATCCATCCGATCCAGCCATACATACCAAACTTACATTCATCCAATCCAGCCCTATGTACCAAACTTACATCCATCCAATCCAGTCCTATGTACCAAACATATATCCATTAAATCAAAATCTACATACCAAACTTACATCCATTCAATCTAACCCTACCTACCAAACTTAATCAATATATCCATTCGTTCACCCACTAAGTGAGGGCAAGACACCATTCTTGCATTCCTTAAGCAAAAGCACAGACACCATTCATTCACCTGCTAAGCGAGACCACAGACACAATTTGTTCATCTGCTAAGTGAGAACAGAGACAGCAATGGTTCACCCACTTAGTGAGTGCACAGATATTTTTTCAAATCACTTTATTTTAAAAATCAAGTGATTTGAAAAAAATATATTTGTTTGCAAAAAATTGAGATAATTTTGTTCATGGTTATATAACTTTCTCCAGTTCACATATATTTGAGAAAGTAAAAAGAATTACTGGAACAAAAATTCTCTAATTTATATAAAAATAAAAAATTGGACATAGTTTTGTTCATGATTACATAGCTTTCTCCAGTTCACATATATTTAAGAAGGTAAAAAGAATTACTGGAACAAAAATTCTAATTTATAAAAAATAAAAAGAATTGGAGATAGTTTTGTTCATAATTACATAATTTTCTCTATTTCACATATATCTGAGAGAGTAATCGGAACTACTGGTACAAAGATTCTGATTTTTTTTTTAAATTAATTTTTTTAGATACTTTTGTTCATGATCTCCGTTTCACATATTTCTGATAAAGTAAAAGGAACTACTGGGACAAAAATAGTGATATTTGGTCATAAACAAATTTTTCTCTGTTGAACATGGACTTTTGGGATATTATTAACTAAATATTAATTCAAGATTTCAAAAAATTAATGTCCACTCCTTTTAAATTCAGATGTAGAATGCATAGTATTATTGGACATTTGCCATAATTTGTGTATAAAAATCAATAGTCCCTTCAAGAGTTTAAAAAAAAACACTCTAAACATTTCATTGAATTGTATAAGGAAAAAAAAGGATTGAGCATGATAAGTTAATTGTTTCAATGTTGAAAATATTTTCACTAAAGCACTCATTAAGTCAACTTTAAAAATAATTGAAAGTAGGCTCTTGGGTGATAATAACAATAACGTAAAAATTATCACGACTCTCATTAAACTATGTACTGAGTGTAATTACTTCTTACAAAATGATAAGATGTATTGGTAAAGTCATGGTATTTGTAATGGTTAGTTCAATAAGAGCTATTTTTGCCAATATTTTTATGGAACAATTTGAGAAGAAAATCGTTGATTCTTCCTAGTTGAAGTATATCTTAGGTATGTGGACAACACTTTTGTCATATGACACCTTGGTGACAGCAAATTAAAACATTTTTTTGAATAATTGTTTAATAACACTTTGATTCATCTCCCTAACTATGGAGATTAAAGTCAATACTAAACTTCCATGTTTGGATGTAAGTGTTAAGAGAGGTAAGGATGTCCTTAAGACTAATTTGTAGAAAACCACCACACACTGGGTCTGTACCTACCTAAACTATTTTTCTAACCATCCTAATACTATCAAGGAAGGACTAGTTCATTTCTGACTGGAGATTTCTAAGAAAAAATTGTTCTGATAATGATAGTTTAAACTGAGAACTAATATTAGGAGAGACTTGGTTATCAGTGGATATCCTCAGTCCACAATATCAAAATATGAAAAACCGATTACTATAAAAAAAGAGACAAAAAACAACAAAAACATAACAATCCTTCATGTGCCAAGATTATGGGAAAATGTTGTGTGCGTTGCTAGGAAATATAAAATATGTACTGCTTTTAATATTCAAAATACTGTTAGAGTAAATCACATTAAAAACTAGTGTAGCAAACACATTAAAATGCTAAACTAGTGTAGCATTAATTCCGTTATGGCTCCCATTAATCAAAAATCATAATGTCTCTTCCTTAAGTAAGGCTGAAATTTGTCCAAGTAATTCTCCTCAGGTAGTGACTTCAAGGTGACACTTTAACTTTTGAGAGAAGTAAAACAGATTTTTCAAACCGAAAAAAATCATTAAGTAACTACCCCATTGGGACACAACCCTATTTGATCAGTTGACCTGTTTAGGTATCAGCTCAACTTAGTGTTGATTCTATGTTCTAAGTTTATTAATAAGGGTAGTTTATTAATTAATAAGGAGAGTTGATTCACACTCTCGAAACATCATACACAAGTGATGTCAAGTATCCAAATAAATTGTACCAATAATATGGAAAATCCATCATTATCCAATAAATTTAAAACAGAATGCCTGCTATGTGAGAACTTTTCTTGTGACTGGTGAATAAGTTATTCTTGATTCTAGGTCCCCAGAGTAACTGATCTAATTTAAAAAATAAAATATTGGTGATAATACTTGATTTGTTTCAGGTCACATTGAATACTTTACTTATGACAATACAAAAACAGAAGTTACTTCTATCGCTCTTTCCTTTTACTCAGGCCTTTTTGCATACAATGGTTGGTAAGTATCTTACAAAAATAACAATATATTGTCACTTTAGATATTTGTCTTTACTTAAACTTTCAAGATGTAAGTTACTTTGCCTAAAATACACAGTGTATTTGTTAATTTATTCAAACAAAGTGTTTGGTTTACATTAAAAAATAATATAGCGTAAGAACAACTACCTTGCCTGCTCCTTCTCCTCCACTCGTCCCAGTGAAAACAAAAGTTAAGAGGAGGGTTGACTTCAGCTCAGTCAGATTTAATATACAGTCCACTCTTCTTGGGAACAAACGTTACACCTCACAACCTCAAGATTCACCCCAACATGGCACCTAGGATATCAACTTCTCATGTACAAACCTCATTTTGCATATCTATCTTTCTTGTTTTCTTACTGTGTGTTCTTATGCAATTAAAATTGCGGTAGTGCAGGTACTAGAAAAACAAATAAATTGTTTCTCAAAAACTCATTTCTATTAATTGTATTTCTCCCTAGTCTGTACACAAAGTGTTATTGGAACAAAATAGATTTATATGTCTATAACCTGACTATATGATGTCAGTTTATTCTTCTGTTAAACTGAGCCAGTTTGGTTTAATTACACAATTTCAACTCAAGGCCAATTTTGATATTATCAATATGAAATTTGACCACCCCTCCCTGGTTCTTGGCAATATCAGGCTGCTCTTAAAATATGAGATATTTACTTTCTCTCAGATCTCCTGGTAGGTATACGATAGCTGAGTGATGACTTCAACATGAAGTTTTAAAGTAAATCAGGAAATGATTTAGAATCTCATCTACAGTGTATCCAAAGTTTTGAAATTTTTCAATACATTTGATAATTTTCACGACTCCTATTTGCAATTTTTAAAATATCCCAAAAAAATTTGGCTTATGTACCAAACTCTTTCAATAATTTATAAACTCAGACTCCACATTCAAACTAGTTCTGCATTTTCTTCTTTCTTTCAATCAATTAAATCATGTTCCACTATGTGTATATGTATGTTTGTTGTTTAAGAATGATGTTTTGATTCTGAGTGAAAAATAGTTACTATTTAATATGTATGTATTCTTACAAGAAATCCCAAAAGGAAATGTTATATTTATTCATTCCACAGTAATTAATAAATTAATTCCTATATATTTCATTGTATCAATCAATTCATTCATGCTGATAATACTCTAAAATAGATAATCCGTTGTTGTTGTCAATTACCAAGAAACTATATTTTAGTTTATTTTCAATAACTTGGTTACCATTTGACCTACAGAAACAGTTAAAACAAAATTTAATTTTCGTTAAAAGAGGATGATTTTTTGTCTCGTATATTTTTAGATGTTTGTCTAAACATTTATCAGTGGCCATTTCAAAACAGTTAAATGTAACATTTTTATTTTTGTACTAATTATGCCTTTAGTAACACAAATGTATATTCCAAGTTTTAAGTCTGTATCCTTTGCAGTTTTTGAAATATACAAATTTTATGAAAAAAACATATACAGACCATAAAAAACAGAGAGAAAACTGCATTTCTGGCCATAGATCATAGGGAGTTTTTCTTAAAACAATGTAACAGGTAGGTCGCCCTTGGGTGAAAACTGTACCATTTAGCCACTTATATGTGGTTAAATCAATGCTACCATAATATTAGGAGTGATGTGTGAGGAGGCTTGCCCAGAGGAATGTGAATCATCGATTTAATTTCCCAACTCTTTTCGATTTGTCTTACCAGACTAAGGCTTATTATTATTTAATCTAATAATATACGCTAAACTTATTATATGTTAATACTGATTGTAACATACATAATTAGGGACTACACTTATATTAACATTGCACCAGGTCAAATGTGATTCACCCTAATCAACCATTTCACTTAATTTAAGATGTGGATGTTAATTAATATATCACATAATTATTAGGGAATGTGTGCCGGCTCAAACTCCTTTGTGCTTAAGACCCATTATTCGGACTTAGGTGTCCATGTTGAGTTTTAGAGTCTGTGGTTAAATAAAAGATATCAAATGGCTAAACATAACCATACTCACCGCAGGTTGCACACACTATGCCTGCAGGTATGTTCCTTCCCCTCGAGTGAAGGGAATGTTTTCATCCCCGCTGTTTGTTATATCCAAACACCTTGCACCTTAGGACCCTACAGTAGGCAACTTAGGGTACCCACATGTGGTACACCACAACGATGAATGATACATGGAATCCATGTACAGCTCTTTGTAGATCGGACTAGAAGTTTGTTAATGATAAGATGTTTTGTACAACTCCCCCAGTACTTCATACAGGTAGCTGATATTATTAGTGTCAGGTGAATCTGTTGAACCATAAGGGGAGCTTAAAAAACATTTTTACAAAACCCAAAACCACCCCTTCACCCCCCAACTCCAAAACTTGTAATGGGTACCTATGACTTGTGATATATTAAATTAAAGGGCAAAGGACAGTATGAGTTTTGGCGGTAATAAAATAAAAATCGGTCTATGCATTTGCTTGCTATGTTTAAAAATAAAATTTTATATATTTTTCATAAAATTACATGAAACTCTTGATTGGGGGTACTGAAAAAAATCCAAACTGGTTAGTAGTACCAGAAATGGTAGAAGGTTGTACAACATCGAAAACCATCCCTTTCACCCTCAATCGACCCCCAACTTCAAATTTTGTTATTAGTACCTATGGCTTTTGATATTATCAAATTAAAGTGCATAACAAAAAATGAGTTTTGATGGTAAAAAAAATTTTTAAATCAGCCTATGAGTTCATCAAATATAATTTCAAATGTAATTTTGATAGAACTGTACAAAACTATGTAAAAACAAAAAGAAATTGTTTAGTGACCAACCAGTTCGCACAGTACCTTTAAAAATGTAACAAAACTAGTAATAATAAGAGGTGTTATCTAACAAAAATTACAAGAGATGTTAAAAATGTTCACCATTTCTCTCCAAGCAATAAAAGAGTCTGTTTTCAAATGTTATAAAAACTAGTTATTAAAATGCTTTGTGCATGACTGTTTATTAATTAATAAAAAAGGGTAATATTTTAGAAACACAGCTAATGTAAAAATTAGGGACAAAAATGCTTTATGACTGATGTATCAATAAATAAATAATAATAAAATAGGTTGAAAAAACTGCTTTGTGAATAACCGATGCATCATATAATGAAAACAGGTTTAAAGTAACATTTTAGAAACATAACTAACCAGCAGTGGATGCTTTGCGCACAACCGCTGTATCAAATAGTGAAACTGGTTGAAAGTAACAACTTTTCTCAAATTTAAGGTCAGTAGGTTATAGCGCATGACCGATGTATCATATAATGGGACAGCTTGAAAGTCAACGAAAATCAGTCATAGTGGTGATAAAATAGGAACTTGTAAATCAGTCGTCAAGAGCAATTCACTCAAGCTCATACCTGGTAAAATGTTTCAAAATTTATCTCTTGGTTTTATGTACTAAGTAACATTTTAGGTTGTCTGTTACAAAATGTAAAATTGATACTTAAAGACACACTTGTAGTTGCACCAAGTGTTAATGACAAATGTTATTAAAACTACACAGTGAAATTTTGATACCGAACTTTTGTTGCATTAGATAGATTAGGAGATAGTACCTGAAGGTAGATAAAACCAGTGTATAATATTATTAACTAGAGGACATCTCATTACCTCTAGAAGCTTGGTGTATAAAACTTGTTACTAAGGAGACAAATTAGTTTTTTTGATCTCAGTTAGTTTTATTTTAGTATATACTATGTTTCAAATTCAAACTGTATGTTACTAATTTGTTCTATGGAACCTCTCACAAGGACTACAGGAAGTATTTAAATTCAAGTATTTAAGCACTGTTATTTAGATGAAACTCTGTCCATGGACACAAATTTAAATAAAATATATTTTCTAGTATTTTACACTGTTCTATTTTGGTTTTGCAGGAACTATTTGAACTTTATTATTGAGGAACTGAAAGATCCCATTAGGTAAGCTGAAATATTTGTATTGTATTGTAGTTATATTGCAGTACTATTATTCTTGGTGTTATAAGTGTTAGGGTTTTTAACAATTTTCATTTTGTATAGAAATATAATTAATAAATGTTTGATATATTTTATACAAACAAATTTAAGTTAAGATTTTGTTATATTTTCTTTATTGCATATTTTGCTATTTGCATTTATTGTTCAAAATATAATTACCACAAGAATACCTGTAGCAAATGTACCTGCAGTGAAATGCCACAATTGTACAATTAAAAAAAAAAATCATGTTTGATAACTATAGACATTGTATCAGGGTAAGTGAAATTGAAAAAATAAAAAAAACTATATATTTATTGTACTTATATAAATAATAGTAGCATTACTTTTCAACATAATCTTCTCCTACTTCCATGTGTAAATGATTAAAAATTAGGGTTTTGAATTAAATTGATTAAAAAAAATAAATAAATAAAAAATAATTTGCTCAGCATTATGGGCGCCAGGAAGCGTTACGCTTACCAATTTAGAAAAGTTGACGTTTAATTATTATTAACTAAAAAATTCTTAGGGTCATAGATACTTTTAAAAGTGTACTCTGAAATGGTATAATGGTAAATAAGAAGTCCTTTTCTTTGTTTCTGTAACTGAACATATTATTTATTCAAATATATATTATTAATACACATACATTAATTTATTATTTGTAATTATATCATGTTAAAAATAAAAAGAATTATTTTGTCTTGAAGAGACAAAGTTTCTTGTAAATGACTCTACTTCAAAATTAGTTGCAACTTTGTTTAATCAGCTTTTCAATGAGTAACTTTGTCTCATATTTTTAAATTATAATTTATTATTAAGTTAGAAATTTTCATTAAGTTAGATATTCTTAAAATACTTATTACATTTAAATTTACTTCTTTAACAAAATTCTAGCATATCTCAATTACAATTTAAAAGTTTTATCATTAATACTCTTGTACAAAGAAAACAAAAAAAATATTGTCTGTTATCTTTGTTGCCACATTGCAGTATTTCCCAAAGTAGACTTTGGTTGTAATGTGCAGTTCTCGTCCTGAAAGTTGAGGTTCGCCATGGTCCACGTAGCATCTAAGTTGTCTCAGATTTCAATCTAATATTCATGATTTTCGCACATTTTTGTCTCTACTAGTGCTTCTGGGATATTTCCATACAATTGTCTTTGTGGATGCTGGTCAATTGACGTGGAACCCAGCGAGCACAGACTTTTCGAAAGTTTAAAGAATCGTGGATGATTGAATATGCTGAGCCATGACTTACATCTCACTCACTTGCAATTTCATCAACTTTATTTTGTCGATTATTAAGAATCATTTGTTTATTCGCTTCAATATTTTCATTAGTATTTGAAGTAGAAGGCCTGCCAGGCTGTTTTTCATCACACAGGGAAATCCTACCACTTTTAAAGTTATCAATCCATTCGTAGATCTTGCTTCCACTTAAACAACTCTTGTCATATTGCTGCTGCATTCGACGAATAATCTCTGCTTGTTTCACACCTTCTGAATTGAGAAAACGTATCACTGCTCACAATTCTTCCTTGGTGCAATCAGACAAAGGAGAACTCATTTCACACAGTTTTTTTTAAAGACAATCACAAATAACTAACAATGAAACAATACTTTCAATGAATAGCTAGCTGATAGTTGTTATGAATTATAGCGAAATAGTCGGTACTACCATACAAGAGATTTGGAAGGAAATCAAAATTTCCCTTAACTTTTTGACTTTCATTCGTATATAGGCAAGTTGAGTTAGATAAATTAGTGAATTTTTTTCCACAACTTCACCACAATTTTGATCAAATCAAAAATGATCATTCAAAAATCATTGATTGTCATTGACTGTTTATTTTTTGTAAAGAATTTTATAATAAATAACTTTATTTGGGTGATTTTTTTTCATTTCATTTCTTGTGGAAAGAGTTATCAGGAAAAAAAAGAAAAAGAAAAAAAAAACTGTTTTACAATTGGCACCATTATTGAGATATTTTATTACTACAATAATCAGGACATACCAGCTGTATGGACAAATTTGACCTTATAATTTAAAGAAATATTTATACATGAAGTTGGTGGTTTTTTTTTTTTTTTTTTTTTTTACCCATCCATGTACAATTACAAATACAACTATGAAATATATTTACATATTTAGTTTTTGTATGGATAAGAACACTAGCTTACCTTGTCTTTGGAAGTACACAAATAGAAAAACACACAATAAAAAACTAAAGTTCTGAAATATTTTGTAAAAACTGTTTAATGTCTCAATCAGTATAAAGTATAAAAAGAAGACTAAGTTCTTGTGTGTACTTTATTACTCAAGTCTTCTTTTTTTTTTTTTTTAAGACACTCTGCCACTCACAACACAGATGATAATTATTACTGTAGTAATATTTCAACTAATACTATACGGTTGAAATATTCAAATGAAAACAAATATTAAACATAAAAAATAGAAGAATAAAGCAAAACAAAAATGTTTAGTCAGTTAACAAAACCAAATTGATTTACCATAAAATTAATGATTTAAAAAAATAAAATAAACATTACTTAAAGTCATATATACTACATCTATAATTTATTATAATTTTATAACTTTTCATTTTATTTTTGTTCTGTTTAATGTGTGTGTAAATTGTGTTTTGAATTTTACAATTTTGTAAGTACAGTATTTATGGTTTTATTTTAATACTTTATTAAGGCTATTGTTTTTTATGTTTGACAATCTGAACAAATCAGTGAACCAAACTACATTTGGTCTCAATTATTTTCGATAATTGATGCTTCACTGTAGTACTCTGTTAGTTACGACTTGGAAGGTAACCTCTAGTGTATGCCTACTGTTACAGCTAACTTGTCCGTCATGCCTAATTTCCAATTTTAAAGGAAAATATTAATTTGTTAAAGTTCTCATTTTTTTACATTATTTAGTTATATTTATGCTAGGAAAAAGTCAAAACACTTAAAGTGAAGACTTTAAGAACACACTTGCAACAGAAACACCCGGAATCTAACAGAGTAATTTATAACAGAGGCAACACGTCAACTCCATTATGCCACTGTGAGAACTCGTGTGTCTGCGGAATATTCCCCATAGAACATTAGAAGTAATTGCAAAGGCAGCAAATGACCAAGAAAACACAATTTTGATCAATCATATTATAACTAAATTCACAAAATGGTTCCTAATCTCCATTATATACATACCATTTCTGTGTTGTGCTACACCCTACTGGTTAATTTACAAACTGTACTTATTGCTATGCTTTTAAATATGTGCCATTGGAATATTCTGTATTTTGCATTCTGGGTAAATTAGAAGTAGCTGAATATTTTGTAGACCTAGTTTAATGTGTTAACTTCATAGTGTATAAATTTAAAACTGTGCAATTTATCATTTAGAGATATTAAAGAAAGGAAAGCTAGTTGATGGTTATTTTTTAATAGTAGTATGAGGTATGTCCAGAAAGTAAGTTCCATTTGGTAATATAAACAAAACTAATACAGATACAGAACAACTATTTATTAAAAAAAAAAAAAAAAAAAATCTAAAAGCTTTAAACTATTTTTCTACGTAGCTCCCACCATTTTGAAGACACTTGTCATAGTACGGAACAAGTTTTTGTATGCCTTCTTCATAAAACGTTGCAGCCTGTGTGGTCAACCATGTGGTAACATGTTCTTTGAGCTTGTTATCATTGTTGAAATTATGACCCCCAAGGAACGATTTCAAGTGAAAAAAGAGATAGAAGTCGCTAGGGACGTGGTCAGGGCTGTACAAAGGTGGTCAAACTGTTCCCAGCCAAAGTCCTGTAAGAGTTGTGTCACGTTCACAGTGTGAGGTCGGGCATTGTCATGAATCGAAACAATACCGTTTTTGAGCAGTTCAATTCCATGGCAGTTATTGTGTATTGAGCAATACAGTTTCTTAAGCACCTTGCATTAATCATTTCCAATGATTGTTTCACCTTGCAGTAAAAAAATCCACCAATAGAATGCTGTGTCTGTCCCAAAACCCTGTGCACATAATTTTTCGAGTTGTCAAGATTTGCCTGGCTTTAGTCTTTGCTGGGTTCATCACTAACAAAGATAGATGCCCACTTCATTCATCATCATGAACTTTATCACATCCTTCATAGAACTGTCGGACCCATCTCCTTGCCATTGAATCACTCATCACATTTTTCCCTTAAACCTGGCAAATCTGTCGATGAATGTTGACTGGTTTAGTATTCTTTGCATTCAGAAAACTATTTTTTAAAATTATTTATTTAAAATTAAATCTACAATCAGTCACAAACTATAATTAGATCTGTTTAGAGAGAAATAAGTGACATTATGGAGTAAGAGGGCCACTGCCCTATCCCCCTCAATTAAACAGTGTGTCCGCCCACTTCAGTCTTCTGACAACATAGTCTCTCGTTTCAATCTTCTGACAGCGCATGATGTCACAACACATTGGCAAGAGCATTAGGGTGCCCCAACACATGCTTCTTAAGGCTCCCTTTATAATGAACAATCTCTTCCTGGATAATTGGCATAAGCAAGTAGTCGTGAATCTCAGAGTTACGAGTATTCCAGGATGCATCTACAATGACCCTTAAAATTGAATTGGTCCAAAGTTGAATGCCACAAGGCCAAATAGGTTTTAAAATTGACCAATAAACCAGCAGCTTGTTATCGAGTGAAAGGGCATATCGTTTACCCAGGAGCCAGAATAGATTTCTAAACTGACTGTTAATTGTATCTATTTTATTCTTAATATGTTTTTTCCAAGTTAAATGATGTTCAAAGTGAAATCCCAGATACTTAACACATGTGGATCAAGGCTGAACATCATCAACCATGGTAAGAAATACAAACGGAACTGACTTTCTGTACATACGTTGTATATTTACTATTGTAGGTTTGACAATAGTAGATAGAATTATATTTTTTCCGAAAGTTACTTAAATTAAGTTGGTGATAGAGATAAATTTGAAGTTTAACCCTTATTTCTTTTGGAACTATGAGTAAACCAATTTTTTAAACTGAGAGGTACTGTCTATATAAAATGGGCCTAACCTAAAGAGTTATTAAGACGATACAGAGAATATGAAATTATGTTAATGTCAGGTTTTAATTTGAACGGGTTTTAATTTACAGCAGGGAATTTTACTTGATAAAAGTAATGAGTCAGCTGTAAGAAACAATTTCTTAACATATTGAGTATGGGATATTTAGCACTTCACTCCCTCCCTTCCCCTCCTTCCCAGTGTCAGAGCCTAACCCACCTAAGTTCCTTGACTATTAAGAACAAAATGTATTTTAATTGTAATAATTGTATGATAAATATACTGTATGGTTCAAGTTTAGGCCTATATCTTACATTATTTCAGAGTTATTTATGAAGTCACTGTTTCTAAATCTTGGCCCAAAATAGTCATGTATTGTTGAACTAAAAGTAAAAGTATGAAGCCTTGCGTCTTTTTCCATCTCACTTTTATTACTATTTATATCTAATAATTAATTAACTATTTTATATACATTTTTGTCATTTACATTCATTAAATTATTAGATCTGCACAATTTATAACACAAGATATACTAATTTACACAAGTTGATAAAGTGTACATAAAAAGTCATATGTCATAATCAATCAGGAACACCTGATCTACTACCAGCATTAAGGTAAAAATTTATTTTTCATAAAAATGTAATATCTAAAAAATGTTAATCCAGTTTGAATAATAAATAATAGTGGGAAATCGTATAGAAAGAAATTGGGAGGGGGTAAATAAGTCGAAAACGTGACTTATGTTTTTAAAGTTAAAATAAAGTAAATTCAATTAATATAGATTTCCAAACACAAGAAAATAATAATGTATAGGATTTAAGAATTTTATTTATAAGGATTTAAATAATTTTGTGTGTGTAATATAGAATTAGTTATAAAGGAACTTGTGGGTGTGCTCAGATCATGGAACAGTGCATGCGATGTAATGTGAGAAATATTCTAACTGACGTTGCAATAAAAAACTATCCATGGAGGAAGTAAGGTAAACCCTGAAAAATAACAGAAGTGAGATTTTCACCATGAGGCCGGCAGTTGAGTAAGGTGCTTAGAGAGGAGAGGTTGTGTAAAGAGTCTAGTTTGGTGTGTTGTGTAGAACGGTTGTTCTAGAGAGTCTAGTTTGGGATGTGGAGAGAGAAGGTCGTATTTGAGAGTCTTAGAAACAATTTAGTGATAGTAGCGAGTTTTATAAAGTTAATAGATGAGACAAAATTGTATTTTCTTTGTAAAAAAGACAGTTATGCGGTTCATACTTAGATTCACGGAAATGGTGAAAGCGGACTATGTCTTGTGTGTATGAACAATTGTGCAGTGTTTAATAGACAAAAAGATTTATAAACAGTTTAAACACGAACTTAATTGAGTGTAATGAAAGACTTGGAAGGTGTGATTGATAAACACTCGGTGGCCAGCTTATCACGTGTACGTAATGGCGGGAGCTTCACAAAATGGACCACACTACATCATCTGCACATGAGTGAACTGTTTCGACAAAGTACTGGTAATCAGTGTTAATTAACACTGAAATTTAAACATTGTTATCTCTGTAAGAATTATTATATTTAATGTACTAATTTTGTTTCTATTATTAATTTTATACTTTTTAATAATTATATCTTTTCTTGTCTAAAGAAGAGTAAATGTCTACTGACGTATTCACATATATTTTAACGTAACTTCAACCTATACAGATCATTCTAATATGTTTCATTTAAAAAACAAATTTTCTAAAGTTGCAACATAATAAATAAATTCAAGATTCAATATTTTTTTTTACCTTCTTAAAAGGAATAAAACATGATGAATAAGCTAGGATGTATAATTTATAGAATTTATAAAATTTAATTTGATGTTTGTACATGTACTAATAATTTGTCTTAATAAATCCATGTTAAAATTTCAGTTTAATAAGAGTTGTTCATTTGATACCAGTAATCACTGTGGAGTACCCTTTTAAAAGAACTCATGCCCTGAGATTCAAATAGGTAAATTCATGTTTTTTTTTTTGTTTTTTTTTTTTAAATTGATGTTAACACATCTGGCGCCCATAAATGCTGTGCAAAATTTTAAAATCATAAATAAAATAAAATCAATGAATTCATAAATTAATTTTTTTTTGTTAGTAAAGTAATATTTTATAAAACCTTCAGTTTTATATAGTTATTACAAAAGTCTAATAACGATTGAGTTTTTGTTTTTGCTTAGTAATGTTGTATGAAGTTTCTAGATCAATTGTATATAAAAATTAGTTTAAAAGAACAATTACAGAATTCCCAAATTTGGTGTTAACCTGCTGAAATGATAGTTCTTTGTATCTCATCTTCAATCTACTTGGACTCCAAAGACAAGTCTGTTAGCTATCACTAGAGCATGTCCACAGAAGTTATGTCAGCTACCATTGAAGTTCTTCCAGTGGATCTCTTTTTACTGAAAAGTGACATGAGATACTGGGCCTCAAAGATTAGAGATCTTCACAAAGACATTATGTGGATTTTTTTAAATAAGCAGGACATGATTTGAAAGATGTTAATAATTAAAAACTCAGATAAAATAAACTTATGAAAAAATGGTACATAAAATGAGAAAATATGTGAATAGCAAGATGACCTAGGGGTTGGTTCTCCTTTGTGAAGCTTACTGAGTGAGTACTACACTTTTCCACCAAATACAATTTTTAACTAAACAGCAAATATTTTAAAAGATAAGTTGTGCAGTTTTAGTCTTGAACATATTGTATTTGTGCTAAGAGGCAAACTGTATTACATATTATTTTCAAATGCCTTTTATTCGAGGATTAAAGAAGAAAGATGACTAAGGATCCTATTTCTCACGATAAAAATACTTTTTTGGTATACTGAACTTTGTCCTGATGTCCCAGAGAATACAGTTAGGAATGCGAAATATCCCAGACTTTTCTTAATAAAAGAATTGCATATCTTGAAGCGTGTGCAACTTGTGCATCAACAAATTGGTGAATTTAAAATTCTCCTTCAACCTTATCACTTAAAAATTAACCTTAGTGCATGCTCATTCACATTTTAAAATGGAACAAGTTGCCTACAGTAAAATAGCGAAAATTTTATGTTTCTTCTTATACTGCCTGCCTGAGTCATAGGCTTCAGCGAATCAGGTCATAATGAAATGCTCTCTAATGAACTTCACTGTAGACTGATGAGAGACATCACCTTAAACTAGAACTTGTAAAATTGATTATAATTACTAAAGCTCATTTTAAGAATCATTCATACTGTGATTTATTTAATGTTATATCAAAGGACCAAAAGCATTTGGAAAACATCCATTTGTTTACAATATTTTTAAAATATGAAGCTACAGCCACAAGCACTAGTCAGCAACACCAATAAATGAAGATATTTGTAGCCTAACTCAGCATGAGTCAGGCAGTGCTAGTAGGAAGGTTGTTGAGCTTGTTCTTGTGCCAATACTGTTGTTCAAAATGACCATTACCATTCATTGAATAGTTATAAAAAGAACATAATGAGTGATAATACTGTTAGAAAATGGTGGCATTTTTTCTGGGGTGGAAAGAGTAACGCGCATGAAGCAGAAAGATGAAGAATATCCAGATGGATGTCTATCTGTTGTGATAGATGAACTTGTTGAAAAGGTTGAATAGTTGTTTCACAATTACAGAATTAAGGACATTTTCCCTTTGGTATCACGAACAGTTTTGTACGAAGTGATAACTGACAAGCTAGGCTACCAAAGTTTTATGCACCCTGGATGCCTAAATTTATAAATAATGACCACATAACTAAGAGGATGGGTGCGGCTCTAACTTTCCTTTTGCACTATGATACATAAGGTGACGATTTCTTCAGCCATATTATGACAGGCGCTGAGCCTTGGGAATCTGTTACTTACCACGAAGTGGCATGTTGAGTTCTGGTATTGTTTTTTACATGACAATGCTCATCTGCATACTGCTGCACATACACGAGGCCTACAGATTCAAATTGGAGTTGTTTACCCATCTTCCATACAGCCCTGATTTTGCTTTTAATGGTTATAACTTTATACTTAACATGACAAAATGTCTAGTGTCACAGGAGTTTGAAAATGATGAGAAGTTGAAGAGTAGTGTCAACAAATGGATTAACCCACAGGCAGTGGAGTTCTATGATAAGGGTATTAAACGAATGGTTTACATTACCTTAATAAAGCAGGAAATTATGTGGAAAAATAGGTAAGAGTTGTAACTTTAATTTATGTATATTAAAAATTACCCTAATTGTATTGTTATCTTTTTATAACAAACCGGAACTTCCTTTCCTAACAGCCCTTATGTTTTAAAAATTTCAGCGTATAATTTCTTAGAAATATATATTTTTAATAGATGATAATAAATCTTTGTATTGAATGAAAAGTTATATTTTTTATCCTTTCTCCCTCATTCTGATTTTTGATCCCTAGAGAGTTTGGGGAGTAGGGAGTGAGTGGGTACCTTGTTAGTACAGAGATTTATAAATGAAGAACAGTGACGAGCAAACTTCATTATTTCAATTATAGTGGAGTCGAATTCATTTATTGTAGTTCATCAAAACTAATAATTCATAAATTAAAGATAAATTAGAAATTCATAATCTATAAACTGATGATATTACAGTTAATACTAATATGACAAGTATTAAAGTTTTTAATTGAGAAACTGTTAAAGAACTAAACAACCATTGTTCTTGAAATAAAAACTATTATCGTATTTTTAATTACATAATTACCATTGAAATTGATGTACTATTGTGTGTTGTGTTATTTATTTTTCATTTTGCAGTACAAAATAATTACACCTCGGTTTTACTTAATTGCCTTAAATATCAGCACATGGCATAGTGGGTAGAAGCGTCTGTTTTGCTGAAGATTGGTATCATAAAGGTTGCATTTAGTTTATCTATATTCGATAGCAGTTGGTGCCGTTGATTTTTTAGTTAAGTTTATATTATGCATTCATTAAATAGTACAATAGTTGAATGTAAACAACAACAAAGAACATAATTTTTCTAAGACAAGGATAAGTTGTAGATCGACACAACCCCTCAAGGGCTCACTTATGGTGAGTACTATACAGGTGTGGCAATCTTAAGATAACCTAGCTGGATATACACCTTTCTTCATTTAGTCTTGGGTTAAATCCTTATCTATCATATTTTTTTATCAGGTCTCTCTTGACCAACTCTTGTTCTCTTTTGACCCTGATGATATTAGTGTATTTACAGGCTTTATTTGAAGCTCTTTTCTTTTTATTATTTTTAAAAACGATATGACCAAGAGGTTTTTTACCTTTAAAGACACACACAAGTATACACACACATGTACAATAAATAAAAAATAAATGGACACAAATTTGATGATAGTAATTCATAGAAAGATCCTTAATGACAGAATCATTTATTCGTTTGCAGTTTTTATAGTTCTCTTTGATATTAGTTAGCAGGACAAACAGAAACTTTTTTTACTTTTTGCATTTGAAAATTTGGATAAAAACTTTGTAATCATTTGATCTTACCAGTTTTTTCCTTAATAAAATATTTGAGTTTTAAGTTGAATCTATGGTTTAAGTTGAGTTCAGTGGCTGTAAAATCTTACCACAATTCCCCATTTGTTATTAGTTCTATTCATAACCTTTAAGTATTAGTGATAACAATGGATTTTAGAGTGTAACTAAGGGAGACCCATGCTGGCTGTACTCTCAGTTACTGGTCATTTATTAAGATTTGCTGTAAATGGAAGTGATAAGTTACACTTAATTTATAACAATAAAATTAAAACTTTTTACTATCAAAGCCGATAGTAGGCCTAATGAAATATTTTAAATGGCTGCTATCTATAATGTATAGGGTATTTTGGAAATTGTTTAATGATTTTTTGAAAAGTAGGCATAAATAGTAAAAAAACTCTTCATAACTGGCAAAAAAAGGTCTCTAATTTAACTTAATCTCTCATTTTTTAGTAATTTTATAACAAAGAACTTTACTTTTTTGATATTTTTCTTGAAATATGTTACAAACAAGTTAATCTACAAATTAATTGATTATTGCAAAAAGGACCTAAGTCCACTTTTGAGCCAAAATCATTTTATTGCATTTTAGTTTTGAATAGAAGTAGATCTATGGATTGATTGTAAAAAGGACCTTCATGCATGTAACATAGCATGAGAAAATTGTGTATGAATTCTACGTTTAGTGCAAGAAGGACCTGAGTCCCAGACATAGGTCTTTCTTACTCTCAACAGATGGCACGCTTGTCTGTATCAGCTGACTTCTAGCATAACCTTCAGCAACACTGAACTGCAACTGTTCTGTTTAATCTTCAGTTATTACTTCATTCGGTGTTAAAGTAGAATTTCACAGTGTTTTACTTTTTTATTTATAAAAATTGGGAGACAATAATAATAGTGAACATAATCCACCACGACGTAAAAGAGGCGTTTCGAGTTCTAATGATTATAGAAGAAACAAAGTGAAAGTAGCAAAAATTAAAGGTTTGGAGCACGTAAATTACAGTGGTAAGGTTATACCGGCAAAAACTATAGGGAAATCTTGTAATTAATTGTCCAAATAAGTGTGTTGACAAAATAAAAACTGACAACCAAATTGACATTTTGAATAAGTTTTTAAATATAAAGTTAAAAGATGAGCAGATATGTATTTACAAAATTTAATCGAATGCCATGATGTTAAACGCCATAGGCCTAGGAAAGAAGACAGCCAATCAAAATCTAAACCGTTCATTTACTATAGCCTAGTAGGAAATGATAGTACACGTGTTTGCCGTGAAGCTTTTTTTAGTTTGTATGCTGTGACTGATAAGAGGGTAAAAAGATTGCGTAGCCTTCTTATCGATGGTCAAATACCAATCGATAAAAGGCGAAGCAAAAAGTGCTAATGCAATGTCAAGCGATGAACTATCAAAGGTTCATGAGCACATTAATACTTTTCCTGTAATAGAGTCACATTACTCTGGAAAAATATGTTATTATTTGGACTGTGAATTGAATGTTAAAATAATGTATTCTCTTTTTAAAGAAAAAACCCTTCTAGTCCTATAAAATATGAATATTATAATAAAATATTTAAAGGAAATTTTAATTTACGATTCGGTCGCCCACAAGTGGACGTATGTTGCCAGTGTGAACTTTTGTCAGTGAAAATAAAAAATATAACTTTAAATGAAACAGCTAGAAGAGTTTCTGTTGCTGAACTTATGGTTCACAACAGAAGGGCAAAGAAGTTCTACAGTGCTCTTACGAATTTAGGAAAACTGTCCAAGGAAAATCCGGAAATTTTAGCCATTAGTTTTGATTTTATGCAAAATTTGCATCTTCCTAGAGTACCAGCTCAGGACTTGTTTTATTTGAGGTAATTGACTGTGAACGTTTTTGGAGAGCATAACATGAAAGATGATTCATCTGTATTTTTTGTGTATCATGAAGGTATCGCTCATAAAGGTCCAGATGAGGTTTGCTCTTTCATTTATCAATATCTTAACGACTATGTCTCATCTGAGGTAAAAGAAATACTTTTTTTCAGAAATAATTGTGCTGCCCAAAATAAAAATCATTGTATGATAAGAATGTGTCAAGCATTGGTTGATTCTGGTAGATATAGGGAAATTGAGCAGTTTTTTCCCATCAGGGAACACTCCTTCCTTCCCTCTGATCGTGATTTTGGAGTAATTAAAAGGAAGTTGAACAGAGCTTATACTATCAAACTATAAAGAACTATGTAGAAATGATTGTAGCATCCAGCGCACAAAATAAATTTACTGTGCATGTTGTTAAAAGTAGTGACATTTTATATTTCAAGATATGGTGGCCTCGGTACTACAAGAAGAACTGTATATCACTAGAAACTGCATCCCGAACTGTTGCCAAAGACAAAAAAATATTGTTTAGTGTATTTTCTTTCCATAATTTGATATATACAGCTAAAATATTAGGTACATTGAAGGCTTCTACTATGATTATGGGACTAGACAGTACATTGAATACATTCAACCTGGGACTCTCATCATTGTCATGTAATATCCCATTTCCAACAGGTCCTGCCTATCCAAGAAAATATATTTTAATCAATGGAAGCAAAATGTTGGATATTAAAAAATCTGCAGCTTATGTGACTCAAGATGAGAATGTCCAGTCATTTTGGACTGAAATTCTGCAATGGCCTATGCTGAATGACAATATATAATGAACTTTACCATTAATTTAATGTCACAATAATAGTAAAATTTTCCTTTTGAACTTATTAACTAGGTACTTTAATTTAGTTAAATTATATAAAAACACATGTTTATTTATTGAGTGTTTCAGTTTGCCAATTCACAACATTTAGTTAATGGTTGAAAAAAGGACCTAGTCCATAGCATTTAGTTAATGATTGCAAAAAAGACCTCTGTCCACACACTTAAAATTTGAATTTGCAAAAATTAAAAAAAATTGAATTTATTTATGTTTAGACGTTTGGCATGATACAAACAATCATTTTAAATTTAAAAAACTGGATAAAAAAGGTGAATATGGTTTGTGGGAAGTTTTTTCTAGTTTTCTCTAAACTAGGAAAAATGGACTTAGGCCTTTTTTGCAATAATTGATGTTAAATGTTTAATTTAAATTTTAATAAGTCCTGTCTCTTTTTTTGAAATACAAAATTTTAACGCTGCCATCCATCTATATATATTTTAAATACAACCAGAATATGTACAAAATAAAACATCACCGCCTTGACTATCCCATGTAAAAAAAAGTGATACAATATTCTGTGCACAGATTAAAACTTTTAGAACATGATGTGTACCATTATGTTGAAATTATTTAATAACCTTCCTGAAAATTTAAAAACAAAAGTTTATTAGATGGTTTCAGAAGTTCACTTATATGCTCCCTCATACAATGTGCGTTCTAATCAGTAGTATAACATACTTCAGTTTATAACATTCTGATGTCAAGTAATATGAAGTGGATTTTATAATGTATATGTATTTTATGTAGGTTTATTCAATATTGCTATTTATATAAAAAGTGTGTGTATGTATAAGTTTTAGTACATAATTTATGTGACACCTCAAATATGTACTGCATCCTAGCTGTTAAATGTATAGAACCGAATAAATAATAATAATTTTAGAGAGCTATTGTTTCTCTGTTATAATTTTCTCACATCGTAGTGTAAAGTTATGATCGATTAAAAGTCGATGTTGATTTTTTATTGATATATCTGTTTTAGGTCCTATAATTTAAAAAAAAAAAGTGGTTTTTGAAATAATGTCCGTCTGTCGTATCTGCAGTCTCCAAACATCTGGATCGATTTTAATAAACGATCTTTCATTATCCAAACTTATGTGAAAATTACAAGTTAAAAAATATTATGGTTCAAGAATAATTGGTTAAAAAAAAAAAAAAAAAAAAAAACTGACTATCAATAGTTTGATTTTAATCAAATACGATATACATTGAGGATGTGTTTAAGTCATGAGCAAAGGTAGATTAGGCCCTTATTTAAAAATATAAATATTTCTTCGAAAATAGCATCCATGGTACATTTTCACTTTTTAATTGACAACTAACTACTGAACGGAGATATTTGGTAAAGATCTGTAGGAATAGTGATCGACATAATCTTTTACATTGTAATATAAGCAAACCACAGTAAAATACACAGAGACTTGAAAACTACTGGCAACATTGTAGGGGATCTGCAAAGAGCTCTTTACCTGGAAATTGCTTTGGTCTGTAGCTTGTATGGTTACAGTTCGCAAACTGTTGTTATTTAAAAAAAATAACCCTAGTAGCTAGTAAATTTTGTTCTGATCTATTTTTGTATGGTTTAAAAACATCAATGCTGTTATTAAATTATGTGTTGTTTTTCATCCACTGGAGAGTAATTACATTCAATTTTAATGTTATATTAAGTGTATGTATAAGTATTTTTGCAATGTTTTCATTAATTTTTCTTTAAGATGTGAAAAAAAAAAAACTAAAAACTCAACAGACAACCAGAGACACGCCACGGCCCTGAAACTCTAATAAGTTGGAGTCAGCAGCGAGGAACCCGTCACAATATTTAGAGATATTACAGCGTCTAAGATGGTGTAATTTTCAGTAATATCTTACAAAATGTTAATTTTACTAGAGGTGACACTATAACTAAATGTTATAAAAATAATTTATATCACTGATTTTGCAACTTTTAATCTTAGATATAAAATATTTTGGTTTACACAAAAAACCAAAAGAAAAGCTTGGAGATTAGTCCAAAATATTCTTACATACCACATTTGATCAAAAGAGTGCATTCATTTTGAAAGATGTCGCACAGATCATTTTTCATACTCAGAGAATCTCAAACCATATAGGTTCATGAAAAACCCAACAACCATTTTGTTTGTTTTTGTATGGATTACAGAACTTTCTCTAAACAATAATGTAAGAAATTGAAATAGTATAATACTGCAAAATTAATTCTGTTCTGTTTGATGATGACATATGCTCTATATCAAAAGGCATTCTAGTGAACTAGTAATTTATATAAATGGGCTATTAAAGTAATAATAATAAAAACCAATAATGATGATATAAAATATAAGTGCTTAAGCTGTTTTCAATTCCAAAATAAAGGGTTTAATTAAACATCTAATCATTTATTTTGTTGATAAGACTAAAAAAAAAAAATCTGAAATTAGTGTAAATATTTTATTTTATTTTAGGAATAACTGCATAAATTAAAGTTTTTTGTACTTTATTTACTTTCAAAATAATATAAAAAAGTCATCAATTTGTGAGACAGCTGATACATTGGTGAGAATTGAATCTATTTTAACTATGAACTCTGTCATACAAGATAATTTTTTTACTAACTTAATGATCCTGTTCTTTATGTTTATGTTATTATTTATTGTCAATGACTAATTAAGAGTTTAGGGACTATTTTAACTAAAAATGTTTTTTTTTCAGAAACTTACCTCGAGCTATTGCCATTTCCTGTACACTTGTAACAGTGGTATATGTATTAACTAATGTTGCATTTTATACCACACTTTCACCAGAAGAAGTTTTGGGGTCTGAAGCTGTTGCTGTGGTAAGTTATAGTTCTATTTTAGACAGAATCAAGAATTTAAATATACACTACCTATAGATATAATTTAATTAATATTTGTGATTTTTTTTCTTTTTGAAAAAATTAAAGAATCAACACATTTACTTATTACTGTCATTAAAGTAAAATTCATACATTTCTTTTGGGATATTTTAATCCAATCTAACACTTTAGAAGAAGTTTTCCAACCATCTCCAAAATCTTCTAATACCCTGTGTTAAATTTAATAATCTACAAGATCCATTCATTACTTTCAAAATGGCAGCTATAGCTGCTATTACACTGACATTTGAATAATTAAAAGTATTGTAATTAGAAACCTTGGCTTATTTGATTGCAGTTTAATTGGTTTTGTTATCTATGGTTGTAAAGTAAAAGTTGAATATCATTTAAAAATAATTAGTAAGACAATTTATCAAACATACTTTAAGCTGTTCATTATTACTTATAACATTAACTTTTTACAATTTTTGAAGAGAAAATCCAAACTCATTATGAAATATATTGTGGTGAAATAATATTGCATAAACTTTCTCACATATATATGTAATATATGCATATAAATATAAAAATATTCACCTAAAAGAATGTGAAACTACTCAATACCTAACTGAAAATATTGTGATTTAACTAAAACAATAACATAAATTACTTTAAGTTGTCATTCACAGTGGGAAGAGTTCATTTTTTTAATTTCCCCATGAACTGTCACTTTTATTTATAGGTGGCTTGTTTGTTCCTTTGTCACTTTATATTTTATTCAAATTTTATCAAATCCTTTTGGCAAATTCTAGGCTTTAAAAAAATTAAATACAAATTTATTTATTGCAAAATCTTTGTAAATTCAAGATCATTAAAGTACAATAAATAAGTAAAATTACAAAGAGTAAACTGAAAGCAACAAAGTAAAAGAGTGAATAAAATACAGATCAGCAAAACATAGATAAAATATAGAGTAACATTAAATAAATTACCAATTGTAAAATGAAAGGAATTACTAAATGTAGAACAAATAATCTATGAAATTTAATCTGCAAATATGAGAGAAAATCATCTTAAAATTAGCTACAGAAAATTGTGATATGGTTGAATATAAATATAAGAAAATTTGAACCAGTTTGTAAAATTCAGAAAACATAAAATTACAAATTTTTAAAATGTGGAAAATAACATGAAAACATAATAATAAAATGAGTGTTAAGTAGGCCTAATAAAGGTAGTTCAACAAGATTTATATTTGTTATTGGTTAATTGTTTGATGGAAAGTTTATTCATAAAAAGTTTAAAACAGTAAATGTCACTAAATTGGTTCCTCCAAATTCGATTCTTTGAATCATTATCACTTTTGCTTGAGAGGTATATTTAAATTTATATGTTAAAATAATTACAGAGACGATATTTAAAATTTAAAGCTATTACCAATTGTATTATTGTCAATTACAGATTTTTAATTTTTTAAATTTACAATGTTTTAATCTTATAACTAAGTTGAGTTATCTAAATATAACAATGAGTTATCATACATGATAGTTATCATAGTTGAGTTATCTTAGAAAAATTCCCTTAGTTATTATATTATAAAGATTTTTTAAATCTTATTTTTAGAGAGAACATTATTTTGCATTATTTTGTATACAGCTCTCAACATTTAATTATATAAAATTACCTCTTTTAATGAACTTCTAATTATCTATTATACAATTGCTTACATATTATACATAATGAAAATATTCTCATAATATTCCTACTTACACAATTTTAAAAACTTCTTTTTTCTCTTTTTTTTACAGCTCCTTTAAAATTGCTTGGCAGGTATCTTAAGATCCTTTTATCAACTAATTTATATCAAAGATGTTTCTAATCTTTAAGTCATACTTTTTTATTATAAATACTTGATTTTAAGTTATCTGGTTATATTGATTAGGTTTTATTGACAATAATTTGATTTGAGTTTTTTGTGGTTATGATTTGGTTTTATTGACATTGATTTGATTTTAAGTTTATTTTTTAATTACAAACTACTTAAATAATTCTTTGAGTTTCTGTTCGTAGCACTTCACACTCACCATTTACTTTTATCTAGTACAACTTAGCACTTCACAATTGATTTTTTTATGCTTTTTTAGCTACCTATGAAATACACTAATTATTTTTATCAATGAAATTGTTTAATTTTAAAATCTTAATACATTTACTTTATGGAATAACCTTTTCCATGTGATGATTGGAAATTAACTGAGAACAACTTTTCAAGGCATCACCCTCTATTCCCTTTTAACATAGTTAATCATTTCAAATGAGCATTGTTTTAACTATTGTGTCATTCATTAATATATTGCTTGCTTCTAATTGGATTTCTTCTTCATGAAATACTTGTGATCTTACATGTAGACCAAAGTTCATAGAGGTGAATTTTCAGGGTTTTTATGTGTAACTTGCTTATTTTACTGGGGTATGTTTAGTTGAATAACCGTAGACTTGACAAATGTCTTTATTGAAACCTGAACTTGTCCTACGCTCTTGTACTTCTTAACTGATTTTCATCTAAATGTTATTTTGCTATAGGAATTGTTTTAGAGACGTTTATGTTTTCAATATATCTCTGACAACATTTTTTATTTGGGTGGGGGGGCTGGGGGATTTTACATAGTAAAATATAAAAAAAATCTCAATAAAATGTTCAACAAATTTTGCAAAAAGTGAAAATGGGACTTTTCTTCATTTCCCCGTAAGAAATGCATGGGGGACAACTTTAAAATTTAAACAAATAACATTTGTTTGCTAATTTTAAGGAAACTTCGTATTTCCATGTTTTTGAGTTCCAAACACAGGTATGTTTCTTGTTTGTATTTCTACTAAAAAATATAATACTTGAATTACACTTCTGAATTGTTCATCGTATGTCATTGGTGTTTAGAAAATATTTTTCTTCTTATACGCTACCATCTTGAGATGTATTGATTAACAATGAATTTATCTCAGATGTTACTAAAATTGCATTTTTTAATAACAAAAGTCCTTGAATTTAGTCAATTTTGTATATAAAATTACTTGCCATTTTTTGCTTTATCTTTCTATTTTCAAGTCATTAAAGATAAACCAATAAAATACTTTTTATCTGGTTTAAGGGGTTTAAAAGCAAAAATAAATTTAATTGGTATTTTTAAATTATTATTTTTTCACAGCTTAAGCTGTCCATCAAAGCAAAGCAATAAACCCATTAACACATATGTCCTTGAGGTATTAAATTGTGTGTGTGTGTGTGTGTGTTTGTGTGTGTGTGTGTGTGTGTGTGTGTGTGTGTGTGTGTGTGTGTGTGTGTGTGTGTGTGTGTGTGTTTGTGTGTGTGTGTGTGTGTGTGTGTGTGTGTGTGTGTGTGTGTGTGTGTGTGTGTGTGTGTGTGTGTTGCAACACTTCTGTGTGTTTGCAAGACCTTACGGGAGCTCTTATTTATGTGAATTTTTTACGACGAGGTAGAAAATACTTTTTTCGATGCCTACCTTTCTAAGTCCCTGATAAAGCTCTTAATTTATGTTACACACAAGATCAAAACTATTTCCTTCAAACTTATGCTAACATATGAAATTTTTAAATATATTAAATTCACTTCTTTTTCTATCTTAACTCTTTTTAAACTTCAGACTCTTTCTCAAAGGGTGTGCCTTTGGAGCTAATCAATTCATCAAATCAAAATTTGCTCTTTTTAATTTAAATTTACTTGTGAGCACTTACTTCTTCTTCTTTATTTTATTTGAATTTAAGAAATTATTTGAGTAGGATAGTTACAATTAAGAATACAAGACAATGAATCTTTACAAATTTATTGAATAAGGCACAATTTAATTTTTATATCAGAAAACTAGGATTTAATGAATAAATCTCTTACAACAAGTTTTTGTCCCCTTTTTCTTCAATTTATATCAAAAAGTTTCTTCTTCAAACAACTTGAAAAATATTTATCCTACGTAATTCTAACAATACTTAACCTAACAATATATATTCTTATTCTAACACATTTATTTTTCTTAACCCTTTTATTTTATTTTGTTCCAATCTGTTACTTGTTTTTATTTTAAAACTTGACTCGAATTAATTTCATTGAAATTACTCTTTACTTCATTTAATTAAAATTGACTTTTATTTCTGACTCTTTGTTTTACTTTAAAATGTTATTATTGAATTCTATTATTTTAGGAATTTTGGACTTTTCTCAAGTTTAATAAAAAAATTTTATTTATTAAAAAAGCTTGATTTATGCAGTACCTTGTTTTTGTGAATTGCACAAGTCCGCTCGTCCTGATTCTGAGGATGGTTGTGGATCCTGAAGATTTTCTCTAGAGTTGTCTCCTTTCCTAGAATCTCCCGAAGTCCTGTTCCTGGTGAATCTCCTTCCTTCTGCGATGACGACAATTATTGGTTGGATATTGCCGGAGTCCGTGGTCAAGATCTCTTCTATAAGCTGCTTTAGGATGTAGTGCTGTCTTCTTCAAAGGCCGACCCTGCTGTTGGATATCGTTCTTAACCCAGAGAAGTACTGAACACTGACAAATTATGTTTTCGACGATTTCCTCTTCAGACTTATGTAAAAGCGTGTGATCCTTCTTGGAGCTGGTACGAGACTGTTGAATTAACTTGCTGCAAGTCAACTCGTTGAAGTTTGAGCTATTTAGGATAGCCAACTCTTTTTATTTTTGTTCTTCTTTACTTTAGCGATTTATTTTAGTTTAATTATTTATGAACTCCTTTTGGCTTATCCTTTCATTATTTGGCTATCTCCACTACTTTAGATTAATTTTTTCTATTATTTTAGTTTAATTGTTTGTTGTTAAATTGTGCTCGGGTTGGCAATCTTCCCATTCCTAGTGGCGAGAGTCCCTTATGCGCGCAACCTTGAACACGTCTGTTCCTGAAAATCTTGAATTTTGACTGTCGATTCCCTCAATTCTTCATAACTCTCGTTCGCTTCGTTCGATTTTCTTTTTGGTGATCTCATTTTGAAGCCCCTTTCTTCCTGATTGTTTTCCAGCTTCATTAGAAACGATACGACATATATTTCTCCTCTTATGATGACTTGAAGATCTCGTGGTTTTTTCCGGATTTACTTTTTGAGTTTTTGGAAAATTTTGAATTTTTCTTTTTGGATGTTGTTTGTTTGATGTTGAAAGTCCCAAAACTACTTCCCTCTTCTTCCTTGCTGCATTGGATCACAAGTTATGGCACTTTTTGCATGTTTGATTATTAATTGTTTTATTACTTTATGTCCTTATTTGATTTTTGGTTTCGAGTCTTATTTATTATTAGTTTATCTTAGGATCATGTACTGTTATTATTAGATTTTTGGTTTTATTTATTTTAGAAGAGTTTTGCGTTTTATTTTAGCTATAACTTTTTTATTATTTATCTGACAAGTTTATTTTATTATTGTGTGTGTGTCTATATTTTAAAATACAATTATGAAGTAATATTAATTTCATTTAATTTTTTAGACTTTTGCAAATCAACTTTTTGGGTTTATGGCATGGACTATTCCTGTTTTCGTTGCTATGTCAACTTTTGGTGCAGTAAATGGCATTCTCCTTACATCTTCAAGGTCAGTAACATTTCTACAATTTTATTTATAATTTCTAGAACATATGTATAAAATTGATTTAAAATAAAATTTAAACTGAAATCTATTAACATTAATTTGATAATTTTATTTATCATTTGCCACTGTTTATTTCATTAGAGTATTCACAGTAGTCAGAGCATAATTTCAGCTAGAATGAAGACATGGGAACAGCATTATTTAAAAATATTTCCTTTTAATCTACAAATGATTTGACAGAAAAATACTGTTTTAAGTAACAAGGAGGCACCATGACAATCACCCTTACACCTGTTCATTTTGTTATGCACCTAATAATTTCCATAGTACTGTGTCCATTCTACTATTTATTAACATCAATCCCTCATAAAAAAAATGTTTGATCCCATTAGTGTAAAGGAGCCTCTGCAAACTAATTTAACCCACTATTCAACAAATTTGAAAAGAGCATAACTTTTATCAAAGCATTTTGTGTTACAATATATAGTTGTTGCGGATGTCATCATAAATCTGACACTCATGGTAGAAAATTAGAAATGTTGATCTATATTTGTCAGCCCTATGGTTTTAGAAATGTTAGTTTACCAATGACTTAGCTATATGTTCCACCCTTGTAAGTCCTTTGTAAGTGGAAATCTACACTGAATGGTGGTTGTCTCTTTCATAAGATTTATAAAAATACTAAGTCGATTTATTATGTAATTGAGAATATATTAAGTACTTTTGTAATGTACAATATTTATTTGATTTTTCGACTGACCTCTAGTTGCAATAAACGCTTAAAACATACATGAAAGTTATATTTAATTTGAAAAACTATACAAGTGATACAATCAGGTTGTTGGTTTCAAAAACACTTCTTCACTCATTGCTTCCCCAAATGTAGACTTCTTATTCAAAACCAGTTCAGTTCTTTCCATTCTTCTCACATTATAATAATATCAAATGGTTTGTGCGTTGATATAATTATGGCTGATATTTCTGTCTGAATCTGAAATAGTTATTTCTTATTTCATGATATATTGTTTAGACCATTTTTATTTTGTGGCTTATATTTATATATACTGGGTGGATAAAAAGTGTCATCTTTCTCATACTATGTTTTTATGATGTTCAAAATTATTGGCCACCACCTTGCATCTTGTTAGATTTAAATACAATTTTTTTAAATAAAACATGGTCTTATAATAGACGATTAAACATTATTTTTCAGTTTATTATATCAATTACCTTATGGTGATGCTGTCGAACAATCCTTGTTTTGATGTCCTTGTTGTATTTTCTTCACATGACGCGTTTCAATTATCTATCAGTCATTATCAAATCAAATGACTGATAGATAGTTGAAACGCATCATGTGAAGAAAATACAAAAAGGACATCAAAACAAGGATTGTTCGACAGCATCACCATAGATTAATTGATATATAAACTAATTATTAACAATCCAGTAAGGGTACAAGTGTAAATGGATTATTTTTTATTGCTGAGTACATTGGTACATTGTCTTGTCATATCTTTATCAACACAAAAGTGTTTTAACAAGTTTTAAATTTTGGAACAGAGGAAAGGATGGTTCCCTTAACCATTTTTTAAACTTAACATATATTATTTTATTTGAGAAACCATTACAATTTGTAGAACATTCCCTCTACAAAGAATTCCACTTGTAATTTGGAATTAACCAAAGCAAGTAGACAGGCTTGAAACTTTAACTGGACAAATATAGTGTAATAGACACAATTTTATAGAAATTTTAAAAAATAGAAGATTTTGGTTTCATAATATGTTGTTTCCAAATAAGTTTTTTACCTAAATATTATTTATGGTAAATATTATTTACCAAATAGACTAATGACACCTATATACTTAATACTATTAACTTGCTCAATTACAATACAAATAATGTATCTTCTTACAGTATTTTCTAAACATTTATAAATTACAGAGTTAGTGAACAAACTTTCATTTCTCAAACTGTAAAATAAGTACCTTATTTTTGTGCTTACACCAGACAGTTTTATCTAACAAAAATTTGAGTTTGTTCAAATTCTGCTGCAACTTATTTTTGCTAGACTTTATCAGTTGCAATATAATTTTATGTTATATCTTCTGGAAAAGCTGTTAGCGTACTGTTAAATAGCCAAAATATAAGTCAATCGAGAATGTATGACATGTGTAATAAGAAAGTAATATTATACATTAGTGTTTCCAACTGTTTTAATTGACAATAAAAATGTATTTCAAATAAATATTAAACTTGATTTGTTAGATGATATTAGATAGACTAAAACTCGAACACAAGATCTCATAAAAATTATATTTACTTAATCAAACGCGTTATAGTTATAGTTTAGTTATTGTAGCTCATATACCACTGAGGATGGCGACTTTATCGTTGAAACGAATTTGATTAAGTAAACATAATTTTTGTGAGATCTTGTGTTCGAGTTTTAGTTTATTTAATATATTTCAACACTGTGAATAGTAATAGCAAAAACATTCCAAATATCCTAATGAATTTTATCTAAATATAATTCTTAGTATTTATAATCATATAATGTTAAATTTTATTATTATTTATTTTATTGTAATACACATTTGGTCTTAAAAGCAATACTATTTCTTTGTTTTTTGTTTCATATGTACATAGATTGTTTTACGCAGGAGCTTGTGAAGGACAAATGCCAGAAATCTTAACTATGATCCAAATACAACGGTTGACACCAACACCTGCAGTACTGTGCATGGTAATTTAAACATAAGTTATTTCTTTACTTCTTATGCAGATGAAAAACGTTATTTGACTTACTCTTGATACTCTGAATGTAATAACAATTTTTGATCAACATTCAATTTTATCTTGTCCCATAGTTTTTCTTTTCTTTTACTAAGATCCATACTTTACCCCCACTTTGATGAACTCATGTTTTAAACCACTTTGCTATCATAGATCCTGAAGAATTTTACAAGATTTATCTCATGATCAAGAAACACTTGCTCTTCCATAGATCTGTTTATGGTTCATGTTTTTTATAAACTACTAAACCTATCTCAATCTTACTCAACACAAATATTTCTATCATCAATGGTATATTTTATAAATTTGAAAATGAAGATATCCTTTAAACTATTTAACATGTATCTCACCCTACTTTTATCTCAATCTTTCTGCAATTTATTCAAAATATAACCCTCCTAAGGGACACCCAACCCGCATTAAACATAGAAAATATGAAATCGTTTGGTCAAACTGAACTTTAGAACACCAGAGATTAACAGACAGACTCTTCTTGAAAAAGGTTTCTAAGTTTTAAAAATTGTTGAAAATCAATGAAGTCAACGGTTTTACACAGTTTTATATCACTTTCCTTACTATCTAATTAGAAAGTAATAATATTGTTTTATTCATTCAAGTTTCTAGAACAAAATTTTTTGTTCTTAATAAATCTTTAGAAAATGTATATTTTTATGTACAGGTTTGTTTCAGGGGTTTTTTTTAACCTATTTTTTATAGTGAACAAAATATAGTGAATTTAAAATGGAGATTTTTGCAAAATGTCATTATGTTGTATGACCACATAGCTGATTTTCAGAATGGTTTTCAAATTAGAATGTATTGTTTTGCTTTACTCCTAATAATACATGTAAAATATGACTATTGTTACTGAAAATGCCATATGGCATAAATATTAAAGTTTAATTTTCTCAAAACTACTTTAACTATTTGATTAATTTTTTTTCATTGTACCCCTTGAGTGTCCCAAACATATTGGTTACTATACTCCGAAAAACCCTAATTCCGAAATTATTTTGGACACAAACAAAATCAATTGTTTTACCCCTGTCACTTAAAGTTGAATTTCTCATCATCTACTCTACCAGTGTGGTCGTATAGCATCCAGCTTTGGAGATGTACTAAGAATACTAACGTAAATATTATACAAGCGTTCCAGAATAAAGTAATCTGTACCATAGTAAATGGTCCATGGTACATAAGAAACTAATATTTTCATAGAGAGTTAAAGAATGGAAAATGTTAAAGAAGTAAAAAATCGAATGCAGTGAAATACATGCAAAAGCTTCACATTCATGAAAATGAAGTTATAAGAAAAATTATTAACAATACTGCGGTTTTGTGAAGACTGAAGGGAACCAAAACTAGACTTAACAGAAACTTAGTTCTTTAATTATATGAGATAGTATTTGTGAATTGACTTATTTTGACTATTGGGGTTTTTTTCCAAACAAACAAATAGAAATTACTAGATGATCATTAAATCAGTTGTAATAATATATAAATTAAAAAATCAAACACTCTACAGATTTTTATGATTGATGATGATTACCAGAACAGATTTTCCAAACCACAAAAGTAAAAAAAGAATTCAGTGTAAATGTAACTAACAAAACACAAAAATTATCCTTAATCTGAACAAATTAACTGAAACTTGAGATACCACAAAAAACAATATGTTATATATATTTTTAACGTGCAATAGCTTTGTTTAAGTATATCTGTGTATGAAAGTAAACACAATGATTATTATGTTTTATTTCAGGCCCTGTTGTCTATGCTATATCTTACAGTCTCAGATATATTTGCTCTCATAAACTATGTTGGATTTGCTACCTGGGTAAGTTTATTCACCTATTACTTAAAGTATGTTTAATGTTTATGTAAAACTCTTATGAAGAATAGACCAAATCATGTTTTACTTTTACAATTGTAATGAACTACACTTGTAGAAGATTCAATCACAGTCCAGTGTGAGTGGGGTTTGTGTGTAAGTATTAACTGAGGATGATGAATTAGTCATCTTGTTACCATTTTTAAATTTAAGGATGAGATCCTTAAATAGTTGATTCTGGAACCAGGAATGGCAACATGCTTGAATAAGAAAATGTAGATAATTTCGATTGACCTGTAATTTATTTAACCTTTTTTGTAAAAATTGAGTTAACCATTTACAACAAAGACAGCATATAACATAGATTAACACATTTGTTTTATCAAAAGAATATTAATTGAAGCGTGCATTTCCAAAAGGATGTAAGTGCCAAAATAGTCGAAATTACGTTTTCTGTGTAATTGGGTTGTAAGTGCCACGAAATATCAGTTTTCAAAGTATTACAGCGGTGCTAGCGCTCCTTGTGGGCCAAATGTGAACTTTTGTTGTTGTGCAAGTCAAAAGGGTGTATGTCCCTTGGTGCAACAGTTGGAGATCACTCAGTGTAGGTGAGCGGTACGCTACTTGACTTGCATAGCTGTTTGCGCTGTATAATTTTAACAGTTTATTTCAGTTTAAATATAATATTAAATAGTTTTTAATGAGATGGAGGTTGTAATACCTAAGAAGAGGAAGAGAAATGTTGATAAGTGGAAGAAAACTGTTGAAAAAAGGAAAAGACGTTCAGGTGAAGGTTATGTTAAACCGGCAACTAACACTGCAGTCCCACCTAAAACTCCTCCGACTGAGGTAAGTAATGTTACTTTACTTACTAAATTGCTATTAATAATGTATTTTATTAGTAGCTTACATTATCAGTGTTTCTGGCATAAACCACTTTAAAAGTGAATAATACGTTATAATGTATGTATGTACATAATAATGTATTTTATTAGTAGTTTACTTTATCAGTGTTTCTGGCAGTTTTATTGTACAAATTACAGGAAATATCTGCATATTTTTCACACTTTTAAAGTTTTGATTTTTTTTTGTGTTTCAGATCAACTGCAAGTGCAAATTTTCATGCAGAATACTTCGTTTGGAATATATCAGAGAGCTATTTCATAAATTCTATGCGTTGGGAGACTACAACAAACAACAAAACTATCTTCAGAGCCTTGTTCATCCTCAACTCATTAAGAGGAGGCGACATGGGACATACGATCATCCAGGTGAAAGTCGACGCCAACATACATTTACATACTTGCTACCACTTCAAGGAGGTTCTGAAGCAAAGGTATGTTTAAAAACATTTCTTAAAACATTCGGTATCACTCCAAAGAGGGTTCAGATCTTGACTAACAAGATTTTGGAGGGGAAGATGGATTGCTCTGATAAAAGGGGAGGACAACGAACTAATGAAAAGAAATTGGAGTGGACTCAAAAAGTAATAGACCACATCAAAAGTTTCCCAGTAGAGGAAAGCCATTATGGCCGTGCTAAGGCCAAGGATAAAATGTTTTTGAGTCCGGATTTAAATATAAGTCGTATGTATCGTTCATTTTTGGAGAAACACTCCGAAGAGTTTCTTTTTGGGAACCCCCCAATCACTAGGCAGTGGTACAATGAAATTTTTTTGACGAAGTTCAATTTATCTTTTCATAGACCAAGGGTAGATACTTGTTCGACTTGTGACCAACTGAATATTAAAGTACAATCTGGCGATTTGGCTGCAAAAGTAGTGCAAGAACTACACCACAGACGCGCCGAAGCTACTACTAATGCAATGTCAAAGGACACAAAAAATGCCAAAGATTCAGATGCTCATGTACTATCGTTTGACCTGCAACAGCAGATGTATCTTCCTCAGTTAACACATACTGAGATGTATTATTCACAACAACTAGCATGTTGCAATTTAGGGATTCATGACTCTACAGTAGATAAGGGTTTTATGTTCTTGTGGTCGGAAAACTATGGTGGTCGGGGGTCCTTGGAAATATCTTCTTGCCTTTATCAATACCTAACATCTCAATGTAATACTAACAAAAGAAAACTGGTAGTATGGTCAGACAATTGCGGTGGTCAAAACAAAAACCAATACATGATCACCATGTACCTAGTTTTAATAGCTACTGGTAAGTTTGATGAAATCATTCACAAGTTCCCTATCAAAGGCCACACTTTCTTGACTTGTGATAGGGACTTTGCTTTGATAGAAAAACATAGAAGAAAATGCAATCCTAACACTATTATGGATTTGGTTCAAATTATAACAAGTGCTGCTCAAAAAAATCCGTTTTACTGCACTGTGGTAGAAGAGTTCCACAACTTCAAAGAGATCTCACACAAGTTTCTGGATACCAAGAAGCTAGGAATCTCTAAAGCCTCGCAGCTCCGTTTGACAGTTGCAGACTTTGGTGGTGTGATGGTAGCAAAAGGGGGATCAGAAGCAGCTGGCTGGAGCGACCCAATAAAAGTCATTAAGAATGGAGTGAGTATTGATGATTTTAAGAGTCTGCAGTTTCCTTTAATGAGAACAAAGTGGGGAATCCCACAAAAGAAAAGGGAAGACATCATCAAGATGATCCCTTACCTAAAGCCGGAATCACGTGGGTACTTCGAGGAGTTATTGGCAGAAACACCAACTCTACAGACTCCGGACAATAATACAGATCTCTGAGCAAGAGTTGCATAGTGGAACTTACAGCCTTATGACTTGCACCTAGATAAAACAGTTTGTTTCCTTTAATTTTTTTCCTTTTAAATTTTACCTAAATTTTTATAAATGCAAAAACTCTTGTATCATTTATGAAATTGTTTGAAAATTTGCTTCAAAGGTAAATAAATAAATGTTTTTATGAAAAAAAATGTTTTTTTTATCTCCTGAAAAATTTACTCTTTGGCACTTACACCCTTTTGGAAATGCACGCTTCGTTTTGTAAAAAAAGTTAACAATTCATTTATAGTTAGTCTTTTATATTTTTATATGCCCTTAAAAAAGATTTAAAAAAATATATATATTAATCAAAACCCCCCCCCCCCTTTTAAATATAATTTAAAATACAAAGTAAGTTTTTTTTTTTTTAAACAACATAGTTAATGAAGACAGTTCATTAAAAAAAATGTTGGCCAACTGTAAAAAAAGATTTTTAAATATATATTTTAGTAAAAAAAGGAAAATATTTATTATTTATTTATTGACGTCAATATTTAAAAAAATTTAGAAAAGTAACCCCTTTGGGGTCGTGAGATCGAAAATTTCGCATGCATATCCCATCCAAAATAATTTTGATTTTTAGTTTTGCATTTTTTTTTAAAAATTTAATTATTATTTTTTTTTGCAGACATTCAAAATATCATTTTACAATTCACTTCCAAGTTTTCCACTAAAAAAAAAATTTCACAGTTTGAATTGTTCCTTTGTTTTTCACTTTTGCATTTTTTTTTTTTTTTTTAAGAAGTTATTTGAAAAAGTCCTCAGGTGTTATCCTGGACTTGGAATTTATAGCTAGGTCTTAAAATTTCATATCCTGCTAAGACCAGCTTATAGCTGTACAAAAAAAAACAAGTCGAATTACACAAAGAAAAGACATATCCTAACAGGTTAAAACATTTCTGTTGTAGCTTTATGAGTAACATATTTCTCTGTAACTAAGTTTAATAAGAAAAGCAAATTTCTTTTGAAAACTAAATGGTTGAAATAAATTACTGAATGACTTTATTTTATTAAAGGAGACGAGAAGAGAGGCTTTTCGTCTTAAAAGATCGTTTGAGTTTAAGCTCATATGATTTATAGACAATTTAAAATTTAGTTGAAATTAAATTTAATGATTTCTTTAATTGGTAATTAGACTTTACAATAACTAAAATAAAATAAAACCTGTTGGTTTTTCTTTCAAAAATTATAGATAACCTAAGGTTGACGTAGCGTACTGAATCAGTGCGTTGCTTGGTTTCAGTGCGAGCCCCTTCGTTGGGCGCTGCTTGCACCAGTGCGATGTTTGGTTTCACCCGTTTATTACTTCTTTTTGACGTTATTCACAACAGAAGGTTGTAAATGGGAAATTGAACCTAATGCTATGCAGTTCCAATAAACCCTTAATTTTATTCAAGTCCCACCTTTGGGGAACTGCTTGATAAATTATTTATTAACGTCCTTATTATGCCAAACAACACAATGCTCCAAGAGTAAAATACTTTCTTTAGTATTTATTCTTATATATTAGGAATCACTTTAAAATTCCTTTATTACTTTTATTATTAATCAAAACTAGCTCTTTTTTCTCTTATTGCTATAACTTTAAAACTCACTCTCAGGGAGTGTCATTTGAAAGAGTTATTTTGCAGAATCTATTTAAAATTGTGAAATTTATGAGAGCACAAATTATTTTAAAAAACACTCTTAACTTTAACACAATGTTATCCAGAAATAAAATTTATATTTTAATTAAAAATTCCTTTTTTAATTCTTTATATTAATCAAGATTTTAATTTATAAAATTTCTTAACTTGATTCAACTATAACGTTTCTTAGCTTTTAAATTCAACATAAATTTAATATCAATGACTATTATCTCTCTAATTATTATTAAAATGAATATATCTTTACTAATATTAAAATCAAACTTACTTTAAAATTAAAAACACATTGACTTTAAAAAGTACATATATAAAATAAAAAAGAATTTAAATTTGATAATTTTCCCCAGAAAGTTTTTTATTTATTTTTTATTTCAAAGCGAATATTTATTCAAAATCGTAACTGTGGTACCTTGTAAACATATTTATAGCTGTTTTCGGCTCCTGTAAGGCAATGCTGATTACAGTTGTTTTGGTGAAGGTTAAAGTCTAGTTGATGTCAGCTAGCAGTCCTCATTTATGTTGAAATCAGTTATACTGTTGTTAAAAGTTGAATGGTTGCAGATTGAAGATCTTGTAGTCGAGAAGATTAAAGATGAAGTCCAAGTTTGAATCAGTGTGGCTGTCTGTTGTATCTTGCTATACCATTTGAAGTGCCAGGTCGCTTCCAATAAAACAATCGGTATAGTGCAGTGCTGATCACATAAAGATGATTGTAGATGACTCTCCTCCTGGTGCTAGTTAGAGTTGTTCTCCTACTAGGAGCTTGATCAAGACTCTTGTTCCCCTTCTAGGAGCTGTATCAAGACTGAAGAAAAGTTCTCTTGAAATGGACCTCCAAAACATTTTCCCTGTTCCAGGGTACCAATTTCTATGAACATTTCCCTTTCATTTATGACGTTTAAAGTTGATTAATTTGGTTTATTTCTTCAAGATTTCACTTTAGTTAGTTTTTATTATAACCCTTTTGGTTATTTTATTGTTTGTTTTACTTTAATTAGTTGTTGATTAACTAATTATTATTTAGTTTATTTGTATATAGGTTGCCAGCATTGCATTTGCAAAATCCAAACACTTGACTCCTCCCCTATTGTGTGGTAGGGGTTTCTACAGGTGATTCCTGTACTGTCTGACTTTCTGGAATTTAATTTGTACACTTTCTTGAAAATTCCCATATCTCTGGTTCTAATCGGAATTCTGGAAATCTGTAAATGTCATTTTGTTCCTCTTGACTTCTGGATTCCATACAACTTTGATTTAAAGTTGTAGGATGACAACTTTCTAAGATATACCCTTTTTAGTTTTTCATGATTTTTTCTTTGACCAAATTTTGATCGGTTCCGAATTTCTTAATTCTTCTTTTTGGTTTTTGTAGCCTCTGCCATAGAAATGAAGGAATTCTTAACGTTTTTCATTTATTTTCATTTTCTGATAAGTTATTCATTGTTAAACTTTGTCGATTTTTAGATGGTCAAACCCCCCCTCCCAAATTAATTATATATGTACTTATTTTGGTATCATTATATTATGTCACATATCCTTAACCTATTTCCATTATAAAAATTTTAACTTATTATATAGACAAAATTTTAGTTTTTTGTCTATGCATATTTTTTGCAATAACTATTAAACTATTCGAGTTAATAAACATTTTCTTGTATTTCCTATGCTAACCAGTTTTTCTTTATCATAATATGCTTTTATATTCAAAATTTAAACAATTTAAAATTTAACATAGAAGATTGCATGTGAATAATTTTTGTAACAAAGTTGAATCATATTATTTAATCCATTCTGGACTTGTAATGTCACGTGATGAACCGAGCTATTGTTCTCAGTCGACCTGTCGGCTCATGTTAGGTAGCCAGTCTCTCACTCCACTTCCCTTACGCTTTGAATGCTTCATTTATTAATGAACTTGACAAAACTTTTATAATTCTACTTTCCTTCATATTAAACTAATTTTTTCTGTGCACATTATTAATTATTTATGGATATTACCATTTATTTATGTATTCTTGCTATTTATAATATTTTAACTAAAATTTTATGTTTTACAAAAATTTTGTTTTTGGAACGATTTTGGTGAAAAACCCAAACAGTTTCAGTACGGTGGGAGCTCGAGAATAGTACGGTAGTGGGAGATAGCAGCTGTCTAGCCGGGGACGATTGCTTGGTACTGGGAATGATGAAGGGGGTATTAGAATGATAAGTAGTATGCAGCTCTTATGTCGTAATAGGGGAGATTGGGGATGGAGTAGGTATATGGGCGAGGTGACGGAGAAAGGGGAGTAGGTTGTCGCCACACTGGGCGAGGTACGGTAAGCTGGCACTTAGAAGGGCCGTAACCTTGGTGCTCAGGTTTTGGGTTCCCTTGGCCCTTAAAAAGGCCTTTCGCTATGGTAGCTGCCTTCTGTAAACTCTGGCGTTGCTCCCTGCTGATTCTATGCTGTACCCGCCTTACGGCTCTCCGATGGTGATTTTGTCGGCTCCCCGACATTAAGCCAGGGGTCCGCCGGGTAACCACTACCCTACTATGTTTCCCTATCGGGAGGCGGTGAAGTGGTTGCTTGCCGGGTTTCCCCTACTTGGCTGTTTCCCTATCGAGAGGCGAGTTTGATGACGGAGGTGTGATGGAATGAACTACACACAGTGTTCAGTTAAAGAGAGTCTCTTGACTTCTTGAGGCACCCTTGCTGCTGGTAGTGCTTGTGGTTGGCGAGTCGAGTAGTTGGTCTGGTGCCTGAACAGTGTCAACTGTCCAGGGAGAGCATAGTGATGCGTGTCTGAGTTGTCTCTGAGGAGAGAGACTGAAGGGTGGATCTAGTCTCTGACGAGAGAAGAGTGGATGTCCTAGTCTCCAAAGAGAGCTAGAAGAAGAGTGTGTGTGTTGGTTAGGAAAACGTCTGGTTTTATACGTTTTCGGAGTGTCGAACAATGGAGAAGCCATTGTTCGACTTTTACTGTAATGCGATCCAATCACAGGTCGGCTAGAGGCGTGGGTGGCGTAGCATGCTGTGATTGGGTCGTTCAATCTGAAGTATTTGTGTTCGGCAAGAGACCGTCCGCGGCCCCTCGCGAATTGAGTCTGGACCAATCACGAGCTGCCCTTTACTGTTCGACAGTAAGGGAGATGTAGATGTTTGGTTGGTCCAGGGTTTCCGGCACAGAGGTCAGGGAGAAGTGCGGGGAAGTGTTCTCAGCATTTGGTGTGACCAAACGCTGAGAAGTGTTGGGTTGAGTGGGTCGGGTAAATTAGTTCCAATGTAAAGGGCGATGGCAAGGTTTAATTATAATTAAAAACATATTTCATAATGTTTCAAACATAAAGTTCAAAATGAAATTTTGTTCTACCTGGATTATTGATGAGAAAATCCTGGAAACTTTGATGAAAATTATTGCGAAGAGAGATCGATTCTGTTTAGACTTATCATGTCAGCCTGTTTTCTTCTTTTTTTTTTAATTTAGAAAATTAACACGGCCATTTCGGTGTATGAAGATGAGTTTTTGTACGCCTTTAGTTACGAATTAATCTCGTTTTGAATATGACTTATTTTTAATTTAGAAAGATTGCGACCGCATTGTACAAAAAACTAGAGTGACTGCTTAAAAACTAGTTCTCTTATTGATAAAGTCCAGTTACAAACTATATCAAGAAAATGGCGTGATACTGTATTCTCAGAGTTACTATGCTAGGGGCGCCAGGTGACGGCCGCTCTTTGGAATATTAAATCTGCAAAGTTAAATTTAATCTATAATAATTAAATCTGCCTTAAAGCTTAGGTAGGACGTTACAATCTTGTATTTTTATTGCACAAATAAGTGGTTTTTGTGACAAGTTGTATTTTCATTAAATTGGTGAAGTTTTATTTTGCTGATTTTTTATATAGGGTGCATCGTTTAAATTGAGACAAATGTATATCTTAAAAATGGTAAGCTTTGAAGAAAAATGTTTTAGAATAAAGTTATTTAGTATTAAGGAGGACATTATTAAATCTTTAATTGGTATATGTGTTCAAGGTCGTTTAAAGGTCAACTCAATTTTGTAACTATATATTTTTTATACTTAAAATACACTAAAACAAAAGAAACTTTTATCGAAACTTTTTTTAATTCGACCTTAGTTTTCAAGATTTCTAACAAAATATTTGGAAATCTCCCGACTTTCAAGACTTTGTTTCTTAAAAAGATCAGATCTAGATCAATACCGTAAGAGACAAAAATGGTTCATTTCAATCTGTTAAAATTTTAAAAACATTTTCAGAATCTTTATTTCACTTGGATACTCCATTTTTTACTGCAACGATGTAATTGATAAAAGAATTCTCAAAAATGCCAGACCTTTACCAGGTTAAAATATATCATATTTGTCTCTTGTAAATTGGCTTTCAAAATACAATCTGTGCAAGTAAATTATGAGTAACATGAGGTGCATTACCTTGATTGATTAAATGTCCACCAGAGTATTCCAAGAAATGTTGTATGCAGTAATAACAGTGCACTGAAGTCACTAAAACTGAGTCTATGATAAAGTTATTATTATTAGTCACTCCTAAATCTACACATATTCCACTTATAAACACATGATCATATAATACTGTGGTAATGTCATTGGTAAATAATTACCACATTTGTATAGTGTGATCGAAGCACTTTCAGAAATTGAGAGTGAATAAACTGTTTATTAGTTTAAAAAAGTGTTTTACCACGGAGTTGAGAACTTGTAACTAACTCTAGATTATTTGGGATGGAAAACTGACATCTCTAACCACGTGATATGTGCTGATGACTGTTGACCAATCGTAAATTGTGATGATATCATTTGGCCTTGAATCTTTCTCTATTTTAAGGTAAAACACCTCTCATTCAATTGTCATGGACTCTTCTATATTGTATGATCACCTAATTATTTAATGGTCTAATATTGTTAGACAAAGACAGAAAACGGATAAATGAAGAGGGATGATTTTATTTTACGAGGGTAAAAGTTTCGCATGAGTTGGAAACAACCATAATATTAGATACTAATCAAAAACATCTCCCAGACAGTCTTATCCGGCAAACTCAAGGTTAAAATAATCAAATATCAATAAATCGGTCTCACACAATGTGGAGATGTTAGTGCAAAACTAAAAGCCCATATTCAGCAAAACAAAATAACTCATGCAACCATTTCAACCAATATAAATAAAGACATTTTAAAATCTGAAATGAAGAGAAGAGAGGGGGAGAGATGGACTGGTGAGTCAGTGAGGTCCAGACAACAGAATGAAAAATATTAAAATTTAATTGAAATAAAAAGTAATCAAAGGTGTAATTTAAAAGGAAACAAGTGCATCTAAAGTGATATGTGTATGTTTTATGAAATAATAATAAATAATAAAACAATTTTTTAATAAAATATAAGTTTTATATAATATATAAGTTTTTTGTGTTTTCTTTTTTAAATAAGTGTATTTTTATATGTATAAAGTGTTTCACAAGAACTGTATGTAAATTTATATACAAGGAAAGAACAAAAGGACATTAATTTTGTAAGTAGATAAATATCTTTGAAGTAAACATGTTAAAATTATAATAGCATTATACAGAAATATATTTAGATAAAACAAAAACCTTAGATGAGTAATACCTTTAAAATTTCCATAATAAATTTTGATATAAGTATGAATGTGTGTGTGAAAGTTTTTATAAATAAGATGTAAATTATGTCATGTATTTAACTTTACATAAGTAATGAATAAATTTAAAACTCAAATTTATAGCTGTATTAATTATCCCTTATATAAATTGGAAATACCTCAAACACAGCCAAGCTAGAAATATTAATTTTAAAGATTTCCTATTTTCAAAAGTGATGAAATCATAAAGTTCATATAAACCAAAATTAAACCTTACAAAGAACTACCAAAGTTTTACAAGAATAATATAAAACTATAGAAATGGCTTCATATCTCTGATAGTAGCCAGGTTAGAAAAATGTGTGACATTGCAAACATTTTGATCTCAGCTATCCACATAATGGTTAAAAACTTTTGTACTAAATACAGAGTCTTCCAAAAATGTATAAAACATGTTTTTCTCTATATTTTTACAGGTATTGATGTTGTTTTTATACCTTATTTGTATAACAAAGAACATTACAAAGCAAAAGATATATTTGTTCTTGTGCCTATCTTTAAAAATAACATAGTTGTGGGCATTTAAATATTATGTTTAATGAATTTCAATTATCAAACTGACATATCGATTGAAAGGTTAGCCTATTTTAACACAATGTGTAAAAATATACAGAATTAATTTTGTATTAAAAATCTCTTACCTAAAATGTTTATAAAAATGTTATTCACATTTAAGAGTAAAATTAACTCTTAAAATACCATAGTATTAATCACTTAAAAAAAACAATATGGTTCTTCTATAAAACTGTTATTTATTTAAATAAGGTAGCCATTGTTCATATTAATACTAAAGACAAAAATGCCTAGAATGTGGTACAGTGGAATTTCGAAACTTATTATCAAGGTTTGAACTATGCTTAAAAGATAAAGCATATTGTTTTTTTGTTTAAAACATGTAGGCCTACAAACTTTCTTCCAAAATTTAGTCTTCATCCACTTGTCAAGTGAATGAATGAGTTTTTTTATACTGTAGGATGCTGGACACTCAAATAAAATTATTTACAATTAGTTTTTTAGTGAACAATGGAGTTGAACAAAACTGAAAGGATTTTGTTGCTCATGATGGAAGGTATTGTTGGGAATTAGGATTGTTTTAGTTAGGAATATAGTCTAAGTCCTTTTTAAGAAGCCAGTATGACAACAATTATTGTGGCAGACCTGAAAAAATGATGAAATTGCTTACCTTGCAAGCAAGGCAGATGTCATTGATGCAACAATGATATATAAACTCTTGGGTGGGTGGAAACTTGGTCAGTAGGCCAAGATTGATCAAGGGAAGTTGCTGGAGGAATTCTTGAAGACAGCCATACAGACTTGGCAAGTATGAGCTACCTAGGAGTATTGAGACTTCAGACAAGCATCCATAGGTGCCAAGCAGGGTGAGCAAACTTCGTGTATAAACCTTGTAATTATTTCAGAGACAATTCATTATAAACTATAACGTAGAATTAGATCTGTGAATCACAACAGATAGAGTCATTCTGGATTAATAGTAGTAATAAGGATATTGTAGTATTGTAATAAAATAGGTGATAGTCATTCTTAATAACAATTGTTAATAAAGATTAATTAAGTACTGAACCACTGATTTATTATATTGAAAATAAAGAACCCAGCAGTTTAGAGGAACTGATCCTAACAAATGGTGCATCGGCCGTGCTTTTATTTTTGACTAAAAATTTGTTTAACATTTTGATTCGTTTGGATCATACATTAATGAAATAAACCTCATTTATTTCATTGTACAATTTATTTGGTTCATTGGTTAATTTTCTGATTTATAAGTGTCATTTAAAAGTTCATTTACAAGAAGTTAGACTTTACAAGAAATCTAAGAAATTTTGTGTATTGTATGATATTTGTTGTACGTTTTTCGGTTGTAAATGTTGTTGTTATTGTTGTTATTTCTGAAGATTATTAATTAATTATTTTTTGATGATTTAAGAATGTTTTATTTATTATACAGTTTGAATTAATGATTTTTGAATATATATATATATATATATATATATATATATATATATATATATATATATATATATATATATATATATATATATATATATGAAGGGTTGTTATGCATTTTTAAATATTTAATATTATCAGTGGTCAATTTGGAGTTAGTCTTTTGTGTTTCATAAGCAATGAACTGAGTGTGCACAAGAAATACTTATGTCAGCTTTATTATGAATGAAGTGTTCTGTGATGATTAGATAACATGCTGAGTAGGAAAATTCCTTGGAGTTTGATTTTTTATACTTTAGTTGCAATACTTTCTTTGGTTGTAATTAGTCAAGATAACAAGGTTATGCAAGGAATGCTGACAATAGACTTATTTTAGAATGTGTGTAGATTGTATGCTGATACATTGAATTTGATACTACAATTTAGATGTAACCTACTGGATATTTCCAAATGTATGATTACATCACTTACTACTTTGAATACATGTTGCCATGATGAATTTGACATTGAGTAAAATCAAGAATTTAAATATAAATTTTGTCAGAATTATGCTGGGTCAGAATATTGTTATTACTAAAAATGGATTTAAAAAAAAATTATTAAAACTTTTGTTAACCGTTAAGCAGGCGCGCTGGGGTATTCTATGCCGCAATTATTTTATTTATCTCACAATTCCTTCCCCCTGCTATGGATCGGTCGGTGACCTTCAGTATTCCTTCTTTGTTCAATTTAGAACGCACCCTAGGAGGTGTTTTTGTTTCCTTCTTCTATTTCAGTTGATATCTGGCTTTAAGTTAGAGCACTACTTTAACCGTCATACAGTACTGCTACGAGCCTGGAAATGTAAGTAAAGAAAATGTGTTTATAATGTCTATCTTTTTATGTCTACTTAAGTTTTATTATATTATATTTGTATTACATATATATATATATATATATATATATATATATATATATATATATATATTAAATACATAGTTGAGCAAATATAGATATAATAAAATACAGGGTGTTTATAAAAGAACTCCTTGATTTAAAGTTTTATTAGTATACAGTAAAGTTAAATTAATAGTTATTAAACCTATATATTAATAAAGATAATGTTCTCAAGTTTTTTTTCATACTTAATAAAGTTCTATGTGAGCACTATTTGTTGCCCTAGCCACGTCTAAACAATATTCAGTTTCTTTCCAGGTATTCAGCAGCATATCAGGCGTGACGGATGCTACAGCTTCAACAATCCTCTCCCTCAGATGAGCAATGTCACTGATCTTCTCGGAATACACAATATTTTTTACATGTCCCCAAAGGAAAAAATCTAGTGGAGTCAGATCTGGGCTCCTTGGTGGCCATGCAAGGGGCCCACATCTACCAATCCATCTATTAGGAAAACGCAAGTTCAACGCATCACGGACACGGTTGTTGTAGTGAGGTGGTGCGCCATCTTGCTGGAAGAAAATTGGTCCCTTTTCTTGTTCAATATCATCTATTTGTGGGAAAACGTATAGTTCTAACATATCACAATAAAATATTCCCATTAATTGTCTTCTCTGCGAAGATGAAAGGTCCGACGATACGATCATGCATCAATCCACACCAAACATTGACTTTGGGCGAGTCTCGCTGATGTTCTATGAATTCATTCGGTGGCTCTGACCCCAAATCCTACAATTGTGTCGATTGACAGACCCACTTACTTGAAATGTCGCCTCATCAGAAAACATGACATTTTTCAGGAAGTTCTCATTTTCTTCAATGCTGTCCAAAATGAAGACTGCGAAATCGACTCTTTTCACTTTGTCAGTGATCTTGATTTGATGCAGAACTTGAATCTTATACGCACGTAATTTAAGCCCCTTTCGCACCACTTTATACACGGTACACTTAGGTATTCCCAACTCCAAACTTCGTCTTGCCAATGACTTTTTTGGGCTACGAGTACAAGACGTACGGATCTGTTCCACATTCTGTTCAGAGACTAAAGGCCTACCCGGTGACTTCCCTTTTAAGACACTACCTGTTTCCCGAAACTGATTATACCAATTGACATTAGTTTTGTTAGTAGGTGCAACACCGCAATATTCACGTCTATAATTACGCTGAACTGTGATCACTGAACTTGATTCAATAAACCAAATCACACATTGAGCTTTTTCCTGTGGCGTAGCCATGACTGTTGAATAGTGACTGGCCGGCGCTCTTCCCCCACCACACTCGCTCCAAGGTCATGCACAGGTGCCAACTGCGATCGAATATTAGCCAAAAAATCTTGACAATATACTGAACTAAAGTTCGAAAACCGAAAGTTTATTGCTGGTTTCGTTTTTTAATTATGATTTTTTTAAATCAAGGAGTTCTTTTATAAACACCCTGTATATGTGTCTTTGCGTGTTCATGTATGTGTATGTAATTGCGTCCATTTTTATAAGAATTGTTTTTATTTACCATTTTTTTTTTTTAGGTTTTTTAAATGTATTTTTTATATTATTGTAATTTTTGTCGGTAAATATCTTTTTAGGTGTGACAATTACTACCTGAACAAACTGGACACAATTTTGCAAGAAATATTAGATGAAGAGGATGATGAAAACTTTATTGACTCTTCTGATGAAGAACAAGAGAAACATCATTCTAGACGAGCATGAAAGTGAAAGTGAGCAGTCACCTGATGAAGATTATGAACCTTGCCAACCGATGGACACATCAGATGACTACCGTTATTTTATTGGAAAAGACAATGAGACACTCTGGATAAGTACAGAATTGGCTCTACGAAGTACAAAACAAAAGGCTAAAAACATAATAAAAACTTTGCCTGGACCTTCCAGAGCCTGTAGGGATGCAAAAACACCTTTGGAAGCCTTCTTGAAATTTGTTAACTTTGAGATGATTGATAAAATCGTTCATTATACAAATATCTATATTTGTAAAAAAAAAAGTGCAAGTAAACTATGAAAGAGAACGTGATAGTCGTAATATGTATAGAATGGAAATGATGGTCTTACTAGGAGTATTTTTTTTTTAACCACTAAGAAAGGAAATCGAGCTAACATATTTGAATACTGGAATAATACTACTTAGAACAGTTTTTAGTTATAAAAGATTTTTATTTCTTTTGCGATCAATAAGGTTTGACGACATAGAGAACATTAGGACCGTCAAAAATTTGACAAATTAGCAGCTGTAAGGGAATTTTATACGTCATTTGTAGCCAATTGTATATCAAATTACAGTCTCCGCGAATTTGTAACTATTGACGAGATGCTCCATCCGTTTCGTGGAAGATGTGGTTTTATTCAGTACATGCCGAAAAAACCGGCCAAATATGGTCTTAAATTGTATGCCTTGTGTGACAGCCTTTACATATACAATTTTGAAATATATTGCGGAAAACAGCCGAATGGACCATTCGAATTGTCAAATAAACCAATTGACATAGTTAAAAGGCTTATTGGTCCATTACAAAAACTCATAGAAACTTGACCACTGACAATTACTACACTAGCTATCAATTAGCAGAATGGTTATTGGAAAATGGAATTACTTTTGTTGGAACAATGAAAAAAATAAAAAATAAATTCCCAACGAGTTATTGGCAAGCAAATCTCGTAAAATCGGTTTTTCTTTGTTTGGATTTCAGTACGATTATACATAAGTATCTTTTGCAATGAAAAAAAAAAAGAAAAAAAAGTGTTATTATTGACAACATTACATGATACTTCAGAAGTCAATAAAGAAACTGGTAAACCAACCGTCATCAAAGAATTCAATCAAACAAAATTTGGAGTGGACACTGTTGATCAAAAGTGCGCTCTCTACTCAACCACTCGTAAGACAAAACGATGGCCAATGTCATTATTTTTCAGACATTTAGATATTGCTGGAATCAACGCGTATGTTATTTTTGAGTTCAATAATATGTCAAAGATGAAAGCTACTCGAAGAACATTTCTAAAAGATTTAGCAAGAGAACTTATGGCCGATCACTTGAAAGAAAGAGCTAAAATTCAAATATTACCTAAAGATATAAACCTTTATCTGAAAATGAATGTTGATCAAACTCAGTGCTCAGAGGAAGTATCAAATAGTTCAGCAAAAAGTGGACCTTGTCAAGCTTGTGATAAACGTAAAAACAACAAAACGACAGTGCGTTGTTTTTCTTGTAATCAGTTTGCTTGTAAGACACACAGTGAACGAAAAGTACAGTGTTTTGACTGCATTCAAGAAAGTAATGATAGTTCTTGAAAAAAAAAATTTAATTATAATTTAATTCAATTAATTTTATTTTATATCACAAATAAAACTAAAGACTTACTATTATTTCTTATTTTTACAACATGATTGTTTATCTTAATAATTTAACATTAGAAAATTAAAAAAAGGATTTTTTTTTGTAAAAGTGATTGTACATTTAAATAAAACAATATTTTATGTGTTTTTTGTACATATAACTTTAATTAAACTATTTTTAAATAAAAAAATTAAATAAATATAAAAATATAAATTTAAATTGAAATAACTCATTAATATAAGGAATATCTACAAACTACTACTCGCGATATAAAGTGCCGCGTCACGCCTGGAATTGTGATTCTTGAGGACGTGCCTGCTTAACGGTTAAGGAAAAAATTGGGTGATTAAGTAGGGTGGTGTTAGGAATGGTTCCTCTAAACTGCCTGGGTTCTTTAACTTTCAATCAAATCAGTGGTTCAGCATTTAATTAATCTTTATTAATAACACAATATTTATATCTATCTTTCATACAATTCAATACAATACAAAAAGAATACACAATAATAGTAGTGGGATCAATAGCAAAAGCAAAACACGTTATTATCTCTATGAGAATATAATATCAACAATTATTTAAACAATATTCAAAACTAAATATTCATCACACAAAACCCAGAATTATTCCAACTATTATTACTTTTTGTTCAATTGAAATGACTGAGATTACAAGTGCCTTTATATTGTAATACTTGCTCATCTTGTAGAGTCTCAAATTCGGCAAGTCCCTTTCTAGTCCTTCCGTTTGGATTCAAACTCCCTGGGCTGTCTTCTTCCACCATGGCTAGCAACGCAGCCAGTCTCTTCTAACCTCAAAAGACCCCCTAGACATGGTGCCGGCCGCTTATATATCTTTCATCGTCCGTGGTGTTCTACTTCCGATGCAAGTCAAGCATTTCAACACTTTTTCAATTCTTTCATAATAGTTGGGCCATTCTGAGTGTCGTATGTTTATTACATTGTATGATTACATTATACTAAAATGAAATAATTATAAATTACATTAAATATATTCCTAACAGTGGTTAGAATAGGATGATTTACCAAGTAGATGATGTGTCAATCAAACTGTGCTATGATTTCTTACATGACAGAAAATCAATGAAAATTTGTTTGAAACACAAACTTAAAAAGATGCACAACATAAACTGAATAAAAGCAATGTACAAACTTGTGCACATTCCCGTCCATCATCCCAAACAAAACTATTTCTTGCCAAAAATATCAGTTAGGTGGATATTACGAAACGTTTAGCAGTTCAAACAAAATCACGAAATTACTTACTTGAATAGTTAGTATTAAATTTTTTGAAGTTTAGAAAAGTAGTAACATTATATAATGCATGTTTTGTAATGTAAAATATAATTTATTATGATATTGTTATGTAATTTAGTCCAATGTATATTTTGTTCATACTTGATAAGATCCTGCTACCTCAAACTGGACTTATACATTTTAAAGACTATGATTTGATTGTTCAACTAATGAGTATTTTATTTATATTAAAAACCCCTGTCACTTGACTGTGGTCATAGAGAATTACTTCAAAAATAGCCTACAACAAAAAAATTCCAGTCAATCATTTTAGGGTTACCACTGTTATTTGAGCATTGTTTTTGTACAGATTTGGTTAAAATGTTTTACGAATGTTTTAGATATGTATTAAAGTATACCATAAATTATTCTAGTAAAAATATTGCATCAAAACAAAATGGTGGCTGGTAGAAAAAAAATTTGTTTTTAGGCTATTTGATTATCTTAAAAATAATATCAGCTTTTATGTTAGTTTGAAAAAAAATTGATAAGTTTGTTATTTACACTGATGAGTATATTGTTGAGATGTACTAAATTAGTTGACTACTTTTTGTTACTTTAACCATGGCTTTATTCAATATAGCATAAAGTAACATGTTGTTCATGGAGAATCACATTTAATATTAATCTTAAAGCAAGTAGATGATTCCAAGATATATACCCAGATATTGAACCACCATCACACATATCAATAGTAAAGTGGAAAACATTACTACTAGAAACTGGAAGTGAAAGTGATAAAAATACAGTCAACAATCTGACGTGGATATAATACAGAAAGACGCTGAATACAGAAAGGCAAGGCAAACAAGAAAGGTTTTATGACAGTAGGGTATGAAGTGAATGGCAACATTGTAGGTTGCAAGTGTAGCTGACTTTAGATAGTTATATTATATTATAAAATATTTAAGGTTACCATAAATCATATAAAACTTTTTTTTTTTTCATTACTGTTGAGACCGATGGTTCTTGGTGGAATTCCATGTTTAAAGATAATAAAACACAATTTTTTTATTTTGTAATATCCACTTTTTATTAGTCTAGCCGACCAATAGTTTCGCCTGCTAAGGCATTGACGAGGCTGTATTACAGACTGTAATACAGTCTGTTTTATTATCTTAAAACTTTTGTCTAAAGCATTTTTCTTTAAAGTTTGAGATATTGACTTGCTAAACACAAATGATGCACCCAATGTATGAAATATATTCTTATCCAATGTAATTAAATTTGAAAGTGTAAAGATTTTAAAATAAATAAACATGTATACAAATAATAAGTTATTTAATTTTGTACTATTTGCAGTTGAGTATCGGAGTAGCAGTGTTATGTCTTCCTGTATTACGTTGGACACAACCAAAGTTAGCTCGACCAATTAAAGTTAACCTTATTTTTCCTATACTGTACCTTGTAGCCAGTGTTTTTGTAACAGTTGTGCCTATGTATGCTAGCCCAGTTGAAACAGGTAAGTTATCCTCACCACACATCATTTGCTTACTGTTACATATTTTGTTACATAATTGTAATAAGTAGATAAATTTTGTTATTTTTTAAATAATATAATGATGTTTAGGACAGTTTATGTATGTAGCATTACATTTTTGTAAACTAGTGATGAGCATGGTAGTCTTAGTCGTGCTGTGAAATTTTGCTTAATTTATCACCTAACTGTGAGACTGACTCAATACCTTGTGCAAATAGTGAAAGAAAAATATTAAATTTATCTAATTACAGTACAACCTCGTTTATCCGGACTAATTGGGACCGGAAGTGATCCGGTTAATCAAAAATCCGGATAATCCAAAATTATAGAAAGATAAATAAAACAAAATATAAAATGATAACTTACCATTTATAAGTCATGAAAAAACACAATATTTACAGAGTCAATAATTTACACAATACACGAAATTACACAATGTACTGTAAATGACGAAAAACATTTTATTTACACACCTGAAATATTTACACATGCTTTTAATTTACACAGGGTTTAGTTGTTATTTACAAAAAAGTCATTTATCTTCCTCTGTTTTAATTTGGTGTGACGTTTCAATGCGGCCCTGTCTATACGATTCAATGCGTCTAACTTTAGGGCCATTGTAAGCACATTACGTTTTCGTTTCGTCGCCATTTCCACGCACAAATGCTAACACACGAATATAAATAAATAGCAGTAACAACGCCCACCTCTAAATACTATGCCGATTCTCATTCACGTCCTCGATACCCCCGACTGGGGATGTGATGTGCCAACTACCAAAAAAAAAAAGAACGGGTGTTTCCAAAGCTGGCAGCACCGCTTTAAGATGTGACAAAATGTTCACATTTACTGATTTACACCCTTGAGTCTTAGCAACCCGACAACAATAAAGTTGTAAAAATGACATGATGGATTATGATGCTTTGTAAACATGCACCTGGTTTGTATTTATTTCACAGTTGTACATTTTCTTTAAGGACCGTTACAGGCATCGTCATTGTATTACACTTTCTAAAATATCAGGCATTCTTTATTTTTTTCCCGGTTTTTTAAAAAATTCCCTGACATTTCCCTAACTTTTCCAGAAAATTCAAATTCCCTGACTTTTCCCGGTTTCCCGATTTTCCCGGTCGCTAGACACCCTGAAATACTATTAACCATATCCTATCAAAAATGTAAAGAAACTAAACACGGCACAGCACGATATGGTAATGATGTATTCCGGTCGCTAGCACGTGATAGACTACCCGCCGGCATAGACAATAGACAAGGTCACTGTCATGCCGCATCGGGGTAGGGGGATGGTGACGCAGAGGTCATTGCTCCTCCACTTTCTCTTCCCAGTGCATCAACAACCCGCCCTAATACCTCGTGGCAACACTGTAGTGTTGAGGAAATCACGTTTTTATCAACATTAATGTAATAGCAGATATTTCTTGTTGAAACTCCATATTCAAGGATAAAATAAAGTAAAAGCTTAAAGTTTCAAAATATTATAAATATTATTAAAAATATTATTCAAAATACAGTAATTATTAAAATATTTTGAAACTTTAAGCTTTTGCTTTATTTTATCCTTGATTAAATTTTTTATTTTTTGTTCCGGATCGATCCGGATAATCCGGACATCCGGTTGAATGAGGTCCGGATAAACGAGGTAGTACTGTACACTATGTAACCAAATAATTGAAAGCTATTTAATCTATTAGTAACATTAAATATGTGATAATAACAATTTTCACTAACTTCATATATATATATATATATATATATATATATATATATATATATATATTATATTATATCCAAATCACTCTATGGGATAACAATAAAGTTATCTTGTTTTTTATTCCGCCACATGACTTTGTTTAATGCTTCTTTGATGTATTTCGGAGTTTTTACTCCATTACAGATCCATAGCTGTTCACAATGTTTAGCCATAGCTGATTTATCAGGGCCATTATATTTGAAGTGAGCAAAGTGTTCTATATAGGCCAAACAAAACGAAATGTCAGGATAAGAGCAAAAGAAAACTTTGCCAACATCAAATATAATAATCCTGATAAATCAGCTATGGCTAAACATTGTTTAGAGGAAAAACATTATTTCAAAATAGAAAACTCTGTGTGTGTTGTTGAAAAATGTTACAAAATTAAACAAAATAGACGTATGTTAGACTTTTTATATTAACAAGTACCGTAATATAACTGTAAATAATGAATTAGGGCTGATACAAAATTCTATATTAAAGTAAAGTAAAATATAGAAAGTATTGTTAGAATAAGATTAGTTGAGAATATTGTATTAGTTAGATGTTAACACTTTGAGTGCTAAGCCTCGAGAGGGGTACTATTATGTCTGACTACAATATGGCGGCATCTGGTAAGGGTTGCGTGTATAGCCGTGTGCGCCATAGGGTAGGTTAGTTCACTGTCCTGTTCAAGTCTATGACTCAACGCGTCTACTACCGCATATTTTTAAAATTTATTCTCATAATAAAATTCATTTTAATTAAATTTTTAATTTTCGGTAATCATTTTTACATGTTTTAGTGTGAAATTAACATTTTCGGAATAGTAAAAAATTTTTGTACATAAAACACAAACACCTATAATTTATTCAAAATTATAACAATCAATATTGAAATGATATTTATTGATTGTTATTTTATTCATGTATTTTTTATGAAGGGAGATACGGCGGTATGAGAGAAATTACGACCTGTTTGTTATTCATTTGCTAACTACTTTTTACCTACATAATTCAATCCTAAAATGATTACGCTAACAATGAGACAAACTTTCATTTTTTATGTCCTTTTACCTTAATATTATATAATACATTTTCATTTTTACCTAAATATGTTTTATTGGAACTTCATATCGGGAGAAAATAAAACAATGTTTTCGGTTATATTTGTTTATTAAATATTTAAAAACAAAATAAATAAAATACGATACTAAATTCTAAAAATAAATTCTAAACATACAATTAAAATTACAAAAATGATATTTTTTTATATTTACAATTGAAAAAAAAAACTGAATTACTAAACTAAATTTACAATGCAAACATTTTTTTATTTTTATTTTGCTTATCCTATCTTACACTAAACTACCTACTCTATTTTTAATATATAAAACTAAATTAAACATTTTTTTTTTATATACATATTGCACTTTTTATTTATTGTTCATGGTATTCCCGAAAACATGGCGCACACAAATGTGGCTCTTTGGGGCAGTCTGGGCAGTAGTATGACGACTCCTTTCTTTTCCCAGACTTCAAACATACTACACATCGTCGAAAAAGTCGTTTGTTTTTGTCGTTCAGCGGTCTTTGTCGGGGAGCATGAAGAACCGTGGTTGTCTGTGAGGAAGGGCCGGGGGAAGGAACAAAGAGAGGGTTCGAAGGAACAGGGGGAATGTTGGAAGGAGCAGATGGAGAAGGAAAAGCAGGAGCTGTTAGGGACTTTACCAAATTTAGGCGGAAATCATAAAGGGACATTTTGGAACTGGGATTATCCCTTCTGAACAGGATATAGGAATTGGTAAGGATCAGATGAAAAATGTGAATGGCCACCTTCCTATACCATTTCATGCATTTACGCTCTATCGGATAATAAGCTAAGAGTTGATCCATGTGGTCGATTCCACCCATCGACTTATTGTATTCAGCCACCATTTCTGGTTTTTGAACTACACGTCCTCGTCGATCGGTAACATCGACCAGGTCTGGACTGAACTCTGAGCTTATCATCAGCACTTCTCGTCGATCATTCCATTTGAGAACGCAAATACCTGAATCGGAAAATAGGGAGGTGGTTTCAGATTTTTTCAACTTCTTGGAAACAACCTGAGGGGGGTTGTTTTTTCGGTTTTTCCGTAAGGTCCCAGTTACATAGGTTTTGCGCTCAAGGAGTTCATGAGCAAGTCGTACGCTATTATAATAATTGTCCATAAACAATGAATGACCAAAATCTAATTGACCTTCCATCAGTTTATGGACAACCATATCAACATGACCTTGCCCACCAACTTCTTGATCACCAGAACCCGAGTATACTATAAACCTTAGGACAAGACCTGAAGGTTCGGTGAGCATGTATAGTTTTATACCATACTTATGCCTCTTTCCCTTTAGGTAAACTCGAAAAACCAATCTCCCTCTCCAGAGGATCATGGATTCGTCAATACAGAGTCGTCTAGTCGGAGTCACAAGTTTTTCCATAATTTCATGAAAAAACTTGATAAGGGGCCTAATTTTGTATAGTCGGTCAGTCTCTGTTTGCGGAGGGCGGTTATGGTGAAAGTGGAGACAGTTTAGAATATTCATAAATCTGTCTCTACTCATCACACTTCGGACAAAAGGCAAGTTGAAAAGTTTGTCCGTTGTCCAGTAGTCTGAAATTCTGGGGAGTACCATGTTTCCCATGTGAATAAGTAACCCTAACCACATGGTGAATTCCTCTATGGTTAGGGTTTTCCACCTTCTTATTCGAGCATGGATACTCGCACCAGATTTCTTTGTTTCGGCAAAGTCGTTGGTCTCGTTCACAATTAAAGTTTTTAGTTCGGCAGTAAACAACATGTTGAAATATTCAATAGGTTGTTTGACAGTTGGTGATTGATTTAAGCCAGGGTTCCGAGTGGAAGGAATGTCGTCAAGGGATGTTCTATCTGCCGAAAAACTGTAAATGGGGCCTTGGGGGACAGTAAGTCTTTGTCTGGTATGTCTTTGTCGTCTAACATGTGTACCGACTTTTGTCTGGGTTGAAGAAAGGGTCAACACACTTTCACCAGCAGACTCACTCGGCTGCAATATCTCTGAAACAAAAGAAAAGAAAAAAAGTGTAAATATTATGTGATATTTATGAAAATAACAATTCTGGAAATTTGAAGTCAAGGAAATATTGTTTTCAAATTTAATGATTTTGTTAAAAAAAAATATAATGTTAGCATAAAGCTTTTTATCCCAAGAAAAACATGAAAATTATTTTCAAAAATTACAATTGATGGTAAATAAATATCTGAATTTTGTTTACCTATTTCTATCGGGGTTGAGAAAGTCACCATATTGTCACTCGTTGGGTCGGTCGGCTGCAACAATTCTGAAAATAGAAAAATGCGTAAATATTATGTAATAATTGATACAAATAACTCTAATAATTTGAGTCTAAATAAAACAATGAAATCTTATTCTCAATTAAACTTTTTCGAATGATTTTGTTGGTAGAAATGTTAGGATAAATTTTGTAATTATTTATCAAAATATGTAATAATTGATACAAATAACTCTAATAATTTGAGTCTAAATAATACAATGAAATCTTATTCTCAATTAAACTTTTTCGAATGATTTTGTTGGTAGAAAAAAATGTTAGGATAAATTTTGTAATATTTTATCAAAATATTTTTGTCCCAAGAAAAAAAGAAATACGACAAATAAATAAATATCTGAACATTCTGTACCTATTTCTGTTGGCGTTAAAGTCACCGTTGTTAGAAGATCTTCACCTGGGACCTCAGACGGTTGCAATAATTCTGAAAATATAAAAATGTAATTAATAAAAAATCAAATTCTTATATAAAACTTTTTTTTCAAGTCAAAATAAATCAATGAAATCTTATTTTACGATTCAATTCTTAAATATTTTTTGTGAACAAATTTAGTTTAATTTTTTTTATTGATTTGTCCTATTATTTATATCCATGAAATTAAAGTGTGAATTTTGGAACATGTAACGATTATTTTTAATTCCAAGAAAAACAGAAAATAAAATAATGAAACTGATAATGACGTATCAATAAAAAGTAAATAAAAAATACCAAACTGGCAGGGAAAAATTATTGTAATTACCTTCAGAGATTTCCAAGTCCTCCTCGTCGGTGTCCCCAAACACGGATTCCCCCGAATCCAAATCCGAATTCCATCCTTCGTCACTTTCGTTTTCGAGGATGGAGAGCAGCTCTGCGGCATCTTCCGGAGAATAAAACTTTCGTTTTTTGAGACCCGATCGCCTTGTCTCAGACTCAGCAGACGTTGACGGACGAGAGTCGTCTCTCGTGTCAGCTGCTGAAGACGTTGAAGGTCGAGGGTCGTCTCTAGTCTCCACAGAACGTTTTCCACCTCTTGTACGAACCATTCTGGAAATGTTTCAAACACATACTATATATTATTTTCGGATTTATACAAAAATACTAATCATTCATAAGATAATGAAGAGGAAAAAAAAACATTTTTTAAAACTTGGTAATTTTTTTTCCATTTATTATTGTGACATCCCTTGTGATATGAATAAAAATGTTTAAAATAAATAAAAGGAATTGAGATATATTCAAAACTTACCTTAAGTTGGAAAAAATGCACAAAAACGATGAAAAAGTATGAAATTTCAAATGGCTCTGCAACGGCTTCTAGCGGTTATTCTTCACGGCTCTTCGATCTTCACTTGTTGAAGGGTGTCTACTAACTACTCACGTAAAAATAAATGCTCAAAGCAACGACTAAACAACCTCTTTTCCACCGAAAAGTGAATGTAGAAGGTGCGTGTATAGACGTGTGAGTCACTGGGAAGACCATTGTTTTGCGTGTATAGACGTCTGAGCACTGAACGTGTTAACTATTAAGTTATTTAGAATGATGCGAGGCACTTGTTAACACCTTACTATTAGGAAGTAGGTTTAGGCCAAGCCCATATAGTTTTATATAAATACAGAAGTTGGCATAATGCTAGTTTAGTAATTGTAGCTCAAGTAACAATGAGGATGGTGACTTTATTGTTGAAACGCGTTTGATTAAGTAAACGTAATTTTTGTGAGAACTTGTGTTCGAGTTTTATTCTATCTAATATTATCTCAAGTCAAACTCAATATTTATTTATACTAAAAGGATGGTTTTTATTGGTCTGGCAAGACCGAGACTACTACTCTAGATGACCATCCTCTTCATCATCATAGGCCTTGGTGGTGCCTTATCAATGACACACAAGGAAATGTATTTTAATTTTAATTAATCATTCACACCTGTTTATAAATATATAATAATAAAGTGGTTTTGATGATCTATAAAAAATACAATTGTTTTCAGGTTATGGTTGCTTGATGATCGGCTCTAGTGTACCAGTGTACATGATTTTTATTGCCTGGAAAAATAAACCCAAGTGTTTCCAAAAACTTGTTGGTAAGTTCTTATAAGCAGTATGATACTAGTTAATATATTCCCTTTCTCTAAATCCTTCAATTTTGTATACTTTTTATGTTAAACCACATATTTAAAACCTAATCTACATGTCTGAATAATTAAGAAAATCTGATGTGTTTGACAATTTGCATTTCGTTGCTTATACTTTGAATTTAAGATTATTCTAAGCATAAGCATGTATACAGAAAGGAAAATAAGTACTGCAACTACTTACTAATTTTGTAATCGTGATAGATAGAGATAGACCTTTATTGGTCAGTTGTTTTTGTTCAGATTTGGTTTTTAAAAGTTTTCTCCCATTCTGATTGGAGGAAAGGAGGAAAAATTAGTACCTACATTATAGCACTTTATTTGAAAAGTCTGACAAAGACAAGGATAATAAGTATTGAGCTATGATGATCCTATTCAAAATTGCGGAGGCTCAAAGTTTGAGTAAATCCTTATCAATAAAATTGCCATAAATTATAAATTGCTTATCTACCAATTAATTTGTCTATTTTAAAAATTATTAAGTTTTAGTTAGTAGATACATTATTACAGTTTAATAAATGCTTGAATTATTCTCCCTGTACCATGTGTCAGATATGTGTAAAAAACTAACAATGCATTACTCAATGATTCCCTTATAATGGCCTGTCCATTACTTAGAGAAGATATCATTAAAAAAACTTTAACTCAACTTGTCAGTTCATGTAAAGTGCGGTAAACCAATGTAAAGTTTTAAAATTTTCAAAAAAATATTTGTTTATAACATTATCCCCATACCTTTTTGGTGAGGGTTGTCTTAGAATAATTTTGTTTCCATCATTTTTCTTGTTTGCATGAGGCCTTTAAAACGAGATATCGTTTAAAATAATATTGTAAAATGTAGGGATATTTTTGAAAATCTAATGAAAAGATAGAGTAACTAATCTATAAAGTATATGAAGGTATTACAATATTCCTGTATCTACCACAATTACAAAGCTAGTCAGAAATTAGCAGGGCCAACTTTTCACTCTGCATTTTCAAACTAAGTAACATTTGAGTGTTTTTTTATTTATAATGTTATTATGCTGTCGTATTTCTTAAGTATTTAATTTAGCCTGCATGTAAAAGCCTTTTTAATGCATAGTATGTATGGGAATAAAATTGCATGTTTTAAGTTATTTCATTTTTACATTCAATGAAATAAATATCTGTAACAATTTCATTAACACTTGGTATACCAACATTGTACCTAGTAAAATCACTCCAGCCATTACATTGCTGCCAATATCACACTCAGAATGACATTCTATATTGTTTTAGTTATACTGTTTCTATAATAACACTTTCTATTCTATTTCAGAGTGCAATTATTTATAATTGCTTTATGTCATGTCTTTCGTGTTGTATTTCTAATAATGCTCTTATAAAAGTAATAAATTTTTACAAAAATTGCAATTCTTTTAACAGCTTGTCATATGTTTCTATATTTCACTTGTATTCAATTATACTCAATCGTCACTCAGCACATCATGGTGGGACACAGTTATGTCGATCTATTGACTGCAATTGATGACATTATGAAAATTTGCATTAAATTTATTATTCATGAGTACAATAAGTTATGTACAACATGGGTTCAACATAATAAAAGTTTATCTATCAATTAACTCATTTTTAGGTAATTATTAGAATTGACTATTTTAGAATGTGATAGAGTTGACGTAAACAAAAGCAAAATGCTAGGCTCTTAGAAAAACATTTTTCTCAAAAAATTTCTAGGCCTGAAGAAATTCACTATAGGTAATGAAATTGTTTTGTGTGCTCGAAGAAAGGGCAAACTAAAACAGAAAAATCTAATGTGTAAAACTAGCTGTGTTTCAATTACAAAGTAAGTTTTTTTCTCTGGGGAGTGTTTCAAGGCATACTATATGCAAAATAACTTTCATACATCTTGTTGTTGTTGACGTTTTTGGTTTATATAGTTATCATTTATTTTCAAACATATTTGTAGTGTCATCTTTTTATAATTTACTAACAAAAAATTAAAAATAAATAAATAAAAATATAAATTTTCATTTACATTTTTCAGAACTAGGCCTATATTCTCAATATTTTAACAATTTTTAAGATAATTACAAATAAATTATTAAAAATCATGTTATTATTCAAATGTAAAGAGTATATTGTGGTCTTTTATATATATATATCTTGACTGTGTTTAATAAAAGTTGTTGAAAATTTCAAATTTTGTGTATTTTACAGTTGTATTGGGAAAGTTGTGTAGCAACCAAAGTGTTAATGATTCATCTATACAATACAATTTTTGTTTTATTTTGTATGTAGTGATTTTTGAATGTTTTAGATTGTAGCATGTTGAATATGTACCGTAATGTTGTTGCATGTACTTATATAAATGTTTTGTTTATTTTCATAGCTGGTGCAACTCATATCTTACAAAAACTCTGCATGGTTGTAAGACCTCAGAAGAAGGTGATTTTATTTATATTTATTTAATAGTTTTTTACTGACATTTATTTCTAGTTTAGTTACACTCAGTATTCTAGATACAAATGTGAATTTTTGCCACTTTTTTAGACTTTCTAAAAATCAAAAAAATAACTTTACTCAAATAACATAATTAAGAAAATACATAACAGTTTTTTTTGAGAAATGAATTACTTGAAATACAAGTATATTAATAGAAAACTTGAAAACAGTTTTTTGTGAAGGAACGTTTAAAATTAAATATTAACATTTTGAGTCCCATGCTTGTGAAGTTGCTCTTCTTATGAACCATAATCACGTATTAAATCTCAAATTTTAAAATATATGATTATTATATAAAATGCAGGTCCATAGTAGTAGTATATAGATTTGTATTGTATACCAATGGAAAAAGCATAAAAAAACTAATTTTATGTATAAAAAAAAGACTAATTTTCATATTATTGTATAATCTTTGCTTAATACAACTTTTTTTCAAATCTACATCTCAGCAAATAAAAGTTGTTAAATTTCTTTTTTTTTAAACCCAACCCAGGAGAGTGGCAAAAAACCTGGCACCCAAAGGGTTAAAGCTCGGTTTGTTTTCTAATAATTTTCTAGTTTGTTTTTCAGTATTTTTTTTTTTTTTTATCTCACAAAGAAAGAGAATTTTTTTATTAAAACAATATTATTTCAAATATTTAACTTTTCGAAAAATACAGCTGCCAATAAAATGAAAACAGTGCTTCCTTATTCATGGCTACAGTGCTATGTTATTAGTTCATGGCTACATTTTTGAATGGAATCATTATAAAATTGCAATTCTAGAGCAGTTAATAGAGTTTTTGGGTTTAATTTGTTGGCTATACTATTAAAATTCCATTTTTAGTGATAACTCCCTTACTTGTTGCCATAAATGGTTAAGTCATGATATTATATTATGATGATGAATGGCAAGCTGCATAAATAAAATGAACTCTTTCAAGCCATTATTACAAGGTAAGTTTTCTATAGGTAAGAAGATATATAAGAAAATTAATTTTAAATGGCAACCATTTTAAAACATGTTAACACGTTAGCTGCCACCGGCCTATTTTCGAATGTTCGGCGTAATGCCAACTTTTACTGTTAATTATTTTTTGATATTTTTACTTTAATTGTGTTTATAATACACTAATACAACAAGATATACTTTAAACTGTTAAAATAAATTGTTTAAAAATTTGTTACCTATCGGGTTGGCCGCGATTTTTTTCACCGAATTTTGATTGACAAAAAAACTTGCCGACCCGATTGGTCGCACGTTCATACTGGCGTATATTTCGTTTTAGAGGTTGGGGTCAACTCTCAAAGTAATAATAAGCATCTCTACTCCATTACTACCTTCAGGGAAAAGATTGTGTACGCACTACTAAGGTTGAAAAACGGACAAATCGAGCCAGTAAAACATGTTGGACATCACCACTTGTCTGAAACGACGGTATTTTTAGCAGTGGCGGCGATAGCGGCCCGCAAGCTGGGGGGCCCGCGAGCCTTGACCGGGATTTTTCGGGAAATTATACCGGGATCCGGATCCGCGACGGGCCCTGCTACACCCCCCCCTATCATAACAATATTTTTATGAGTATTGTCAAGAAATTACTAAAATAAGGTAAAATGTCTTCAGATAAGATTGTGCATCGTGCTTCCAAAACGGCAATAACCATTATATTTTAGAGAGCAGTATTTATTATTTAACGTCTTGATACGAAGTATGTGTATTGTTTACCGTTGGCTGATAAGTAATGCAGCTATCGCTATGTCACGATCGCGGTGACTCACCGGCGCAGGCCGGCGAAAAGATAAACTCCGGTCCCGAAGGGGAAGTTTAAAATTTTAAAATAGCATCAGGTATCAAAAAGATCACTACATTTTGTGAAACGTGTCCTGGGAAACCATTTCTTTGCGAAGATTGTTTTAAGAACTTACATAAAAAGGCAAGATCCTTGTGAACTCTGGTAGTTTTTCTGTAAGGTTGTATTTTTTCACATTTTGTGCTTTATTTTCTCCGATGCGACTTGAAATTTTCTTTTATATTTAAGATGTGTAGTACTCATGTTTGTATACGCGCATTTTAATGACAAAACACCTGTTACTGCTTTTGTAGCAATTAATGTAATGTTAACTGTCCATAAATAATTTCATTTCATTTGAAAGTATAATTTAGCATAGGCATATAACGTGTTGCCAAATTAAAAAAATATTCTGACAAATACGGTTTTATATTTATTACATTCCTAACAAAAAACATTACAAACAATAGATTCAAGTTTTATTCATATTTCAGCACTAAAAATAATGTAAAACTTTAAAATAAAATGTGCCGACCCGATCGGTCGGCAAAATATCGTTTATTAGCAGATGATATATAACTGAAATTAAAAAAATGTGTTGACGAAATTAACATTCAATAACATTTTTAGTATTGTGTTCTCAAATTATAACTCTTTAAAAAGTTCCCAAAGACTACTGATAAACGTCACGGATCGATTTACTTAAGCCCTATAAAATCCCGCAGCCGGCCCGATCGGGTCGGCCGATGTTTGTAACAAGACGAGCTGTGCCGACCTGTTCGGGTCGGCGTGGCAGCTAACGTGTTAAAGAATAATTTTTATTTATGAACTCATTTGTATCATTTACTATAGGAATATATGTGTGAACTGGCAATGTTTCCTAGAACTGGCAATGTTCATTTTTTCTTTTGTTTAAAAATTAATAAAAAGTATTATTTTTATACAAAACCTAACTTATAAGACATCATTTTTCTCAAAAAGATGCGTAGAATTTATCTATGTAAAAAAAAATTATATGAAACGGTTTTGGAGTAAGTATGTTAGATGTCAAAAAATGATGTTAACATTTTTCAGAAAAACCTGTATCATCCAAAATCAATAGCTTACCACCTTACTCCAAGATATACAAAAGTTTTGTTTAATATTTGTGAATATATTTAGGGGGAAAAAAAAATTTGTTACATTTTCAAAAAAAAATTACGAAAAAAGAGATTTTGTTTGGCTTATTTTCAAAAATTCACCAAAAATTGTAATATTTATGGAAAACAAACTTCTATATATCATTATATTCAGAAAGGTGCATAGAATTTAGCTGTGTAGTAAAAAAAAAATGTTAGATTTAAAAAATTTAGAGTTACTATGTAAAATAGCAATAAATCAGAAAGTAACGTAGGCAAAAATTTCACAGAAAAAGCTATATATACCATACAAAAAATTAATTTGTTACGTTTTCAAAAAAACAAAAATAGGTTTACAAATAAAGGGAATTTGTTAAATTTATTTTCAAAAATTTACCAAAAATAGCAATATTTATGGAAAACCAACTTCTATATATCATTATATTCAGAAGGGTTCGTAGAATTTAGTAGTGTAATGAAAAAAAGAATTTAAAAAAAACACAAAAATCGAAGGCTAAATTTCACTTCAAAGTCCAATTGAGCATAGAAAATTTTGTTTTACATTTTTTTCAAGTATTACAAACGTTTTCTAGTATAAATGTGAATAACAATTGGTAAAAAAAAAAAATCAAATTCTAAAATTTTCAAAATAAAAATAATGTTTTCCCGTAAAAGTGGAAATCGACAGAAGTTAGGTTAGTTTTGTTACCTCGACAACCTTGGCCTAACTTGTAACTATCTAAAGCTAGATTTCACTAAAATAATAAACTACAAACAATATCACACATATACATTTGTATAATACACTTATACACTTGTATAATCAAATAAAACACTCCATAAAAGAACATTTGCTTTTAGGCCTAGGCTTGTAACTTTTCTAGGTTAGCCCAAATATAAACCATTCAAAAACTAGAACTTCACTCAAAAAAATAAACTTTAGAAATAAAAACACATATATTGTAACTTGTATACACAATTTATATACAATATTTGTATACACAAACCTTCATAATAACAGAAATATATAATCCCAAAACAATAAGCGCCACGCCTTTCCATCTCAATTTATGTCACAAACTTGGATATTCCGAGTTGAAAACAAGAAACAGAAAGTAACCGTACCCTATTAGATTCATATACCAAATAGTAGATCTAATATTCCTCTTTACAGTAGAACCGAAAACGGAAAGATTCTATATAAAATAAGATCTAATTCTTCAAAAGTGTCTAGACACTACAAAGCGCAAACCGGTCAGACAATTCAGAGGATCATTTCCTAGAATGGTTATAACTCATAACCTATATAACTAAGGATAATTTCGACTTCATAGTTCGAAAGAGAAAGAAAAATACTATATAATATTGTCAACTTGTACCATTTGGACAAATATTACCATTTCGTTAAATCATATGAACACAGAGGTTACAATTTCTAAAAACCGTCGATGTGACAGACTGAGACGAACCTAGCGCAATGAACGCCTACTTGAGTCAAGTAGTGTTTTTCTACTGTTAGCAACAAAATTTTTTCTAAACTTGGTTATGATAAAATGAAACATAACCTTTACAATGATATATAATACATTTTGATAATATAATATCTACTAGGATAAAGGTTGAATTGGAAAAAATGTAATTTTTAGCATGTAAAAATGACTGAAATTCTTGATTTTGTTTAATTTTTATATAATAAAAACTATAACAAATAGAAGTATTTGGAAACCACAGATCGAAACAGAAAGATGCGATCTATCGAACAGTGGTATGTTAAATCTGTTTGACAGAAATTTCAAATTGGGAATATTAGACAAACATGACGTTAGTTTTGTTTACAAGTTGTCTGCTCAAATCTTTGACGTTACGTATAAAAAAATACGCGAACTTCCAGCAATTTTTGGAATATTTATAACATTTTGTGGTTTTTTTTGCATGATTATGTATCTACGGAACATTAGCTTTCCAACATTATTTTTTTTATTGCGATAGGACGATTCCAAGTGGGCGAAATGTTGAATTGAAAAATATGTGTTTTAATTGAACTATTCGTCATTTATCGTGCATGTACGTGGACGTTTGCCAGATGGAGGGTTAAATACCTCATGTGACATACACAAATATTTTTCGAAACATAATTTTTAAAATTTTCATCGGTTTTTTATTACAAAGTTTTCTCAATCATTAACTATAGAATTATTTTTCATCTTGCACTTATTATTAGACTTATGGTGACAATGAGGAAATTGATGCTATTTTATTATAAGTGTTGTATTGATCTTTGTTTAAAAATGTAATCTTCTGTCTACATTTTCTATAGACATTAATTTAGTCTACATAAAGAGATCTACATTTTGTTTTAAATAAGTACCTGAAAAGTTTATTAAATTTAAGAAAATCAACTAATGTTCAAAAATGAAATGCGGTCTCTCTTTAATTGTTGGGGAAGTAGAGCCATTTTTTAAAAATATACGCGAAAGTTTAATATTGTTGGATATGATATCAAAGTATTATCTATAAATAATAATATTATTGTAGAAAATAAAAAATAAGCATGTACAAGTATTTCAGAGTACATGAACTGCTGTATGTCTTGTAAAGATTATAGGAACACTGTCTCCACATTTGTGAGTTGTGTCTTTAAAAATTAATAACTCTTGTTCAACTTTTTAAAAATATATAGAAAACGTTTTAGTACTGTGAACTATACCATATAGTTTCAAGTAGAATTTTAAAAATTCTGTTAACTCCCCAGTTGATTAATAACAAAACAACTAATGTTTTTAACATTATTAATTACAAAAATTGTTTACAAAATATGTTGTAAACTTAAAATCTGTGCTGTTACAACTGGAAATAGTTAAAGTTACTTCTCTCGAAATTATATGTAAAAATATTAAATAGGAAAAAAGTTATAACATTTTAAGTTAAAGTTGAAAAATTTTTTGAAGACATAAAAAATAACCATTTCGCTCAAATCTTTATAGATGCCCATTCCAAATTCCTCAAAAAATGTACTACTTTTAAAAAGTACATTACAAAATATTGATTACATGTAAAATTAAACAACAGTACTTCAATAAATTGACATGTGAATGAAAACAGTGCGTAATCCGCTCGCCTAATTATAGTTATTCCACAGCCAGTATGTGTTTAATTAGAAAACTCTCCCTAAAAACATCACCATTTACTGGATAACCTACACATTATTTGCAACTATATTTCAAGAGAATGAAACCTTGAAATGCTAAAAGTTTGATATTGGGCATTTGAATTCATTCTGTAGTGCTAATGCCCAATATGAAACATTTGGACATATACTTTATATAATACCTGAAACTCTTACTTGCTTCCATAATACGTGTGTCCAGCTTCAGATGATGCAGCTTATACAGTTTAGCAGCACAAATCAGCTATGCAGGGGAGACGAGTATTGTCGGCATATGTGGTTGGTTACTGTTCAGCCTCTGAAGTTTTTTTTTCAGTTTTTTTCTCAGCTGGTTGTCACTCACAGCACATTACAAAATGATATACCCTTCCACATCCAAAGTACAATGGTGAATTGACTATGTTAAAATGATGAAGGAATTCCTGTGTGACTATGTTCCCTATCCTGTAGCGAGATTAAAACGTTTGCACATGTCTGTTTATATTCTTCTATATCTGTAGGTCATTCAGTTCTTTTAATATATGAAATAGTGTTCTCCCAGCTATGTCATTGTTCTATTTGTCAATCCATTCTCTGGTCAATTCATGTCTTTCTTAGAGCATGCGCCACGTGATACCATTGTGAGTAATTTGGGATGAGACTGGAGAGCCACTTTGTCAGCACTTTCATTGTCCGATATGCCACAGAATCCATTGAAGGCATACAAATTTTGTTTTGACCGAATCCTATAGCAACTCATGGAAGGCTTGTGTATTTTGGCAGAAGAATGAGGACGGCTCATCTAAAACGTCAGTAGAAGAAGGATGGCTTGTAAACTGCTATTATTCAGCTGTTCTGCAGCAAGCTCAGTAAATGTTTTTTGATCTGCTGATTGAGTGAGCCATCTATGTAGACATGCAAGAAGTTCTGTTACTGAGTCTCAATGGTATTGAATGAAACCTCTCTCAAATGGAGTGATTTGTTCAGTTTAGTTAAATTCCCAACTAGTTCTGTATGAACCATAAGAGTTGTCCACAACAACAGTGGTATTGAATTGACAGCAAGAATAATGTATGGGGTATGGTGGTTGTGTTTTTATTTGAGCTGTTCTATTCAGAATCTGAAGGATCTCTTTCTTGAGCTGGAACAAGAGTTGAGGCATCTGGATGGTTGGTCCTTTACCAGAGCGGTATTTTTGAGGTGTTTTAGCCAAGTTCTCTCTACAATTGCAGAGACAATCTACATAGTAGTAATAGGCATGGTTTTGTTGCATATAATTTCAACATCTTGTATTCTTTTTAAAACTGTTTTCTTGCCTTTGTGTTCGGCTCAAACTGTCATGTCATCATCATATTTGAAAAACTTGCCGTCAGATAGTAATTGTGATTCCAAATCAAAAATCATGATGTTAACGAGAGATGGACTCAATACAAAGCCTTGTGTTATGCTGTTGCTTACCTTTTCTAGATTTCAAATAGTGTTGTTTATTTTGGTGGTGATCTTCCTATTACATAGAAAGGTGTGAAGGAATCATAGCATTTTATTTACCAGCCAAGTTTAGCACATTGGAATATGATAGATGTTGAGGGGGGGACCTTGTCAAAAGTATCTCAAGATCTATGATCACTGCAATTATAAATTCTTGACCACTGAAACACTTGTATCTGTCTTCTTTCAAGGTCAGAACATAATACACATTACTTCTCTGCGGTCAAAAGCTGGATTGATTTTGGCTTAGAAGGTTGTTCACTAGACGGACATATAACAGGTAATATTTTAGTAACCAATTTATAAATTCAGTGATTCGTAGACCTTTCCATAATGAAAAAAAAAAAGGTTGTTAATTTCAAGCTATCAGTTGAGTCTGTGTTAATGACTCTTTTCAAGAGTTTGCATAAGCATGGTATGAGAGAGATAAGCTGATAAGAGCTCAGTAGCTCTTTCTCCTTTTCTGCTTCATTATGGATCAACTCTCATTTTCAAGTAAAGTGCCAGAACATAACAATTGGAATCTAGTTTTGTCTTGTAGTGGGAGAAAACTTTAGTGAAATACTCTCGGAAAATATGAACAAGTTTGCAAGCACAAAAAAAAAAGTCGGTAAAATTGATGATAAATTTAAGCCAAATTTAGAGCCCAAATAGGATTGTACAAATTCTGAAGAAAGCCAATTTGGATGGCTTAATATATATGAGAATATTTGATTTACCTGAGCAAAAGATCTATTCCATTAGTGACCTTACTTCATACCAATTATTTTCAACTGTATGACTTATGGGAGGTTTCAAAAATTTAATCAATACTTTCATGTCGGTGACCCCTTATGACAGAGATTTAGATGAGGAAAAAATATTCAGTATCGTTTATCTTTATCAGTTTATCTATCTTCAAATATGAATTATTTACACAAAATATGGTACAAAGTAATAAATAATGGTATTGTTTCAGTTGAATGAATCAGTTATAATCAGTTATTTCTATTATTCCAATCAATAATTAAAAAATTATTCTTATTATTGAAGTTTCTTACAATGCTATGTTTCTATTTTTACAGTAATAGTTACCCGCTGCCTTCAGAAATCTATGATGGTCGTTGGTAAGCAAGCCCCAGCCAAAGTCTAACTGGCCATCTTCATTCAATTTTACACATTGCCAGTATATCTCTCTTTTTTGTTCTATACAATGCTTTATTATTTGATTGGCTTCTTTGTCAATGTGATGTATGTATAATTGTAAATCCAATGGAAGATACAATATAAAAGTTTGATTTTATCATGCTGTAATCACTTATTCATTTTGATTGTTTGATAATATTACATCTACAACTGCGGAAATAAAAATTTGTAAATCATTTGACACAGTAAATATTAATTTTAAAATATAATGTTTATTTTAATTTTATCATAGTATTTACTAAATTGTTCAATCCTGCATAGTCATTTTACCCATTGGCATACCTAGTATAAATTGGAGGGATGCTTAGATCTATAGTGTAACCAGAAAGAGGGTGGGAGGTGGAGAGTAATTAAATATGAATTACATATTGTAAAAATTAAAATATGTTATTTCCTGTTGTTAGTTGTTTTAAGAAGGTTAGGTTGATATTTAATTCATGTTTGATATGCAATGTTTAGCCTCAATTTGAAATTTTATATTTTCCATTGATCCAGTTAAACAGTTATAGCAATGTTTATAACTATTTTTGTTTTTCCAAACAACCAATTAAAGTAATAAATAAAGTTCATAAGTTACAGAATTATTGTTATGTATTGTGTATAATAAGGGAAATAAAGTGAAAATTGATTTTAAATTATATTTTTTTTTATAATATCAACAATTAGAATTTTACCAGGACCTTAGGAGTTAAGTCACCAAAATTAGGTCTTCCTCTATTTAGGCCAGCTTTTATTTTGTCTCCTGGTCTACTAACAAATCTTTTTTACAACATTTCCTTCTTCCATTCTGTATGCGGCCTAGCCATCTAAGTCAATTCTTTGGCTATTTTTATACACCCATGCTGCTTATACAACTCCTCTATCTCTATTTATTTATTCACCATATATCATTATCTAAAGTAAATCCAAATATTTTCCTCATGAGCTTTCTTTTCCAAGTTTCTAATCTTCTCTTATTTTCAGCTGATAGCTTCCAAATCTTCTCCTCACCCATAGGTCACCACTGGTCTTATTTACAGTTTTATAAATGGTTGGCTTTGTTGTTCAAAATTATTTTAAATATTGTTGTAAAATATAACATTGTGACCTCTAATTGATTATAGAAATAATACAAAGACATATCACTTATACCCAATTGACTATGCATTAAATAACTTAAACAAAACATTGTATAATTTGAAATTAAACAATTTACTTGGGTGTTATAATGGTTAAAAACGTTTATATTAACTATAATGGAAAATATAATGTTAAGATCATTATTAGTAGTCTACTATTTTATCTTCTATTGGATTATATTAAATAAATATTAGAGAAACTACTTGGTGGAATGTAATAGCCTATGTACTATAGCCTATAAGAGCATGAATACAAATTAAACACTTAAAACATTTTATTTTATTATTGTAAATAATTTGTATTTTTTAGCTAATAATTCAGGATAGTTTGAAAAAATAACAGACTTGAGATATGTAAACAATTAAAAGACAATAACAAACATTCCCTTATAACTATGTAAGTAGAATAAAAGTTTATTTTGTAATTGGAATAATATGTATGATATTATTATACTTAATATTGAATGAGGTTGTAATTGTTTAAAATTATATGTTTATAATTTTAAATTGAGATTATTTTTTTAAATATATACGCTCTGAAATCAAACTGTATATTTAAAAGAAATTAATGTTCCTTTAAAATACCTTGATATTTCATTATTAACATATCAATTCACTTTACATTTTTAATTCCAACCATGTTAACTTACTTATTCATGTTTTAGTCTTCTTTTATTTTATAATGTTTTGCCTTAAAAACTGTTCTAACATTGATGAAAATATTACAAAATTTATTTTATGTACACTGATTTTAATGTTATAAGCTAGAAGTTTACTGATAATATTTAGAAAACTTTTTAAATTTTCTAAAAGTGTAAACAGAAGTGCTGTGATTTAATATTTTTAAATAGTTATGTTTACTTAAGTAAATATAAAGTACTATTAGTACATTCAATAAGGACATTATTAGTGCAAAGCATTTGTTTTTAATAGTAATTTGAGAAATGTTCTTTTTTTTTTTACAAAATTAATTTGTTTATTTGTAAAATAAAACAATACTGCTTGTACATGTATAAATTCTATAACATTATAAATATATTTATAGATTTTTATAGAAATACAAATATAATTTAGAATAAATATACTTTGCAACAATTTTAATAAATCTTCTCTAAAAATTATTTATATGAACCTGTTAACGGCCAGATGAAAATTTAAATGTCGATTTAAAAAATATCATGAAACACATGGTAGTTTTATGTAAGAAAAGCCACAAAAATACAATTTTGACATGGTATTGCAAAAGATGTATAGTATGTATGTTTAGTCAAAATTATATATATCTTAACAATATTGTTTGTTCTTTGATATCAACATTTTTGTGTTAGAAGATAGAGGGAAAATTTGACAAAATTTCAAAAATTGGATTTTGCCTTGTTGTTTTAAAGGCAAAAAATCTTTCGGTCATCATCAACTAAGATTTGAATAAGGAGAAAAGAACATAAAAACCCTCTAATCTTTGAATACACTAATAGCATCAGGGTCAGAAAAGAATAACAGTTGGTCAAGAAAGGTACTTATCCAAAACAACAAGGAAAAAGGTGTAGATCCAGCCAGGGTCATTAGGATTGTGTTTTGAGCTACAAAAGGGATATAAAAATATATTTCACAGCTTTTTCATTGTATATTTTATAGTACTGCATAATTACAAAAAAAATAATAATAATAATGAGATATGATGGTAAATAAGATTATTGGACCACTTTTAACTAAAGTTAACCAGCCTCTCAATGAGTAATTTTTGCTACACTAGTAGCTAAACATAACATAATACAGTAACTATAACTATTATATTTTAATAGTATTTACTCTTATTTTGTTTGTAGTAGCAAAACACAACGGCATATAATTTTTTACCAGGCTTTCAAAAAAGTAATTTTCACATTTCATCAAAATTAGTAGAGTTGATTTTGATAAATTAGGTAGTTTACAACAGCTCCATGAATGATATGTTTATTTTTTTATGGATAACTTCAATACCGGAATTGTTGGAGAGATGATGACCAATAAGTTTGTTTGGCTATGTTTTAGGAGGAATCACAAACAATAATCCTAAAACAATGCCTCACTAATATAAATGGTGGCAAACTAAGTCTATACTGAAGTAACAACTATCAGCTGTTGCTGAACAATACTTGCTGCCTATGTGATTTTGTCAATGATAATTTTCTGTTATACATAATATATTTTTTTAGCAATTTTATTGTAAATTGTAATTAATTCTCTTTCATTTAAGACAAATTTCATAGAAATTGAGTGAAAAATATGTTTTCTACAACAAAAACAACAATTAGCTAAAATATTAGTCTGTGGACATTTTAGCTGTTATGTTCGGAGCTGATATATTGACCCGTGGCCTTCTAAGGGTTAAAAAAAACATATAAATATTTGTTTTCAAAAATATTCATACCCATATTTTTAAATTTACCCATTTTAGAATAAATATTTTTTTTGTTTTTGAAATAGAGAGACATAGTTCTGATTAATTTTTGTATATTTTTAACCATACCTTCAGAATTACAATTTCTCATATATGGTTTGGAACAATATATACATATTTTGAGCCATAAAATTTCACATCACTAAAATTTGATCAAACTAACTGAGAGAGTTTTAACCTTTCATTCCCACATTTTGATTGATGATGACTGACTCAGATTCTAGTGAACAAGATTACCTTAAATCTTAGAGCCCATTTTGAATAAATAATTTTTAAATTTAATTTAATTTTTTTATTTTTATTGTATATGGCCAATAATGTGCACAGAGCGAGCTTCAATTAGCTTAAAATGCCAATCAACGTGTCTAATTTCATTCAAATATTTTGAGGAATAACGGCTGTAGTTCATGATGTATTAACATGCCTGTAGTCATCATTTTTTAATCTACTTTTTCAACTGCAGTTTACCTAACATTGGATTTGTCAAAGAAATCTCAACACTAATTTTCTACTTGATTAGAATGCTTTTTTCCACCATTTATACAAGAGAAAATTAGTGTAAATGAAAGAAAATTGACTATGTTAATATATATATATATATATATATATATATATATATATATATATATATATTAGGAATGAACATATATACATAATATGTAGTTTTAAATTTATTTTAAAATTAAGTAAAAAAATTTTACAAATAAAATGTTAAATGGTACAGGTTATTTGGAATTATTTTATTTCTCTATTGTATTTTTAAACTATTTATTAATTATGAAATCATTTCACAAGGTGTGTTACTCTGAACTGGTACTCAATTAATTAATAATTGTTGACTGTACTTTTATTAATTATTAAACAAAATTGATTTAATATTCTATTTATTGAATTTTGAAGTAATAACGAATGTTGACAATATAGCTAAGATAAGTTTTGATGTGTTATTTTGTCCCTAGTTTTACAGAAGTGTTCAGACTCCTCAGAAGCACCTTTAGGATCTAAGGAGTTACATGATCTAGCATACTCAAATTTATTTGTCTAACTCAAAACCTGGTATACGTTTGATGTATTATGAAGCTTTTTCTGGGTGTCATAATAAAGATCTCATATTATTGTTGTGCCTGGTTCCATAAATTCAGTCAGCAAAACTCCCTTGCAGTTCCAAAACATTGTCATCATTTTCCAATTAGACTACGTTTGTTTTATTTTCTTGATTTGTTTGGTGATTGAGGATGCATCCACTATATTGGTTGTTAATTGGTTTCAACATTTAAAAACCTAACACGTATCTTATCCCCAATAACAATTCAGTCCAAGTAGCCATCCTCACTTTCATCATAAAGATCAAGAAAAGTCAAAGCTACACACATTCTTTGTTTTTTGTGATGATCAGTCAACTGCATAGGCACTCACCTTGCACAGTACTTACGAAAATCAAATTTGGCAGTAACAATTCCATATAGAGTGGTTCTAAATATCTGAGGACAAAATTCTGGAAGCTGAAAAATTGTGAAACTGTGCTTTTAACATCAGTTTTTACAACCTTTTGAACCAATTCATTAGTCACAATTAAATGACGTTCTTTTACTTCTTCGCCATGCACATATGTATGATCATCCCTGAATTTTCTGCACCAATCTATCACAGCATTGTCACATTATTACTATACGCTGGACACAGGCAGTGATGAATATCAGTAGCATTCTGTTTTTCTGCTTGCAGAAATGGAATCACCACACGGACCTCCCAACTGGAGGCAATAGAATGCACAATTTATTTTTGCTTATTACGTGCACAACAAACCAAATGGGTTGAAAATTTGAAAATTGATGTGTATTAAGGTTAATAGTTACTGATTACAATAACAAACCATGTATGTTGCTAAGGAAACCAACTTGATTTTACCAGTCCATCGGAAGTTAATTTCTGAACAGCTCTTGTAAAATTATGTTAAGAGGAGTCAAATAAAATTTCATTTCATTTCATATGACAAAGACTCATCTGGAGATCATTATTGCATTTACTTTTAAGCTGTAACTTAATTTTATAATGCATATCATTTACAATAAATAGTTTTTGGATTGGAATAAAATTTAAGTTGTGTAATGAAACTAATTGTATCTGATTTTTAATGAAATAAATGTCATAATAAAAATAAATAAAAGAAGAAAATATAGAGCTTATGTTCAATTTAAATGCAAATTAGTATCATATTGTTTACATTAAATTATGTGTATTGTAATTAAAGCATTTATTAATTTTAAAAGTGCATAAGCTCAATGTTTATATATATATATATATATATATATATATATATATATATATATATATATATATATATAGTTTTACAATATACCAATTAATCTTGGACAGTGTGAGTGATGCTAAGTTATAAATAATTTTATAAATTGTATTATGTTCCTATATGTTTTAAATACAATATAAAATTTGATTAAAATACTATTTTGGATATTGTAAAATACTTTGTGTAGTGAATGTATAAATTAAATCCCTAATTTCTTATAACTAAAACATATTATTTGAAGAAATAGAAAGGTTTTTTTCCCATTTGATTTTTAAGAAAAGTTAAAATGACTGCCATGAATGATATAACTAGATTCAGAAATAGTATATGTATCTTAAAACATGTTATGTAGACTACATAATAATTACAAAAATTAAATAAAACTAGGTGTGATGTGTAATGTGAACTCCCATTTTTTATTTTTTATTTTGAGTTAGAGAAATTATGAGAGCAAGAAAAATGAATTGAGATGTCAAAACATAAAAACAGACCTATATGCTAATCTAGAAAGGAAAATGTTTTTCCAAATCAATAAAAAATAATGTTCAAACACACCATAACAGGTCAACATATCAGATATACATGATAATGTTCAAAGGATTTTTTTAAGGTATTCTTGTGTATAATGTGCATTAAATGGGCAGTGTATAATAAAATGAGCATAGTTTATTTCTGTATTTATATAATTATGTATCCAATGATTCCAAGGTATAACTAGGTTTTTGAAAGAAAGCAGTATAATTCATTGTGTATTCATCTGCCACAAGAATGACACAAGAACACTGCTTTAGTAGATAACAGCAATCACAGTGTAAAATTATGTGTAGCACCCAACTTATACCTTTCGTAAAAGTAGTACAAAGACAGACTTTTATAAGTATAACGTAAAAATTGTTAGTGATAAATAATAGACTTAAGGTTTTTTAACTTGCCCTAAACATCAAATATTCGTTGTATAGGTTCTAAATGATATACTGTCATTGTATGGTTACAACATGATCATTCAGTTAGTTCCACACTAACATTCATTATCTACCATAGAGGTCTCCCTTTTTGCACAAGACTTAATACTGTCTTGGCACCATGTAAGCCTATTATAGGGTAAATAAACCTCTGAGGGAATAAAAATTGGATAGGAAAGAACCCTGATGGGAATGAACCTAGTAAATAAATTGAGATAAGAACCATATAATTAGTCATGACAGAGGTGTTAGATTGGTAAGTACCAAGCAGGCATCCAACCTAACAGATCAATGATAGATGGCATCTTAATGGTAAGATTGGTGCTAGAAAAAAATGTATCAATTCTGACTTTTCATAGATTTTAACCAGGCATATATTGAGATTAAGAGAACTGAGTTGTGGAAAGTGATGAGATATTTCAAGATATCAGATAAACTCATTAAGCTGGCAAAGATGACAGTAACAGGTGTCAGAAGCCAGGTGAAAGTGCAAAAAGCCTATCCAGAAATTTTACAATAGAGGAATTATTAAGTCAGAGAGATCCGTTGTCACCCATTCTGTTTAACCTAATAAAAATAGTCTTTATATTTTTTAGGCGAAGTTCGGATCATAAGGTACTCTCTTGCACTTTACATCTAATAACATATTACAAAAATTATATATTTAACATATTACATCAAAATTAATAATACAAATTAAATTAATAAACAAATAAGAAACTATAAAATAATAATTACTTCTAAAAACATAATATATTAAACAAAATATAATAATAATAATTTAACACATTTATTTTTAAAGTAAAATATAACTAAAAGTAAATTGTTCTATACAAAAAATCAAATATAAACATACTCACACTCTCAAACACACATATACTTAAAAACATTCTCTCCAAAACACTAATACCCTCTTAGCACCTGAAACTACTCAGAACGGTTGCAAAACCAACAACCCAAAGTTTTCTTGAACTGAACATGATCCTTGATGCATTTCAAACTCTCTGGCAATGAATTCCAAAACCTACACGGTGTCACAGTTAATGATCTATCAAATATTTCAGTTTTGTGTCTGGGTATAACTAATAATGTAGCTCCTCATTGTGTGTCAGAAGCATTTATATTTAAACTAAAAACAAACCTTTCAGCCAGATAGTGAGGCATCCCAGTGTACAGAATAGCGTGCAATAGCAACAATGTATGATAGTTTCAATAAGAACAAAGTTTTATAATTGAAATTTGTATATAATATTATTTTGTAACATGATCATCCTGTTTAAGTTAAAAATGAACTGTAAACAATAATTTTGAGCACGCTAATACCACAATCATGTCATTGATTACAGTATCACAATAGTTAAAATATGGAAAAATTAATGTTTTCACCAGCTGTTCTCTAACATCAAACGGCAAGCAATCTTTTATCTTCTTCAAAGTGTGCATGCCAGCAAATACTCTACTGCACATGGCATTAACATGATCTGTCCAGCTTAGAGTATTGTTTATAGCAAGACCAAGATTTTTTTACTTTAAAACAATAAGGCAAATCATTGTCTTTTATTGAATCACTATTTTAATCAATTTTATTTGTGAGTATTTTACAATAGATACATATAGATTTAGTTTTACTGTGTTTTAACTTCAGTCCATGCTAACAGCCCAATCTTCAATAGCATTAAAATCAATATTTATTTTGTCTATAGTCTCAGCAATTTCTGAGACATGAAAATGATAATATACTTGCAAGACATCAGGATTCAAATGAAATTTCAAGTATTTCAGTATATTGTATACATCATTTATATAAATGCTAAGTAATAAAGACCCTGGGGAACTCCTCTACAAATATGTTGCCGGGAAACGACTTTTTGCCAGACTTTACACACTGGCATCTTCCAGCCAACTAAGATTCAGACCATTTAACAGAGTCCACAAAAAATCCCAGTTTCATCAATTTAGCTAATAATAATGGATGATATACAAAGTCAAATGCTTTTGAAAAATCAAATAAAACTAAAAACATACCTTTTACTTTACCCACACCTACTATCTTAATAGCATGCCACATTTGAGCTGATGATTTGTTAGTTGACAAAGCATTATAAGTGTATCTAATTTTTGAGTTTCTTAACTCCTGTTTGATCTTATTTCTTAAGTGGCAGTAGTTATGTAAATCATCAGAAACGTGCGAAAAGCAGCATCATGCTGACTCATCAAAACACAAATAGAAGGTGTTATCCAAGGAGCTGAATGTTTAGAAATCCTTTTATTTATTTTTTATTGGTGCATGTTTATTGTAAAGTGCCAGTAAATTATTATTAAACTTGGAGACCATAGAATTTATATCATATGTGTATATATCTTCCACAGGAAAACTGTTTTGATCAGACATGAAATCAAAGTTATCAATCTTTTTGTACTCTCTATAATTAACAAAATTTTGATTAAGTTTATATTTTTGCACTAAATGTATGCAAAAAATAAAATCATTTTTTGATAAAGCAGGAACAGATATTTGACCATGATGTACCACATGATTCTCATCACTTACAGTTATGAGATCCAAGAGTGTGCGAGAAATACCAGTGTTGTGAGTCGCCTGTAAAGGTAGAATAAGAGTCAAAGAATAAAACATAGTGGGATTTGTGTATAGCAAAAATCAACGTTACCCAGTAAATTTTTGTTAAAATCACCCATAGCAATAACATGTGCATATCCTGGCATAAGTTTAATAAAATCAGATTCGAAGGCAGACATTAAACCTAACTTATGTAGTCTGTAGCACACTCTCAGTAGGATGTTTACAGATGGCAACTTTATGTCAAGGAAATTCATCAATATGCCCAGTAAAAATTGAGCGTTAACATGTACAACTTTTAAGAACTCTGGATACGGAAACAACTCTTGCAAAAGAAGTTATGGAACACACAGACCATGTCTAGCCCTACCAACATCACAATTCGTCATCAGGATTCACAGAGACTACAACCCGCAAAGAGGAGCTCAAGGCGCAGAGCAAAAAAAGTTACAAGCTATTGAAATTAACCCAAGTGGTAATATTTATAATAGGTTGGTTCAACATATGGCATATGTTGTATTGATGACCAGGATGCCAGTGATAGTGAGAGAAGCCTTTAATGAAATTGAAACAGCAGTACAACAAATGAGACTAGAGATTAACCAAAATAAAACCAAATTTATGGAAACCAGGAGGGATGGTCAAAGATCTGTAGATTTAGATGTACATGATTACCATTTTGAGGCAGTAACAGAATTTACATATTTAGAGGCAACACTTTCATCATTACAGACTTGACCAGGTGTTTTAGTGCAACAAACAGGTGCTATGCATCACTATATACACTATTGAAAAGTTAAATGATAAGTAGGAGAATGAAACTAACCCAATTTGAAGTATTCTGAGATCTAAAGTAGTATAGTAGTGAACGGGGTCCTTACAAAGTCTAATTAGAGTAGACTTAAAATTTTGGAAAGGAAAGTACTGCAAAAGATTTTTGTATCAGTGATGTAGGGCGATGAGTGAAGAATAAAGATTAATACATAGCTATAAATCCTATTCAATGAATCTGACCTTGTAGAAATAATAAAAACAGGTAGGTTTTGAGATGGGTGGGTCATAATATTTGGTGTACATTGGATAAACAATAGTTGAAGGTAAATGTCAAAATTGTCATTACGACATCTTGGTGGATAACGATTGGCAGGTTAAATCTATTTTTTGAATACATTTATTGAAACATAGCGTTAAGTCAAATAATACATATTCATAAAAACTAAAATTTGTATTCTACTTTTTAAATGAGATAGTATTATATTTTACTACATCCTTGATGTACTCTCCTGTTCTTCGTATTTATTACCTCTGTTGATAGTGGTTGATGAGGCCCATTGTCTTCGTGTAACAAAGCAAAATTAAAATAAAACTTGAAGACACATTATAGCTATGACCAAGTTTTCATTTAATTACATGTATTACTTATTTGCTGTTGACAATATCAAACTAAGAATATGTATAAATATTAAAATGACAGGTATACACCACACGAAAAAAATTAAATAAAGTAGGCTCAAAACTATCTGTGTTAGTCAGCTGAGCCAGATAAGCCGGATGGTCAGGTTAAATTACTTCCTTTGAATTCTTCAACCACAATTGTGATAGTTACAAATCAGTAGCGTTTTACTGCAGGTTTAAATTTATGTTTATAGAATTTGATAAAAAAATTATTATGGTAGAAAAGTTAATAAAGTGATAAAAATATTTATAAAATTTAACATTTATTTAAAGAATGTAACAATGATAACATATATTGAACCATATTTTTCTTGCATCAATCATTCATATTTGACAAACAGCAGCAGCAACTTTATTTATTTTGTTATAAAGTTACACAACTAATCATAAATCAAAATAACACAGTAATAAAAACTGAACGATGCATAAACATAGATCATAAATCATAGATGATTATCAAAATTTAATTTATATTTCTTTGATCTAATGGACAATATATAAACATCTAATCGCAATGTATTGTGCTATATGGTTTGAATTACGGCAAGAAATGTACACTTTTCTTGAAGAGGAAAGACAGGAGTGTGCCAACACTTTGTGAAATCAGATATTTTCATAAAAACTAACATACTTTTTCAATATCTTTGAAAAGTTAAATTCATTGAATATATTCTCTGTGGGAAGTAACATACACATTTAGAAATTGGTCAAAAAGATTTCAGCCTTCACAAAAAAATTACAGCCTTTAGAGATGAAAAATTGATGAAGATTGTGGCAAAGACTTTTCTCCTTGTTGGAAAAGTTTGTGATTTCCAATGAATTTGATTTCTCTTTCAATATAAAATCTGTTTTTGAAGAACACATCACAATTTCGCAACTGGTTTAAACAATCCTTTCAAGAAGACAATATTGACAAGTTCACGTGAATTCAAAACCCATTTATGCCAAAAATACATTTGAATTTTTTTTTGTAGAAGAAGAAATCTCACTGAGCTGTCATGGTGTCAATACACTCAAGACAGAATTTGGTAACACAGAACTAACTTTTTGATATCAGTAAAAGAAGATTTTCTGTTTCTAAATTCAACAAATCTCAATTACAATTGACATCATATTTGTTTGAAGCTGGGTTTTCGGCAATGTTGTTATAAAAAAACTAGTATCACGTAAAAAAAACATTGTACAGAAAGTGAGAAAGCTGTATTCAGTTTGATTTCAAGATTTGAGAAGATGTGATGTGAACAACGGGCTCATTCTTACCACTAATTCCGATTTATTTAGTCAATGTTATTTTAACGCCTATGTTCTCAATTTGGAAGCTATGGAAACATCGTGATACACTTAGGGCGGCAAAACCATAAAAAGATTCGAAACCACTGGTTTATTTTATAAAATAATTCACCATATTATTATTAATGGATTTAATTTATTCTTTTTTTTTTAATTCAAGCAAACAGATTTGTATTATAATGTTGTATAATTTGATATGTTTCATTCATAAGGAGGGTGAGATGGGTGAATTACAACTTAATGAGAAAAAACTCATTTTTATTAAAGTCTAATTCCAAAGTTTATTCACAAGAGAAATTGTGTGAAGAGATCTCACCAATTAGAGCATATCCTTTTTTACCCAGTTGACCAATAATAGTGAAAAATTACTCTATTATAAAAATATGTCATCTATCAACTAACAAAAATTAATTATAAACATTACTACCATTTATTTTATGGAAGAGGAAGCTTTCCTGAAAGGACATCATGCTTGATTATCTCCGTTTAAAGTTAAAATATGGTGAGCACACTGCATGGGTGCTTATAGTCTGTTATGGCTGCTGTCTGCAAAGTCACTTCCTTTCCTAGTGAAATAAATATGACAATTATTATTATCAGAATTGTTACTAAAATAAGCATTGTAACCGACACAAAAACATTACCTCTACTTTATATATTTAACAAAATGTTACAATTTTTTTATCCTGTGCTTTTTTGTGGGACTAACTACATGCAGAACTTGCAATTATATGTAGTGGTACTTTTCTGAGATTGTTTTTATATGTATAGATGCCTACCTTAAGTTCCCCATGTTATAATTCTGTAATATAAATGAAAAACCATAATGTATAGACATTAAAATATGCATATTACAAAAAAGATTGGCCAAGTTTCAAGGAGGAAAAATTCCAGAAGCTCATAGTTTATCTACATGGTCTGACCAAGTCAGTCCTCTATCTATGCTTACATTTGAATTAAAAACTTAATTTAAAATTAATGTGTACATTTTAAGATGTACTGAACAGTGAAGAGAAAAATCACTATTGATTGGAAAATAATGATTTTAATTTAGTTAATTTGTAACAAACTCTGAGTGAATAGTAAGTAACAAGAGACTCATGCAAGTCTACCAAAATAATTGTTATTATTATGTTATCGTTAATATTATTATCCAGGTTGTGAAAGTTGCACCTAAACCATGAAGTATTCCTTGTCGTTTGAACTAGGCAGAAGTTCACATAAAACCCACATTCATAGCAAAATGCAGATCTTTAAGATGTTGTTTTGTATATAGTTAGTGTCCCGATAACCTTCAGCTAAACACTGCTGTCTCATTGATGCCAAGGCACCACACTCGTAAAGAATGAGAAAGGATGACTCCACATTCTCCCCACACCTTTGGCAGTGCTGATCATATACCAACCCCATAAAATGAAGGTGCTTTTTGAAGAATTTATACCTGGTGAGCACCAACTTGAATTTAAGCCCAAATACCAACTTCACTTCCAACCACCCAAAACCAAGCTAAGATGTCTTTTCAGCCCGTCAAATCAAACATCTTTTATTGTTATTTATTCCCAAAACTTTTTGACATGTTATGACACTGGTGGTTTCCCAACACCTCTTCTTATGTCAGTTTATCTATAATTGTAATTTCTTTTTTATTACCTTGTGTTAAAGATGAATTACCAAGTGCTATAAAATAGGTAGCTACTCACAAATACAGCCAACCCCGATTCCCTCATAACCATTAAAAGTAGTAAAAACGTGTTTTCTCTGTTTTACAATCAGCAGTAATGTATAGAGACAAAAGTATTGAATATTTATAATACTAAGTAATCATTACACAGTTTTTCTTTACCAAAGTATTAGTTATTTGAAGTTTATTGACTAAAATTAAATGTAGTAATTTGTGTAAAATAAAATTTGCTTTTCACAAGTAATATGGAAAATATTAAAACTAACTTTAATGTTAATATGATGTAATATAATATATATTATTATAAAAATATAAAAAATTATGAGGTAGTGTGCACTACATACCTTATTGGTCTGACTGGACAAAGAGCTGAATATGAGCTCTCTCCCACCACAAACTATTTTATAGTTAAAGACAAAGGAGTAAACTATATAATTATTGAAAATTCATTGGTCAAGTGACTTAGGAGTGGGGATACTTACTTCCCCTCTTCATGTAACTAGCAATAATGTCATTGTAATAAATAATTGTAAATTCTTTGACCTTCTCATAACTTAAAAAAAAAACTATAGAAACAATATAAAAACATAACTTAATTAATTTAAATCAATATATTAAAATATCTTTGAGAATATGATACTAGAATTTATGAAAGTATCCATTTTAGAATATGGAAGTATATTGACAATGCTGAGAAATTTATAAAATAATACACTAGAATTTTAGAAGAATTTTGTTCTTTTAGGTGCAAGATAATACTGAAGAATTTTTAAATATGACAATAACATTTATGAAAGATTTATAGTATATTTTAGGTTTATGAAGTACTTTGACAATACTGAAGAATTTCAAAATATGACACTAACATATATTTAATAATGAATGTGTCTTTTAGGTTGATGGAGTGCATTTACAATGTTGAATAATATATAAAATACTACACTATGAGTTATTTTATCTTTAAGATCGAGATGTGCATTAAAAAAGCTCAAGAATTTATAAAATACTACACCAGAATTTATTTAAAAAAATATTTTTGTTTGACTATGGAAGTGCATTGACAATGATGAAGAATTAAAAAATACTACACTAGCATTTATGACCAAATCATTGTTTCTTTTAGCTTAGGAAATTATGCTAAAGAATTTATAATATACTTCACTAGAATTAAAAAGATTTATTTTACATTTTCAGTTGAGTAAATACATTGACAATGCTGAAGAATTTAAAAGATATTACACTAGAATTTAACAAAGATTTATTGTTTCTTTAGTGTATTTATTTATTTATATTTATGATTATTTATTTGTTATAATCTTTTTTATGTAAAGTTATTCCACTGTTTTGATTCTTAATAGTTTATAATTTTGTTATTGTGAAAATTTAAAATGTGTTTGTATATGTATAATTGTTAAGTGTTTTGTAGTGTATGTATGACTCATGATTTGTATGCAATTTTATTGTCACCCACAATGAAAAATAAATTAAATGAAAGGTTTAATTAAAAAGTTCATTGGTAACCTGGGGAATTTGTAAAATACTACACTAGAATTTATGAAAGAATTTTGATTCTTTTAGATTGTAGAAGTGCATAGACGATACTGAACAATTAAAAAATATGACACTAACATTTATGAAATAATTATTGTTTCTTTTAGGTTGAGTTTGCTATCTAGAATACTGGTGAAGTCGTAAAATACTCTACTATAATTTATTAAAGAATTTTGTTGGTTTTAAGTTGAGGAAGTGTATTGACATTGCTGAAGAAATGAAATATCCTACACCAACATGTATGAATGAATTATGTTGAGAATGTTCATTGACAATGCTGAAGAATTTAAAAAATACTTCACTAGAAATTATGGAAAAAAAACATTGTATGTTTTAGGTTATGGAACTGCTTCGATACTAAAGGTTTTAAATATACTACACTAGCATTTATGATCAAATCATTGTTTCTTTTAGGTTATTAAACTGTATTGACAATGCTGAAGAACTTATACAATAGTACACTAGAATTAAAATATATATATATATATATATATATATATATATTTATTAGGTTAGGAAGTGCCATTCACAATGTTCAAGAATTTTAAAATACTACACTAACATATATGAAAGAATTGATGATGTTTGTGGTTGAGCAAGTGCATTAACAATGCTGAAGAATTTTAAAATATTACACTTACACTTAGAAAAGGATTATAGTTTCATTTAGGTTGAGAAAGTACATTGAGAAAGCTGAATAATTTATAAAATACTACAGTTGTATTTATGAATGAATTATTATTTCTTTTATATTGACAAAGTGCATTCACAATGTTGAAATTTTTTTAAATACTGCACTAGCAAAAAGAAGTATTGTTTCTATAAGGTTGAGAAAGTGCTTCCTGACAATTCTAACAACAAGTCTAACAATTCTGAATAATTTATAAAATACTACTCTGTAATTTATTGTACCTTTTAGGTTGAGGAACTGCATTTACAAAGCCAAAGAATTTATACAATAGTACACTATAATTTATAAAAGAATTTTGTTTCTTGTAGTTTGAGGATGTCCATTAACAATGCTTAAATTTTTTGTAAATACTACAATTGCACTTTGAAAAGGAATATATATTTTTTTATGTTGAATAAGTACATTGACAGTACTGAAGTATTTGTACTATAATACATTGGAATCTATGAAAGTTTTCTTAAATTGTTTCCATTAATGGTGTCTATTAATCATTGTAATTAATACAAATGTTTTGATATTGGTTACTTGTTTGTTATTTATCCATCTTTTAAAACAGGAGCATATTCTAAAATAGGGAATATACAGCAATTCTATTAAGGAAGCACATCTCACATCTCCACTCTCTACCCTCACTTCATGCAGTAATGATAAAAAACTAAAGTAATTTTTTTGATTCAAACTAGCTCCTAAATCTGGAAGCACGTAAGGATAGTCTACATCCCAACTGACTAGACCAATTTTCACTAATATGTTTCTTCAGTTTATTAGTTGTGTATTACGGAGCCTGATTTTTTTATTTTTTATTTTAAAACTATAATCACTTTTTAAGACCCTAAAAAATAATGCAAAAAATTTGATAAGGGTTGACAGTGACACCTTTTACATCTAATTTTTACACATAAAAAAACTCTGAAATGTACAAAATAATTGAATAATTTTCCTTATTTTGATAAAAATTTGGTACTAGCTATCATTTGGAATTTTTCATTTCTAATGGAAAGTATAGACACAACACGAATACTTGAATACATGAGATGTGACATACTGATTTAGGTTATAAGTTTTCATGTTTCAACAATATCTGATTGGAATCACTAGTTCCGATTTTTAGATATTCAATATTGTGTTGGATGAATGGTTTATGGTCACAATATAACTTACCAAGCAGACATTCATGCCAAGTGACATCCATTTTGTTTGGTTTGTGGACATTTTGAAACGAACTTGATCAAAATCGTTAGAACAGATTTTGAAATATTCAAAATTTTGAGTTTTGGTTTTAAAACAGTAACACCTCCCAAATTTTTAGTTTGGTTGGTATTTGGGATTTTATGAGTGTGTCCATGATTGCACAGTTTGTTATACAATAAAACTCTGTTTATACAAAGAGTTTTGTATAAACGTGTCATACAAAAAATAGTTTAAAAATCTAACGTAGTAACTATTATTATTTTTTTTACAATACATTCCCGATTTAGGAGTTAAAGTATTAGAAAATTCAGTATTTCATTGAAAACAATATATATATATATATATATATATATATATATATATATATATATATATTGTGTATTAGTGTTAATTAAGATTTGGATTGAAAATATGATTTCCAACAGCTAGCCTTTTATAACCACGGATCTTTAGTCTATATGTGTAGGAGTTATATTATTTGTTTGCTCGGTCAACAAGCTTTCGGTCTTCTTGCTTGTAGGAAGTGAGGGAAATCCACAGTCCACAGTTGTACACTTTCACGCAGACGCAGTAGCAGTAGAGCAGTGACAGTCGAAGGGACGATATGTTACATCAACACCGGATTGTCAGCTGATTACGAAGTGTCAAAACACGTGACCATAACCATAACAATTAATTGTTAATATTATATTGTCTGTGACAAAAAATTGTGTTCGTATGTGATTAGCAGTGACTGTGTTCTTCAACAACAGTATAAATGTATCCCTGTAATACAAAAGCTATGCAAACATCTGTTTGGCTACTGTTTATCTGTGTGATAGTGTCTCAAGCGAAAGGTAAGTAAGGCTAAGATTTTTACGTAACTTAATCTCAAACACAATTATTGTTGTTTTTAAAACTATCCTGAGACTTGCAATCATTTATGTGTAGTTACCACTAATTATTTCTTGTCTATTTTAAATTGTTTCCGAGTTGGTTTTATCAATTTTATTTAACTTATAGTATCCATTGATCAATCTGTTTATTAATTATCTTGCACTTTAATTATATTGCTTCTCTTGGTTTTAACGTTCCATGAAATTTTAGTTAATCCTGATTAATTTGTAAAGTAATTATCCTGTATTTCATACGGCTTCTGTTGGTAACAATAATCCATGAAATTTTGTTACCACTGATCATTTGGTTCATTATTTATCGTGTATTTTACAGTGCTTCTGTTGGTTTTATCGTTCCATGAATTTTAATTTTCTCTCATGAATTTCCTCATTAATTATCGTGTATTTATATTGTTTCTGTTGGTTTTAACTTTTCATGGACTTTTAGTTACCACTGATCTACATTGTTCATTAATTATCGTGTATTTCATACTGCTTCTGTTGGTTTCATCCTTCAATGAACCTTTAGTTATCACTGATAAATTTCTTCAATAATTATCGTGTATTTATATTGATTTTATTCTTCCATGAACTTTTAGTTACTACTGATCAATTTGTTCATTAATTATATAATGTATTTATATTGTTTCTGATGGTTTAATTGTTTTTCATGAACTTTTATTAACCACGGATCAACTTGTTTATTAATTAACATATGTTTTATTGCATTTATTGGTTTTATCATTTCATGAACTACCTATAGTTACCATTGAGAATGTCAGTTGTTATGGAAATAATAATGTTGGGGGAAGGGGTCTATTCAAGTATTACTAATGTGACTACCGGTATATATATTTTCCTGCAGAGATAAAAAATTCCAAAAACTTTCAGCTAAATACTTGTTGTAGAATGTTAATTCTCATCGAAATAACATCAATAGTGGGGGAGGGGGGAGCGAAATTAAGCATTACTGATGCAACAATGTATTTATTCATATATATATTAAAAAGTAGCACCAGTAATTTGTTTAGAATATCAATTGTCATTGAAATTGCAAATTGGAGGATGGGACTAATTCAAGTATTAGTAATACAGCCATATATATTACCTGTAGGGATGAAAAAAAAATCAAGGTAACTAGTGATAAATACTTAACATATTTTCTTTGAATATCAGTTGTCATGGAAAAGAAAATATACGTGGGGGGAGGGACTAATTCAAGTATTACTGATACAGCCATATATATTACCTGTAGAAATGAAATAATGAAGAAAATAGGACCAATAATTTCTTTAGAATAGCAATTAATTGTCGTGGAAATAACAAGGCGTTTGTGTGTGTGGGAGGGGGGGCTAATTCAAGCATTTACTGAAGCAGCCATATATATTTTCCTGTAACCTATAGATGAAATAAATGAAGAACCCCTTGTTATTTAAACGTGAAAAACCTTTCGGTCATCATCGTCTTTAAAAAAAAAAAGAAGAAAAGAACACAAAATGAAAACCCCTAGGAGTTGGTAAAGAGAAACCTCATAAGAGAAATGAAAGAGAGGAATATAACCCAAGACTACATGAAGAAAGTTGTAGATCCAGCTAAGGTCCTTGGGTCTGTGACACCCGAAGTCACTATGTTTGAGCCCCTGAGGGTTGAATAAATGAAGAAAATAGAGCCAATAATTTGTTTACAATAGCAATTGTCATGGAAATAACAAGTTCCTCTCCATGACAATAATTGTGTGGGGAGGCTAATTCAAGTATTACTGATGCAGTTATATATTTTCTTTTATTGATGAAAAAATAAAGAATATTAGTATAGTATAGATTTTCAATTGTCATGGAAATAAAATAACAAGACGGGGGGGGGGGGTATTTTTAGTATTACTAATGCGGTTAAATATTTTTATGTAGATATGAATAAATGAAAAATACTTATTATGAATGTCGATTATCAAGAAAATAAAACACTTAGGTTATTTTAGTGAAGTATTACTGATATGGTTATATATTTTTATGTAGAGATGAATAAAATTAGCACCAAATGCTTGTTGAGAGGCGGAAAATTTAAAACCCGAAAAACTAATTCTTTGTAATTTTCTTGACAAACATAGCATTTCTTGGTCTTCTTGAACGTATTTGACTGCTGAGTCCTGGAAAGCTTTTGAGTGTTCTTGTAAATTATTTTGAAATATTTTTTTACCAGTTATTTTACAACTTACAATAAAAATAAGATATCGTCTTGCTCCGCATTAAAAGAACTAAATATTTTGTAAAATCTATTATTTTCGAGATATTTAGTATCTAACATGAGTAATAAACGACAATTATAACATGGGTGAAAAATTATAAGATGTTGTGGTACACTGGAACCTAACGGTATAAAATATTCTTCAGAATTTGGTATCGATATCACAATCCGATTAGACGGAAAACTAAGCAATTTTGGATGTATATGGTTAAAGGATTTTTTTCTCATTATTTGATGTCCAGAATCAGCTCCCGAAGTCCCCAGGTTCAGACCGGTCTTAAAACATTCTGTATACCCCCCACCCCCAGTTGATTAAAGGCAAAAACCTCTCGGTCGTCATCTGCTTATAAAAAAAGGAATAAAATAACATAAAATAAAGACCACTAGCCATCGAATACTCTAATAGCGCGAGGATCAGAAAAGAACAATGGTTGAGCAAAAGACACCTTATAGAAAACATGAAAGATTTTAATGGAACAGGCCTAAGAAGGTACTTCGCAGATCGGGTGAAAACGCTGTACTATTCTCGAAGTAAACGTTAAGTGGAGCGAGGAGGACAAGTCTCAGGTAGATGGCGATTCGGAGGCAAAGTCAATGTTTGTAGATCGGTGTTATTTTCCGACATAATCCATCTCTTCCTCTACCGCCCCGCACCGGGCACAAGTACCTTCTTAGGGCTGTTCCACTATACATGAAAAATGGTGTAGATCCAGCTAAGACCTTGGGACTACCAAAACCGTAGTCACTAAAAGGAGTCCCCAAGGCCTACATAAAGGTAATATATACATACAGCATTTTAATTTTGTTTACATTTCAGAAGTAAATATCAATATATGAAATTTTGAGGGGGGAAATTCTAGTATTGTATATAAAATTTAAGTAAACTATTTTTGTAAATTACACGGAAAATGTCGTTTTGTATAAGTATTTTATGGTTATCAGGAGCGATAGGCCTATCAAAACTTCTCCGCCCCATATCTTCTACAGTCGGTCTTAAAATGCTGAACAAATTCACATCGAATATTTTTACTAACGATTTTAATAGTGCAATAGGGATGTTTTATCCAATAAAGTAGGGGGAATAATTTAGCAGTTTGTGTTTTAATGCTAAATCTACTGCCAATAATAAATATATATTTCTAAGCCACCACGAGTCAAGTCCGTTGAGAGAGATGCCAGTAGACATCCTGACCTTGAGAGACCTCAAGGGGAAATTTGCCAATTTGTTTCCCCGCTGTAACAGCGCTTGACACCGCGATTCTTCTAGAGTTACATTCATTTAAAGAGCTTCGAAAAATCAAAGCTACTGCATTTCATTTTCATCATAGTTGGAAAGAGCATAATTAAAAGAATAAAAATGTAAAAAAACATATGTAGCTTCTTTCCTTCCTTGTAATGAAATCATCAGAAATTTTTCAACGAAAACAATATTTTTCGGACTAATGTTATAATGTTAGACGAACATGTTTAAATTATTTCTTTTAAACTATCTTTATTCATAGAAAAACTACGCAAATATAATAAAACTACTTTGCACAACTCCATTAGCAGTGCAAGACGTCGTCTCGTGCAAGAAGCTGTTCGAATTGACAACCGCGCATCTTTCTTGCTCTCCTATTAGCTATTACTCAGCAGTAGTAGGGAATAGCCGGTACTGGAGGAGGAATCAAGGATTTTGGTTCTGTGAATACTCACCCAACCCAAAAACTCAAAAGTGTACATCTAGCTAGGGGGTATCTCAAGATTGGGAAAGTGTACATCCAGCTACGAAATCTCAGGAATACGTACCCCTTGGTAGAAACCAAAGAATGAGATTCTGAGATCAACATAGTACTTACCCAACCCAAAAATTTTGTTTTGAACCATCACAGTCCCCCCAAAAAACCCCACCACCATCATGGCAAGTATTTAGAACCATTATAGAAATTACCCAATCCAGCTAGGACATCAAGTGTACATCCAGCTAGAGATCTCATAATTGCGAAAGTGTACTCCTCCCTAGGGTATCTCCTGGTAGGAATCAAGGAATGAGGTTCTGAGGTCAACATAGCACTTACTCAACCCAAAGTTCCCCCCACCGTTGGTAGGAACCAATTAATGAGGTTCTGAGGTCAACACAGCACTTACTCAACCCAAAGTTCTGCCACGCTAGTTGGAAACAAAGAATGAGTTTCTGAGGTCAACAGAGCATTTACTCAACCCAAAGATCCCCCCACCACTGGTAGGAATCAAGGTATGAGGTTCTGAGGTCAACATAGCACTTCGTCAAGCCAAAGTTCCCCCACCGCAGGTAGGAACAAAGAAATGAGTTTTTGATGTCAACATAGCACTTACTCAACCCAAAGTTCCCCCACCTCTGGTAGGAACCAAGGAATGGGGTTCTGAGGTCAACATAGCACTTACTCAACCCAAAGTTCCCCCACCGCTGGTAGGAACCACTAATGAGGTTCTGAGGTCTACATAGCACTTACTCTACCCAAAGTTTCCCCCACCGCTGGTAGGAACCAAAGAATGAGTTTCTGAGGTCAACATAGCACTTACTCCCCATCCAAAGTTCCCCCCACCGCTGGTAAGAAGCAAGGAATGAGGTTGTGAGGTCAGTAAAGTACTTACTCAACCCAATGTTTCCCCTACCGCTAGTAGGAAGTAATGAGGTTAGCATAGTACTTACCCAAACCAAACCTGATTACCAAACAACAGCAGGGCACAAGGATTACCTGATTAAATTTTGGTTCTAACTTTTGATCAAATGTTGGTTAAAACTTATGTGTAGTACTGGATGTGTAGTGAGCTGGAGCTAGGCTATCTCAGGATTCCCCGATTAAATTTTGGTACAAACTTTGATCAAATGTTGGTTAAAACGAGTCTCAAAGTGTATATCAAGCTAAGAAATATCAGGTGGTACTTATCCAAACCCGATTACTGGCCAAAAGTAGGGTACAAGGATTACCGGATTAAAGTTTGGTTCAAACTTTTCATCAAACGTTGGTAAAACTTAAATGTAGTAGCTATGATTGCATTTATTTTAATAAAATTCAAACAAATAACATTATAAATTGTAGAAAACATAAGCAATAAGTAATATCTAATGCAGTTCATAAATTAGATAAACAAAATTTCAAAATTTGTTTGCGTTAAGCTTCTATGTTGAGCCAAGAAAGAGTTCATATTTGTTTTTAAAACAAGTCTCCAATTTCCGTTTGTAACCAAAATTAGCAAAATTTTGTTCATAATAAATCGATATAATCAGTAAAATTTGGAATATTAATATATAACAATACAAAATTAATATTTCTATTTTTGATCGCAGTTTCTTCACACTTTGTACATGATCTAGCAACGTCTGAATCAAACATTTTTGTAAGTCAATTAAGAACCGAGATATAAAATATATTCCTTTCTTTTATCAACCCTATATATTTAAGAGAGGGTTCTTGGAAGGATTACTGTAAATCTATTTATATATGTAAGTAATTTTAATTGTATAGCTGGTGCCAAATTAATTAGTTCTCTAGTCATTTATATTGAATATTTTGTAGGATTATATGATTATATATGTATGGGTGCACTGATGGAAGGAAGGCTATATACACACAGTGTAAATATTTTACACATGTGTAAATATATGTGACTCATAGTATAATTTTTAACTATATTGTTTTGTTTATGCCAACCCAGCTGACGGTCAAAAAGACCATTGCTGTAAAGTACTCTGTAAAGAAAAAATATTATTAAGTTTATTTCATTTTATTTTATCTTCTATAAAAAAAAATTAATTAATTGTGAATTTATTTTATATTTTGTATGGAATACATGTCAAAATAAAGTACTTATTCTATTCTATTTAAGAGAGTACTTTTATTTCTGATGGTTTGTATAAGGCATAAGAGACTGCATCAAATCGTAGTGGTATATAACAATAGTCACCTCACAATATTAACATTAGACTACTAAAATTACTAAGATGAGTTTAAGACCATCATGTAAATAAATTCATCTCAGTGTACCTACTACATGCCAAGACCACGACCAATATTTCAGCACAACAATGCTTACCTTAAATCCCATAATTATCTGTACAGCAACATCTGTTTAGAGTTAGAGGAAATTGTTGCTTCCTTCCCATCCTTCCTCTTTTTATTGCAAAAATTTTTACTTTCATTAAGAACAAAAACTTCTACAAGTGTTATGGGTTAACATCCGCCCATTGCAGATATTTTCATGGAATTTAGGTACCGTAATTGCAAAAGAAATTAATGCTGCGAAAACATAACTTAAAATTTGAGGGTAGGTAACATAATATGAAAACCTAATGAAGATAGACTTTCACTTACAACATTCTTAGGCGACCCTACATTCCACCACTTTCCCCCGCCAAACGATTTACAAACACTCTGTTTATAAATTCACACTTATTACCACGTTTCTAGGTGACCTTACAAATATTCCAACACTTTTCTCCGCTAAATATATTTTATGTGTACCAGTAAAATAAAATGATATTTTATTTTAAAAATATATTGAAACTTAGTTTACTTTATGAAGTAAAAGAAACAAGAATTTTATTCTTTCCATTGTGTTTAACTATTACTAGATTGAAGGTAGTAAAGTTCATAATAATTGTGGTTTTAGGTATGATTACCTTTCAGGAAATGCACAAACAATCATATTCATATACATTTTTGTTTATTATGAATTAAAAGATATGTATAAATAAGTAAAATTTTATCAACATGTTTACAGCCGATTTTGATGAAATTGTAATTTTTGTTTTTTCTTATGGTAATTACCCTCAAATTTTAGGTTACAAAAAAAAAAAACTCAGGATATATTCACAATATCTAAATACTAAATAAGACCACTCGTTTAAGCTGTAGTGAACTTGATAGATGATATTAAGGTATTTGTGTAATAAGTTATAACACAAGTTTATTTGAGAGTTTAATATTCTAAAATTACTTTTAAAACCATATACTAAATTTAAATTATTAACAAAAGTACTTACACATGTTAACTGAAATTCTCACTTTACACACTGCAAAGTTTCAAACTTGTTGTTTAAAAAATATATAGTTAATTCTGATTTAACAAGTATTTGATTAAGGTACTAATTTCATAAATTCAGTTACAATTGGCATGCATTAAAATTTACAATAATATAAACATATGTTTTTACATTTTTTTCTTTCTTTAATGTTTTTTAAATTTCATATATTTATACAAATTCAATTAAAATTGACATGGATTAAAATTTACAATAATATATAATCATATTTTTATACATTTTTTCTTTCCTAAGCAAATTCAGATGTAATTGATAAGTAGTATTAAAATTTTCAACAACTATTTAAATAGGTATAATATTCTCTCACAAAAAATTTGGAATCTAGAAAAACAACATATAGGAAATATATCTATATCTAGATAAATACCTTATGTTAGTAGTCAGAGCAATTCTTGTTAGTACCTTAAGAATTGCTCTGACTACTAACATAAGGTATTTATCTAGATATATACATTCAGCAATTCAAAAGCGAAAAATATAAAATCAATTTGGTTTTATAAGAATATAATAGAAATATATCTCTTTTTATTATCTAAAATTGAACAAGATGAGAATAAATTGCTTGTACTTTTAGATCTTAAAAAAGCATTCGGATACCATAGATTTTCAATAGACTACTTTATACATAGCAAACTAGAAGGTATGGGAGTGAGAGGAATTCAACTAAAATTATTTAAGTTATACTAAATAAGTGTGTTGTAAATCAGTCATCATAGGATCAAATTCTAACTGCAGGGGTAAATTTGGTGAAAATTCTATTTGAGTTATATCCAGACAAGTTGGAGTCATACAAAAGTTTTTTTTTAAAGTTTCACTTAACTATTTCCATATTAAGATGATGCTATTACACAGTTTGTCACAAGACTACTGAATCTATTTCAAGGGTACTAGAGTTAAGTTGGTGTTTTTATTATATGATATTCGTTTTAAACGTTTCAAATAACTATTTAAAGTTTTTTCCCCCCACTAGGTATATGTAATTTAAAAACCATGAAAGATCTCAGGTGAGCTGAATTTTCTTCAAACCTCCTTGTTTAACCAAATATAACAGTCAACTAACAAGTTCATTTTACAAGTTACAATTTATAGGTGACAAATAAAAAAATTGATTTCTTTTGAAAGATATCAATAAATTGTGAAGATATTTAATTCAGAGTCATGTGGGTGGAAATGGAGTGAAAAAAAATATGGGTGGAAAAAAGGTCTAAATTTTGGGGGAGGGGGAATCTTGGGTTAGGTAAGTAGGCTACTCTGTTGGTTTCAAAACCTCATTTCTTGGTTCCAACCAGCGAAGGGGTAGGGTGGTGGTATTGTAGAATAAGGTTTGGAGAAGGTGGGTGGGGAAGTATGGGAGGGTTAGGGAAGGGGTGGGGATATCCACAGAACCACAATTCTTGATTCTTCCGCCAGTACTGGCTATTCCCTAATACTTCCAACGGACGTGATTCGTGGCGCATAGTATAGTTAGTCAATGAAACACTATTCACAATTTTTCACCGATTTTCAGCATTTTAGCTGCTGTCAGGATTCATTTGGATTTATTTCATTTACATGTAGTTACCTAACACAAAACATTTCACTTACATCGCTATAGGGGATTTCGCGATATTCAAACTTCTAACATGGCCTTCGTGGTTTTCACTTTTTTACTGATAAATACAGAACCAATATTTTGGTGGGTATTGATACGTTTTGTTCGGGACTTTATGAGCTAAATTTCAAAATTATTTTGTCAAACTTTTTAGAGTTTATTTAAAAAAATTCTAAATTAGTGTTTTGTTACTTACGGTAGATAATACCTTAAATTGGAGTTTGTAAAAAATAACAAAACCCTCGAGATAAGTCCAAAATATGCCCACGTACTATATGTGGTCAAAATCACTTCAAACCGTTAATAGATACTAACATTTTTATTGATAAAATGAATGTTGTTATTGAAACGTTAAAAATATACTGCAGAATATGGATTTCCTCTTAATTGTCCAAATTTTTAAACTTTTTGCTAGCAATTAAGAGGAAACCTATATTCCCCAGTATATTTTTAACGTTTGTTTAATAAAAACAACCCGCATTGTAGCAGTGGAAATAGAATTGGCAGCACTACCCCGCCCGCCATGTACACTCCCTAAACTACACTTTTCTTCTTCTCTCCCTTCTACACCCTTGCTCACGTTACACGAATCTGTTAATTTATTTACAAAACCTAACGTCAGTCGTGGTTTTAGTCTCTGTTTGATTCAAATTGGTTCAAGCAATAACTTTTATTAATTTCAAAGTTTGTACTAACTATAACATTATTTAAATTTGAAAGATTTATTAAAATTCCTTCAGCGGTTTCAAAATTACAGTATCCTCAAAGTAGGAATGTGCCTGAGGTGGAGAGGAAAAGAGGGACCCCCCACACTTTGTTTGTTGCGTTTACTTTCAGCGGTACAACCCCTATAAAAAAATATAGACCTCAAATGCTTCTTTGTAAAGGCGTACCCTACTTTCGTTTCTTTTATCGGTGTAAATAAGAATAAAACGTTTACAAAAGTCTATCACGAAGTTGTAACTTTAGGAATTAAATGTAGCTAAGCAATAATTTGTGTACTTAGTTTTCTTGGAATGAGTTGTACCGTCAAGTAAGGCTAGGGAAGCAAGTAGAAGGGAGGACACGCCCCTTATACCAGACATAATCATAGTCTGAGGCTACTGTATAAGTAATTTCAGTTTATATGCCGCCGTTGGCCACGACTCGGAAGACTGGCAGGGTGATCAATTCTCTATGAAGATTTTCCCATCTTTCATGAAAAAAGAAGGAAAAGTGCAGTCATCATTATGTTGTTAGCCACTGCGACTGATAGAGTGTTTACCACTCGCTATCCTGCGGATGTTTAGGGATGTTTTTTGTTCTTTTATCGTTGTTTATAGAGAGTCTATCTATTTTCGTACACTGGCTTACAAAGATGGAAGAATTTTTTTCAAAAATGACGTGATATTTCATCATATGCTTGAATAATAGGGCGAAGCCGCGGTAATACCGCTACGATAATTTGAAATATCGATTTCCCAACTTTCAGTAATTTGTGGTTTCAACAAGATCGACCACCATCTCTAATGTAATAGTATGTTTGAATAGTTTTCGAGAAACTTCTACCTTGCGGTTAACAGAGTTTTCTATATAACCTTCTGCTGTTGTTGGTGATCGCCATTCTCCATGTCGTTAAAGGGTCAATATTTCTCCCCCTCCTTCAATCAACAAAGATGCTGATGTCCTTCTAAAACAATGTCCAATATACTCTTCTGGATTTTTAAGGTTTAGATATTTAGCAATCTTACAAGGAATTGCAGATATGATATGGCTTCCCACGTTTTGAGCAAATCATTTCCCATTACGATACGCAATGAATAATCTTGAGCTTTCCATATGTTTTGGTCTTACGTTATAAATCATATGGTTTAAAACTGCATCCATCATTTGTTATTGTATTCACTCGAGTGTAGGGTGTGAGTTTTTCCATCACGTAGGCCTATAAACGACCATCACCAGAAAACGACCATTGTCCTCAATATCGTTTACATTAAGACTTAGTAGATCTCTACGGCATGCTCCAAAAATCCTAAATATTTTAACTCTTTTAGCTAATAACCAGTTTTTCCAGTTCTCATCAGGAGCTTCGTTTAAGAATTGCTTGACATGCTCTGATGTAAGTATCTTCGATTTTTTTGGCATGTAACCAGTACTCTGACGTTTCAGAAAAGTGTTTGTTTTAGGAAAGTTATTAACATTAACATTTTCTTTTAGTGAAATACAATTCTTCAACATTGAAAATTTACTCCATAAAGAATTAGGTTTCATGTGCTTGCCTTTTTACGATAAATAAAAGAGGGTGTAGTCCCTTTTTACGATAATAAAAGGTAAATTTTACCAATAGTGGGTTGTAGATGATGGTCTAATTTCTAAGCTTCAAATCATATCGTGTAGATTAATCGTTTATTTTGTACGTAAAATCAACGGTAGAACCTGTGACACGAAGCCGTTTCCATATTTTTCTATCACCTTTAAAATTTACCCCTAGTAGCAACTACATTTTTTAAAAATTTATAAACGGGAAATCTGGAATCGCTTTAAGTTATCTTGTGTTTGATTTGAGGAAATCTCTTGAAAGTGAAAGTCTAGTAATGATCTAATTAAGTATTATTTTGAGAAAACCTACAAGACAAAGTTGTTATTAGAAATCCTAGCTTAATAGTATCAATATAAACTGAACATGAACAGTTACTGAAACTATGTATATCCATTTTTGAGTATAAAACGTTACACACACACTCTAACCATTGACCAAAATAACCGTTTTCCTCCTTCTAAAGTAAGCTTAAGGTTTCTAGTGGTTCACAACAGAAATTTCACACTCACTGGTATTGCATTTTGAATCTAAACCATTATATTTTGATATTTATATATGAAATTATATCAAGTCAAATATGTCCAAAATATTTTCTAAATCGGAAAGTTCTTTTACAAAAAAAAAATTAATTAGGTTTATTCCGGGATTAAATGTATTGCAAATATAGAAAAAAAATTATTGATTCTGTGGATTAGACAATTGCGCACAGATAAAAAAGTTTAAAATTTTTAACGTCGAATATCTCCAAAACCGTAACTTTAAAAAAAATTGTAACGGCCGTCATCTTTAAAATTATAAAAAGAAAGTTACGTAACATACAAAATGCATATACCAAATCTGCACTCAAAATCTTATCTATTTCTGGAGTTATAACGCTTTTTTGTAAAAGAACAAAATGGCAGATAAGCGGATAATGAAGCTGAGTTCGACTATATTTTTTTTGATAATTTTTATTCTTTATGATGTATATAATCCGAAAATGGAATTGCCAGTTCACCTTTTTCGGGACACCCTCTTCTGTGATTTTTCCTAAATTTCCACCACTCTGAGGGATGTAAACATACATCAACACAACCCGACAAACAAATAACTTATCTACGTATAAGCAGGGAGCTAATTACGTTACCATAAGACTGTTAAATCGTTTACCCGAGGAGTTAAAGGCTTGTAACGATTTTAAATTTGTTTAAAAGATATTGAAACTGTTTTTTCGTGGAGGGAGCTTATTACTGAATTACATTTCTGTTTTTAATTTATTGAAATCAAATCTTGAAATGCAATCATAATAATTTTAGAAAAGTTATTTTTACGTTGTTAACACATTTAGCTTCTTTAATGAACGTTCCAACGTTTCAACAACATTTGAATAGAATAATGTGTTACGAAAAAATAACCACAAATACAGACAAATACCCACCGTTACAAAATCACAAAACATGGTTCTGATCTTGTAAATTATATGAAATTAGAAATTATCGTCTACAATTATAAAGACATCGTATATATACTATCTACAATAGTTATATAGTATAATATGTTGCTAAAATCTACAAACTCTTCCGTTATAAAATCACAAAACATGGTTCTGATGTAACTTGTGGGAAATTAGAAGTTATCGTTTATAATTCTAGACTTTGTACTTATATATATATATATATATATATATATATATATATATATATATATATATATATATATATATATATATATATATATATATATATATATATATATATAATTAATACAGAAATAATATTTAAATAAATAATCTGTTATTTGGTGGGGGTTTTGTTTTTAATAATCAAATGGAATCTTGAAAATGGAATCATAATAATTTTGTAAAAGTTATTTTTTATTACGTTGTTAACACGTTTAGCTTCTTTAATGAACGTTCCAACAACAATTATATAGTTTAATTTGTTACGAAAATCTTGAAACTCTCACGTTAAAAAATGACAGAACATTTGTTTGATCTTGTAAAATGTGTGTGAAATTAGTAGAATAATTATCGACTATAATTCTTGACATTGCGTTACTTAGCGACATGTATTTAGACACTGACCCTATTGATCCTGAAAGTAAAAAACAATTTATGACTATTATTTCATAGTTATGGGTTTCAAGGATCCAAAATGAGTTTATATGATTTCATTTTAATTAAATTTTTGGGGAGTATCATCGTACATTTTTTAAGTAAATTTAAACCAACAGTTTTAAGTTTTTGCGATATATTGTGCAAAATTTAGTGTTTTAAAAATTTCAAATTTGAGATTGTCTAAAACTCAAATGTAAAATTAAAAAGCCTACGTTAACAGTTGTTTTTATTTTTTCCACATATATCTAAAAAATATGAAGGTACTTATTTTTTCATAACGGCTTTGATCTCTCACACATATTAAATTATTTACACTTGGTGTCAAATAATGAGCACAAATCAGAGTACAAAAACGATAACACTGGCCTTGATAATCGTTTGAATGGCTCAATGCAATCAAATTGCTTTGTTATATAATATATTACTTAGGTCCTATTGTGTAAAATTTAATTTACAGTTCACTAAGCCTCAAAAACAATTGAAATAAAACCGACGTTAAAAATTGTTCTTCTTTCTTTTCTACATAGTAAAATAGAAGGGTTTTGATATATCACACTTATAATACAGTGTGATTCTTTTATCGTGGGCACATTTGACATGTCGTAAACTGTAATCTTTAAATAGGAGACCATTGTTACGTTTTTGATATAACTTAAAAATCTGTTTTGCATAATCTGAAAAATGACCGCCATTTTCCAATATGGCTACCAACGTTTTAATTTTGTATTGGGGGCCTATATTTTTTGATGATTTCGGATTTTGTACACAATTTTATGACTTTCTTATTCTTGGTTATTGTTTTATAAAACTACTAGCTCATGAGTAATAGGCGCTTAAAGTTTCGAACACCTGAAAACTTAATAGAATCTAGTCTAAGCAAAGTAAGGTGATAGTGTAGAGTAAGCTGAGTAAGGAATTAAATGGCCCATGCAATTATTTGTTTTATTTGTAGTCCTACATCCTAAACTATCCCTACTTAATATTGTTATATTGATTCAAAAATGGAAAGTATGGAAAATCGCCTCCTAAAAATGCTTCAAACATCAAATGTTTTAAACTTTATTACTCCTAAACGAGTAGGCTAGGTTTAACAAACAATGATCAAGTATAGAAAAGCCTTAAAATTGTGTAAAAAATCACAAAAAAATGCAAATTGTGTATTCCAAGAGGGGAGAGCTGAAGGCAAATTACGAATGCACACAAAGCCCGATTTCAACGCAGAATATTGTTTCCATAAAGGATCAGAGATAAAAGAATTTTTCTGTAATATTACAAATTGTGTGTTCTACGAGGGCAGAGCCAGTGGCGAATTATGAATCGGACAAAGCCATATTTTAACGCAGAATATTGTTTACATTATAGTTCAGAGATAGCTAAAATAATTTTTCTATAATTAATTATGCAAATTGTGTATTCCACGAGGGCAGAGCTGAAGGCTCACACATACTCCGATTTCAACGCAGGTAAAGCTAGTAAGAAATACAAATTAGTTTTCGTTATTATTAATTTTTGACCATGTATTTCTTAAGAAAGACAAGTTGGTATAGCCTAGAAGGGTACTTTACTTTAATTTCTTTAAAATATTTGAACAAATATTTATATATTTAAACAGAAGCTTGCTTCGCTTGTGCCAATAAGTTGTCCTAAGCATAAACTGCATTTGATGGTATTCGAGAATTTAATGAGACGTTCAAGGTTAAGTTTTAAAAAACCATTATTCCTGCACCGTTATTTTCTTTAACTTGAGATTTGTCAAACTGGATTGAAAATATTAATCTTCGCATTCACCAAACTTTTAATAAAATGAGCTTTGATAAATAATTAGATCTTATAAATAATTTAATTTGGGTGATTTTTAAAGTTTTTGATCAATAACTGTAGGAATGTTCGGGGAGATTGTAACAAATACCTGTTGTTTGGGTCCTTAAGGGCCCAAATTCTGGTAAAATTTTATCTGTTTTGTGAAAATCGGAAAGACTACGGCAACACTGAAATGTTGAAGTATCGAAAAATGTATAAAATGTCTCAAGATTTGACCAAAATATGCCACATATTAAATTTGTAAAAAAATAGTCCACTCATTTGGGATGTACAAGACGACAGATAGACAGACGACGTCAGGGGACGGATACATCAGCAACAAACTCAACTTTGGTTTATTTTAACTCGTGACATTTTGACTCTATTGAGTCTCAAACTTTATTGACTTAGGCTCAATTGAGTGTCTTTCGAAAATAAATTAAAACTTTAAATGGTTGTGGTTTCGTTATTTGTTGTCCAATACCCCAGAAAGTTCTTTATTGAATGCGGATATAATTGGTATTTATTAAAACATCAGCTGTTATTTTCATTGCTATTTATTGTTGCCACAACAACGAGTTTTCTCAAATTTTTCAGTTCAAATCAACATCAGTTTATTAACTTGTCTGTTTACGGATTTAAAAATTCCGGACAATTAATTTGAAGAAAGACATCAACATTATTTGAAGCATATTCATGAGGTATAGTCATCAAATATAACGAAATTCCGTCTTTATAATTATTAAAAAAAATCTTTTCTTGGACAGATGTTATTAAAGTTGTTAATTTAAATAAAACATCGCTCTTACCAATGTCATAGACTATACGACAGTTCACACAAATCAGCATTGTGTAAGTTTTAAGTGAATATAGTGACCGGGGTAGGTCCTTATTTGGAGTTGGTCGAGCCACAGCGTGTCTTAGCGTCTTGATGCAGTTTGCAAAGGTCGTTCTATGTTTGAATCACTGCATTCTTGACCCTTCCTTGACCCTCTCTTGAATAAGTTTCCAGGCTCGCTTCGAATCACAAGGACACTCTCCTTCCTTATACAACAGCAAAAATAGTAAAACTGCCTTTTTCAAAATGAAAAAGTAAAACGATTTTTCTGAATATCAAATCATCTGATATTCGTTTTCCCCTTGTGTTCTGTATGTTACTAAGATCTTCGAATAAATAGTTAAAAAATGAATTATGTTCTGGTTAATATTCAGTCGTACTACTTGCAGGTTCATCTCTAACAAAAAGCTAATTACCAAAGAGTAAAATGAATTACTACTCAATAATTCATTGATAAACGAAATTTGATTTCCCTTTTTAAATCAGTCTTCTTTATAACATAAACGTCTTCTCATGTTCCTGCTTTACAAAGTTTTTTAAAAGAAAATCAAAATTTCGAAAAAAAATTTGAAAACTTTTCGATTAAACCCAAATTCACAAGTAAGATTCAAAGAGTGGTTCTTTTATCGTGAGCACTATTGATATATCGTGAACTATTAAATGATGAAAAACTTTAAATGGAGTAGGTACAGTTGTTGTTACTTTTTCATATAACTTAAGAATCTGTTTTGCAAACACTGAAAAATGGCCGCCATTTTCCAATATGGTTGCCAACTTTCTAATTTTTAAGGGATCCCCTATTTTTTATGGTGGTTTTGGATTCTTTACAAAATTTTAAGACTTTTTATTCTTGGTTATATTTGATGACCTACTCGTAGGCCTAATAGGCGCTTAAATTGTCGAATATTTGACGTTTGAAGCTTTTTCAGGAGAGCGATTTTCTATACTTCTCATTGTTGAATCGAGATAAAAATGTAATTATGCATAGACAAGGAAGTGTAAATACTAATGTTGGACTACAATTAAAACAAATAATTTGTGAAAAAATTATGTTGTTTCAATGCTAGAATCTAATGTAATCTGGGGTAGTAGTGTAAAATAATTGCAAGGAATTAAATAGCCTGTACGAATTATTTATTTTATTTGTACAGTCCTACATTACTATTTACACATCCTAGACTAATCCTTACATTTTTATCTTGATTCAACAATCTGAAGTACGGAAACTCGCCTCCTGAAAATGCTTCAAACGCCAAATGTTCGAAACGACAAGCCTCCTAAACTAATAGGTTTATTAAAATAACCAACAATAAAAAAGTCTTCAAATTGTATACAAATTCCGAAAACAACAAAAAATATTGGAATATGACGGCCATTTTTCAGAGTTTGCAAAACAGATTTTTAAGTTATATGAAAAATAACATCGGTCCACCGTTTAAAATTTTTCATCTGATTAATAGTTTACGACATGCCATCGTGCCCATGATAAAAGAATCACTTCGGCCACAAGTGACGGGAACTTCCCGCAGTTTTTATTGGCAGGGGGTATTTTAACTGACAGGTTTTATAAAAACATAAGACTCTCATGTGGCGATGCTTACCCATGTGTCACCAATTTCCTGACTTGCAACCTCGCCACATTTCACGGGAATGTTTCCAAAGAGATTTGGTATGAATCTCCGTCTTTGGACAAAAGGCCATATGCCGGACAAACCCCCAAAGTAAAAACCCATCTGATATCGTACAATCTCACAGAACCGATACTGATGTTCAGCCAGCTTTTATGGCTTTATTAAATGTAATATTATTTACAATAATTCATTGGTAAAAACTTATTATAATTAGGCTGTTAATTAACGGTTTTTGGGATTGTCCGAATTCGGCAACACATTTAACTAACAGCCAACAGTAAATTTATATAATCTCGTTTGTTGCACAACACCCCGTTTCCCATGACCCTTCCAACTAGTTATTTTAGCCTCCCATTATTTTAAATTAGTTGTCCATTTCAATTTCCAAAACAAAAACCTGTCAACTCAGTCGGCCAGACCTGCACTCACTGTCAGGGCCACAGATCGGCTATTACTCTTTTGTTGCTGGTTCGTAGATGGTTCGCCACACACGCAGATCAAATCCTTGTTACAACCAAAGATTTGATAAACCCACAGCCTACCTGATGTGCCAAGTGCCACACTCTCCATCTAAATCACTATAAACAATGAGAACAGATTTGAGAAGAGACCCTACACATATAATTCATTTGAGAATTGATATAGTTGCCTAATTATCACATTGGAGACTAACTTTGCATTACGGAGGCCTTGACTGAGTCTTCCGGTTGTCAATACTCGTATTTTCATTAGGATGCAGGCATGCATGGCGGCCCATCAATCATACAACAATGATCTCTTGAAAACCAGCACTGTGACATGGGCAGATAAATGAAATAACCATTACTTTTAATAAAATCTAATGAGTCTTCATTGGTTAGTCTTATTAGAGTGCAATACTTTGGGGAAACAGTAGACGACATGGTGTGGTAGACTCAAGTGATTTTCTCCTTTTATTTGTCCATTGCAGTATAAAAAATCACAATGCATCTTTACTGCATGTTAGTATGTTTAGAGTGCAACCCTTTGGGGAAACGGTAAACACATGCACTATAGACGACATGATGTACCACGCTAATGTTGTTTTCACGTTTATTTGTCAATTACTTTAGAATAAAATCTAAATGAATTTTCACATGATGTTAGTATTTTTAGAGTGCAACACTTTGGGGAAGAAGTAGAGACATGCACTATAGAGAACATGATATTGTACACGTGGTGTTTTCGTTTATTTTAACATTACTTTATAATAAAATCCCAATATATTTTTGTACTTGATGTTAGTATGTTTAAAGTGCAACCCTTTGGGGAAATAGTAGAAACATGCACTATATTCGACATAATATGGTAGACTGAAGTGGTCTACTCATTTCTTTGTCCATTACTTTAGAATTAAATTCCAATGAATTTCCACTTGATGTTTTTTTTTTTAATTGGAAACTGTCGAAATGTTTTTTGGTGACGATTTGTTTAGGTACATTACGGTTTTGGGGATTGGTGAGAGAGAAAGTTTGTTCAATGTTATTAACACTGTTTATTATTGTAGGTTGGTGGGTAACTAAGTTATCGGTGAAAAATAATTTCTTAGTAATTTACTACATCACTTTTCTAATGCACCTCTAGTGGGTGAGATTTTGAATATAGGAGATTTATGATTGATTTTGACAAACAATTTGTAACTTTAGGAGTGTTATTAAAACACATTATTGGGATCACGAAGCAATAATAAGTCAGTTATCCTATTACCTACAAAAACAATCGTGTTTTTCGCTAAAAATATCTGTCTTTCGTAAATTGATTTAAGTTTACGGTTTCCGAAAAATTCGAAATTATACTTTTTCAAATGGTCTTCATTTAAAACATTGTTGTATAATTAAATAGTTTTGTATAGAAGATGAAAATTATTATTTTAACATGTATAAAGAAATTGAACTCGTTTTATAATTACACTTTATAATTTTTTATTTTTTTTCATAATACCCAAACAGACACTAAACGAAGCATTTCCGAACTATGTTTGTGTATATTTCGGAACACACCTATGTTATCAGAAATATAGTTTATCATTTAAACAAATTTTCGTCCGCTATTTTGAAATAATAAATAATTCAAAAGCATTGCACAAACTTTCCCACTCACCCATCCCCAAAACCAAATATAAAGCCTTACCAAACATGTCATTTCGGTATCATTTGTCAATCAAAAAGTGAAAATACACAGTCTTTGAATATAGACTACATTTACTTATATATTTAAATAAAGACCTAAACTTTCTTAGTTTGTGCTAGCGTTATGGGCGTAAATCTTATTTATGACGAAGGTAAAGATTCATATTTTACTTGCGATTTTCCATATAGTTTTTATTAATCTTCACTTTTTACTCAAATTCAAACAAAGTCGGTAGAAAAGATTTTGATAAATTACGTATTTTATAACGCCAGATGGTCGATATATTTGTTTCTTTTTTACATTTATCTCATAAACATGCAGTTTTGGAGATATGTCGTCTTAAACATTTTATTTGGACTCTTCGAGGCTACACACGAGTAAAAATCGATAAAGCCATTTTTGAAAAAAAAAAAATCATAATCTAGTTTTTCTAGAGGCAGCTACCCAAATTTCGAATTATCAAAGAAATGAAGAAAAAAGTCTTGAGATATGGCCAAAATATGCTCACATACTAAATTTCATTAAAATCGGTCCACGCATTTAGGTTGTACTAGACAAACGACAGAAAAAAAGGTGTGTTCCTAATTTAAAGTATCTTTAACTGTTTCAGAATTGTAATGATGGCCCACTTAAGAAACTCACACACATATTATTATACAATCTTTACATTGCTCCTTGATATTTACAATTGTGTTCAATATGTCTCCTAACAATACCGATAATGAAGAATAATACGATTAGATTAGTTTAGGTTGTAGATCATAGATCAAAATATTGATTGAACGATTGATTGATTTGATTTGGAGTTTAAAGGGCTTTTTTAACCAGCCCTAGCACCGCGGGCCTATTGTCCAACTAAAGCCACTTAGCAGATTTGTCCCCCTTACGAGTTTGAGTAATCCACTATCTCGTCCAATGATAGTTCCCCAGGAATTTGGAATCCAAAAACCTTTCGCCTCTTATTAGGCAGGGCCTTACAATTGAAAATTGTATTGTCTGCAGTTTCCTCACCCTTCCCTCACAGTCTATACACAGTTTCGCCATGATAAGGTCCTATCCTGTGCAAGTGCACTCTCGGACCACAGTGTACCGTAATTTGTCCGAGTTGTCCCCTACCTCGGGTCACTGTTATCCTTTCAGGACTACCTGAAGGGATGTCCTTAAGTAATTATTTAATACGGGAGTGCTCCTTAAAAGTTCCCCATCTTTGCTGGTGTTTTGCATGAACCCACCTGTTTATTGCCATCTTGGCCAGACACATGGACATTCCTACAATTGGCTCAGGTCTTACAAACTCTGTTGCAGAGCCCCGTTTAGTTAGATTGTCTGCCTTCTCGTTACCCTCAACTTCCTTATGCCCCGGCACCTAGTGCAACGTTACTCGGTTTTCCTGGAATCATAGAGGTAAAGTTCATAGAGTGAGTGAGAAGCAGTGAGAGAGAGGGAGGGGTGGAGGGAAGCGATTATGCACATTTCAGCATTATCCGATGTAAAAATCAAAAATATTTCACATTTTCAAAGCAACATTTGCAATTAATGTTAATAGGCTAGTTGGCCTGATTCGTCTCAGTTCAATGGCATTTTGTCGAAGTAAAGTCTACGTTTTGAAAGTGGTTTCTATTGATTACTTGTTATTCAAAATGGTTGGTTGTTTCCCCACTCGCTGGTAAGGTCATCTCCTAATAAGGCAACTCAATAGGTATTATCCACACAGCATGCCCAGCCCACGTCGCCAGACTCCCACTCAACGTCTCTGAGTCATTATTTCTCCTCCTTTATTTTATACTTTACCAAGCGTATCTTCGGATGCAATGAATTCGATTTATTAGTCAAACTTGGGTGATTTTGGTTAACGAACTTGTCCAACCGATTTAAAAAACTTATATATGTAACAAATATTGTGAAAATCGGACGTAAACAACGACCGCTGGAGAAGCTTTACATTTAAATTTAACTTACTATAAATAAATAAACAGTGCACAAACAATAAACAAATTTTCTCACACACTCATTCACATTCGAAATACTATCAAACTAAATGTCAATTCTGCAGTTGTCAGTAAAGAAGTGAAAATGAACGATTTGTATATTTAATAATTTTCAAGATTTATTTTTGTTTTTTGCTATTTATTTCAGAATAATTGTAATATTTTCTACTTTCTATTTATACACGAATTTAGATCTTTATCCTTCAAATTTCACTAAAATTTTAAGGAAATCGGTAGAATAATTTTACAACAAAAGTCGTTATTATTTGTATTTTCTTTTAGCAGCTAACCTAAAATCCAGAGATATGGCAAAAATATGCCCTTTTTTTATTCACTTTGAACAAATAATTCCTTCAATTTAATGTGAAAATTAGATTTGCTTCTGCATTTCGTAATATGAGTATTTTGTGTAATTCTTTAAGACCTATTGTACAAAAACATTTTTGAAATTGTTAAAATCACCTTCGTATTAACTCTATTGAATAAATATCTTTAATTTAATTTGAAATTTACGGAGTTTTATGAACTCCGCCCACATTTTGTAAAACATATTGTCAAGGCTTTTAAAACGTAGACAAGTTTGTTGATTGGTTTAAATAAAGAGATCTTTGACTTTTGGTTTTGGTACAAAGTGTCTACATTACCAAAATAGATTTAACTATAAATTTGTATACGCCTCCACCCAACAGCAAAATCTATAATTAAGCTGTGAAGCTATTTAGGCATTGTATAACATAGTTCTCTTATCTTAACACTTGTCTAATCTAACCTAACCATGCCTACGACTCCCCCTGTGTCGAAATCGTGGGGTGTACAATGGTTTAAATAGAGAGATAATTCATCTTTCACTTTTGGTTTTGATGTAAATATTCTACATTACCAAAATAGATTTAACTATAAATTTGTAGACGCACCCACCCAACAAATTCTATAATTAAAGTGTGAAGGTGTAACATAGTTCTGGTATCAACACTTGTCTAATCTAACCTAACCTTTCCTGCGGTCCCCTCTGCTTCGAAATCGGGGGCTCTTCAATTGTTTAAGAGAGAGATCATTCATCTTTGACTTTTAATACAAAATTTCTGCGCGACCAAAATAGATTTAATTATAAATTTATAGATACCTCCACCCAACAGTAAATTCTATAATTAAACTGTGAAGTTATTTGGACATGGTATAACATAGATCCAGTAGTTCTCTTATCTTAACACTTGCCTTATTTAACCTTGCCTCCGCCTCCACCTGCGTCGAAATCGGGCTTTGTGTGCATATCCATAATTTCTCTCCGGCTCCGTGTTATACACAATTTCCGTTATTTAGTGTGCGAATCTCAGGATAAAGTGTAGTGATCTTTGATTTTAACAAAACAGTACATTAGAGTAAATTAAATCTACCAACTTTTTTAAAATTTAGATTATTGTTTGATTTGTTATTTTTACTTTTATGTATATAGGTAAGTTAGAGAAAAGAAAATGATTACCTTATTTATAAACCATATTTGAGTCTTACCATTAGTCTAGACGTCAGCGGGATTGCAGCATTGCTGCTAGAATGCATTGCGAAAACATCAATGACCCTGGTTTGACACGAGTTCCCTCGCTTAAATTAAAATGCTCTGGCTTTCAAACGCTTTTAATAATAATTGTAAATAACGTTTTAATTTTGTTGCAACTTTGTTATTGAAAAAAAAACATGTATGTTGTCGATGAAACACCAAGAATATTATTGGAGAAATAGACTTCTAGCAAAAAATTATTACATCGTTTATTGAGAACAACCTATTTTAAAAAGTATTTAGTTCCAATAGTGTTTAAATAACATATTAATTTTTCACTGACAATGAAAGTTTTCACTGAGTATTTAAAGAAAATGCTTAGCATGTGTCACAAAATCTGGATTTCCTACTTTTCAGCAGCCTTATTTATAACTCTGAAACTATTGCACCAACTTCAAAAATATTATCAATTCCAATTAGCATTACAATCACATACTAATTTTGTCACTGAAAAAACATATTTTTTGTCAAAATATAATTTAAGAAAAATGGTTATAACACGGAAACTATTGCACCGATTTCAAAATATTTTTAGTTCCAATTAGCATTCAAATGATATACTAATTTTGTCAATGACAAAACATATTTGTTGTAACAGATAGTTTATAAAACATTGTACAATGTGTAGAAAATAGTTATTTGTGCAACTAGTGAGCAATTTCACATTACACGAATTTCACATTATACTTTGTCTACAGTTGTTATTTTGTGACAAATAAAAAACATACTTCAGCAGTAACACAATTTAATAAAACATTAATTTAATATAATAATGTTCAACCTCACGTCAAAACTGAGGTTATTTATGAATATTACAAATAACTTAGGTGTATTGTTGAGGAAACGGGATTGCCAACTTCAAAACTCGGCAAACGAAAAATACTCTCCGTGTACATACACTGTCAATCATTTTTATGAATAATTACTTCCTTTTTCAACTTTAAAACGTTGTTTTGTTGTTTATTTATGTTATTTTACATTGTAAGAATTATTCTAACATACATACGGGACATTTCCTGTATATTATAAATCAATTCAAATAAACTTAACCTAAATTTCGTTTTGTTCGGTTGCCATTCGGAGTGAGCAAAGTAGTGTGCAAAGTAGTGGGCAAAGTGAAACTGTTGAGAAATCAGCTGTTTTGCAAACTAATTTTAAATGAACAAAATGCCACTTTGTCAACAACTGTAGACAAATGTACATTGGAACAGAAAAGTTTTTAAATAGGTGCAATATTTTCCGAATTTTAACCATTTTTTGCTTTCACAAACAGTTGATAAGACTTATCTACATCAGGAAATCTCAGGAATAAAGCAAACACTGTTGTTTTTTTTCTCACTTTTGAAGATGGCAACTAATGATATTTTTTGTTAAAATTTGATTTTGTTCATATGCGGTTTATCTACATGTTATCTATATATTTGTGCGAGATTCAAAATCAGTGTATTATTCTGCAAAGTTATACTTTATTTAGCTCGTCAAATTTATTTAATTTTTAAATGAAGAGTAAATTGGAGATTATAAATTTATTAGAAGTTCCTAATAGTGATTCAATCATCTAGCCTTGCAGTAGATAATTTGAGTGCATCACTGTGTTACTATACTAAGCATGTGCCATTTGGTTTTCATTTTGTGAGTAATTATTTTTTACTTTCCTACATATTCGTAGCGTAGAGAAAAAGTAAAAAAAAATCAACGTTGGGTTTTGTGCGGATATATCCGTTTTGAGCTCCCCTGAATCGAAAAAAGGGATTTTTAGAATGATCTGTGTACAGTGCTACTTTCCAAACGCGTAAACCGATCATTAAATTTGGTATGTGGATAAATTTTGGCAACATCTCGGGAATTTTTTCATTTTTTTGGTAACGCAAAATGTAGGAGTACTTGCCATAAAAAAACGCAATTATGATTGTCTCAAAATCGACTCGAATAATTTTGATAATTTTTTTCAAAGGCTAAACAAAACGCCCACTCTTCAAAAAATTTCGGTTTGTGAATTATCATTGAAAAAATCAAAATATCGCCCAAAGAACTGTTTTAAAATATATAATTTTCCAAAGTCATGCATTATCTCTAAAATCATTACTTTGTTCATAATTTTATTAAAAACATTTTTCGAATTTCGCAGCATTAAAAAATTATCAACTTAATTGTTATTTACACAGTGTTAAAAAAATCCCTGTGATTTTCTTTACAACTTGACATAAATTTCATGTGATTTATATTTATTTGTATCACTATGAACTAAGAGTATAATCGACATTAAATACAATTGATGTAAAATCGAAATTTGAGGGTACCTACTTTAACATTGAAACGAAAATTCGATTTTAAAAGTCTTCTCCAACAATCAAATTTTATTCAAATAAGACGTTGCGAAATGGAAAGCAAACAAAATAATAACCTGCATACACTTAATTTCTGAAAATATGCTCTACTGATTTCGATTCAAAAAATAACATACAAAGAGATAATGTTTAATGGTTATATTCAATTCATTTCAGACGATAAAAACTACAGTGTGAATGGCCATTATCACATTTCAATTTTGATCAACATACATAAATTAAAAGTTTAATAATAAAATACTGTACAATAAGTTAGACAACGGAGATTGAAAAACGCAAAACAATACAATATAAACAACATGTAATAATAAATATTAATGAAAATGTTGATATTGTAAAACTATATTACCAAATATGGCATTAAAAACAAAATATAAATATCCAACAATACTTAAAATTTAGATTGTACTGAGTGAGTGAAACAAACTTTATGACTACCCTCATAGTGAGTGCGAGTAGAGTGTGGGACAGTTTAGATCAAGATTGGAGTGGGGGGTAGGTTAGGTTAGCTAACCAAACCTAACCTAACCTAAGTGATTGGAGTGGGGGGGTAGGTTAGGTTAGCTGACCTAACCTAACCTAACCTAAGTGGTTGGAGTGGGGGTAGGTTAGGTTAGCTAACCTAACCTAACCTAACCTAAGTGGGGAGGGTGATGGGTGTGTTGGGTGTGGTTATCCTTCCCCTTGCACCTCCCCTTGCCCCGCCCCTTGGCTCCTCCCTCTTGCCCTTTCCCTCCACCCCTTGCCTTCCCCTTGTTGCCACGCCCTCTTGCCTTGCCTCTTGGCTCCTGCCTCCCCATTGGCCATTTTATGACGTCATTTAGTGACACCGTACCAGCACATTAATGTGTAATATATTTATATGAGTTATAGTTCCTCCATTGTCTACCAGGGTTTAGCACCGGTCAATCAACTAAAGTTATTATAATGTATTATATATTTATATGAGTTATAGTTCCCCCATTGTCTACCAGGGTGTAGCACAGGTCAATCATACGTCTAGAGCTCTTAGAGTGCGGACAAATCTATGCTCACTACAGCCCAAATGTGATTATGTATCATATAGTGCTGTTACACCTAAAACCTAGGACCAGAGATAGTTAACCTAACCATATCTCTAACCTATATCTATTATAATGTATGAAAAGTTTATGTTCCTAATTTTGCCTAAACCTATACTTACCACAGCCCACAGTATGTTTATGTATCATATACGTGTTTCACCTAAAACCTATGATCAAAGATATTTAACCTAATCCGAGACTTAACTTATGTCTATTATAATGTATGAAAAGTTTATGTTCCTACTTTTGCCCTAATTTCGAGTGTTCCAAAGTTCACTATGCAACCCAGCATTAGTTTGAAAAGCCCTCAAACGACGTCAACGTTCTGGGTTATGTTGAGGGAAAAATTAAGTTAGGCAAAATTAGTTTTCCATTATGTAAAAATACAAAATTAGTTTTCCATTATGTAAAAAATACGCGTACAGTAGCAGTTATCTTTTCCCTACATAGGCCACAATGCTTTAATTTGAGTGAACAAGTGGTACAGGCCAGTAAATGACCACAGGGCAACAAACTGACTTCTATATCCGATTGGTTGCAAATTTTACATATCTTACACTCGCATATAGTGTTATTTACGAGGCTGCTGTTGCTACTGCTGTTATTTGCTATAAACGTGCTACGAACTTCTTTCAATGCTCTTATATATCTACATCTATCCGATGTCCAATTGCAATGTTCGACAATAGGGTCTTCATTTGGTTCCCAATCGCCAAGACCCAAGCCACAAGTGAAACAATATGTACGGTCATAGACACCGGTATAAAAAAAACCTGCTTCGGCCAATTTACTATCTGACAAGGGATATACCCAATTTGAATAGGTCTGTAGCCGTGCCGAGTAAGTCGAGTATTGTGGTTCGTATACATTTTCTAATTTTATACAATCGGTCCACCACATCTTCTCACATGCACTTCCAACTCGTGACTGAAATAAAATAGACTTGTCCTCTGTGTTTTCACGGGGTTGGAACCATCACGTGGTACAGTGAAGCCGTTCCTCATGCCCATATTACAAGCCGGGGTAAGCAGAAGGGGCTTTACCCTTTATGGAAATAGCCCCAAATCCATCGCTATTTCCTGTGACCACCACTTCATTACAAAACTGTGGCCCCCAAAAAATTTTTTTTTGGATTTATTATTTAAAATTTTTTTTGATTTTGATTTTTATATTTTTTTTTCTAGTTTCTGTACGAATTTACCTCACAAGCCTTTGCCACACAGGTTTACGAGAGAATTAACTCCTCGCCAGGGACCTGGGTAGCACACACACACACACACACACACACACACACATGATTCATCTTCAGTTGTTTTAATAGCCTGTACTAATTGGGCTCGTGTGACGGCATCACTATCAGTAACACCGTCGACAATATTACAAATACGTTTTGAAGAGGCATCAAAGAAGTCTTTTGTTTTATCTCTGAGTAGAGCACGATCTATAATTACACTCAATTCTTCAAGCTGTTGAAAGTTGATTGCATCCAAGCTGCTAGTGCCATCTTTTACGTTGGTCAGTTTTTTACCCCACAGCTCCAACCGTAACTGTTCAACGGCATTACTTTGTTGTCCACATAGTATTTGTTGGCCGTGTCTTCCGTGTGCATTGGGGTTTTTACGTTGCATATATAGCTTTTTTGAGCATCAAATTTGTTGTGCGAATTTTTCCCAATAAAGTACATTCTAGCATATTTCACGTTTAAACCATCGCCGTCCTCTAGTCCGATAATTTTTAAAGTCATAGCCACTATTTAGTTTAACTGGTATCAACGATTCGAGATATCCTTTTGTCACAGCATCATCATTGTCTTTTGGTTTAGCTAAACCACCTATAGGTCTCCAGCTTGCGTCATATAGTTTCCTCTTGTCATCAAACATTAAACACTTTGTTTCTATTTGGTTAAGGGTGACCGCATCGGTTGCAGAGCGTGCAGTAGCTACATTATGTAACAATTTACCTCCTATATCATAGTCTCCCTTGGGTGTAAGGTTAAACCCTACACCTTTAGGACCTATTTTTCCACTCTTAGTGGAGCCGCTACTCTTATAACGTCCAAACTTGTCGACACTCATCGTATTATTGTTCTATTATTAATTTGTTATTTTTTGAATTTCCCGCGCCTTTTATAATTCCAGCTTCTTTTAGTTCTTCGATAATAGAAGCTATCTCGTTTGCATGTCCCGTATGTCCTGCATCATGAGATGCCAACAAATGTCTCAGTCTGTCACACAACTCATTCGGATCGTCCCAGTATGAATAGCCTCTCCCTCTAACTGTTTTAGAAGGGAATAACTGCTCTATAATGTTTCTATATTTTATAGATCTGTTACGATTAACTTGTCCGTTCGGATCGTATAATCTTTTGTGTGCACTGGATCTCAAAAAGATATCTTTATACGCTCGTAAATTGGCCTCGGTATATATTTCATCATCGGGTAGACGCTTAAACACCAACTCGTACAATCCGATCGACCCTTTATAGTGTACTCCGTCAATTATAATTTCACCATCATCTGACAACTGAAGAGTCTTGTTACCGATCATCATAGACTTGTCTTCGATTTTCAGTCCGTAACTGTGATCTATATTCTTACTACCGGCGGTATCTTTCATCATTTTGAGCATATATTTTCGTGCCAGCGGATGTGCGAAAGTACTGTTTACCCATTTTCAGATACACTTTGCCCTACAGGTGTGGACAATAGTTCCCTTACACTGAGCTGCGGTTGCTCAGGAGTCTCTGCAATTATTTTGGTATCCATAAAATCAACCCGTGGAGTAGCCGGTACTTCCCCGACAGTCCACTTTTCATTTTTCTCTTGCACTCTCGCTGCTCCACTCATCCGCTATTTCCGTCTTTCCATCCCACTCTTCTCCGGGTTTAATTTCTTGTTTCGGCAAAAACACTCCACTCTTCTGCAACTCTTTAATTATTGGCGTGTATTTCTTAGTATACATTCGTTCCTCTTCGGCCTCTCCGAACCTCAACTGCCTGTACTTTTTCTTCATAGCCTTGCGCAATCTGGCTATCTCCAGCGTTAGATGCTCTCTCTTCTCAGACATCTTGTAGAATGACGTTTGTTGCAAATATCACGCCTTTTGTACCTTAAAAATCTGTTACAATTCGATCAAAACCAATTCTAAATCTTCCATTCTCCGGTTCACTGTCCTTATCTATTACAATGAATCCATGTTTATCTTTCCATGCGGTTCACAAATGTTTTTAAAAGCACTAAACACCATATCAGTGTTTACGTGATCATTGTAAATGTGTCGTAAATTGAGATCGTCCTGCTTGAAAAGAACCAGAGATTGGCATTGTCCCAAATCAATTGTTTGGGAATCCTGCTGTACGTCTGTCCTAAGTAGAAGGAATCTATATTATTGTGACGTCCCATGGTGAAATAGTTACGTATATTGTCGTGTTTCTCGCAAGCTATGTCGTCAAAAATTATTACGAATTTGGCTCTGCTTCACTAGGATGGATGACATTTTCGTTGTCCTTGAATGTGTAATAACCTATTTCTTTGGTATTTCCCAGTATAGTTTCCAAAAACTTGTACTTTGGCTGTTGGAGTGATTTAGAAAATGCGTAGACGTTGGCAAATTTCAGTCCATTTGGGTTGAAGAGCAGATTAACTAGAACATTAGTCTTGCCACTGTTTGAGGGGCCGCACACCATAGATCGAACTGTGTTTGGTAATTAAGAGCTGTAACGGTGCATTGTTGAGCCGGCTCCTGCAACAACATCAAAGTTTCTTACACGTAGCTTATCCGCTGTGTTTTTTAAACGCATTACGCTGTTCAACGTTTGTCTGAATACTGTGGAAAACTAACAGTGCTATCCTATTAAATACAGAACCTAAACAACAAGCTTGGTTTTATCAATCCAACTATCGTGTTCCTTGTCAAACCCTAACCACCGCACCAGTACTGCGTTACCGTTTTTGCGTAGTACTGTTTCAACAAGATATACGTTGCCGATCTTTGACTCGCTTAATTCTTCGGCATAGAATCCTCCTTTCAGAATGTCACCTTTCGAGTCTTGTAGAATGTACGTTAAAGGATTGGTCGGTACAACAGCGTACACAGTAAACACTTCGTTTGTCCAGTTGGTAGATATCCTTTAGCAAAAGTCTTTTTAAATTTCGATATTCTAACTTTGTCGTCCACTTTAAATCGCGCCAGTGCTTTTGTACTCTTGCGTGCTATTTTGTCCAGTAACATTTTCTCATGCTTTTTCAACACTTGAGCGGGTTTCATGCCAATTGTACTTTGCACAGTGTTATTGTATATCTTTACTACATTTTTCAGCAGCTCCAACCACTCGTAATTACCGCGTGCCGTAAATTCACGCCACATTATATTTTTCAAAGTACGGTTAAGACGCTCCACCATAGATGCTTTCTTGTCTGAAAAAGTGGCGTAGTGATTTATATTGTATTTTTTCATCAATCTCTTCACGTGCATATTGAAAAACTCCTTCCCCTGATCGGTCTGAAAGTTATTCATACGATGTTTTTTCAGTATCGGTTCTAACGCTATAGATACATCGAGAGCAGACTTTGTCTTCAATGGTTCTGCAATCGCAAATTTTGTCAGACAATTTATCATTGTCAGTATATATTTGTAGCCTTGGTTTTCCTTAGCATATGGAATCATTTCCACTAGATCGGCTTGATAAAGGTCATAAACTCCTTTCAGCGTCACACTTCGTGTTTTGAAATTTCTTCGTACGGGCTTGTGGAGCTCCGCCGCAATGGCTCGCCTTACATCCATTTTGTAAATGAGTGTGTTTATGGATTGGTGGTACTATTTATTTCGTGGAGATACTCTGGTGCAGGTAATCTCGAAATTATCGCCGCTTGTTCCCGCCTCGCCGTTGCTTTGGATTAATCCGCCAAAAATTGTCCATAAAAGATCGACAGAGATGTCGGAAGCTTTACGAAAAGCAACGTATCCAGGCGTCTTTGTTTTAAAGTTGAGACTAGTAAACGTAAATCCCAACAGATCACCATCAGCTGTTCCATTTTTCATCTTCTCCACCAAACATTCAAAGTCTAGTTTTATCCAATCAATTTCCGTGACATTCTCGGGTGGTGGATGAAATTTAAACTGAATTTTAGTCCTTAGAGTATGAAATTTTTTCCCCTCCCTACTTTGGGAGGAAACAATATAAATTGGCTCCACAGCTATTTACAGGGCAATTGTTCCTACAGTAGTAATATAAATATTTTGGCATGTTCTATTAATATGGTAATGACAGTGGGAGAGGGGGAGCAAAGACAAGTACATGCAAAAATGGCTGCATGATAGTTGGTAAATTGGCTGCTAATTGGATATTTGAGTTGGTAAATTGGTTGCTAAAAGTATATTTTGGTTGATAAATCGGTTGCTAAAAGTATATTTCGGTTGGTAAATCGGTTGCTAAAAGTATATTTTGGTTGGTAAATTGGTTGCTAAAAGTATATTTTGGTTGGTAAAAATATATTTTGGTTGATAAATAGTTTGTAAAAACATTATGAAACATCGTCCATAATAAGACAACACACACACACACACACTCTCTCTCTAACACACACACACACTTGGCTCGGTTCAGCCTTGCTATGCTTTTAACTTAACGTATATTTTGAATACTTTTCTTACTTCTACAGTTTTTATTCGATTTGATTGAAATTTTGGATTTTGGTTGTTTTCCAAAATTGTTCCTTGCGAACGGTTCAATTAAACCGTTGCAACACACACACACACACACACACACACACACACACACACACACACACACACACACACACACACACACACACACACACACACACAGACACACACACACACACACACACACACACACACACACACACACACACACACACACACACACACACACACAGACACACACAGACACACACACACACACACACACACACACACACACACACACACACACACACACTGCCGCGTACGCGCAGGGCTCGCGACTTGACTCTAAGCGACTCGCGACTCTAACCTCGCTTTACAACTGCCTCCGTCGGGAGTTCTCACCTCACTATGCACTAACGCGGACAAGACCAAGATGCTCACTCTTACTTTTTCTCTAATCGAAGCTATTGCACTACTTGGCTTTTGTAAGTATGAGCTTGTCCTCATAAACTTACAACCTTTTAATTTACGCAAAATTCTCTGAATTTTATTTCAATGCTCGCTAAATTTACAACTTTCCTTTATTACACTCTCTTTCTCTGGGGAAGTGCCTTTTGGAAGAAATCGGCTCCTAAGTTCTGATAATAATTTCTTCAAAATTTTATATTATATTTTACCAGAGCACACATATAACATTTATCATAAACAAAGCAATGTTAATACACAGATTGGATAATAGAAACAAATCAAACTCGAGAAAAGAATTGAATGTATTATTTCTCTTCAAAGACAACTCAAAACAATTTAAAATGTTTATAACACAACAAAATAAACAAAAAAAATATTACACAAATAATCAAATAAAATATTACACAAAAAATCTGATAAAAATCTCTTATATACTTTGACAAATTGAAAAAAGCTAGACTATTTCAGCTAGAAATACAGATAGCTTTTCCTGCACTGAAATAGTCGTATTTAATTTTGAAATATTTGTTACACCAAAGCAGAGTGATTTTATTTTACTGAAGTTAATTTTTCTCAATTTCCCCACTGAATTTATTATAAAAATGAATTGATTAGTTACGAATTATTCCTTAGATTTAGTGTACCTTCACACTTAACATGAAGCTCTCGTAGATTTGAAGTTATTTGTTGAAATCGTTGTCTGATGTCTCTGAGTTGTTTTCTCTCCAAGTCCTGTAGATTTCTAAGTTGTTGAATGCTGGTCTCAATCTCTAATCCCTGCTAAGTCGCCTTCAATGTTGATGAATCTTCTTGCAGCTTGAAGTTCGAAATGAGTTGAAATTTTTTTAAGTTGCTTTAAATGACTGATTGAAATATTTAAGTTAAAAAATTTACTAAGTTGAATTTTGAATAGATTAGTAGATTGACTAAAGTGACGTCTTCTCTGCTTGTAGTCTGGTACAGGAGAATACGTCTTCCTTGCTCGGAGTCTGTTACAAGAGTATCCGTCTTACGACGAATAATTTTGGGTCTCCCTTTCTGTGGGAAACTTTCCTCAAAAGGTAACCACTTTTCTCCCTTTTGTGAAGAAATGTCTCTTCGTTGTTTTTCGTATTTTCAGGCCCTTTTGGTCTGAAATTTTTATACTACAAACTGAACTAGGTATAGTTTTTACCTATTGAATTGTTTTCCTTCACTATTTACTATTAAAAATCCTTTTAATAGATAATTTGATTGTTGTATTATTTTTCGTTCTCTGTGTTGACGGTTGGTCATGCAAAGTCCAACCGCTCTGCTGTGACGTAGATCGACTCGAGCCACTTTTCCTGTTAAATCTTGCAACTTTTGATTTTGGACATTTTTACGAACAACTTGCTGTAACTTCTGAACGGCTGGTCCGATCGTCGATTTCTCTTCGGATTCCTCTTCTTTCCAATCTTGTGGGTCTTGTGAAACTCGATTCGTCGTTAACCCGTTCACGAGTTATCGCACTTTTACCGAATGTCTGTTTCTTCACTTTTCAACTTTCGATTTAAGTCCTTTTTCGCAATTATTTCGTATACACGTTGTTTTTCTGCTCCTATGACGGAAATATCTTCTTAGACTTTTATCGTAGCTCGCTTGGCTCTCGAGTTATTCGTCCTTGAAGTTCTAGTTTTTTGTCGTCGTGTTTGTTGATTATAAACCCCCCCTCCATTATCTATTTTCATCTCTTCTCTGTTGTATAACATTTTTACACACTACATACATATTATTACATCCTTTTATTTCCCCTTTAACCTTTATTTTGACCGCTTTTGGGCTTTTAAGTTTTACTTTTTGCTATTATTATAACTCCCCCATTTTAACTTTAAATTTGATTCTAATTGTTTATTATTGTTCCCTACGGTTGTCTCTTCAATTGTTATTATTATTATTTTTTAGTTTAACCCCCCTTTACCTTTAAAAACTTAAAAAACTTTCAAAGAATGGCTTTCTAAGTCCATTCTCCCTTGTTTATTATTATTATTTATTTTTTATTTGTGATTATTATTACTTCCTCTATTGGTTATGACTCTATGATTTTTGATTTTTGGATTTACCCTTTTTTTAAATTTTGGGTTTTTGAGCCCTTCTAATTTCTTGAATAACTTTTTTGTTTTAGGTGCTTTTAAATTTATTTCTTGATATTATTAGTCGGTTGACTCTACTGAATAATTATTTAAATTAATATTTTAGTTTTTTAATAAAATAAAAACTACGGTAATTCGGTTATCATGTCTGTTCAGCAAGATCCCCTCTTTGCCTTGCGTGACGTCACCACACTACCGCATTCCCACTCTATCTCGTTTAGCGCGGCAATTTAACTGGCTTTTAAATTTGACACACACACACAAACACACTAACACACACACTCTCTCTCTCTCCCTCCCTCCCTCCCTCTCTCTCTCTCTCTCTCTCTCTCTCTCTCTCTCTCTCTCTCTCTCTCTCTCTCTCTCTCTCTCTCTCTCTCTCTCTCTCTCTCTCTGTGCCGGGGATTGCTTTTTATTTTTTAGGGGTTAAAACTACCCCTATTTGAAAATAATTTTATAATTGCAGGTTCGGGCTTGTAATCGAAAGAAGTATCATCAGTTGACATTGTGAGGGTTAAATTATTATAAATTGACAATTTTCAACCCTTAAAAACCACCCCCTATGACGGTAATCAACCCTTATAAAAACTACCCATTTCAAAAAAAAAATTTCTTTATGTTGTAGAATCTTGTCGATATTTAAAAAAAGTATTAATTGTATCAAGCATTAAAAACTAATTTAGTTTTAATTTATTTTTTTTTTATTTTTGGAAAAATAAATAATTTCAATCACAAATCAAAGACAGGGAAAATAAAATATTCATTTCTTTTATTTATGTACATGAATGAATTTCAATTTATTTATTAATTCATAAGTAATTGAAAAAATCTACAAATAATTAAAAATCTTCACTCTCATCTTCCTCTTCCTCTTCAACTTCATTCATTTCCACTTCTCCTTCATTCTCGTTTGCGTTTTCGCTTTTTTCCTCATCCTCGTCTTCCTCCTCTTGGTCTATAATAGGAGCACAATTTTGACAATTGTCTCCGCTGCATGTTGTACATGCAGAGTTGCAAAAAATCCTATTCTTCGACAACCGCACGCTGAATTAAGAGGTTTAATATTTTTATTTCCCAGCCATAACTGAGTTTGCAAATACACTCTTTTTATGTGTTCATTTAAAGCACCAGACGTCGGAACGAGCGAGTACAACTTAACGGCATTTTTTTTTCATAGGAGCCTTTATAAAGGATTCGTATCTCATTTTTTCGAGATATGTAGGAAAGCAATGCACCTTTTTAAGTTTATTTATTTGCGTGCCCTTTGCAAGTCCGTACAACATCACAGTACAGTACTGACCAGCCAGTAAAATCTCCTCCATCGTTGCAATGGGATTGTGAAAAACTTCAGCTTTTTCTCTTACATCCTGGCGGTTTTCTAACATATCAATGAATGTTACATTGAATTACATACTTCGTCAGCAGATGTATGAGGTTCAACTTTCTCTTTTTGAACGTCCCATGCCGAAATGCCTCACTATCTCTCTCTCTCTCTCTCTCTCTCTCTCTCTCTCTCTCTCTCTCTCTCTCTCTCTCTCTCTCTCTCTCTCTCTCTCTCTCTCTCTCTCTCTCTCTCTCTCTCTCTCTCTCTCCGGATGTGTGGAAATGTGCTTTGGTCCGCCCTATCAGTAAAACATCCCAACCTGCAGGTCCATCGGATTATAGGCCTATAAGTATATTATCATCCCTATCCAAATGTTTAGAGCGTATAGTCCATCAGCAGTTGACGAAATACTTAGAAGATGACAATCTTCTAAGTCCATTTCAGTCGGGCTTTCGGACTGGCAATAGCACTGCGACAGCACTTATATGTTTTAACAGACAATATACGATTGGCCATGGACCGTCGAGAGGCTACAATATTAACTTTATTTGACTTTTCTAAAGCTTTTGATAGTGTTAACCATTCATTATTGTTTTTAAAATTGAAGAAAATTGGTCTGTCACTTCAAAGCATAGCTTGGGTCAAGTCGTATTTGTCTGGAAGGAAGCAGCGTGTTTGTGATAGTGAAGATATGTCTGCCTGGGAGCATGTGACTCGTGGAGTTCCACAGGGATCCGTTTTAGGACCTTTACTATTTAGTATTTACATTGATGACATTAGTACTAGACTAAAATATTGTATGCTTCATCTGTACGCCGATGATCTGCAGATATATCTACATTCTAAAGTTAATGACATCGGCAATGCAGTTGAGCACATGACGTATGACATTAAAAGTATTTGCCTATGGGCTGAAGAGCATGACTTACGACTTAACAAATCAAAGACGCAACCCATCATTATAGGCTACTCCCGATTGATGAACACAATAGACTTGAACAATCTCCCTAAACTTAAAATTGAAGGCGAATTATTAGAATACCGTACCAGCGTCAGAAATCTGGGAGTGACAATTAATGACAGATTAAACTGGACTGAATATGTAACTGAGACATGCAATAAAGTATTTGCAGGGATTCACTCTTTTGAAAAAATGATAGATTTTTTGCCATTTCATATTAGAGTGCTTTTAGTTAAATCATTAATTATGCCATACTTTGCTTACTGTGACACTGTAGTCAGTGACATGACTGTGGAATTGGCTAATAAACTCCAACGGGCTCAAAATTATTGTATACGGTTTATTTTTTGTTTAAAACGTGATGATCATGATAATCCATATTATAAACAATTATCTCTTTTAAAGCTCTATGAATTTAGATCCTTTCATATTTTAACTATGTTGCATGCTGTCCTTCAAACTAGAGTGCCGACTTACTTGGCAAATAAGTTTGTTTTTGCCTCAGATATAAGTACAAAAAGTACAAGAAAGGGTTCGACAATGCTAATCATTCCCAAGCATAGAACTGTAATGTATAACAAATCTTTTACCGTAATGGCATGTCGCCTGTGGAACTCGCTACCAGATTCCCTTAAAGCTATTGATAGCCGTGCTCAATTTGCAAAATCGTTGAAGCTGCATTTCATGAATGGTGGGGACGTGGACTGATATCTTTGCTCGGGGTGTGTAAGAAGTGAAATTTGTTTTATTTACTTTATGATGTATGAAAGTGCGCGTGAATGTATAATATAGTTTATATTTAGAACAGTTTATTGTACTCTGGAAGAAATTGTATTAGTTTAGGATTTTTCTTTGTTGTAATTTTTTTCATTATTGTTATTATTATTATCTTTGTGTGTGTGTTCTTTGTACTTAGTTTCTTTTCTTTTAAATAGTTAAATTTAAATTATTTTTATTTTTAGACTTAAGTATGTTAATTGTAATTGGTTTTGTAAAGACGATGTGTAAATTAATTGTGTAGGCTATGGGTTAAGTGGAAGAGAGGACCTGATGGTCCTAACTTCGCCCAGAATAAAGGCTCAAATCAATCAATCAATCAATCTCTCTCACTTGTTCTCTTCCGACTCTAAAGCATTCCTATTACTATTCAATACTATTAGAGTATTCGAGGGTTATGTTATTTTCTTTTTTATTTATAAGGTTATATTTTCTCGTTCGAAAATTTATCATGAAAACAGTGCAACAGTCCACTTCCATTAAAGACTTGGCTGACCGTGTACAAAACCAACATTCGTCTCATGGTAACCTACGGTGTCCCAGTTTTGTATTGACTTCTACCAAACAGAGGAAATAAACGTCTGGACTCTTTCCAAAACTACTAAGAAGCATGGAATATTCCCCATGGAATGTACGAAATAGCCCAAAGATTATAAATCCCCACATTCGAGGAATCAACCTTGAGTTGAAGAAAAACCTAACAAGAGCAGATGGCTTTAAACTTGGGAATTTATCATCTGACTTGACAATTCCGCTCCCACAACATAAGGTTAATTAATCACCCATATCATTAATAAAAATTAAATTCATACAAACAAACAAAACCCAAGCTTATGTAGTTTTTAACATTAAAATGATATAACAGTATACAAAATTAAGTTCTATCTTCTTTTCCCTTTTTCCAAATTTAAAAATATAGTTATTAATTTCAGTCCAACGCAGAAAATTTAAATTCAATAAATATACATTCAGTTTGCATATAAAGTAAATTAAAGAAGCTTTAAACCCACGAGAATTCGAAGAGACCTCACCAGTGCCAAAGTCTTCGTTTAGCATAGTAAAAACATCGTTGGAATATTGATAGTATGGTATCAGTAATTTTCTTTGAGCATATTTCTGTTTCGTGCAACTTAAAAAACTGAACTGTCTCTGTAAAATTTTTAATTTTATTTCTTTGTTCCGTACATAAGAAATTAAGATGCAACCGTCACAAATATACCTTATACACACGTAAATAAATATGGACTTAAACGTTATGAAGTTTCTGTCTAACATTCCACTAATTTAATCTGTAAAAACTTACTTTTTAAAAAAAGTTATGGTGTCAACAGTGGAACTGGTATTTTCATCATACAACAGCTGTTTCGGGACAAAGTCCCATCATCAGGTGCTTATCAATTAAAACACTTAACACAAAAACACTAGAACTAATTATAGACAGAACAAATGTGGCCGTATTTTAAAACGTGAATGTGCACTAGTGGTTTTTTGTAGTGTTATTTATCTTAATTTTTAACTTTTCACAAGCACCTGATGATGGAACTTTGTCCCGAAACATCTTTTGTTCGACAGTAAACAGAAAATGAAATGTCTACTGTTGACGTCAAATAAAGTAATTCTTTACAGAATATATTAAACTATATCGTAACTTAAAACATTTCGTCTGTATTAAGTTTGTTAAATGAAAATTCTTTTAGTACCTGTGCATAACATGTTTTGAGTTATCAATCTTTTTAACATTTTCTGGTGTACAGTGAAAATGTTTTAGATCTATAAATAAATATTATGTTCTAAAATGCTCCGAAGAGAACCTGCTAACATTGTATTTTTGAGGGTATTAACTTTGTTTGTGGATGAAAAATACCTCAATAAACAATTTATACAAACATTAGATCAATTTTTAAATTTTTGAAAAGCGGAAAAGCTGATACATGAAAAGGCTGTCTCTTAATTATTTTAATTGTTTTATTAAAAATAATATTTATTTGTTTTAGCGTGGATGTATACGCCCCACCCCAGCAACCAGACCATAATATTAGATTTTTGAATTACAGTACTTAAAGTAAAATAAACAAGCTTGAGAGTCGACTTTGTACAAAACTGGCGCAAAAAGTACATTTTTCTAAAACCTAACATTAATTCCTTTCTAACTTTTTCATCGTGACACTTCCAGTTTAACTTTTTATTCAAAACAAAACAGGTACATTTACTCTTCTCGCTCTATAACAATACAGTCTCGTGCTCCAAACTCCAACTGAAGACCCAACCGCGGTGATCCCAGGTCGTAACCGCTGTGACTGTACCTCCGTTGCATCATAAGATCCTGTTCTATATTTCTCCGAACTCATTTCCTCTTATAAATTTATAAATGTGGTGACTGCCGTTTAGACAGGAATTACAAAAACTATTTATTTAAAATAGAGATTGTACTTCTCCAAGAACTGAGCCTTGGGGAACTCAATACTTAATGTGTTTAGTAAATTTCAATAGCGTCTCCTCAGTCCCAGTACGTTGTTGAGACTTAACCCGATTTTTACTGAAATATTCGCACCTCTTAAAAATACTTTCAGAGATATTGGCTTAATGTTTCCCGAGTTGGAAGCACTACCTTTTTCTTTATTTATTTAAATACGAGCATTAATTTGGGAGTTTTTAGTCGATCGGGAAATTTCCCATTCTCAAAACTTAAATTAATTATATATAATATATCAACTTTAAAACTTTTGATTAAACATAGTTTTTCAACTTTGATATTAATACCACAATCGGTTTTTACCTGTCTACAAAATACTTCTATGTGCATATAAATGATGGAACCTGTTTATCATTATAACAGTTTCAAACCATTTTGAAATTATAAACTTTTAAAATGTAATATGATTTTTTTTTTATTGTTAGTAGATAATGAAAAACAAGTCATTACTGAACAATGAAATGAACATTGATGTCTTATTCAGATATCATGTGTCACAAATAGCTCGAATCATGAACTGTGCTTTTAGCATTAGCTTATTAAAAGAAGTAAAATTTCAGATCGCTTTTCATAAATTTTTTAATACCTTTTTTTAAATTTAAATTTGTACACAGAAAGATATATTGTTTAGACCTTTTCCTTACTAAATTATCAAACAGTAATACAAACGTAAATCGTAATCATCAGTTGCCCGATGATTCCGCAAGGCGAAACAATTGTAGCTCATTTATATAAATTAAAATATTTGAAACTTTAAGCTTTTGCTTTATATGGAGTTTCAACAAGAAATATCTGCTATTACATTAAAGTAATACAAACATTAAAAATGTATATAAAACGAAATCAAATCTCTAGAAAAAATTTGGGAAACCCTAAGACGTTGCCTGTTTTGGGTTCTCCATCCATAAAAGTAATAAGCACCACCCAATGTGCCCCTAAGAGTGCTACAATATGTATGATATGCAAAAGTTGAATTAAAAAAATAAGTGCTAATCAAAAATAATAACTTAAATCTTCGCCGGTTCCCAAAGACAACTTCTAACATAGTTAAAATCACACACAGACATACAGACATGCACACTCATAACAAACAAAATCTTTATCCCACCCTCCAATTAATAAATAACCTCCAATGTATATTCAACATTTTCTATATCAAAAATCCATCTCTTTAGTTTGTTCAGGAATTTTGTCAAAAGTTGTAGTCTCTTTATAATATAGTTGGAGCAACAAGATTTAAAAAATCAATTCTCTCATTGAACGCAGCGTTGAAAAAAATGTTTTTAAGCAAACGTTACACTATATAATATTACTACTTTAAAAAATTGACTGATATCAAAGATGGCTGTCAAAACTTATAAACATAATTTAAACATGAAATTAGTAGTAGTACGAGGGGTCAGGTATACATTTAATTTGGCCCCAAATTAGTATGACGAAAAATGTAGACAAAAGTAGGAGAGGGGGGCATTTTTTAGCTTGTCGGTATAAAATAAACTGTCTAAAAATATTTCACAAACTTTTTCACTCAATCATCTTCAAAACCAAACAAAAAGGAACTAAAACTAATCTTAAAAACAAATTTGTATATTTAAATACGTGCCTAAACTTGCTCTGGTTGTGCCATAAACACGTCTTCGGCGTAAATCGTAAATAATTTGTTTAGTCCATCGAACTAAAAGACACATAAAACAGAAATTGGTTTGAGTTATTATTTCAGTTATCACCTCAACACCTCGGTCTATATTTCCTTTGTATAATCGTCTCGAGTCTCGAGTAACGTGGTAACAATCTCAGACTAGAACAATGGAAGAAAACAAGTAATTTATATTTCAATAGGTCGCTGTTGTTAGAAGAATGTTATTAACATTTCAAGGCTTCTATAGCCTTACTTTAAAGGTCTTACGTCCGAGTGAGAGACTAATATGTGTTTCACTAGACAAAGTAGGCCTAGTCCAAAATGACGGAACGGCTTGATAAAGCCTAATTAAACTTTAACAACATTTAATTAAAACATGTTCAAGTCAAATGTGTTGAAAATTACAAAACTACTAATATCTTCAATCCATCTTCAAATTAAAATTGAAAAGTGAAAAAATATTGCACAAACTTTCTCACTCGCACGTCATCAACTAAAACTAATCTTCACAAAAATGTCAATAATTTTCAATCAAAAAGTGAAAATGAACCCCCATCATTAAACAGTAGAGGGGGAAAGCCAGTAATTGGCAGGTGGATCAATGCGTCCCCCAACATTTTTATTTTTTCCACCCCCTTTTTCACCCCATTTTGGTTATTTCACCCCTTTGCTCTCTGACCTCAAAAAACTCCACCCACCCTCCCCCATCCTCTTTTCCCCAAAACCCCTCCTACCATTCCTTTTTTCCAAAAAAACTAGCCCACCATTCCTGTTTCCAAAAACCTCAATTTTTTTCAAGTAACTTCAGACCCCCCCCCCACCCTAAAAGTATTGGATACTATCTCCCAAAAATATACCGGTTCGGATTTCATAGGCTAGTAAGGGGAAATGTATCATGGCACGCCACTCTAAAGGGTAAACCATCTTAAAATTATCCAAAGCAAAGTGTAACCATACTGTATAGGAATGTGCATGTTTATGATACAAAACAAATACTCACACTAAAATAAAACATGATTCCCCCCCACCCCAATCCCAGACACATTTTACTTATCCAATATAAGGCCTACGTAATATAGGGTAGTTTGGTAATCGTTATAAACTTCGACCTCCGTTTTTTGACTGATATTCGCCATTTCGTAGTCTCAGGAAATCGAAAAAGTGATTTTGAACATGGCGTTCTCGTAGTTGTCGTTGTCGTTGGTCGTAAGCCATATAACGAGAGCACAGCAATTAAGATAAGAACATGACATTTGCCATACGGGACTAAAGTGTTCTCATATAAACATTCAGAAAAATCGAATAAAAAATGTTCTAATGGCTGTTAATTTTAAACACACTAAATTGGATAAAAATATGCAGATTTTAATTCTCAATACAATGGTACCAGCAAATACAAATTGCGAAGTAATTGTCATAATTATTGTAATTTCGAACCCTGTCCTGGTGATTTTCGTTTAATTACGAGATCCGACAAGACAGTCATCGACACGAGATTAGCGAATGGAGGCTTTGTTACATAATTATGTACAACTACGAGGATCGCCATGTATGAGATATTGATACGAGCGAAGCGAATGGGGACGGTTTAATATACGAGGCCCATCAGGTTGTTCCAGACGTCCAGGATGTACACAATTACGAGATTATTAAAACCTGCGTAACAACTATTTTAATCAAACTTACCCTATTGGAGAAGACCACTCGATTTACCAATGTAATTTACAGTGATTTGCTTGTATTACATTATATGATATGGCTGGGTAAGTACCATGATGGCCCCATCGAAGAATTCACTATTAATCATTAACTCCTGAGTTGAAATTTTCGTATAATTTTGCTTGTACAAACTATTGCTTTGCGTCCTATTTATATGCACCGATGTATTTTAAACTACATGTACATAAATTCTTGTTATTACTTGCCACGATTGACAAAGTTCTCAATTATTTAATATTTATAAATATCAGTACATTAACGTTGCCTACAGTGTACTTCTATTTATATTGTAACCAGGTCGAAAGGAACAACTAAGAAGAGGAAGGTTATTTATTTTCAGGTGAAAGTAGATTTTTAGCCAATCATGAAGTGCAATATCGCCCGTAACATGTGATGTAACCCACTTTTGACCATGTATAAGTAAACATTTGGAAATATAGTATTAAGTTATGAAGTAAAGCAGTGTTAACATTTGACAACGTAATAGCTGTTTATTTAGGGTCTACAAAGCTATGCAGTGTGGCAGTGTTTAAAATTTGGACACAGTTTTTTTTAAGTTATGAAGTAAAATAGTGTTGAACAGTTTACATAGCAACAGCTGTTTATTTAGAGCCTTCTTTGTTATGTAGTAAGAAAATCGTTTTTTTGGTTTTAATAACATTTTTTGGGGGTCTTCTGCGTTATGTAGTTAGAAATTCTTTAACATTTTAGAAAGTAATACTTATTTTTTTCTGCTTTTACAAGTTATTTGAGCCTTTTGAGTTACGAAGTGAGGAGGTCTTCAAAATTTGATAACATTTTTTTCCGGATCTTTTTAGTTTTTTGAGCCTTCTGAATTACGTAGTAACGAATTGTTTAAAATTTGTCAAGGTGATAACAGTTTTTTCCGTTTCTTTTTATTTATATTATTTATTGGTATGGGTGAAATAATTTTGTTGTAGTATGCCTTAATTGTTAGTTATTTGTTAATTGTTAGTTGTTTTAATGTGAGTTAAGTATGTTAGCCTTGTTGAGTAGTTTGTGTACGATATTTATTGTTTCTTGGATAGGCACGTTAGTGTACAGGTTAGTGTTATCTAATGAAACGATATTGTAGTTGGGCTGAAGTTTAATTTCTTTTAATTATGTCACGAAATCAAGGCTACTATTAACACTACTACTATACTATCTACTATTAAGTGGATATTTTAAATTTTATCTTGTTACGTAATATTGCAACTAGTTTTTTTTTCGGTTTTGTAACTTACAGCGGTAGTAAAATTGATTAGTAGTCTGATGGGTGTGTCAGTCTTATGGATCTTAAGTCATCAGTTAAAGTGATATGCTTGGGCATTAATTGGTTTTAATAATTTTCCTGTGGTATGGTCTAATAGATGGGTGGTTTTATTAATTGTATTATTTGTTGTTTTTTATGAATTCTTCAGTAGGATCTATCGGTACTGTATCAGTATCATTTGTCTGCAAAAAATCGTCACCTTTTATGTCGTATTGGTTTTTGTTCATAATGACTGAGGTGTTCCTGGCAATAATGGCATGGTTGTCAGCTAGTTTGACTTGTATCTGTTTAAGGAGTTTCATATCCATTCAGCATTTACTATATAGATTCAAATATTGTTGTGATCTAAGATCTTAAGATAATTGTTTAGTTTGTCATTAATCTATATGCGCGTTTCGTTTTGTAACTTAATTCCACTAATTTCTTTACCGCGTCTTTCGTGTTGGTTATTTCTTGATATGGGGTATTTTTTATCAGTAGATGGCATATTGTGTTTTAGATCCTTATAAAGAATAATACTTAATTCAGTTTTATCGAATTCTATAGACCTTAGGCTTGAGACTCGTTCTTAGAAGTCATGTTTGGGATCGTGTCGATTCCCCTCTACCTTAAGATTTCAAATTCAACGACTCAGTATATTGGGAAATATTCATTAAACAATTTGTCTACATGTTAATTTACAATTTTAATAAACACGGTAAACCACGTGTATTACATATTTTTCAGGTTGATATTTTTTTAGTTTTATATTGTTGACAAGCCAAACATCCTTGTTTATATAGACAGTAATACTAGTTTAAAAGTTCACATCTACTATTATTTATCTTGATATTTGTTGAAGTGTCCTTTTTTTTATGTAGACAGAAATACTAGTTTAAAAGTATGTAATGTTTCAAAATCAACTTTCATTAAATTACGTTTTCCAGTATAACTATACTCCTTAAAATTGGCCATATTTAACATATTTGTCTAATATTACAAGAAATAAATTACCTTTTTATAGGTATAATATTACCAAACTTGTTATCAATAAGCGTAGTACGGTTAATTAATCTTCAAAAATTGTATATATCAAAACGGTAAAACAACAACAAATAAAAATCCAAATTTTTAATGTTTGTAAAGAGTTTTAGCACAATAATTAACTTTATACTCTAAACACAGGTCTAGGACTTGTACAATTTTAAACGAGATTCCAAATAAACATTCCTACTGTCGTTAAATTTGTAGTAGGAAATAGAGAGAACTAGAGCAGGAATCAAGGATTGTGGTTCCGTGTACCCCTCATTCTTTCCCCCCATTCCATTCCCCAACCCTTTCTCCATCCTCATGCATCCATGTGCCCCTCCCACAAAACTTTTCTCTATGTCAACCCCATTTTGGTTTTCACCCCCCTTAGCATCTGCCCTCAAAAATCCACCCACCATCCCCTTTTTCCAAAAAACTCCCACCACCCCTTTCCCCCAAAAACCATCCAACCACCCCCTTTTTTCACAAAAACCTACCACCACTCCTTTTTACCTAACATTATATTACTTACACAACCCAAAAAGTGTACATCCATCTATGCCATCTCGGAATTGACAAGTACTTACCCAACCCAAAATAAAGGTGGATCCGCCATCACTGTGCTCACCTAACCCAACATGGTCAGTAGGTATCTAACCTAACCATTATAGTACACATTCCCAACCCAAAAAAGTGCACATCCAACTATGCCATCTCTGCTCGGGATTGCTGTAAGGAGGTCATAGTACTTACCCAACTTATTGGCTCAGGGTGGAACCAGTGTGGAAAAAATACATCCAGCTATGGTATCTCGGTATTGATACCCGAGATACCAGAGGTCATACCTCCAGAATAAGGAGGTCATAGCACTTACACAACCCACTGCCTCAGGGTGGAACCCGTAGGCTACATCCAGCTATAGTATCTCGGGATTGATGTAAGGGGTCAAGTACTTTTAATTACTTACCCACCCATGGTAGGAACCAAGAAGTGTGGTTCTGTGATCATCATAGTACTTACCTAACGTAAAAAGTATACATCCAGCTAGAGTATCTCAGGGTTGCAAAATCCAGCTATGGTATCTTCACCCCTAGTAGGAATCAAGAAGTGAGGTTCTGAGGTCATCATAGTATTTACCCAACCTAAAAAGTGTTTTGGACCTAGGTATCTCTCACCCCCACGCCCACGCACACGCCCACGCCTGGTAGGATCATGTTGTTAGGTTCTGATGTCATCATGGTACTTACCAAATTAAAAACTTTTTTCAACTATCATAGTACTTAACTAACCCAAAAGTGTACATACAGCTAGACTATCTCAGAATTGCGAAAAACAGCTAGGGTACCCCCACCTCTGGTAGGAATTAGAAGTGAGGTTCCGAGGTCATCATAATACTTTCCCAACCCAAAACTTTTTTGAACCTAGGTATCTCCCATCGTCACCCCTGGTAGAAATCATGATATGAGGTTATGAGGCCATCATAGTACTTATCCAATCCAAAAGTGTGCATCTAGTGAGGGTATCTCAACCCTCTCCCAAAATTTTGACCCTTTTTCCACCTCCTTTTTTACCATAGAGTAGGAACCAAGGATGCGTTATCATAGTACTGACCCAACCTAAGTGCACTTCCAGACCAACATAGTACCTATCTAACCCAATGATAACATGTTGGCTAAAACTTAAATGTAGTAATCCAGGTATGATACCCAATTCACTGGCTCAGGGTGGATCCAGGGTAGAACCCAAGTACAGTGTACATCCAGGTCCAGGTGCCAAACCCGATTAAGCAGTAGGGTACGAGGATCAAGGTTCAAGGTTAAAACTAACTTCTACAAATAGAAGTGTTGATCAAGTATTATTGATACTTTACAGTGAGTAGTGAATTAATATAGTTATAAAAATATGTCAGCCATCCTCGAACAGGCATTTCAGAGTAAATTTAATGAATATATACTAAAAGAATTGGCTGTGATATCCGCTGACAATAAAGTTCAACAACACTGGATTGTAGGACCACCTTTTATATTTACAAATTTATCAGAATGTAAGAAAAGAGAGAATAAATTATTAACACAAAATCACCATGGGCTACAGTGAAGTGATAGGACAGTAAGTTATAATTCATTCATAGAAGAGTTTATAGTTATCAGTCCAAGTTTTAAAACTATTTACATAAAAGGAAGAGAAAAGTGTATTTTTTAAAATATCTAAAATAGGGGTTATAGATTTGGAAGACTTAGATTGCCCTACACATAGGGATTTGAAATCAAACATATCAGTCAATTCCATTTTGTAAAATTTATAACAAATTGTGATTTTCCACAACCACTAGGTCCTGCAATTATTGTCGCAAATTGATAGATGAATCTTGAGTATATATTTAATAATGTACATGTTTATAAAATATCAAGGTGTTTTATATTCAAATAAATATACCTACGTTTAGTTTAGCCATAATGCTCTGGGGATGATGACAATTCCAAATCCGGGACAGTTACCTGAGGCAAAACATGCCTCTTTGTGATTATCCTGTTAGGAGAAGGAAGGGAATATATGTATATATTGTAACGAAATAGAGGGCTCCCAAAAGGTCAGTGCTCGGCAGGCCATACATTGTAAAGAGTTGAAAGGGTTGACAGCTAGAAAAACTATTCTAACATCAGTCACGGATCTCAAGGAGTCAAATAAACCACTCCAAAAGTCAATGCCTTCAACCGAAAATATTTGAAAAGGACCAATGAAAGGAATTGCGTCAATTCAGAAATAACGTAAAAGATTTAAAATAAGCCAATGAAGGAAGAGGATCGGAATAGAGCATTTGAAAATAAACATTATAAGTAGGGTTGGAAGAGAAGCGCATGGGGTTTTTTTCGGTTGTTAACTGATTGAAGGAGGGAGTTCCGGAGCAAGTGTTTCTTTAGTAGAAAAGAAGATCGTTGTGAAAGATTTAGCCGAAATCAACCGTCAAAATTAAATAGTAACTGCGTCGTTTTTTTGTATAAGTATTTAATAATAATCTCCGAAGAATAGTTAAAAGATAATCGTCGTTTATAAGTTTAAAAGAGTCGTCGTCATAAAAGTGAGTGAGAATTAGCGTCGTTATAAAAGTGTTTCAACAGGAATATTCATACAATAAATTAAAAGTAATTTTCGTCACAAAAGTGTGTGAGAATACAAGTGTAAGAAGAAAAGAAGATTCGTCGAAAAGATTAAGGCAAATCGATCCATCTACTGGCAGTCTACAAGGGAACCATGTGCAATGAACCAGGAACATTGGAGCTGTGATAAAACTTCCAAGCCGACAAGTACAAATTAATGGACAATCTCAATTAAATAAACTACCACCAAATTCAAATATAATTTTTATATGTAAATTATAGTCACCAAAGATCCTAAAGAAACCCGTAAAGAGAAAATTAATAAATAATAAATTTCAGTTAGCCGGAGCATTTTATAAAAATAATTAAAAGTAAAAAATTTAAAAGTAAAAATTCTGATGCACTCTTATTTCTTTATTTTAGGTTAAGACATTGTAGAATTAGTAATTTATATTTAACTATGTACTTAGAATAAGTAGTAGGTTAAGATGTTAATTGTATAATTTATTAAGTGCATCAAATTTGGACAATAATTGGTGTTTTATTGTAAATGATTTTAAAACTTAAATTTATAATTAAAGATAAAGTTAAAATCTAAATGTGTCAAAGTGTTATTTGTTATAATATATTATACGATTTTATTTGTTTTTATTTGACTAAAATTGACATTATTATCATAAATAATTTGTTTATATAGGCATTGTGTTAGGTTGTTGAATTTATTTTGTTTTCTTTCTCTTTACATACAAAGATTCTTCTCTAAGGTAGAAAATGCTTCTTCGTTGCCTACCCTTCTAAGTCCCTGATAAGGCTCTTAATTTATGTTAAACAAAAGATCAAACACTATTTTCTTTCAAACTTATGCTAACATATTAAAATTTAAAACATATATAAATTTCACTTCTTATTCTTACCTTCTTTTATTTTAAGACTCTCTCTCAAAGGTGTGCCCTTTGGAGCTTACTTAACTCATCAAATCAAAATTTGATCTCTTTCTTTAAAGTTACTATTTGTGAGCACTTACTTCTTCTTTTTATATTTATTTTGAATTTAAAGAATTATTTGTGAAGGATAGTTACAATAAAAAATACAAAACAGCAATTTAACAAATTTATTCAGTTAGGCACAATTTAAATTTATATCAGAAAACTACTGGATTTAGTTAATAAATCTCTCTTACAACAAACTTTTGTCGCCTTTTTCTTCTATTTTAAATTTAACAGTTCCTCTCCAGACAACTTGAAAAATAGCCTACTTATTATATTTAAATCTAACAACACTTAACCTAAACAATATATATTCTTATTCTAACAATTTTATTTATTTAAACCCTTTACTTATTTTGTTCCAATCTGTTACTTGTCTTTTTAATTGAAAAATTGATTCTAATTGACTTTTATTGGTTACTTTAAACTAAACTTTATTTAAGTGAAAATTGACTTTAATTTACTTTTATCTCTGACTCGTTACTTTGTTTAATATTATATTATTGAATTTTATTAACGTTTGAATTTAGGACTTTTTCTCAAGTTTAATAAGATTTTTATTTATTTAAAAAAAAAATTGATTTATGCAGTACCTTGTTTGTGTGAATTGAACAAGTCCGCTCGTCCTTATTCTGAGGATGGTTGTGGATCCTGAAGATCTTGTCTAGAGCTGTCTCCTTTCCTAGAATCTCCAGAAGTCCTGTTCCTGTAGAATCATATAAAATTTATACTGTTTTATCTCCAAAACTAAATAAAAACTAACGAAAAATCGTCATCAAAAATTCAGTTTGATAGTTGTCAATTAAAAAGTGAAAATTAACCATGGACACCGACTTTGAAAAATGTTTAATATAAGGGCCTAAAACTTGCTTCGCTTGTGCCCTATACGTCCTCAACTTAAATCGTAATGGATTAAAATAAACAGTGATAAATATTGTTATTATTATTATTTTTTTAACAATTATTTCTGAGCTGTAATATTATTACTTGCAATTTTATACACGGGTATAGGTTATGAATTTTCATATTTCACCAAAATTTTAATGAAATAGGTATAGGCGATGAGAAAATTGCACGTTGTATGTTATGATAGCCCTATTGTATGTTATAACAGCCCTATGGGTAATTAAACTAAATATTATATAAAACTACAACGGAAGCAACTAATATTTACATTTAAAAACAATTCTTAGTAATTTCAAAAGATTATTCGGGTACTTAGTTAAATTTATTTTGCAAATGATTACATTCTTTATTTATTTCTCTACATATTAAACAAAAAACAACCAACATTTAGTACTCATTACAAATGAATTGTCTTGGAAGGTAAATTATTATTGAGCATCTTCCTTTAAATAGAAACTAACACATTGTTCCATATTTTATCCCGCAGATCAAATAATTGTTACAATACTTGGAAGATATGTTTGATTCTATATTGGCATCTTCCTACTGTGTTTAACAATAATTGTCAAATTAAAGTATATATAAAATGCCACAATGAATTGATATTTTAAGTAGTCTAATTTACCCCAAACTGTAAATTAGTATTTGCTTGTACTATTTTCACTGACTTCTGTTTTGGAAGGTGCACTCCAGATCACTTTTATTTTCTTTGCTCGCACGAATTAAGTAAACTTATATCAATAAAGGAAAATGTGAAAAAAAAAAAATTAGGAAAATAAAATTAATCCTTCAAAACATTGTCGTCTTTCGTTAAATAACATTAAACTTGATATGTTGTTGAAAATAAATAGAATAAAAATACACACTTTTATGTTTAAATTTAAAAAAGGGGGGTTTATAGAATTGTGACCTCGGCACCGCGACATTGTGAAGCTGTGTAACTCAGCCTCTAGGTTTAAACTATGATATTAGTCCCCATGACGAATTTTATTAATCCATTGTTTAGCTCATCTTGCGTGAGTTCAGAAAGTACTTGTGCTCGAAACAATCTATGCTTCTTAACTGTAAGAGCCGCTGGATTATGTGGTCAGCAATTTCATTATCTAAACCAGCCAGGGTTCCCGTCATATAACCCTGTTCTGTGCAGATTGCTGCTGTCGAGATGTTTTACCTCATATCTGACCTTATCTATCGCAGGATATCCTGGTACAATTAATGTCCCTGGAACTTTCTAAGATTAACTAGCGGATCCAGTGAGGTTATTATTCTCCACGTCATCCTCCACATTTATGTTCATTTCATTCCTTGGGTCTTCTTCATTGAGTTGGTTGATTTGGGGGTTTTTTAAATGTCAATGTCCTACCACGAATAGCCAGAGAAGTATGTAATTAACCTGAACAGATACACGTATACTTAGGTAAAGCTACGTAAAACTGGTCGCTAAAAGATCGCATATGAAGGCTAAGCTCCCCCTTAGCCACGTAGCCCCTGAAATGTACATGCACAACACTGTACTAGTAAGCTGATGCAGTATTTACTAAATCCGAGCGAAAGTGTGGGGGTAGATAAAAAAAATACTGTACTAATTATTTACATGTGTCGAAAAATATGGATTTCCTACTTTTTAGCAGCAAAAAAAAAAGGTTATAACTTGGAAACTATTGCGCCAATTTAAAGAACAATTACTATTCAAATCATAATCAGCATTTGTCATTGAAAATTTTAAGAAAATGCCTAAAATATATTGAAAATGTTGGTTTTCATATTACCCTCGCTGAGAAATATTGTTATAACATGAAAACTACTGTACCAATTTTACTCAACTTAGACTAAAATAAAACCTTGCCAGATAACCAACTAACGTGGTAAATAAAACCGCATGAAAATCGGTACATCGAATCTTAAGTTAAGCTTACAAACCGACATTTAAAGAGACGTTGCGTTTTGTATAAGTAGAGATGTTACGACCTCGATTCCTTGCTACCTGGCACTCCTGGGAGATAAACTTTAAAGCATCTTAGAAAGGAGAATCTATCGTTCTTCATTAAGAACTCTCGGAGCTGAGCTCTTGTTCAACACTATCATTAACATTCATACGTCGAAAGAGTTGGAAGTTGGACTTGTCCTCCAGTCTGTTTTACTTTGTCACATACACTTAGTATGAAGAAAGTTATGTGATGTGTCAATAAATCGATGTCAAATGTTTTGCTGATAATTCCATTTTGAGGTCCGTCCACAGTTTGTGTGGCGTCTGTCTATAGGCTATGTTTGTATGGCGTCTGTCTATCTGTATGTGTGGCGTCTGTCTGTGTAGCATCTGTTTGTCTGCGTAGCATCTCTTTATCTGCGTGCCGTCTATTTGTCTGGGTGTCATCTGTCTGTCTGTGTAGCGTCTGTTTGTCTGTCCGGGTGGCATCTATCTGTCTGTATAGCATCTGTCTGTTTGTTTAGCGTCTGTCTGTCTGTGTAGAGCCTGTCTATCTGTCTGTTTAGCGTCTTGTCTGTCTGTGTGGAACCTGTCTGTCTATTGCAACGGTTTAATTTAACCGTTCGGAAGGAACAATTTTGGAAAATAACAAAAATCCAAAATTTCAATAAAATCCAACAAAAGCTATAGAAGTTAAGAAAAGTATTCAAATTGTACATTAAGAGTTAAACGTAGCAGGGCTGAACCGAGCCAAGGTCAACTAGCTTGGACAGGAAATGTCAAACTTTCCGGTTTTAACATGAATAAAGTCCATTTAAACACATGTTAAAATTTCAAAATTCAAAAATGAAAATAATAATAATGTCATCGTGTAGAGAAAATAAAACCTAGTAATAAATAATAACAAAATAAACTTGTCAGATAAATAATTAAAAAGTTATAGCTATAATAAAACAGAATAAAATGCAAAACTTGTCTAAAATAAATGTAATCAAAAATCTAATAATAACAGTACATGATCCTAAGACAGATTAATAATAAATAAAACTCAAAACCAAAATTCAATTAAAAACAATAAAGTAATAAAACAATTAATAATCAAACATGCAAAAAGTGCCATAACTTGTGAACCAATGCAGCAAGGAAGAAGAGGAAAGCAGTTTTGGGACTTTCAAAATAAAACGAACCACATCCAAGAAAAAACCACGAGATCTTCAAGTCATCATAAGAGGAGAAGTAAAGGGCGTATCGTTTCGAATGAAGTTGGAAAATAATCAGGAAGAAAGGGGCTTCAAAATGAGACCACCAAAAAGAAGATAGAACCAAGCGAACGAGAGTTATGAAGATTTGAAGAAATCAACAACTAAAATCCCTGATTTACAGGAACAGACATGAGATTCAAGGTCGCGCGCAGACCGTCGCTCGTGACATGGAAGGGGAGGATTGCCAACCCGAACGCAATTTAACCACAAACAATTAAACTAAAATTAACCAAAATAATTGATAAAATTCATCTAAAGCAGTGGAGATAACAACATAATGGAAGGATAAGCCAAAAGTAGTTCGATAATAATTAAACTACCATAAAGAAACTTAAATAAATCGCAAAAGAAAAATAGAACAAAAATAGAAGAAGTTGGCTATCCTGAATAGCTCAAACTTCGACGAGTTGACTTCCAGCAGGTCAATTCACCAGTCTCGTACCAGCTTCAAGAAGGATCACACGCTTTTAAATAAGTCTGAAAAGGAATCGTCGATATATAAATTTGTCAGTGTTCGGTACTTCTTTGGGTTAAGAACGATATCCAACAGCAGGGTCGGCCTTTGTTGAAGACAGCACTACATCCGAAAGCAGCTTATAGAAGAGATCTTGACTACGGACTCCGGCAAATATCTAACCAATACTTGTCGTCATCGCAGAAGAAAGGAGATTCTACAGGAACAGGACTTCTGGAGATTCTAGGAAAGGAGACAGCTCTAGACAAGATCTTCAGGATCCACAACCATCCTCAGAATAAGGACGAGCGGACTTGTTCAATTCACACAAACAAGGTACTGCATAAATCAATTTTTTTTTTTTAATAAATAAAAATCTTATTAAACTTGAGAAAAAGTCCTAAATTCAAACGTTAATAAAATTCAATAATATAATATTAAACAAAGTAACGAGTCAGAGATAAAAGTAAATTAAAGTCAATTTTCACTTACATAAAGTTTAGTTTAAAGTAACCAATAAAAGTCAATTAGAATCAATTTTTCAATTAAAAAGACAAGTAACAGATTGGAACAAAATAAGTAAAGGGTTTAAATAAATAAAATTGTTAGAATAAGAATATATATTGTTTAGGTTAAGTGTTGTTAGATTTAAATATAATAAGTAGGCTATTTTTCAAGTTGTCTGGAGAGGAACTGTTAAATTTAAAATAGAAGAAAAAGGCGACAAAAGTTTGTTGTAAGAGAGATTTATTAACTAAATCCAGTAGTTTTCTGATATAAATTTAAATTGTGCCTAACTGAATAAATTTGTTAAATTGCTGTTTTGTATTTTTTATTGTAACTATCCTTCACAAATAATTCTTTAAATTCAAAATAAATATAAAAAGAAGAAGTAAGTGCTCACAAATAGTAACTTTAAAGAAAGAGATCAAATTTTGATTTGATGAGTTAAGTAAGCTCCAAAGGGCACACCTTTGAGAGAGAGTCTTAAAATAAAAGAAGGTAAGAATAAGAAGTGAAATTTATATATGTTTTAAATTTTAATATGTTAGCATAAGTTTGAAAGAAAATAGTGTTTGATCTTTTGTTTAACATAAATTAAGAGCCTTATCAGGGACTTAGAAGGGTAGGCAACGAAGAAGCATTTTCTACCTTAGAGAAGAATCGTAAGTCACGCGGTAAGGTCTTGCAGAGCATCAGTCTCCCTGAGTGAAATAACCCCTAGTTTTCTTCACGGGACGGGGGGGGGGGGGGTGAGTTGCAAGTGGCGTTCAACATTGTAGGCTCGAAAGTAACCAAACAAAATAAACAAATTTGTTAACTTACTTTAGGGTTGAAAACGAACAGCTTAAACTCATTAAAATCAAAATTAATAAAAATCTAAATAAATAAACAGTAGTAAGCCTAATACAAAACTAAATAAACAAAATGGCCGCTCCAAAAGAAGAAGAGACGGAAATGCAAAAGTTTATGAGGTATGTCCAGGCGAAAGAAAAAGAACGAGAAAGTAGAGAAAAAGCACGCGAAGCTAGAGAGTTAGAGGAGAGAAAAGAACGCGAAGCGGAGAAAAAAGAACGCGAAGCGAAAGAAAAACAACGAGAAGCTAGGGAGATAAAAGAGAAAAAAGAACGAGAAGCTAGGGAATTAGAACGAGAAACTAGGGAAAACGAAGAGAGAAGAGAACCCGAAACCGAGAGAAGAGAACGCGAAGAGAAAGAAAATTTAAGCGAAGCTAGGGAATTAGCACGCGTAGAAAGTGAACAAGCGAGTAGGGAAGAACTCTTACAAGCAGTAGGCGGGTTAGGAGAAGACGTAAAGAAAAATTTCGAAGCAATCCAAAATAGAGTCGGAAATTGCGAAGACGAAATTGTAGTTATGAAAGGGGAAATCCAAGAAATAAGAGAAACGGTTAAGGGACAAGATGAAAAAATAAAACAGAACAAAGTTAATTGTGAAACGCTTAGTAAAAACATAAAATCGCTAGAAACCAAAATGAGACAAACAAGTACAGGGCAAAATTTAATAGGGGCTGGGAGAAGCGTAGTTTACGTACAACCCGGTGCGGCAGGAAATAAAACAGTCGAATTTTGGGGAAGTTCAAAAGAAAGTCCCATGAAATTCTTAGCGGAAATAGAAGAAATTTTTATGGAAATCGATCCACAATTAGACGAGGGGGGAAATTGAAAATCGTGGAACGGCACATAAAAGGGCCGGTAATAGAATGGTGGAACGTAATAAAAGATAGTAAGGATAGATACAGACAATTTAATGTTAAATTCATAAAAATTTATTGGGGATATCAGGCACAACAACATATCCGAAACCTAATTGAAAACGGACGATATCACGATTCAGGATATATGTCAAGGGTCAATTATTTTTGTAAAATGGTGGCTAAAGGACAATATCTTGATCCACCAATCCCAGAAAAATTTATGATTAATCGAATAATGAGACATTTTGAACAGAAGGTACAATTTGCGAGTATAGGAAGTCATAGCGAAACCGTTGAAAGCGCGATAGAATTTCTTAGAACGTTTGAAACAATGGAAGGTGAACCACGTAGGGATAATCGAGAAGATAGACCAGCGTATAAAGGGAACCTTGATAGGAAAATGGCAGGAGTCATGGACTCTCAAACCTATCCCAGAACACCTAACCTTAGATCCGATGGGAATAGACCGCAAAAAAACCAACAACCAAGTAACCAAAAACCTAATCCTACACCACCTAACAATCCGAGACCCAGTCCAAAAAACTAGGTTATAAGGTCCCGGAAAAAAGCAAAGGAAAACGGTTACATACGAGAACAGGATTCGGGACCGCAAATCAAAATGTCAAAAATAAAATAAAATTTGAAAAATCTTTAGAAAACACTTCAAAATTACAAAATCAAACAATAAAATTAGTAGGGAAATTACAAAACATTTCATGCAATATTAGGGAAGAATTAATGTTAGAAGATGATAAAATAAATGTACCAAAAAAAAATTAGAAAAATGTCCGGAAATAAACATCAAAATTCATCAAACAAATATGAAAGTTTTAGTAGACACAGGCGCTCAATGGTCGTGTATACAAGCGGAATATTTTGAAGAATTGAAAAGAAAGGGAAACTAGTTTTTAGAATTACCAGTTTTCAATGTGGAAGTGGTAACGGCCATTAAACAGAGAAGACAAAAGATATATAAACAAGTGTTAATGCCCGTCAAGTTTAATGATAAAGTGCTAGATGTAAATTTTCTGATAGTACCAAAATTAACCAGTTTAGGCATATTAGGGTGTAATAGCCTATTCGAGTTAAAGGCGAAAATTAATATGGAGGAAAAATACGTAATAGTAAAGTTAGAAGGGGAAAATATTAAAATAAATTTCAACGAAGTAGATAAAAAATTAAATTCCAAAACCAATCTAGTAAATAGATTGGACGTAAAACAACCGTCAAATAACCAATCTGAACGGAAATTGCAAAATCCAATTAGCAATATAGGAGGTCCAAATACGATAGTGCGAGCAAAGGGGCATTATACGTTACTACACTACCCGGTGTAGCAGTAAAAACAAAAGGAACCGAACGTGTACAAGCCGATCGTGACAAAGTAGGAAAAAAAACCAAAATTGACAAAACAGGATGTGTCCAAAACAAACGTGACGGGAGAAAAGGAAATACCGAAGTTGACAACACCGAACGAGACAATCCAGGAAGAAAAAAGAGAGGGGGAGGCTTAAAGAGGGGAACGAAGATTGAACTAAAAGGGAAGGAGAATCAAAACCTTAGAAACCAAAGCACGGTAAAAGGGGAAATGCAAATTCAAGGAAGGAACCTAAGAATCAAAAAGAAGATCGAAAAGGAAGAAACCTATCCGAGAATGAGCGGGAAGAGGCGTGAAGCGAGCGAGAAAAGGAAAGAACTATGTTCAAAAAAGCTCCAGAGTCGTGAGTTATCAGTAGGAGGGCCAAGCAAAATCGTCGTAAATAAAGAAAGCCGACTTAGGCACCAAATACTAAAGGAAGACCACGCGAAAACGAAGGGAACACTAGTAAACATACCTAAGCACGATCTAAGCTTAATTCAAAAAAAGGAGCGAATTAGTCAATTGACACCAAACCCAATTAAGTTAGGAGTAATAGTTAGAAAAAGGTTTAGGGCCAAAGGCAAAATAAATAAAATAAAGTTCAAAACAAAGATAGCAATAACGCTAAGAAGGAAGGGAAAAAATAAAATCAAGGTAAAAGGGGCGAAAGACGTACATGGAAAATTAATAATAAGGCAGAAGCCAAAAGTAAAACTAAAAACTAATAATAAGGATAAAATAGTAAACTAGTAATAATATTAAAGTAGGATAAGTAAAATCAGTAAATTCAATAATAAATAACGTTCAGAATCACATGTAATAAGTCCAGAAAAGACAAAATTCCTAAAATAATTGTAACGGTAGAAAATAAACCAGCTGTTTCGATAAAACGAGGGGAGAAATTGGAAGAAAAAGTAATGTAGGTATATTAAATTTGGTATATGGACTTTTTTTCATTTTCGATAACGCTAAATTTTAGTCTAACTACCATAAGAAAAATACACAAAATTACCATTTTCACAAAATCGGCACTTACGATTTTGATAAAGTGTAGCCTATAACGACCCAAACAAAACCTATTGGTCGTCTCTGTCCAAAAATTACAGTTTGTGTGTTATCGGTAAAAAAAGAAAAAACCATGGGACAGTGAAAACTCTCTACAACTACAGTAGCCTACATCGCTATAAGCCATCTCCATAAGGATTATTTTATTGTTTGTATATGTTTATATCTTGCGTGTGTTGTAAAATATCTAACTAGATTTAAAAAAGAAAAGTCTAACGATATTTAAATTATTGTAATAATTATACCTGCTAGGATCTACATAATTATTATGAGTCCAATCTTCTGCCAATCTTAGAGTCGTCTTATATATTTGTCAACTCTTTCGCAGTTCCTCCATCTTCAAGACCTACTTTAGTAATGGATTCGTCTGTTAAGGATTTGTTTATATATACAGATTTGCCCCCCTAACACTAATCTCCACCGCCCTTGTTATTTACTATGGGGGAGTTAGTGAGTTACTAACTTATTTCTTTTTCTGATTGGTTATAAATTTCCTAGTTAAATATATTTTATATCGTTCATATTTTTAAACTAACGAAGATGGAGGAACTCCGAAACGAGTCGATAAATATAAATAATAAGAGAAAGCTTAGTGTTGGCAGAAGATTGTACTCAAACTAATTATGAATGTTGTTATATCCGGGCGATGCAAATGATTTTGACTTCAGTGTGAACTCCGAGGCTAATAATATAAGGGTTGTTCTCAGCGCAATCTTTCACTTGCACAGCAAAATGTTTCATAGCTGCTTGGGCTACAAGTAAACTCCGTCAGGTTAATGTCAAAATATAGTTAGCACCTCTGCCGGATCCATGAACTGTTGATGGAGTGTAATTCTGTTTCTACGAATTTATAGTAAGTCTGATCATGTGTATGGTAATGCAATGCCGGAAGTGAAGAAATGATTACCTTACAGCATGCAATTAATAAATAATACGATAATAATAACCAATATTTGAACAGATTTCTATATATAGACTAATAAAAGATCAATAATGTCCGTCTATGTGACTTTTTTAATAATAAAGTAGTTACTTATTTTATAATTATATGACGCGTTTCGGAACTCGTTCCATCTTCAGAATATCGCTCTGCTGAGGTCGTTAAAACATTAAAATAAATTATTACACAACATATCGCAACACATATACACATATACGCGCACATTAACACAGACAATATCAACGCGTGTGTACCACATTATAGAAGAAAACCACTCGTATTCTAATTTTGAAAGCAACTTCCATCCAATTCACATATATACAAGAAGAGCAAACAAAATGACGCGCTAGAGGAATATGAAATATATAAAGCGCATTTAAAAAGTTCAGAACATATGTTGAATGACCAATTGAATTTTAAGTCAAACTTGATGTACGACTTTGCTAGAGGAATAGATAAGAAACGCAAACACTAAGCGGTACTGCAGGTTCGGGATCAGTTCATAAACGTATTCGATGGTGTGCACACGCGTTGATATTGTCTGTGTTAATGTGCGCGTGTATGTGTATATGTGTTGCGATATGTTATGTAATAATTTATTTTAATGTTTAACGACCTCAGCAGAGCGATATTCTGAAGATGGAACGAGTTCCGAAACGCGTCATATAATTATAAAGTAACCACTATATTATTAAAAAAGTCACATAGACGGACATTATTGTTCTTTTATTATGTAAAAAAGAGTGACTTGGATACAAACACAATGAGTTTTAATTTTTTAGTTTTCTATAGTTTTGGGGATTTTTGCAATTTCTATACTTTTTCTACACTACGTATGTTCATATAAAACTCTTGTTAAATAATACTGACGAAACCAATTAGGTAACCAGTTTTAGTAGAAAGAATATTTTTATAGTGCTTTTTCTACTAAAGATGTTTGATACTTGTAATAACTGGCCTGAATGTGTAACAGATACAGGAAAACTATGTCACAGTGCGTTTTCAGTTCAATTAAAACTAGCCAAATAAACGGCGCAAGAACAAACTTTCTTTCTTGTTACAAACTGCAAACATTGGAAATTGGAAGTTTAAATTTTCTCCAAAAAATTGAAAATTGAAAAATTCAAAGTTTCGTGGCAATTGCACAAACTTTCTCACTCATCCATCCCCAAAACCAAAAACCAAAATGAATCATCATGGACGCTGTCTTTCAAATATCACTTGATAAGAACCTAACCATCCTTTATTTGTGCCATAAACACGTTCTCGGTGTAAGTCGTATTTAATTAAAATTGAACTTTTAATTGCTGATGTCATGGTTTAATTTTTGTTTCATTCCAATTATTTCTAAACCGAAATATTTTTCTTTTTATTTTGTACACGAGTTTGGCTAGTAGGCTCAACTTTCCTCTAACTTCAGGGCTCTAGCAAATTGTCAGTACCGTTAGTATAATTTGAACTATAAAATTATAAAGTAAACGAGTCTTCGATAGTTCAGTGTGGTTTTAAACACATGCGGCAAATAAGTCTATACTTGTGCGACGAATACGACCTTTAACTACGTGACATAATTATATTAGCTAGGAGTATTGCTTAACAAATGTCAACTATTAATTGAAATACCTCCGCTGCACAACAGTTTGACTTCCCTAGTTCGTATTACCTACAGATTCTATATTTGTGAACTACCTAAGTCGAGGAATAATCAAGAAGCAAACTAAAGTAAAATCAAACATTCGAGATATTTAAAGCCGCCATTTTGAAATTATGAGAGCTAAGAATAAACAACTTTGTTGCTGAAATGAGGTAGCCTATAACTTGATCTATGTTCATGCTTGAAAACCTAAAGAAACCGACTATATGACCAGAATTATATGTCCTTTTGAGGGCCCCAAATTAATGTTTTTTTAATATGCAAATTAGTGATGAAAACTTTATACCTAATAGTTTGCTCAGAACACATTTGATACGGATGGTATGAAATCTGTTGGTTGTAAATAGGTACAATGTTGCGACCTGTTCTACTCTGGAGTGTTCAGGATGAGCAAAGAGATCACCAATGTTGCCTTTGGAGAGCAACTGCTTCAGACAATGCTTTTGTCTTCCCAAGTCGTTCCCTCCGAGTCACCGACCCGTACTTCTTGTCTCGTACACTTCTCTTGAAAGTCTGTTGTCACCCGTTCTCTGTACATGTCCAAACCTCTGATACATTTACTCATTACATTATCTGATGCTCTGTACATATGGAATTTCTTAATCATCTCTGATACAAGCATACTTTGAGTGCTGTTCTAATTGTAATATCTCTAGAGGTCCTTGCAAGTTTTTACTTCCACTAGTTTTAACTACCTCATTTTCTGGTTTGTATGGCACTGAAGTGACTTGTAAGGTTTCACTGGCATAGGTAAGGATTGAGATACGAGTATTTTAAACACTACTGTTTTATTTATTTGGAGGATCTGGATTTTCCAGATGAATTTCGTATTTATAGCATAGTAGAGTTTTCCTGTATTGTTACCCTTTGATTTTTTTTTGCCGATATCTTTCCATTATCACTAAATATAGAGCCGAGATAACTAAAATGCCTGTTCTACAAGTGTACTTGAAAACACGTGGGAGCGAGTATTAGTCAAAACAACAACAAAACATTTAGTAGCCTAAAATAGATAAAAATAATAATTGTCAAAATGAAGCACAGCTGTGGCTTAACACGAATCTAAGAATGCACTTGAAAAATCAAAACGCATAACAAATGGTCTACTTAAAGTGTAGTAATCTATCATTTCCGAAGTAAGTGAAAAGAGCCGAATTTTTTTTTTAAATTTAAAATGTTCTAAAGAATGCATTGATTTTATTTCCGTTAATATGTCGTAGAATTTATGAGCTTAAAAAAAGAATTAGGACCCTTAATTAATTTGGAAAAAAAACTGCACTCTGTGACTTCGGCAGTCGTATAAATTTATAGGTATCACTTTTCAGATCACTCCACTATTTTAAACTAAACATATAAATAATATGTGTGTGTGCGCGCGCGCGTGTGTGCGTGCGTGCGTGCGTGTGTGTGCGCGCGCGCGTGTGTGCGTGCGTGTGGCTACCTTATTTTCTTTTCTAACAGGAACGGAAGAGGACGGGGTGAAATAGTTTATTTTTTTTTAGAGACTTAGTTTCAAAACTTCGTAATGAGTGTTTGTCAGTATATGGTAATATAAATAACTTCTTATATTATTTTCTTTTTTTGTTAATATAATGTAACCATTGCGATTTGTCCTCTCCGAGCTTCTCTTCGATAGATGGTGACGAGTCATTATGACCACATTTCAAGGCAGGTGTCTGATAACTTCAACACACGACTACATTAACGTTTTGATTCAGCGCGAGAGTATAAAGGAAGCTCCACTGTAGTAGTTGTGAGTTGTGGACTATATAGGTTGAGATTGTCCTTGTCATGGTCCTGTCGTTCCCTGATTCCTTTTGTCTGAACGGTAAGTTTTTATGATAAGGTGTGTCCGGGGGGAGTAAAAACAACCTCTATATATGGCAATTTTTGTACGTTTTCTATATCCTCTAAAAATTCCAGATTTTGCGTGAACTAAGCAAAACTCTTTTGTTATTTAAGTTTCAAAATGAATTTTCCGTTTACTGTTCAGAATTTTTGTTTTCCGTCTATGAAAAAGCGACACAAATAAATAATAATATATTTTGAATTAAAGTGTACGAAAAAGGGTAATTTTCTTTTTGTTTGTAGCCAAAAACTCTAGCGCTTATTGTCGTTTTAAAAACCAAAAGCAGAAAAGTCCATAAAAATTGTCGGAGATGCACAGTTTTAGAAAGAACTACCGACATGTCAAATGTTGCAATGACAGATTTTTTTTTTTGTTTATAGTCAAAAACTCTAGCGCTCATCGTCGTCTTAAAAAACAAAAGCAGAAAAGTCCTTAAAATAGACACCCCTAGCCCTCGAATACTTTTATAGCGTCAGGATCGAGAGAGAACTGATAGGAAAGATGAAAGCATCTAACCAAAAACTACACGAAGGTCTCCTGCTAGTACCTCGAGATTGCCATACTCGTACTCGCTAAAGTGAACCCCTGCGGGATCAGCTAATATTGATAGAACAACACGAAAATAGTTGCCATAACTCTAAAATAACATGTGTATCGGTAATTTTGAGTAAAGTTAATCATAGTTTACGGATTACCGAAGAATAAAATGCTTAAAAACATTGCAATAATAAATTTTTCCCTACAAGAGGAAACGCCAGCAGCTGTCATGAGATTGCCTATTGTCATTTTACAAAATAATATTGTTTTAGGAGAAAGTGGAACTCAACGTCATTGAATCGTAATAAAACTCGCAGAGTCGGATATTAAACAACAAAGAAATCTCAAATTGCAAGTTTTAAAACCGCTTTGGCTCAAGGACGTCTAGATTTATGAACGGATAACCAAGTAACTGTACTCAGTGGGTGTGGTTAGCCAGGTGTTAACGAGTTTATAAAAGTAGCACAATATTTCTGATTGTGAATGTTATTATTACAATGCTAATTTTATTCTGAAGGTAGCGAGTAAAAGCTACTTAAGAAGCGGAACGTACAATCCATAAATTAAATTTACGCCAAATTATCAAAATAAACATTTCTTCTAAAAATGACATTAAATTTCGGCGTTAGGATTTGTTGTATATTACAATTCAGACGAATTCCTATGTTGAGTTTAATACTTACGGCATTATAATTCAGGAAAAATATATTCATAAACGTATAAAATGAAAGAAATACAATAATATACTAGATTATTTTCATTTCAGAATATGTTTTTCAGAAGCAAACTTGTTTTTGTCGTTAATGAATTGAATATCAATCAATATCTAAGTTAGTGCCTTGTTATTAACAATTATGAAATGATTCACTTCCTAACTTTGCCGTCTTCGACCTATATACTGGATTTCCTTGGAGTTTCTAGAAACACACTGGCTAGTAATACTTTATAGTGCAGGAACAAATATAATACGTCATATTTAGAAATGATGGTAAAATTGTTATATAAACAATATTATGGAAAATATAAACAATAAATTGGATGTATAAATACCTTAGGAAATATAAATAAATTAGTATAAACTTACAATTTGTTTCTCGTTAATTTAAAATTTAAAAAATATAAAATAAAGATGCGAATGAAGGTATATACGAGTAAATATACTAAATTATGTAACCAGCACAGAATATCACAACATAAATAAAACATTAAATAAAAGAGACTTTCTGCACTAATGTTTCCGTGTGATCACAAAGACTTTCCCTTGGTGATCATCGTAATTGTTCATTTTTTTAATTACAGCCTTCATTCGTTTAATTCTTTATGATAGATCAATCCTGCAGTTTTATAATTTAAATATGGCTTCCACAAATGAAATTATTGTTAATGGCTTAAAATCCAAGCGTAGTCTTGTGTTGTTCATTATTAAAAATATGGCCTTCACTCGTTTAATACTAGTCGATGGATCAATCCTGGTGCAGTCTTGCAGTTTTTCATTTTTAATTATGGTCTTCACTCATTTCTTGTCAATGACTCGATCCTAGTGAAGGCTTGAAGTTTTTATTTTTAAATATGGGCTTCACTAATTTCTTGTCGATGGTTTGATCCTGGTGCAGTATTGCTGTTTTTAATTTTTAAATACGACTTTCACTCATTTCTTTTCGATGACTCGATCCTAGTGAAGGCTTGAAGTTTTTATTTTTAAATATGGGATTCACTCGTTTAATTCTTGATGATAGATCAATCCAAGTGCAGTTTTGCAGTTTTTCATTTCTGGGCCTTCTCACTCATTTCTTGTCGATGGTTCGATCCTGGTGAAGGCTTTGAAGTTTTTCAATTTTTAAATACAACCTAAAACCAATTAATTCTTCCTTATAACTCAATCTTTGGTGGAGGCGTCTAGGTTTTTATTATTTGAATACAACCTGAAACTAATTATTTCTTCCCGATAGTTGATAATGTTTGAGGCTTGGAGTGGTACATTTTTTAAAATACGACTGATACCTATTGTTTCTTGCTGATAGTTCCATCCTGATGAAGGCTTGAAGTTTTTTATTTTCTAATTACTACAAAAAAATATTGTTTCTTGTTATAGCTAGAGCTTGGTGGAGGCTTGAAGTTCTTTATTTTTTAAATACAAAGAATTACCAATTATTTTTTGCCGACAGCTCAATCTTTATAGAGGCTTGAAGTGTTTTATCTTTAAATAGGACCTGAAACCAATTATTTCTTGCCGATAGATCGATCGTGGTGGAGGTACGACCTGAAACTAATTATTTCTTTCCTATAGCTAGACCCTGGTAGAGGCTTGAAGTTTTTCTTTTTTTATATATATACAACTTGAAACCAACTATTTCTTGCCGATAAGAAATCTTGGTGGAGGCTTGAAATTTTTTAATTTTTAAATACGACCTGAAACCAATTTTTTCCCTGAAGCTGATCCTGGTGGAGGCTTGAAATTTTTCATTTTATAAGTACGACCTAAAACCAATTATTTCTTACCAATAGTGAATCATGATGGTGGGGTGAAGTTTTTCATTTTTTAAATACGATCTCAAATCAATTATGTTTGCTGATAGCTCGAACCTGATGAAAGCTTGAAGTTTTTATTTTCTAAATACTACGTGAAACTAATTATTTCTTCCGATAGCTCGATTTTGGTTAAAGCATGAAGTGCTTCATTTTTTAAATACAACATGAAACCAATTTTTCCCCTATAACGAATCCTGGTGGAGGCTTGAAGTTTTTCATTTTTTAAATACGACCTGAAACCTATTACTTTTAGCCGATAACTCGAGCCTGGTGGAGACTTAAAGTTATTCATTCAAATATAACTTGCAACCAGTTTTTTTCTTGCCGATGGCTCAATTCTTGAGAACACGTGAATTGGTTTATTTTCAAATATAACTTGCACCCAGTTATTTCTTGCCATGGTCCGATCTTCGCGGAGAATTTAAGTTGTTCATTTTCAGACATGACTTGCAGCCAGCTTTTTCTTGCCGATTGCTCGATCCTGGTGTAAACTTGAAGTTGTTCCATTCAGATATAACTTGCAACCAGTTTTTTTCTTGCCGATGGCTAAATTCTTGAGGAGACGTTAATTTGTTCATTTTCAAATATAACTTTGTTACCATGATTATTTAAGAATTTCAAGAGGAGAGATCCTTAAGAGTTTAATTTTTGGAACCAGATTGGTAACATGTTTGAATGAGAAGAATTAGAATTTTAATTGACCTGTAATTTATTTAACTTTAGACAAAATCAAGTTAACCATTTACACCAAAAAAAAACTTGTAACATAGATTAGCAGATTGACTTATTTAATAACTAGGTAGAACTATCTGAAAGGTAATAATTGAAAGTATTTATATATATTTTACATTATTATACGCCCCAAAAAGAAAGTTTTACACATTATTTGAATTAACCCCCCCCCCATACAATTAGTTACTGAGTGAAATTAAAAAAAAAAAGACAAAAAATTCATCAAAATATTAAGAGTTACAAAATTTAGTTTTAAAATTACGTATATTAAAGTTAACAACTTTTGACTCATGAATTACACATAATATATGACAATTTATTAAATAAACCTCTAAAAGTAAGTTGGCCAACTGAAGAGAAAAATTAGTTTTAACCATATATTTTAAGAAAGATAATTTTTTTTTTCTGATTATATATTAAAAAAAAATTATATTGACGTCAATTTTTTTTAATTTTGAAAATTAAATCCTTTGGGGTCGTGAAGCCGAAAAAGCATGCGTATCCCATCCAATTTTACTTTTACGTTTTGTACATATATATATATATATATTTTTTACAAAAGAAATTTTACTACATCTAGCTCATTAAACATTTGAAATTGTTCTACAGAGACAGTTCAAGTTTATTTTTTTTACTAAGTTAACTCTCAGACTAAATTGTTCATTATTTTGCTTTTTATTTTTTTTATGGCTTAGGAAGTCCTCAGTTTTTGCATGAACTTGAAACTCTGCTAGAACTCAGTTTCTTGTTCCCTCTTGCTTAAACCAGCTTTTGCTGCACAAAAAATACATGTGTCGATTAACAAAGCACGAACACTCCTAGACAGGTTTATGAGCAACATATTTTTCTGTATTTAAGATATATTTTTAAAAAAGGCAATTTCTTTAAATGTAAAATGCTACATATATGTATTTACAAATAAATTACAAAATGACTTTCCATTATTAAAGATAGAAAGGAAGCTTTTGCTTTTGTCTGAATTTTAAACTGGTACAATTTACAAGCAATTCAATATTAGTTGCGATTAAAATAAATGATTCACTAATTAATGCTTTGATTTTATAATTAGCTGAAGATTATAAATTTGATTTTATACTGATTTTATAATGAAGATTAATTACTTTGATTTTATAAAGATTATATGAATTTACGCTTTAAAAGAATTTACAGATAACTTAAAATTTAATTATGACTAAAGATTTGTAAATTTTACATTCCTGAAATAAAAAAAATACATATTTTCTTAATATGGTCAACTTAATTTACTCAAAAATGAAAATCTTTGAGATACCTGGTATAATGAGACATGTTTTTTTGAAGGTCAGATGTTATGAGAGACGGTAGATATGCACACCATTGAAGTATGTACTTTCACACATGATTTTAATATCGGTTTTTTTTATTATTAATCTCGCACGAAATTTTGTTTCATTTGAATAACTTAAGGAGACTATTAAACTGATAGAAAAAATGGTAGCGTACGCGCGACATTACATTAGAACCGAGCTTTCTAGACTCTGCCCTTGAAGTTATCTGCTCAGGGTCAAGTGCAAAGTCATATCGCCCGAGGCTGCGTTCAAAGTCTGTCCACCAGGTTACAGTAGCTGATGGACCCCCATGATTAGGGCATTCGGAAATCATAAAATTAAATCTGCAAGGTTGATAATAAAGGACGTTACAACTTCCCCCCAGTTATTTCTTACCATGGTTCGATCTTCGCGGAGCCTTGAAGTTATTCATTTTCAAATATAACCTAGATTCAGTTTTTTATGTCGATGACGCGATCCTAGTGGACACTTGAAGTTCTTCATTTACAATATTACTTGCACCCAGTTTATTCTTGCCGATGGCTCGATCCTGGTTTAGACTTGAAGTTTTTCCATTCAAATATAACTTGCACCCAGTTTCTTCTTGCTGATGGCTCTAACCTGGTGGACACTCGAAGTTCTTCATTTCCAATATTACTTGCACCCAGTTTTATTCTTGCCGGTGGCTCGATCCTGGTGGACACTTGAAGTTCTTCATTTCTAATATTACTTGTATCCAGTTTTATTCTTGCCGATGTCTTCGATCCTAGTGGACACTTGAAATTCTTCATTTCCAATATAACTAGCACCCAGTTTCTTCTTGCCGGTGGCTCGATCGTGGTGGACACTTGAAGTTCTTCATTTCCAATGTGACTAGCACCTAGTTTTATTCTTGCCGATGGCTCGATCCTGGTAGACACTTGAAGATCTACATTTCCAATATTACTTGCACCCAGTTTTATTCTTGGCGATGGCTCGATCCTGGTAGACACTTGAATTCTTCATTTCTAATATGACTTGCACCAAATTTTATTCTTGCCGGTGGCTCTATCCTAGTATGGACTTGAAGATATTCGTGTTTTAAACCCTCTACAAGTTGTAGTTCGTTTCGATTTCTGTATCAGAGGTATTCGTAGTTGTTCATTTTGTTTCTAAACTTCGCCTTGACAGTTCTTTTCGATTTCTACATCGTAGTGGTACTCGTAGTGCCTTGACTGTTGTAGTTCTTTTCGATTTCTACATCGTAGTGGTACTCGTAATGCCTTGACTGTTGCAGTTCCTTTCGATTTCTACATCGTAGTGGTACTCGTAGTGCCTTGATTGTTGTAGTTCGTTTCGAATTCTATAATGTAGAGGTAGTCGTAGTGCCTTGACTGTTGTAGTTCGTTTGGGATTTCTATATCGTAGGGACATGTGTTGTTGTTTATTTTGTGTCTAAATTCGATCTTTACTGTTAGATCACAGAGGTAGTCGTAGTTGTTCTTGTTTCTAATATTGGTCTTTATTGTTGTAATAATTTGATATTGCAGAGGGACACGTAATTGTTCGATTTGTTCCTAAAAATTGCGTTCACTTTTTTGTTTGCATATTTCACCAATTTTTTACCATTTAAATTTAAATTCATTATGTCTGTTATTATTTATAAAGTGATAAAGTATAAAAAGGTCTGTTTTCATAAAGGAAAACCTATTTATTGGTACTACTAATATACCATAAGACCAAAACATCGAAATTCGATTTTCTCATAATTTCCTTATGGATATTGATTAAATCCATATCCACCGCCTCTAAAGAGCCTAACGACACGAATTGGCCAATTATACAAAACAACAACATAACCAGTTAAATATTTCTATGTAAAACCCAAAAATAGTGAGCTCTGCATTAAGGATAAAATTCTTAAAAATCTGTTAACTTATTTTAATTACGTTTTATTATAATTTAGAAATTAACTACCCAAACACACCTATAGAAAATTAAAGTAACTTAGTATTTAATAAAAGAAAAATGAAAATTAACAGTGACATCGTTGGTGTACCTAACCATACGATCAAAGAATAAGAATTCGTTTTCATAAAATTGGATAAAAAATGTTCTTCAAATTTGGCCATAAGTATCCTCAATGATCCTAACGAAATCCAAAAATAGCAATCCAGTAAATAAAAAAATTTTAAAATCGCCTATAGAGCCGCACTTCAAAGTCAAATTTCTTTAAGTACCAATTTTAATGAACATTTGGCGGAATATGACTTGCACAAATTATTATTATAATTTTATCTGCAAGTGTAAATTTCCATATTTTCCATTAATTTTAGACGCTTTTGTTTGTCATTGCTGTTCGTTTGTTACATTGACGTGTAACCTCATAGAATCTTTTATTTCATATGGGATATGAACTGCTTATAGTAAATGAGTAGCTTACTAAGAAAGGGCTATATTCCATATGAAATAAAAGATTCTATGATATTACACTTCAATGTTTCAAAAGAAGACGTCTAAATATAATAGAAAATATGGACATTTTTAAACTAAAAATGAACGGAGAAAAAAATATTAACGAACCCATGAGAAGTAATGTTCTAAAGTTCAAATGCTACAAAAAACTTCGTAAATCCGTCAAAACACATAACACGGGAAGAGGAACCTGGTGGTAGCCGTTGGTGGTAAAGGGGGTGGCAAAACTGTATATGTAGACGAATCCTTAACGGACGAATCCAGTACTAAAGTAGTTCTGGAAGATGGAGGATTTCCGAAACCAGTCGACAAATATAAATAGCATTGGGTATAAAACAATGCTAGGATCGGCAGAAGATTGTACTTGAACTGATTATGATTAACACAAACTTTTATATCATAGCACAAGTAAAACAAAATGACTGGAGTAATTACAAAATACAGTATTACGAAATGAATTTGGATTGCCGTCATTACAAACTCGGTATCATAATAAAACAATGAATGATTTTATAGCAGTGTCTCATTCCATATGTAAATGGTGTCTTATTCCATTGTACGCAATGGTTTTGTGTCTTATGTACGATTCAGAAAAACAGTTTTAATATTTGTACACAATTCCTTATAGAAATTGTGTTACCAGGGGACTTAAATTTAAGAAAGGCGGAACCAAATGGTAACAATGTTTGAAAATAGAAATAAAAAAAAGACAAAGACAAATTTAGTAATTAACAAGGCTCAAGTTTATTGAACAAAAAAAAAGAAATTTCGACGTTTCAGATTTTATCATTTACAACTGAGAAAGACATCCTGAGACAAAATTATCATAAACACCTTATGATTAACAATATTATATTTTTAAAAAAAAAATATACGCCCTTAAAGTGAAATATTATAATTAAAAAAAAAATTAATCAATAGAGTCTGAAAATTTATCCTCCCCCCCTTTTTTAGTTTATATATTTTATAGTTACAAAATTTAACAAAAGACAATGAGCACAGCTTAACAATTAGCTGGATTATAATTAATCCAAAAAAAAAAGATTATATGCCCTTAAATGTAAAAATTACAAAAATAAAAAAAAAGATGAAAAGATACTGATTTTTTATTCCCCCCCCCCCTTTTAACTTTATGAAATGATAGCTTTCTAAAACAGTTACATAATATTACTTATTTTATAAATTACTTAAATGCTATATTGGCCAATAAATATATATATATTTTAGATAAAGAATTTATTATAAAAAAGAGAAGTTTATTTAAAAAGAAAATTTTGAATATTAAGTTTTATTAATTGACGTCAATATTTTAATTTAGAAAATAACCTCTGGGAGGTTGTTAGGACCGAAAGTTTGCATGCAGGCTCCACCCAATAATTTTTATATATTTTATAATTAATTACACAAGTCTACATCTAAAAGAATGTTTTAAGAAAACATATTCGCTGAAATAAATTTTAGGCACATATACAATATGAGTTTAATTAAAGTTCAATAAAGTTAGTTTTCTTCTTTTTTTTTTTTTTACATCACTTTTGTGCACATGAAACTGAAGCTAAGTTGGATAAAACGTGTTTTGGTTAACAGGACGAAACATGTCTAGATCTTTCGCTGTGTTTCTTCTACCAGCATATTAGCTATAGCAAAAAAACATGTTTTTTAGTGTCTGTACAAAATCGGACATGTTTTAGCATTAATGTTCATTATTAAAGAAAATATCTGGTTATTTGTCAAAATCAAAGAAAATTGATTGTATAACAGAAATTCGTTAAGATTGTACTTAAAAGCTTCTTAGATGATTATAAATCTATTTATATATATTTAATTTTGTTTGAAACAAAGCTTGTATAAGACTTGCAAAGATTTGCAAAAGTCTGCAAAACGAAATTTTCTGATTTAGAACAGATTTCTTCAATTGTTTTATATTTGACATGTACAATGAGATATTTCGATCATTCAAAGTTCAACATTAGTTTGCACTTATTTCACATAATTGTTCCAAACTCAAAATGTGCCTTTACAAGATTTTGTAAAGTATGTTTTAAGAAAAGTAAATTTTTATAATCATTGAGTTTCAAAAGAACATTGAATATTAAATAAAACATGAAATACATATTTTAAAAATACATGATAATTAATAAATTGTTTTAAAGCATTAACAAAAATTTAATATATGATAAAATCTGTACCTGGAAAATCCTGTCGCAGTTCACGTAAGCTTGTGCCGTGAAAACGAAAATTTACTAAACATTATAGAACTAAAACGCACAAAACTTGTAGATTAACATTGCCAAAAAACTAGGGTTGAAATTTTGAAGTCCAAGAAAGAAATTTTTCTCTAACGTAGCTGAATATGGATGTCAGACATTGTGTGACTACAGGTAGACTCGATAACGGATTTAGAACAGGTGGGCTAACCAGGGAATGGACTTTGCGCTTGCATGAATCATGCGATAGAGAGGGAAGATAAGGGGGACGGCGAGTGGACTGCCGATAACAAAATGTAGATTTATTTTATGAATGCTACAGCTCTCCCCCCCCGAAAGACGGAGTTGGGGTGGAGTCAGAAAAGAGGCCAGAAGGGCCTCCCGCAAAATTTTGAAAAAGGGCCAGAAGGGCCTCCAAGAAAAGATAGAAGAAAGGGGCCAGAAGGGCCTCCTACAAGCTTCTGAAGAAAGGGGCCAGAAGGGCCTCCTACAAAATTTTGAAACGGGGCACCTGATAGAAACAACGCTTCATAATGCTTTTATAATCACCACTCTAGGGTGTAGCCTCCTTCGGCACTTACTTATTAAATTTTGAAATTTCTATAGCGTCTCAGCTCTTCCCACCTATCATTGGGTCAAGCCCCGGACAGAAAGAGCTGAAGGGTGACGCAAAGGTCGACATTGCTGTGCATGAACTGACTTTGTACACTAAGGTACGTGGGGAAAGGGGTGGAGTGGCACCTCGGGACACCAAGAGGAGGTGACCACTCCGGGGACTGGGGAGGGAAAGTGCATAACACTTTAGGCTTACAGGAAAAGGCCGGACTCAGAGGAAGCTCACATGCGGGAGGAGAATCCTCTGAACCGACCATTAAAATATACATATCAAAAATAAATAAAAATAAAACAAAAACTCCTGAAGCCTTTTAGGTCAGATCATGCTCAGCGTCGTTATTTTTTTTAAATTCCTCTTCTCCCATACGAAGAGAAATTTAAACTATTCACGGCTCTTAACAATTTCCGTGAGAAAAAGAATTTTGAAGGGTCTAAACAAATAATCCATTTTAAAAATAAACAAATAAGCAGTATGAAACGTTGGGGAGTCAAAATTGTTTTACTGCACAAGGCAGGGCATGTAATGTTTGACTTAAGGTCTTATATGTGTATCATGTGCCCCCAAAAAAAAGGAATTTAATTTAATCAAAAAAAATTGTGTAAAAAAAATTTCATCAAAAAAAAAAAAATTTTAAGTGTTCAAAAAGTACAAAAGAAAGATGTGTTTAAAAAAAGGTGTAGCAAAGTAAATATGTAAATAAAAGGTGACCCATGGTGAGGAAAACCCAACTCCGGTTTTCTCAACCCTAAACAAAAACTAATTAAGGAACAAACATGTTGACCTGCTAATAAAAAAGACAAACAACCGAATAATTTAATCAAGACAAACAGGCCAACCATGTCGTCCTATATACAAAAACTGGGCCCCTATAATTTGGAAGAAGAAAAAAATTTTGCACACAATGATATATTTTTTTAAAAAAGGTGTTCAACATTTCAATGAATTATTAAGAAAGTGCCACCATCTGCATCAACCAGTCCACCGCCAACTTGCCTATTGCTCATGATGATAAAATTTAAAAAAAAATAAATAAAATAATTTTCTTTCAAGATGACAAAAAAATTCAAAAGCAAGCTCAGTGTTCTTTAACGGGTCCACTAATCGCAGCAAATCCACTGCCATTTTAACTGTTGCTGATAATTATTAAAAAAAAATAAACCAAGTAATTTAATAAAAAAAGTTTCTTTTAAGATGATGCAAAAAAAATGAAAGAGCCAGAGAAAGACTCAAGAATTATATGTAGTGTAGTTGTTGTGTATATATGTGTGTGTGTAAGTATGAATTGATACAGACAAGCGAAAGAAAACTCGAGAAAATTTTGAAGGAAATTTTTGAATATTTTTTTTTGTTTTTTTTTTTGTTTCTAACTATTTTTGGGGTTTTATTATTTATTTAAAATTTTTTTTGGAATTCCCGAATGAGCCCGCTGTCTGGATCAAATTCAGTGAATGACTAGTGTGCAGTGTATGTAAATATATATATATAAAAAAAAATATTTAAGCAGACAAAGTAATAATAAAAAAAAATTTTATCGAAATTGGTTTAGAAGTTTTTGTGTAAGTGTTTATAAAAATAAATAAATAATAAAAAAGAGACTATAGATTTATAGATATCTAAATATTTAAACTAAATATATAAAAAAAAATTTCATCAGCAACAGTTGTGCAGTATTTGAAAAAGCTGCAAAACATAAAAATGAGCCTTGTTTAACAAAGATAATTTTGAATTTAAATTTAGATGGTTCAAATGCAAAATTTTGAAAATTAACTAGGGTTCCAGAATTTAAAAATTAACCACGCTCTGCTACCAGAAACATGTTACCAGGGGACTTAAATTTAAGAAAAGGCGGAACCAAAATGGTAACAATGTTTGAAAAAGAAAAGTAAAAAAAGACAAAGACAAATTTAGTAATTAACAAGGCTCAAGTTTATTGAACAAAAAAAGAAATTTCGACGTTTCAGATTTTATCATTTACAACTGAGAAAGACATCCTGAGACAAAATTATCATAAACACCTTATGATTAACAATATTATATTTAAAAAAAGATTATACGCCCTTAAAGTGAAATATTATAATTAAAAAAAAATTAATCAATAGAGTCTGAAAATTTATCCCCCCCCTTTTTTAGTTTATATATTTTATAGTTACAAAATTTAACAAAAGACAATGAGCACAGCTTAACAATTAGCTGGATTATAATTAATCCAAAAAAAAAGATTATATGCCCTTAAATGTAAAAATTACAAAATAAAAAAAAGATGAAAAGATACTGATTTTTTATTTCCCCCCCCTTTTAACTTTATGAAATGATAGCTTTCTAAAACAGTTACATAATATTACTTATTTTCTAAATTAAAACAATTGACGTCAATTAATAAAACTTAATATTCAAATTTTCTTTTTAAATAAACTTCTTTTTTTTATAATAAATTCTTTATCTAAAATATATATATTTATTGGCCAATATAGCATTTAAGTAATTTATAAAATAAGTAATATTATGTAACTGTTTTAGAAAGCTATCATTTCATAAAGTTAAAAGGGGGGGGAAATAAAAAATCAGTATCTTTTCATCTTTTTTTTATTTTGTAATTTTTACATTTAAGGGCATATAATCTTTTTTTTTGGATTAATTATAATCCAGCTAATTGTTAAGCTGTGCTCATTGTCTTTTGTTAAATTTTGTAACTATAAAATATATAAACTAAAAAAGGGGGGGGATAAATTTTCAGACTCTATTGATTAATTTTTTTTTAATTATAATATTTCACTTTAAGGGCGTATAATCTTTTTTTAAATATAATATTGTTAATCATAAGGTGTTTATGATAATTTTGTCTCAGGATGTCTTTCTCAGTTGTAAATGATAAAATCTGAAACGTCGAAATTTCTTTTTTTGTTCAATAAACTTGAGCCTTGTTAATTACTAAATTTGTCTTTGTCTTTTTTTACTTTTCTTTTTCAAACATTGTTACCATTTTGGTTCCGCCTTTTCTTAAATTTAAGTCCCCTGGTAACATGTTTCTGCTACCAGAAACATGTTACCAGGGGACTTAAATTTAAGAAAGGCGGAACCAAATGGTAACAATGTTTGAAAATAGAAATAAAAAAAAGACAAAGACAAATTTAGTAATTAACAAGGCTCAAGTTTATTGAACAAAAAAAAAGAAATTTCGACGTTTCAGATTTTATCATTTACAACTGAGAAAGACATCCTGAGACAAAATTATCATAAACACCTTATGATTAACAATATTATATTTTTAAAAAAAAAATATACGCCCTTAAAGTGAAATATTATAATTAAAAAAAAAATTAATCAATAGAGTCTGAAAATTTATCCTCCCCCCCTTTTTTAGTTTATATATTTTATAGTTACAAAATTTAACAAAAGACAATGAGCACAGCTTAACAATTAGCTGGATTATAATTAATCCAAAAAAAAAAGATTATATGCCCTTAAATGTAAAAATTACAAAAATAAAAAAAAAGATGAAAAGATACTGATTTTTTATTCCCCCCCCCCTTTTAACTTTATGAAATGATAGCTTTCTAAAACAGTTACATAATATTACTTATTTTATAAATTACTTAAATGCTATATTGGCCAATAAATATATATATATTTTAGATAAAGAATTTATTATAAAAAAGAGAAGTTTATTTAAAAAGAAAATTTTGAATATTAAGTTTTATTAATTGACGTCAATATTTTAATTTAGAAAATAACCTCTGGGAGGTTGTTAGGACCGAAAGTTTGCATGCAGGCTCCACCCAATAATTTTTATATATTTTATAATTAATTACACAAGTCTACATCTAAAAGAATGTTTTAAGAAAACATATTCGCTGAAATAAATTTTAGGCACATATACAATATGAGTTTAATTAAAGTTCAATAAAGTTAGTTTTCTTCTTTTTTTTTTTTTTACATCACTTTTGTGCACATGAAACTGAAGCTAAGTTGGATAAAACGTGTTTTGGTTAACAGGACGAAACATGTCTAGATCTTTCGCTGTGTTTCTTCTACCAGCATATTAGCTATAGCAAAAAAACATGTTTTTTAGTGTCTGTACAAAATCGGACATGTTTTAGCATTAATGTTCATTATTAAAGAAAATATCTGGTTATTTGTCAAAATCAAAGAAAATTGATTGTATAACAGAAATTCGTTAAGATTGTACTTAAAAGCTTCTTAGATGATTATAAATCTATTTATATATATTTAATTTTGTTTGAAACAAAGCTTGTATAAGACTTGCAAAGATTTGCAAAAGTCTGCAAAACGAAATTTTCTGATTTAGAACAGATTTCTTCAATTGTTTTATATTTGACATGTACAATGAGATATTTCGATCATTCAAAGTTCAACATTAGTTTGCACTTATTTCACATAATTGTTCCAAACTCAAAATGTGCCTTTACAAGATTTTGTAAAGTATGTTTTAAGAAAAGTAAATTTTTATAATCATTGAGTTTCAAAAGAACATTGAATATTAAATAAAACATGAAATACATATTTTAAAAATACATGATAATTAATAAATTGTTTTAAAGCATTAACAAAAATTTAATATATGATAAAATCTGTACCTGGAAAATCCTGTCGCAGTTCACGTAAGCTTGTGCCGTGAAAACGAAAATTTACTAAACATTATAGAACTAAAACGCACAAAACTTGTAGATTAACATTGCCAAAAAACTAGGGTTGAAATTTTGAAGTCCAAGAAAGAAATTTTTCTCTAACGTAGCTGAATATGGATGTCAGACATTGTGTGACTACAGGTAGACTCGATAACGGATTTAGAACAGGTGGGCTAACCAGGGAATGGACTTTGCGCTTGCATGAATCATGCGATAGAGAGGGAAGATAAGGGGGACGGCGAGTGGACTGCCGATAACAAAATGTAGATTTATTTTATGAATGCTACAATTGTGTACGACAAACTTGATGTTAATAATATAATTTTAATTACCTTTAACAAATTTTATATTTTCTCGTTATTACTTTCTCACATAGCCTTTACGTATTATAGGCAAAATTACGTGATGGCTCAAAAAAATTGATGTTGAGTTTTTTGAGGATATAGCCTAACCGTTTTGAGGTCCCATTAGTCTAGAAGATTGTTTTTGGAATGATGTCTGTCGTATGTGGTTTACGGCCCAAACGCATGGAACGATCTTAGTCAAATTTTGTTTGTTGGGCATATTTTTTCCAAATCTTGGAACTTAAAAAAAATTCTATTGATAACTTAAAATTTGGGGGTAGCTGGTATAAGAAAAATCACAAAATTACAATTATCTTAAACTCTGTTCCAACTACTTTTGATCAAATGTTGGTCAAGTGTAACATTTAAGGTTCCAAACATTTAGTCGTTTTCTCTCCAAAAGCGTCGGTTTGTGAATTATCGGTAAAAACCAAAAGATCTGCCATGGGGCTGTTAATACCGTGCCTTTTTTAAAAATAATTTATTTTCATTCTGTTACATAAAATTAAAATGTACATACAAAATTAGCCCTTAATATGCCGAAAGAAAATAGAACTGTTAAGTAACAGAAAGAAAATTAAGTATCCCATAGGACAAAATTTTCATGTAACATTATAAAAAAAAAAAAAAAAAAAAAAAAAAAAAAAAAAAAAAAAGAGAAAAATTTGACAGGAAAAAGAAAAAGCTTACTGTGCCGTCTGACCGCATTTTTATCTGAAGTCAATGAGCATATACATACATACACATACATTGATATATTTATATATATATATATATATATATATATATATATATTATAACATAACATTTTTTCAAATATAACTAATATATAGCTTCTACGATTGGGCGTCAAAATAAACCTAACTTAACTCAGCTCCTATTTAAATAAAACGCAAAACACAACTTTTTACCTTTCAAATAATTCTTTAATATAATATTTTGATTTTTGAAAAACAATTACATTTACTAACCTAATTTTATTAACTCTACTTCATACACTCTACACTCATTCCTTAACCTAATTTTATTTGGTTACAATTAATTTTTATTTGATACAATTAATTCAAAACTTTCTCTAATATTCTTTCTAGGACATCAACAATTATTTTGCCCAGATTATATTTTTCTTTTGGTTTTGGCTCATAAAACCTTGATTTTTCTTCACAAAGAAAACTAAGTTAAAACTCTAAACATTTAACATACAATTTTTTTTTCGGCTTTGATTTTCTTTACAAACAATTTAATTTCTTTACAAACTTTAATTATTGAACATATCATTTAAAAAACAAATTTAAAACTAAACATTAAAATATTTAATTTACTGCCACGGCTTGCTCTTTTACAACAAAACAAATTTAATTTTTAATAGCACTAACTCTAATTTCTCGGGGGGAATTCTTTGATGACTCAATTGAAGTGAAATTTACGAATATTAATAAAAGAATATTTTTATCATATTTGTACTTATCAATGGTTCGCTCCTTTTTTCAACTGATAACATTTTCACAATACACGTCACGATTTCACTGACTCTGCTTTATTAATTCACTGAATTTGCTTTCACTTAACCAAAAACGAAGCACTCACAAATCCCTTGTTGAAACTCCTAGGAGGTGACGGATGGTCCTAGTTGCACTTAGTAGCCTTCCTTCCTGCCGACGTAAATACTATTCCTCGCTGATATTAATTTACTTGGTGCTGATTGACATTCAGCTGCAAACTCAGAGACGCTCAACTTCCCTGAACAACAACACTTAAAGACTTTAAAAGAACTCCTTGAACAAGATGACGCAGAGAAAAATCGTCACTTGGGTCATCAATTTTAGACGACTCTCCGTTCTTCTCTCCCAGTCCTAGACTAACTCACATTTTCAATTTTGATTTGTACCGAATATCATCCCCTCTCTTGAAACTTGAGCTGGCTTTCTCTTCGCTGATTCGTTAAAACATAGGTTTTGTCTTTTTAGTGGCGGTTTTCAAAATCTGCCCGTTGATTTTTAAAAGTGGGACTTCAGCTTATTGGTTGACCTATATCCTGCAAACCTTTTTTAACTGTTGTTATTATTATTTTTTTTATTTCTTCTATTTTACATGAATTAATTAACTATTTATCTTCTAATATCATTTAATCATATTTATCGTAAATGATTACATTGATATCGTTACATATATATAATTTTTTGAGATATTGACTTGTTTATACTCAAGTATATATATATATATATATATATATATACTTATATAGTATATACTCAAGTATATATATACTTTATAACATATAGTATACTCATTTTTAACGGGAAAGTCTATTGATAAAATATATAGGAACTCCTTTAAAAAAAACACCCCCCCCCTGAAAAAAATCATGTCCTATTTATCGATAGACATTCACAAAGTTTCATTTTCCTATTTCAATCTGTTCAAAATTACGGAAGAAGTTCTGTACTTTTGGAACACTCGGTACACCCCTCCCCACACACACACACATACACACACACACACACACGCACACACACACACACACACACACACACACACACACACACACACACACACACACACACACACACACACACACACACACACACACACACACACACACACACACACACACACACACACACACACACACACACACACACACACATATATATATATATATATATATATATACACACACACACACACACAAGAAACACAACATTTATTCATTGCCTCTACCTATTTCATTCAAATTTTAGTGAAATGTGAAAATTAATAACTAGTGTGTAAAATAGCATGTCTCTTTTTGATTTGAAAATAGCGAACTGACTTTTTTTTGGTGATGAGAGTTAGAGAGTTTGTGCAATGTTTTTGCACCACTTATTCATTTCATATATTGATATGTTGTTATTGTTACTGGCAATGTTTGGGATGATTGTTGCTGTCTTTAATCACAATGTCTCATATAATGTTATTTATAAACAGAGACGTTCGTGTTCTTGTATTGGTATATTCTCATCTCGCTGTAGAATTGTAATGTTTTGAGTTGCTGTTATAGATGGTGCCACAAATGTTATTTAATATGCCACAATTACTATTGACCATATTTATATTCCGCAATATTCTGACCATAAAGAATTAAAATTTAGTAGGGCAGAGTGAAGGTAGAAACTCGCTAGCATTCCGAGACTTGAGAGATGGGTGAAAGGTACAGCTACTGTATTTACTGTATTAGCCGCCGCGCCGGTTAGTGACCGCAGGTCCCTGACTCCAACAGCACGGCTTTGCATACAAATTAATATTATTAGCAGCAAGCACCAAGCACCAAGCCACACAATATAATTTTAGTTCAACGGTCCTTAAGTTCATTTTAGTGACAATGATTTTATTTTCCATGGATTGGCACAGAAAGATGTATATTTAAATTTTACCTGTTAAATTTGTACAATCTTACAATGAAAAACAATTACACGGTGTTATATTATAACAGCTCCATGAACATGTTTTTTGTTTTTTTACCGATAAATCACAAATCGACATTTTGTGTACCATTTATTATAACCAGATAAATTTTAAATGCATCTTTCTGTAACAATTGATTTGATTTTTTGACCGATAATTCCTACACCAGGAGTTTTCTTAGTGATCTTTATTTTTAAAAACCTATATTTATAAAAATCCGATCACAATCATTAGAGGTGATTTTCAGAATGAATCGAAATAACATAAAATTTGCCTTTATACTAAACTTGTTCCAAATCGGTCCATATCACTGAACGGATTTTCAGTATGTTATGAAGTGATTCCAGCCACATTTCCTGGTCGTTTTTTCCCAAGAATACGTGGATCACAAATCCTTTCATTCCATTAACATCACGGAAAACCACATATTTTTCTTTGTTTTTGTAACCTAGAAAACAAAAAGTCATAAAATCACAAATCAAACCTTTATTCATATCATCATTAACGATAATTTATATTTAAACACAGGAACACAGATGACAAAAATTACACTGCTGTACTTCAGGTATAAATCTAGGGATTAAAATAAGAAAAAAAAGATTTAAACGCCCTAAAACTATTTTTCTTAATTCGTAAATAAAGCGTTCTCGGACTATGTTTTTTTCCTCTAGAATCAGTTCCCGACGTATTGCCATACAGTTTTGAATGAACCCGTTCTTCCATTAAGCTACATTGTTATTTCTTAGAGTATTAAAGGATATAACTGACAAATAGGTTATAAAGAAAACAAATAATAATGTTCTGTCAATAGTAGAACTCGTCTTTTTAAAAGAGTTAACGATCTGACAACTGTTCATATTTTAATCATATTCATTAATGCAAACGTACAGGTTATATGAAAAAAGTTATATCAAGTTTTGGGGAAAATCACGAGAGGAAATCTGTGTATCCGTTAAGTTAACAATAATTTATTTGATATTTTTCAAACCTTAAGAAACTGAAAAAGGTTTTAACTCATATAAAACAAAACATCAAAAAAGTAGTGTGTAAGGAAATGTTTCAATTTATGGACAGATAAAAACTACCAAAAACTGTGTAATTTTTGGACTATTTAAAAAAATCAATTTAAATAAAATTTCTCATGTAATGTTTTTAAATTTTAGGACAAGTGAAAATTTCCAACAAACTGTGTAATTTTAGGACAGTTTTATAAAACAATTCAAATTTCATTTTTTGATTCAATGTTTTTAAAATTTCTTAGACAGCTAAAAACTTCCAACTAACTGTGCAATTTTTTGACAGTTTTAGAAAACAATTCAAATTTCATTTTTGATTTGATGTTAATTTTTTTTAATAGCTAATTCCTAGGGGACAGTTTTAGAAAACAATTCCGTTTTAATTTTACATTTTAAGTTGTTTTAAGACTGTTTACGCCATTATATTTAATAATGTTCCAAAAATCTGTAATTGAAATATTTACAAAGGTTTTATAAAAGATCCCGGGGAAATTTTCGTGTTAATCCGTTCAAATTTAGTTGCGCTATTAAACGAACTTTCCAAATTATAGACTGAAAATAGAGTTACATAAATATTTTTTTAAATTATGCTATATCTAAAATGTCTATTTACTTCCAGTTGAAACTAAAAATTGGGGATTATTTATTAGATACTTTTATTGTTATTCATTATTATCGTTATTATTAGTAGTTCAAAAACTATTAATTTTCTCTTACCACCTCTCTTCGCACTGCGCTGAGACATTGGTGAGGTAATCCCGAGGGACCTATTTTCAATTTTTCCACGTAGTCTTCGCTTAGATCCCTCTCTCTATAATACCAGGTCTCTCTTCCGACCTTGATGATATTATATTTTTCGAGGGCTCTTTATTTTATACTCTTTTCTTCCTTTTTTTTACGTGGCAATAATGAGCGAGAGATTTTTCGTCTTTACAAGAAGGGGAAAAATCTAAGCTATCGATTAGCCCGATACAGGTAAAAACTATCTAATTCCTGAGTAAAAATTTGCTGTTTAAATTTAAATGGCTTTATTTATTTGCACATTTTTTATTATCTCACTCATCGCTTCTTTTTATTGATTTTAATTACATTGATTCATTTTTATGTTAACTGTTGATTAGGTGTAGAAGTGTAATGGAGATTTTTAATTACATTTTAATTATAATTCATAAAAATTGTTTATATTTACTTAAGTTTTTTTGATAGAAAAACATTTGTTTTTTTTGCAATTTTTGTTGCAATTTGATTTACTTTTTTGTAAATATTTTATTTCAGAATAAACAAAAATGAGTTTGACTCATCGATAGAATTCGAGGTTAATTTTCTTGATTTGCTAATTACTTCTTTTCTTTACGTTTGCACATTGGTTTGGATAATAAATTTTCACATTTCACCAAATTTGGTCCGAATCCCATGGACTGAAATTAGAAAATTCGACCATGGTTCATTTTTGCTTATAACTATAGACCTATACAAAATTCCATTATCTTATCGATAAAATTCACAGTAAAATAAGAAGCATATATATTATGAACAGTGAGTTTTAACTCCTACCCTTAATTTGGACGTAGTGAAACTGCCCCGACATTTTGGGTACTTTTGAAACGATGAAACTACCCCGCTCATTAAAGAGGATTAGGAAGGGTCGCCTCGCAAGACTAGAATGCTGAAATTGCCCCGAGCGCCCCTTTTTTTTACAGTTACGCTACGGGACCTATCCTAACCTAACCTAATGTAACCTTACAGGCTTATATGCTTGATTGAGGTTAAATTTAAACACATACTACCGAATTGCGCTCGGGGCAATTTCAGCATTTCTTGTCTTGCGAGAAACATTACCTTCTTTATCCTCTTTAATGAACAGGGCAGTTTCATCATTTCAAACGTTAGTCCATCCAGTCAATGACCTTTTCCCGGGTAATTTGTCCAAGCAGCACCGATTTTCCTAAAATTTGGATTTGAGTACTACTTACCCTCTACTTCAAAGTTGACCCTGTGCCGGGGGTGGCATTTTCCCCGGGGGAGGATGCCACCCCTTCTCGGGGGTGAAAAATATTACATTAAAAAAAGTCCGGGAATGGATAAACTAAGTAATTTTAAGCAACTTTTGTTCTATACAGTTTTTTCTAAAAGTCAATTCTTTTTGAGTTATTCGCAAGTGAAAGTATCAATTTTTGAACCAAAAACCCATGTTTTCATACGGTTTTTCGTAAATAACTTAAAACATATGCACTTTAAGAAAAAAATCATTAGAATCAAAAGTGTAGCTTATAAAAAAACAAAAAAAAATGGTGGGTTTATGGTTTCTATAAAACAAATACAAACGGAGTTATAGCTTGTTGAAATTTTTTTTTTTATTTGTCAAAACAAAAATTGAAAGGTTTATCGTGAAATAACTAAAAAACAATGCATTTTTCGGGAAAAATTTATAAAAAACTTTTTTAATGTGCTTACAAAATCCTTTAATTTGGTTTTTGTATAAAAGTCTTTAGCATCAAAACAATCGAGTTATGACATAAATAAGGTTGGTTTCTATTTTTTCGACAAAAAAAAAGTACAAATCACCCCCTAAATACCACCCCAGTTGAAATTAATTGCTACCACTTCACAAATCACTTTACTTACTTATTTCAAATAGGCTCAGAAAGTTTGACCGGTTTAAAGTACAGTACGTAGTTTTGAAAAAGTCGAGCTAGTGTATTTTTGTAATTTTGCAAAAAATTGTTATTTTTTAAAAATAACTCAAAAACTATGAGAGATAGGCAAAATTTTGTAGAGTACAAAATTGTAGGGTTTGTTGCTTTTTATTTTTTTGTTATTTTATTAATTTTTTTGTAGGATAAAAATTGAGTAAGATATGACCGTTTAAAGTTTGTACATGATCGTAAATAGTACCATTACACCGCCCTTTCAGCTCAAGCCTTTTCAAAAATAAGGGTTAAATAAATTTTCAATTTACAAATTAGTTTTCTTTTAATTTTTCGTAGCTTAAAAAATAAGCGAGTTATGATTAAAAACAATAAAATCTTTTCATTGATAAATTCACTATTTTTTATGAACAGACTTACACCTATTAAAATGTGTACATATATGCATATATATAACGAGAGAAAGTGAGAGAGAGAGAGAGAGAGAGAGAGAGAGAGAGAGAGAGAGAGAGAGAGAGAGAGAGAGAGAGAGAGAGAGAGAGAGAGAGAGAGAGAGAGAGAGAGAGAGAGAGAGAGAGAGAGAGAGAGAGAGAGAGAGAGAGAGAGAGAGAGAGAGAGAGAGAGAGAGAGAGAGAGAGAGAGAGAGAGAGAGAGAGAGAGAGAGAGAAGAGAGAGAGAGAGAGAGAGAGAGAGAGAGAGAGAGAGAGAGAGAGAGAGAGAGAGAGAGAGAGAGAGAGAGAAGAGAGAGAGAGAGAGAGAGAGAGAGAGAGAGAGAGAGAGAGAGAGAGAGAGAGAGAGAGAGAGAGAGAGAGAGAGAGATAGTGAGGCATTTCGGCATGGGACGTTCAAAAAGAGAAAGTTGAACCTCATACATAATCTGCTGACGAAGTATGTAATTCAATGTAACATTCATTGATATGTTAGAAAACCGCCAGGATGTAAGATAAAAAGCTGAAGTTTTTCACAATCCCATTGCAACGATGGAGGAGATTTTACTGGCTGGTCAGTACTGTACTGTGATGTTGTACGGACTTGCAAAGGGCACGCAAATAAATAAACTTAAAAAGGTGCATTGCTTTCCTACATATCTCGGAAAAAATGAGATACGAATCCTTTATAAAGGCTCCTATGAAAAAAAAAATGCGGTTAAGTTGTACTCGCTCGTTCCGACGTCTGGTGCTTTAAATGAACACATAAAAAGAGTGTATTTGCAAACTCAGTTATGGCTGGGAAATAAAAATATTAAACCTCTTAATTCAGCGTGCGGTTGTCGAAGAATAGGATTTTTTTTTCAACTCTGCATGTACAACATGCAGCGGAGACAATTGTCAAAATTGTGCTCCTATTATAGACCAAGAGGAGGAAGACGAGGATGAGGGAAAAAGCGAAAACGCAAACGAGAATGAAGGAGAAGTGGAAATGAATGAAGTTGAAGAGGAAGAGGAAGATGAGAGTGAAGATTTTTAATTATTTGTAGATTTTTTCAATTACTTATGAATTAATAAATAAATTGAAATTCATTCATGTACATAAATAAAAGAAATGAATATTTTATTTTCCCTGTCTTTGATTTGTGATTGAAATTATTTATTTTTCCAAAAATTAAAATAAAATAAATTAAAACTAAATTAGTTTTTTAATGGTTGATACAATTAATACTTTTTTTAAATATCGACAAGATTCTACAACATAAAAAATTTTTTTTTGCAAGGGGTAGTTTTTATAAGGGTTGATTACCGTCATAGGGGGTGGTTTTTAGGGGTTGAAAATTGTTAATTCATAATAATTGAACCCTCACAATGCCAAATGATGTTACTTCTTCCGACTACAAGCCCGAAACTGAAAAAAAAAAACAAAAACAATTTTTGCAAGAGGTAGGTATTATAAGGATCTATTACCGTCACAGGGGGTGGTTTTTAAGGGTTGAAAATTGTCAATTTATAATAATTTAACCCTCACAATGTCAACTGATGTTACTTCTTTCGATTACAAGCCCGAACCTGCAATTATAAAATTATTTTCAAATAGGGGTAGTTTTAACCCCTAAAAAATAAAAAGCAATCCCCGGCACAGGGTCAACTTTGAAGTAGAGGGTAAGTAGAACTTAAATCCAAATTTTTAGGAAAATCGGTGATGCTCGGACAAATTACCCAGTATTACCGTTTTTTGCCTTCATTGACTAAGTATAAAATATCGGGGCAGTTTCATAGTCCCCCTTAATTTTCTTCTTGAGTTATTGTCGTACTGTTTTCTACAGTAGTTAATTGTTGAATAAAACTATTTACGCGGAGAGGATTGGGGACCACCATTTCTGAATAAACTTTAAATGTTTTTCTTTTTTTTTAAAGACGAAAAACCTTTCGATCATCATCGTCGCCTTTTTAGAATGTGGTCTTATGACATTATCATTTAACTTTTTTTTTTATACTAGAAACTATTCCGTTAACAGATTTTTAACATCTGCGTTCATTTTTAAGCACTTCTCAGAGGCTAACTTATTGTGAGTGCGTATGTAGCAATCCCGAGATACACTAGCTGGATCTACACATGCCTTCATATACCAGATCCTTCTCTTTCACCTTTCCTATCAGCTCTCTTGGCCAACTCTTGTTATCTCCCGACTTTGACTCTATTAGAGCAATCGAAGGCTAAGGGTTGTAAAAATACTATATTCTTGGCAGTAATTAATATTATTGGCCGCCATATTTCAATATATTTTGAAATAATTTCATAATCCCTTTGAACCCGAGTATAGTATTGAAGAAGATGTAGTCAACAGAAACCTGATAGGAAAGATGAAACAGAGGGATCTAACCCATGACTAAATGAAGAAAAGCATAGACCAGCTACCTCGGGATCGTCAAGTTTTGTGAAATAGAATAGTGCAAAAATGCGGTTCCGGAAGTATTCCGTTTTTAATATCTAAAATATAGGAACCCGTAATCTCTCAAGTGTTGTAGAATGCTTCATTTGTTCAGATTTAATCAGAAGTAAACAAAAATTGTTTAAAATGATTAAGCATGCCTGTGTGCATGTCATTCGCGTCGGACTAACCTATTAACAAACTTTCACGTAATTGAAGCTGTTGTTAGTTTCATAGATCATTATACAAAAATTAAACACTTCAAATCGTTTTAGTTCATATAATATTACATAATTTCCTGAAATTCAACTATTACTGCGAGACTTTAATCTAGAATAAAAACATAAATCCAGAACACAAATAGACTCAAAAGCATTACTTTTGTGTAGATGTTCGGTTTTTATTGACTAATCGAAAACAATATCAATCTTTTTCAAATTTATGAATTTCTTTATATTTTTTTTCTGTTAAGAACGAAAAACTATTCGGCCAACATCTTATTTATAAAAAACAAACAAACAAAGAACATAAAATAAGGACATCTAGCACTAGAGTACTCGAATTCAACAGGGTTGGAAAACAACTAGAGTTGGCCAAGAGGGACCTTATAGGAAAGATGAAATAGAGGGATCTAACCCAAATACATATGATAAAATTTATAAATCCAGAAATTTAGGAATAAACTATGTATTCCCCCGCCCTCATTGCTTAAAGGCGAAAACCCCTTCGGTCGTCATCGCCTTAAAAAAAGAAAAGAACATAAAATATATTCTCTTGGCCCTCAAATATTCTAATGTTGCCAAGATCGGAAGATAACACGAATTGGCCATGAGAAAGTTGATAGGAACGATGAGAGAAAGGGATCAAACTTATGTATGTATGAAAAAAAAAAATGTAGACCCAGAAATTTAGGAATAAACATCGAACGATGTATTTTTCCCTCTGTAGTTTAATGGCGAGAACCCCTTCGGTCATCATCGCCTTAAAAAATAAGAAAATAAAATAAAATATACACTATTAGCCCTCATATACTCTAATATTGCCAAGGTCGGAAGAGAACAAGAGTTGATCAAGAGAGACTTCATAGTAAAGATGAGAGAGAGGGATCTAACCCAAGTGTATATGAAAAAATATATAGATCCAGAAATTTAGGAATAAACTAAGTATTTTCCCCCTGTTGCTTAAAGGTGAAAACAGCTTCGGTAATCATCACCTTAAAAATAAGAAAAGAACATAAAATATAGACTCTTAACCCTCAAATATTCAAATATTGCCAAGATCGGAAGAGAACAAGAGTTGGTAAAGAGAGGATTGAGAGAAAAGATAAAAGAGAGGGATCTAAGCCAAGTGATATCAAAAATGTGTAGATTTTAATCTTGAGGAGTTTTAATAAACGTCAATATTTGTGGTCTTAAGTTGAGGTTTCTGTACTTTGGTCTTTGGGGTTGTTTAATAGTGCGACCAACGTCTAACTCCAGGCACATAGTTTCAGTATCACCTTCTTCCATTTTTTTTTTTTTTTTTTTTTTTAATATTGCAAGAAATTTCCTATTTCCTGTGGAATCGTCAGTTTTAGACTTCTAATGATGTTAGGGTTATCTTGTACAGGTACAAATGCTAATCTTAATATCTCTCCGAATTAATGTTTCACGTTAGGGTTGTTTTCATCATTGTAAAAAGCTTTTGGCCCCAATTACTGCATTTTTCTGTAATTGCATGCGGCAAAGCTCTCTGAACCGATCGAATGATTCCCATTTTGAAGTCTGCGATCACAACAGAAGGCTGTAGATCCCATCCGTAATCAGAAAACTTATCCACAATTGTCCGGAATACAATTTATAAGATTCTGTCGTTTTATTAGACAAAATGCCTTACACAAGAAGAAGTGTTTTGACAATGTACACCCCACGGCTAGTCATGATGTAAAGGAATATAATATCTGCGGTCTGGAAGGTTCCGTCCATCATATTATAGAACGGAACAGTTTTTTTTAATGTAATTTTGAGCCGAACACTAAAATTCGATTACCTTCATCTTCAATTTCATCATCATACGTGTCGAAACACAAGAACCATTTCCACCTTGTTGTCACCCAAAATTCAGGAGGCAAACTGTCAAATCTAAGATATATTGTGGGTTTGGTGGTAAGTATTTTTGACGTCTTTGGTTAATGCTCCTTTTCAACGATTCTCGCAAAGGTAAGAATGGTAGGATGCTTAGATGTAGGAGGCTTACATGTAGGAGGCTCATGGTCGTCTGCTTTAAAAATATAGACAGTAGGATCATTGAGGGCTTTACTTACTATTTTTTTTTCTATATACCCAACTGTATTTCTGTTTCAATTCCTAGAATGGAGGTTGTACATTTGGTCTCGATACACTAAAATGAAGCCATTTGTTTGACTACTTATAATTTCTCCCTCATTATGCATACCGAAATTTGTTTAAATGTTTCAGATAGGAACTTGGAAATTAAAAATTTTAAAACTTTCCATATATGATTCGTACATTGTTATCAATTTGAATGGATGAATTATAATATTTTTTTAATGGGTGAACTTTCCTGTGTGAAATTTTTTGGGCGAGATTATACTTTGGGTATATATTCCGTGAGCGAAGTGCCCTGATCCCCGTTGAGCCAGGCAAGTCTGTAAACCTTTCTTAAAAACAAAAAATTAGAATCTCCCCTTTTCAAATATTGTTGCACTTTGTGTACAACTTCAAGCCACAGTTTTGCACACCGCGTTCAAATGGTTTTAGTGTACGAATGGGTACTGAAGTACTTCCTTCCAGGTGTAGTACCCACCAAGGGACAACACTGTTTTTTTTTTTTAAAGAAAAATAAAGCTTTTAAAATGTAAATACTAGACCTTGTTAAAATATTTCATTTTTTAAACAAATTGTGACAAGATGGTTTAAATTTCGATTATAAATTATTCTAATTATTTTTTGACACGGTGAATTTTACAGTCTCTGCAGAATTAACCCAATTAAATAACGCAAATCTGACGTCCGTGTAAATATATTGTCTTGATAATGAAAAATCTGGAAATATGTGAATAGCACGAAGTGCAAAACAAACTGAATTAAGTCTAGCAAATGTTTATTCCGGTTTATATTTTCATCAATTACCACTCAGAAACACTTTGAATAGTCTGTAGTCGCAATAGTTTCTGAAAAGGACTCTTAAATTTTATTTATATTAGTAAAATTAATTAATTCGATTTTACTATATATATTCATTGTTGTAAGCCTTGGATCTACATATATTATATAATATTTACTTTATGTCAATTGTAGTCTTTGTTTTACTATACCTTAATTATACGTGGCTACATGTTTCACCGCCACAGACAGCATCATCAGGCCAGTTATTTATGTTCACTTAAAAACTCATTTTTACACAACACACATTATACACTCGTTTTTGTATTTTTGTTGTACACGTCAAACTTATAAAATTTTCTTTATTCAATTATAATTTAATTCAATTTCGTCATTTATGATGCACTTCTTGTCTATGTGGCACTTCCTAGAAGAGTGATTTGGAATGTAGATGTGCTTTCTGGTTGAAGTCTTATCAGATTTGTACTTTGTATCTTACTAGATTTTCCTTAGTCTCTTTGGCTTTATGTTGTTGGCAGTATATCAAATCATAAAGGCAATTTGAAGCAAAATTCAATTTTTAATTTAGGATTTATCTGGATTACTTTTGAAGTGCTTGTAAATCTCATATTCTTCAATGACGTTCATAGTATGTCATTTAGTCATTTTGTGTAGCATTGACATATTCTCTTGTATGCTAGTGTAAGAATGTTGCTTATCAATTAAATGCTCTTAGAATGCGGAGTTTGTAATTTTATTGTTTCTACTGCTAGGTATATGTTCTTTAAAATAATCTTTCTCTAAATGTTCTGCCAGTTTGTCCGATATAATATTTGTAACAATCACTGCAATTTAGTTTGTATATGCCACTATTATTGTATAAATAAATCTTGGTTAATTTTTGTGTGGTTGAAATATTGTGATAAACTGTTTCTTGTTGTGTGGCCAATATTATAGTTGTATTTCTTAAAAGAATTGCGGACTTGTTGATCAAAAACTGATGTGTACTTTATTGATATGTTTTTTTCTGTCTTTGTTGATGTTATTGCAGTATAGAGGTTTTTTGTGGGTTTTTAGTTTGTTCTTTATTTTATGTACGAGTTTGTCCACTATTGATGTTTTGTAGCCAATACTTTGAGCTATATTCTTGGTAATCATTATTTATTTGTTTAGGTCATGTTGTCGCATGAGTATGGTTAGACCTATAATTAAGATATAGTAAAACAAAGACTACAATAGACATAGAGTAATATTGTATTATATTTACTTTTTAATTATAAAAATGTTTCTTATTTATATACAACTAAGCTTTACGAATTATTTTTTGCATTAAAGGTTTGAGGTGTTTAAAAAAAATGAAAAGTAATTGTTCGAAGATCTTAACATTGTTGAAAAAGTGACATGGGCCAATAAGATGTTTTCTCAATACAAGCTTTGCTTGGTTTTAGGATCATTATGACTTCCGCAACTTTCTACCGTCTCTGAACGCCTGAGAGAAGTGTTTAAGATGCAATAGTTTTAGCAAGGCTTTCTGTGGCAGTTCTTTCAGTATTTGGCCAGTGATCAGATCATAGCCGGGTTTTATTTGTATTTAATTTCAGACCATTTTTTGCCATTATCAATTCCAATGTCATATATTTCTCTAAGTCTAGAATATTTTATTCTACTGTTCATAGAACCACTGGTTAAACCATACTCATTAGTACAAGTTCTAGTGAGTGTATGCCGTGGTTATATGCACTTAATTAATGTAATAATATGTATAATGTAAAATGTATTTCTTGTTACAACCTGTGATTTTTGACATGTTTGCAATACTTCGTCACTCGCGTGCAGAGTGATATTTTTTTGGGCAACACTGTGACAGTATGTGTCATAAATTTGTTTTCAAAACTATATTCGTAACTTTGTAGGACCTAAATGTCCACGAGTCCAAAAATCTCGGTTTTATCGCAAATATCCAGCGTATGTCATAACCATTTCAGTAGGTTCCAATTAATTCTGGAATTTGATAGATCCAATGACAATTGTGACTTTACACACGGAAGGTAGAACATTATCTCATTTATTGGTCTGAAACCACAAGTTTCCTCATTTTCTGTATAATAAGAAATCATGAACAAACTATGGTAGAGGTTGTGTAATTGTTGTTCCTATAGCGTTAGGTCTTGCAACGATCTAACGGGTATTTCTCATACTCTGAGGTCAAATGTCTCCTTTATTTCTCACCCATTGTCTAATTGTTTATCATATCTGGTAAAGTTCTATGTTAGGGCTACCTCACACGACAAACAATCAGTTAAAATATTCACTGTGAAAATATACGTAGGTAAAGGCATTGCAATATCTCCAAAATTGAAGACACATATTTCATTTTTTTCACCGATTTCATTAACAGTGGCGTGTCCATAGTTTACAAATTCAGTAACATTTTCTTCGCCTCTTTTTATTTTCTTACTAGTTTCATTTATGATTTACTATAAGTTAGGGAGTTAGTAGCATGGAGAATAAAAGTTAAAAATAAATTATCACTTTATATTCCTAGAGCAATAATGTATCAAAATTGTAAAGGAAATCTAAGAATTTTTTTCTTCAATATTTCTTTTTCCTGATTGTTTTCCCGTTCCATTTTAATGGTAATTAGAAATAAGATAATTAATAAAGAAAGTAATAAAGGTAACAATTATTGTTGTTTAGTTGATAATTTTATATACATGAGAATAGTCCAATTTTAATAATTCGCCAGAATATTGGAAGTCTGCGTTCTAATTTTGGTTGGTTTTTGACGCACCATTTGGATTTGAGAAATTTAATGGATAGGCCTGTATTCGCGTCACGCGGCTCCAACTTTTCATTATTTGTTTCTATATAATTTGTCTATTCCACTACGGCAATAGGCTTCAGCAATTCATTCCCTATTTTTTTTTTCTAATTTACAGTGCATTGCGAAAAAGTACCAACATTTCTATATTGTCCCTTCGTTGTGTCAAATATAAATCCAAACAGTTAAGTCTGCAGTATGTGAGCTGTGTAGTAAACAATATGTCTTTTAGTTCCTGTGTTATCGTTTTTCAATTGTTTATCGAAATATTTATATTTAGTTCTAAGTGCTTCTTACTTGAGTATTTTGAAAAGTTCCTACAACTTACTACATCATATTTGAATAGCGAGATTGACGAGGGTGTTGGTTGCTGGAATATAAAAAAAATTATAGCATGGGCGTTCTTTTTCAAATGAAAACAAAATAATAGTAATAAAGGTGCAACATTTTTTTATAAAAGCTACAAAGTTCAGAAAAAAATACACAGAACAAACCAGTTAAATTACATTGAACTGAGTTGAGCATAATCGATTTTATAAGCATGAATATTTGCTTGAAAATGCTTTGGACAGGCCTGTCTAGTCTCTCAAAGTGTTAATTCTATCTTAGCGATCTAAGATTTATTTATAGACCTTAAAATAGGAACGTAAAGTTGGCTAAATTTAAAATTAACAAAATACAATAATTAAAGTTAAATGAAATTTATATTTTCTAAAAAATATTTTAAATGTATGTATTTTAACAAGTTATCAGATCAGAGTCGTGGATAAAGTTTTCTAAGAAAATATTTTTCCACATGAGGGTATGTTGTTTTCTAGTTTAGATATTGAAAACTTTCTTCTTCTTTTTTTAAGGAGTAAGGGAACCCACGGTAAAACCAAACTTCAGCTTGAACCTTCTCAATATTTGACGATTTACAAGTCCGAACTGCAGCTAGCTAGACTTGTATCTTAATCAATTTAGCCGCTCAGCGCCCTATTTGGAAACAAATTACACCTAGCAAAACATTGAATGAGTCATTAAACATCTCATGAAAAAGTCTCATAAAGATCCTTAAATAAAATATGAATTGCCCTTTTATAACCTCTGTTAATTTAGAGTGAGCCCATCCGAATTGAGACTTAGCTTACTTTCTTTACGAATTTTTAGCAATATTACCGTCCAAACATATCACAACCGCAGACAAGAGAAACCGACGCACGGGCTGTTGGTTACTTCTGTAGGCTGTGGAGCCTGTGTGGTTACTTTAAAAAACAACCTGCGCCGTTAACTAATGCCTAACGATTCTACTGGTCAATTAAACAGGATGTTTGTGTGTTTATCACTTGGTTCCATCGCCGATACACATCTTAGTAATATAGAATCTCACCTCGTTTCCGCTGCTTAATGTTTCTTTTAAGCTGAAGAAATGCGTATTCCGATGGTCTTTGGCAATCTGCCAATATGATTTAACACTTCAAAGTGACTCGGATCTCACACCTCGTACAGTTCAAGTATTTTATATTATATTTTGTAATGAATGAAAAGAAATGCCATTATTTTAGTCTTTTGAATGGAAGTTATGCCAAAAAATAAATACTAGGCCTACTCTTCAATAGCCTTGTTAAATCGGTTAAGTCAGTGTATGAACATAGGAGTTAAAATATAATTACTTATTACGTCACATTTTCAATATTCAAAACACTCTATTTTTACGAATAAATCAGGAACGGCAAATGTGAATAGGCTACTTATAAAATAAAGAAAAATATCGCTTTTAGATTATATTAGTTTTATACCCACAAAACAATATAACAATAGCGCCCGTATTGTTCTCCAAGTGTACACAATTTCATCAATCGACTCAAAGGTAATGCAGTATTTGTTTGTACAGTTGAACCTTGATTTTCTAATCTTGACTTACAGTAACTGTAACGCATCTTTACTGTAAAACGTTAGAAAAATAAGTTTCAGGGGAAAGTAGTTCTAACTGTTTAGATTACAAATGATTACATGTTCAGTTAAATTTCGTTTCAATTGGTCTGAATAAATATATAATTGTATTTAGGCCACGTAGGTCTATTTCCGTGGGTGTAACATCGTCAGTCGATGTGAAGGGTACTTTCACCTTCGTCAGTACGTACAAGGCAAGCCACTAGTTACATAATAAATCAAAGCGACAAATCCTAAAGACCATATTATTTATTTAGTCGCAGTAAGTATGTTTTGTAGAGTAAGATATATAGATTTTCAAATTTTATGAGAAACATTTGTTTGTCGTAATTTGTGTAATTATTTCCTTTTACTTTTTTACCACATCTAGTCTTAACACCTACAGCATCAGCCTTTTTGACGTGAAAGCCTGTTGGTGTAAATCACGAGTCATCACAAAACAATGACTGATCCAGAGAGGGAGAAGGGGGAGGGACTTTCTTAAATATTATACTGCATTAACAATTTCCAGAATTGTTACCTTCTTGTAAATTTATTCTAAATGTTTTTGGAATCCAATTTGTTACTGCAATATAAATGAATCTATCATTTTCGTAATAATTATGTAAAGAAAACAAATTATAAAATTCAGGATAGAATCAAATTAAAAATAACGATTTGAGTGACATGACTACATATAAAAAATACTCCTAAAGTCTAGAAGGCCGAAAATTACCATAAAATACAGGAAACGGAAGAATACAATTTCAAATAATTCTATGTAGTCATTAAAACTCAACACGACACTAATTGACTGAATGATTGATTACGTGAATGCATGATAAAATTAAAATTTCAAAACTAAAACTGAATGTAGCTTCTGATATTGAGCCTTTGACATTTTTTCAAATTATCAATTGTTGATTTAAGCTGAACTTTTCTGTCCAATAAAGAAGGGTAAGGTATCTGTGATGGAATTAATTTTATCATTTAAAATCAACCAAAACCATGAAAGCCAGTCTTAATTTTTATAAAGTAAAATTATTTATAACAAATTGTGAGGTAAGACAAGGATAAAATATATTGGCTACACTAAGAATTGGGAAACCAAAAATATTGTTGAATGTGACACAGCAGAAATTACCGATTTATAATTTCCTGTAAGGTGTTAAAAATACATAAAATTTCTAATTGCCGCAAAACAATATTACACTAAAAAAAAAAAAAGTCTTTCAGACCACCTTTTCTTGATATAATAAGTGACAATAATTTTTTTCACTATACTCCTAATCAAAACTCAAAATTTGAGTCATTGAACTATCCATTGTTGAGATAATGTGTGACAACTACTTTTCCCTTTCTATTTCCACTACCATCTCTTATGTATTTCTGATACAAATCTAATTATTCCATGAAACCTCACTCTACATCAAACCTATAAATTTTGAATAATTACTCATTGTTGGGATAATGCATGACAATCACTTTTACTCTATATCTGTTTTTATTTCTGATGAATTCTAATTATTTAGATCTCTTTATCCATCAAACTTCAAATTTTGAGTCATTGGAACTACACGTTCTTGAAGAGTTTCTCCAGTACCATACCAAAAATATAAACAGTAGCACATGTTTTTCTCATATAAGAACATTGAAAACAATAACTACGATGTTTCCACATGGTTGAATCAAACAAATAAATAATTTTGTTCAATATGGATACCACACAACAATTTGGACAACAAAACAATTATACACGCTTTAAATTGTAAACAATGGATATTTTTCGATGGTCCAATGGTCAATTGTAAAGAAATAGATGATTTTTTTCAAGAAGCTTGTTCTTATCAGGGCCATAGAGATTGCCTTGAGATTAGGTTTGTAAACATGTGATATTGGTTAATCTCATGATGGATGTAACCTTAATCTAATTCTGACATCATTCCAAAATCCACTTTTTTGGAATTAATGAACCTCAAAAAAGGATTTGTGAGAACTTAATTTTGGTACTGATTATAAAAATTTCTCTATACTATGTATATGTAAAAATTATAATTAACAAATCTGTTAAAAACAAACAAATTACACAGTCACACAAACATACATAAAAACCTCACTTCTAATTCTCCTTAATACTGTGAGAATTGAACACCAACATAAACCATCATCAAGGACTCAACAGGACTCTCAATGCTTTAAACATATTCAGACAGAAAATTTAGAAGCCTACAAACCATCACTATAAAAAAAAATTAATAACATTAACAGTTTTATAACAAGAAAAATAATAAAGAATCTCCTGTTCTCTCTAGAACTGGTGGAACTACATGCTTTTTATCAGAGAGGAAGAAAGAGCACAGGAATAGGAAACTAAAATGATCACATCCTGACTTTTTTTGCTGCTTAATTAATTGTATTCACTATGCAAAACTGATTGGACATAGAAGAAATACAGTTATTAGCATTAGTACAGGTATTCAGTGGAAGCAATTTACTTTTATAATAATTGGAACTGAAACTAATCACTGTGGCGAAATACTGTTGTACTTTTAAACTTAACATTGACTTTCCATATTATTTAATAATTTTACCGAGGATATAGGTTTTAATGTATGTTCAGAGTGAGTCAAAAGTTACTATCTATCCCAAATGTAGTTAACCTTCATTTTTTTTCTTTTTTTTCATCTGATAGTGGTGAAACTACTAGTGTATGGTACATTGCCACTCAATCAAACACCAGTTTTATACTCATTGCCATTTTGTTATTATGTTTATTAGATAATGTTGGTAGATTCATTTTATGAATATATTTACTACCACTACTACTACTACTACTACTACTACTACTACTACTACTACTACTACTACTACCACTACTACTACCACTACTACTACCACTACTACTACTACTACTACTACTACTACTACTA